>CM052343.1:13960003-13994812 GCA_028455595.1 Lasioglossum vierecki
GTCTATTACACAAGTAAACGTCATTGGAATTATATCATATTTGGTATCATTTCGCATTAGAAAAATTCCACAAATATGTTGGCGAAAAATCCATAAAAAATAATGAAAAATAAAGTAGTTAGAAATTCGGATTAGGTGATCTCACCTATATACCCGAGTCGCATGATGTCATACTTCTCGGCGACACCGCAGTAATATGGAACATTTACAGATCAGACTTTTGGGACATTTATGGATAAAATATTATACTCTGAAAAAATGAAGTTAAAATAGTAGACCAATACTGTCCGCATAAAACTCGTCTCCTCTGAGTTTACCCAAATCACGTTTCACGTCGGAGCGTGACGGATCAGACTTTTTCACTGGCCAGCAAAAGTTTTTCACTTAAAAAATCGAACAGCTTATCCGGACAGAATCGGAAGCAACGATGAAGTATTCTCGAGCGTTCAGTGAACGTGGCACCATTTCCAATATTCCAGAATTGTACGGTAAAATATTTTTAATTCGTTGAAAGTGCCGAAACCGTCGCCGAAGTGGGTCCCACCAATAAAAAAGCCGTCGGAACATGCGAAGTTTCCGAGGTAGTTTTCGCGCAGCTAGGTGCCTCTTCACCGAGACAGCCCGATACTCTGATGGCCCATTGTCGACGGGCTTTTGTCTAGAAGCTGCCGAGCTACTGTGAGAGTATGACGAGCCAGCGGATCCAGAGATACCCATCAGAAGCGTTTACACCAGAGATTACTTGTGGCGTGGCTCCGAGCGACGCTCCTTTCCATCTCGGCCAGTCAATAGTCCCTCCTAGCTGTTCCCCAAAATTTTTCCCTCTCGCATATCTCTTCTCCCTCGCCCGACATCGCGAAAATTTCGCAACCCTCCATCAACTCGGACCAACAGCTCCGCCTACGTTTTCTTAGCCGCGCCGAGGCAATTTTGCATGAAACTTTTACTCTCGGCAAACTCGATATCGGGAACGGGAATTTCAGCGTTCCGACCCCAGGAGGGTTGATGCACGAAATATGGAAGAACTTGTCAATTTTTTGGACTTTACGGAATGCTTGAGGCGAGAGAAAATTCTTGGGCTCGCGTAGGAATTCGAAAGTTCGAGGCAAGAATATTCGACCGTCAAATGGTGTCGAAAAGTTAATGAGGAAGTGTGAAAAATGGATTCCACACGTTGCGAGTTTGTAACCCTTGGAAAAATTCCTTCTTTTCACAAGGGTTAAATGCTTCGAAATTATATTAGGATTCCGAAAGAGCGAAAAAGAATTGCAAAGTTTTTGTTAGGAATAGCTCCATGTATAACTTCATTGTCCGGAAAAATGGCAAGGTTTATTCGCATCAATTTCTACGGTGCGGAACATCCAGCACAATTGCTGTCGTCGAGATTTCTTCGTTTCCTCAGACGTTTGTTTCCCCCAAGAGGGCTACGTGTCTCCAACAGAGATTCCAAGAAAATTGGCGAGACAAACTGCCCCCGCGAACAACGATAACGTCGTTGAAACTTTCGCTATAAGCGAGTTCTGTACACCTCCAATATTCCATAATCTCTACGAGCTGCTTAGAAGTTAAATTAAATACGGGGGCGAATCCTGCCAAATGCTTCCTCAGCTGGGATCTCGACAAACGGATGATCTCAGCGAAAACGGAGATATACACAAACCTTCGAAGTGAGGGGAAAGAATTCATTTCCAGAGAATTAATATACCGGAAAATACTGGAAAATTCGTTCTGTCTCTTGATACTATTTGAAATCCTCCAGTCATTTTCTTCCTTAATGTCGTCTTAATCCTTGAACCTACTAAATCACGAATTTTTTATTTCTACTTCGGACTGCAGTTGCAAATTACACGTTTCAGTATTTTTTAAAAATAGCCTAGTGACACAGAAATGAATCCGAAGGACGGGCGACAGAGTGTCTACCGAATAATTCTGAAAAGAGATCAAAGGGTCGCGGAAAGCGTCCTGTGACATCAATGGAAATCGATTTTAAACGACGTAAACTGCCACAGAGCCTCAAAGCGCCATTTTTTTCTTTCACTAACCATCCAGAAATATATAGGCCTCGTTCGGCCCCTTTAATTAAAGACAGCTGGAAAATAGAAACCGTAAACAACTAGTCAGTCAAAGCACGAAAATTCCTTAATGTTCTTCAACCCTGTAACGAAGATTCTACAAACAGAATCTATGCTAATAATAAATGCCATCCACCTTTTTTCAAGTCTAAATAAAATGTATCACGAAGTAATTATTTTTGCTAATTAATTTGGTGTTCGATCGTAATCTATCTAAAGATAGTATAAATATTTATTCGCGGCGCACTGGTTCGATCATTTATAACAATGGAAAAGAAAAGGAAGGAGGTGTTTCGTCCTAGAAGCACTAGAGGACTCATCAGTAAGGCTATCTAGCGGGCCTTGCCTTATACACGGGATGCTTGAAGGCTAACTAGCGAGAAAGACTTTTATTTTTGCGACGATGACGCTTTGTGGACAGACGTCAATTATTTTACATTGGTCGCAGCACTGAATAGTACAGCAATCGATATTTTGTCGCGTACGCGTCTATGACGCGACGCTCCGTGGACGGAGGACCTTAGTCAACAAAAATTCTGAAAGTGCACCCCGGAAGAAGGCCAAGAAAGGAGAGCACCAACCCCTACAGTCATTGAAACTTCTTGCAGCGACTATAGAAAGTCTGCCAAGCAGTTCATATTTATTGCACTTTTGCGTACATTATAACCACCGAATAAGAGTTAGAATATGATCGAGTATTGTCAGAATTAAAGAATAGGAAAATATGAGAAATGTTCAAGATTTGTCCGTGTTTGAGGGGTAAGCTTACTTGAGACCTACTTGAGGAATAGAAAATATTATTTTCGATAGTAAGGATAGGAGCGAAAGGCAAGGAGCAACCACTTGACTCAGTGAGTGACCCGATACGCTCGCCAGATAACTGGAATCGAGGGGAATCGTGTACCCCACCCCCTGTAATTTACTTGAGAGCCTCGGCCGAGTCGGCATCCGCAATCGATGGGGTTTCTCTAACTTCTAAGGTCACTCATAAATACGGGACGACTCGGATCGATTGGACGGGAATTGCCATCCCGCCAGGATAATTTAAACGGCGATTTTTAATTGCGATTAGGCACGTAGCCAGGCTCCCGTGTTTGGGGAAACGTTCCAAAATCGAACGGCTCGATAGGACGCGCCGGGGGCCGAGTTTCGACATGACGAATGCGATACAAGGAATGCTTAGGTACCTTCGTTCCACTGATTAATAACCTCGCTTGAACTTCTATCAGAGACACGCCCGAATACATTGTCCTCCGATTCCTTCGATCATATTGTCATCTATATAAATAAAAATCCAAGAACATCCTGTAAACAGGAGCCAAGTTCTCTATGGCCGTAAAATGTTGTGAGATCAAGCAAAATACGGCTAAGTTCTTTAGCTTAGAAATACCTCTTGCAATACTGAAAACAAGCGTTTGTAAAAATTAGTTTGAAAGAACACTATTTAATTTTTAAAGAGTTACATGGAGGGCTGAATTATCTGAACTTGGCAGCTACCTAACACCTTTTATGACCATTGGTTTCAAAAGTAAAACAGCCAAGTTTGAATAATTTAGCTCTTCATGTAACTCTTTAAAAATTAAATAGCGTTCTTTTAAACTAATTTTTACAATCGCTTTTTTTCAGTGTTGCAAGAGATATTTCTAAGATTACTTACTTGGTCGTATTTTGTTTGTGTGATCTCACAACCTTTTACAGCCATAGAGAACCTACCTGGCTCCTGTTTACAGCAGAGTTGTGCTAATTCAATTACGTAGTTGAATTACATTGTATTTCAATTAATTTCAATTACGTCGTAAATGAATTACTATATAATTCAAATACAACGTAATTCAATTACAATGTATTTTATAATTGTACTCCATTGCAATCACAAATTACATTTTAATTTAATTGACTAAAGTTCTGAATTATAAATTACAACATAATTGAATTACAATTTAATTCAATTACTCTGTAATTATAATTCTAGAGTAATTCAATTGTAATTCTGCATAACTCTGGTTTACAGGATGTTTTTGTTGATTATTTTTTTCATCAGTATTTGTTGAGACTTCGAAGCTAATGAAACGTACACTTATATATGTTATGCTGCTATGTTCTATCTTACGTACCTATTTCGTAATGTTTTTTCTCAATACAACCCCTTTAAAGTGTAAAATTTCAAACTTTGATAATTATACCTTTGATGGTTTGTTTGGTGGACCTATGTACCAAAGGTTTGTAGGGCGATGGGAAGTACCCTAAAGGTTTTGATTATCTGTCAGTCAGTCAGTCAGTGAGAAATTTAGCGATTTTTGTGGTCCTATATCTCGGAACCTACTAATGTTGGAAGATTAATGTTTTGCCAATATTGAGACATGATAGCATTTAACAAGTGTACCAAATTACATCTCTCTATCTGCCTCCAGTTCCGAATTACAAACCTCTAAAAACCGGCTAAGTTGTTTCATACAGGGTGTCCCAAAATTCGTGTAGTTCCCGGAAATGGGATGTTCCTTGGGTCATTTGAAGCGACATTTTTACCTTTACAAAAATGACGCCAGCGGCTTTGTTTAGGAGTTATTAACAAAAACACGGACTAATCAGAACGCGGCTACAGCGGATTGATTCTGGCTCAGCCAATGGCCCCGCCACGCTAAGCGGGACCTGTCGCTGAGTCGGACTCCGTTTGCTCTAGCTGCGCTCTGATTGGTCTGTGTTTTTTGTTAATAACTCCTAAACAAAGCCGCTGGCGTCATGTTTGTAAAGGAAAATGTCGCTTCAAATGACCCAAGGAACCTCCCATTTCTGGGAAGTACACGAATTTTGGGACACCTTGTATAAAAGGAGGAAACACGAGAACTTGGCTGGTACACTACCGTGCACCTAGATTAAATGCTGTTCGTTGGTAAACGCATCCCTTGAGAACAGCTGGACCGATTTGGCTAATTTAAAAAAACAAATGTTCGTAATAGTCCGAATAAGGTTTTCAGGAAAAGAAAAATTGGAAAAGTAGCCCGGAAAAATGGAAGATTCGGGAAGAAATGAAAGTGCTTTTTTTCTATGAGATTTTTGTATGAACTCAAGACCATAACTCACGATTCGAACGATGGATATGCGTAATATAAAACGATCACAAACAAAATTTATACAAATTTGGACAGGACAACGTCATCGTCAGCTAGTATAATATAAATTTGATATATGCATCTCAATTAAAAGAAGTGCGCTGAGTCGACAACAAATGTGAATAGAGGCTTGTTAGTGTTTACCAGCGTCAGTATGGTTATTTTTAGGCAAACCCTCCACTTCATTCGATTGTTTTTACATGTCGGAGGTTCAAGTGGTTGTTGGAAAAGTGTAGGGACGAACCCGAGATCAGCTGGGTCGATTATCTATGATCTTGAGATTGCAGGAGTTTATAGCAACGACCTTGAGTTACGTGACTCAATATTAGCTACTCCAACTGGAAGAGAATCCTCCGTCGACTTCTGGTTCAAGGTCACTGCCATTGGTCCTCCCAACTCGGCCGCGAAAATTGCTAGCCTTCCGATGATCTACAATGCACCGACACTACTACTACATAGTCTTATACTATACGTTACTTTTAACACTGTACTACTTTCGATTGATCAAATTATTATTGCGGCTTGTTGTGGTAACCAACAATTTTCTTAGAGAGCACCAATACGCTTACATTTGAAGGTCACCATCGATCATTTCAACGATGTGTGTTTTTCTGAACAATTGATGATTGTAGACCTTATGATCTACACCTTTAATGATAATTATTCAAAGTGATTGTTCAAGGTCACTCAAGGTCACGGTATATAAAAATTGTGCAAAATGAAGTCTCTATTACTAATCTACCAGAGTTTCTGCAACTGAATTAATTTGTTAAAAACCTTTTTAATTCAGACCTAGCTATAAACATGTCTTCCAAAGGAGTGCATTGTACGATTATTAGCAGACGTCGTGAAAGATGAATTATTTTTACGAGGAGCATCCGCGAATTTATAGTCAAGACGAAGCAGGAAACAGGAAGACATAGTGGTAGTTTGACGTTGGTCCAAGTAAGAGGGAAATAAGTAAACAGAGTGGCGGAATTTTTGGGCATTATCGTTGATCTTAGCGGGTGCGGTTGCCAGAAATATGGACGGGAACGGGAGGATGATTTACGATTTGCGAACTGTGTCTGCAGGTTGTTCTTTGGAAAATGAAAGTTAAAACTCACTGTGAGGGCCTCCTCGTGGGTTACCGACCGGAAGGGTGTGCCGTTCACCTCCAAGATGGTGTCTCCTGGCCTGAGTCCAGCCCGCTCGGCCACCGAACCCTCCTCCACCCTCGAAATGTAGACACCCACCCCTGAGAACAATTCACAGACTTTCCATCAGGCCGGAAGCTGCCTGGTGACTGGTCCGCGACCAGTGCTGACTAAAACCTTCTATCCAGGGCGCCACTCCTCGGTGTCTCTGTCACTGATAGCCTGTTTCTTAAATGCCTTTCCAATGTCTTCCATTGCTTCCGCTTACACGAGCACCCGAGCGCGCGACGTTCAAAAAGGGGCCTCTTAAGACACTCTGCTCAATCAAAAGTCCAAAACAAAGTAATTTATCGGCTACTTTTCACTCAAAATGATTCTTTTTCTTATTTAGAAGGCCATCGAATGCTATCTGAAATAGAAAGATCCTTGTCGAATACAGTTTCCGAAAACAAAATTCCGGGAATACACTTTTTCAGCCTTCTGACTGAGCATAATCCTTTAATTCGTCGAACCTGCTGCTTTAACCAAAAGTCTAATCAAAACATTTGAAATTAACGAATATAACTTTAAACTCGTAACCGTTGGTTGAATCTTTTATTTTACAGTTTGTGGAATTAAAAACGCGTTCATAGAAGCTTAAACGGATTTGTAACTGAAAAGAACAGTATCAGAGATCAGTATCGCAAGAATAAAATGACAAAGTAAAATACGAATAAATTATCGGAGACTATATCTGGTAATAGAAATGTGTTTCAAACTTCTCAAACAGTTCGGTAATTATTTTCCAGCGGTTTCGCAGCAGTGATTCAAGAAGTCAAATTCACGGCACGAGGTGCCTTCGGGATTCCATAAATCTGAGCTCGACGGCGATTGGAATGCACGAAGGTGGCTCGGTCGTGAAACGTGACAACGACGAAGCTCCCATTTTCATCGGGCGCCACTCGGGCGTCATCGTTCGACATGTCGGGCGCCATGGACAGAAAATCATCGTGTGTTCCGAAACGGAGAAAACAAAATCGTATAATAGGAGAACGAACGAAGAGAGACAAATGGAAAAAAAACGAGAGAGAAAATCGTGAACAGAAAAAAGTAACGAAGAAGAAGAACGGATAGAAAAAAGAATGCGGATGCATACAAGTGAAAATATTGTTCGAACAGAGATTTGGGATCCTGTGCCGGTGCGTGTTTTTCGTGTGTCTCGCGGAATGCATGCAACGGACCTCTGACTTTCTTTCTACCACTCTCTCACACACACTCTCTCTCTCGCTCTCTTTCTTTCTATTTTTTTCCTGCGGAAACACAGCCGATAAAATTGCTCAATTTGCATCGCGCTCCCGAGTGACCCGGTCACAGCTTAATCGGCCCGGGGAAAACCCGCGAACTTGGAGCTTGAACTTTTTTATCGTTCGAACACGCTCGATTTCCTTCAAATCGCTCGGAAAATCGCCATTTTTTCACCGGATACACAATTTTCCGCTTCTGCGAATTTTCGAAGACTCGTGTACAGGCGTTCATAATCAATTTTAACACACAGAAATTCGGCTCGCAGAAACGGAGCAACGTAACCTCTATACAAATTTTTTTTCTGTATTCACGTTATTGTCATTTATACACTTGATTTAGCTATGAATTGGAGTAAAATTGTTAGCTTCAAATGTCAGAAAAAATTGTTGAAAAACAACGCCTGAATTACTGGCAATTATCGATCGATTTCCGCGTGACGCCACCGCTGCGTCATCGGCCGCGATGGTGTCAGCGGTTTCGGACTTCTAAAAATAATTATGGAAAAAATTACTTTCGGCTTCTTTGTCATATCGATCTTCCTTTTGCTACGTCCGCTACGACTTTTAACAATCATACATATTTTTAATTTATATTGAAAGTCATTCCGTCAGAAAGGAAATTGTTCTCAAAGTTTGTTCGATTCCTTTCATGGTTACAAAATAGTGTTTATACAAAATAGGAGAATTTGGAATAACAATTTCCGCAGAAAAAAGGCTGCAGACTGGAGCGGAATGTTCGCCGCAGTGTTTGACGTCTATCGCGGATCGATAAATGGGTTTATATACGAGTGCACATCCGGACGACATTAATTAGGTGAACACCGAGTCGAATTAATTTCCAGGTAGGAACAATTACATCGGAACCCTTGCGAATCTCGTTCCGAGTGCGAAGAACCACGGGCGTCCACCTGGTCCGAGCGTTTCGGATAATTCATTCGCCGACGTGATAAGTTGCCCCGTCGCGAATCATTTCCTTTATCCCTTGGAGACTCGTATTTAACGTCAAATCACGAAAAATTGTATAAAATACTCATGTACCTTTTCTTTTTGAAATTACCGTCAAATATCGTTTCTATCTACTGGAATATTTACTATTTAGCTTTCAACGAGGTTTAAAAATCCTTCGATACGCTCAATTTCGGATATATAATATTGGAATCGCTCGAAATAAATCGAAAATACGGATTCCATATACGTGGATCCCGTTTTCAATGGCCACCGAATTCCCACGCGTATTATGCGCCATCAATCGTTCGTGATCCGATTTATGCTTCGCGTCTCGTGCTGGGATATGCAAATAATTTGCCGCAGGCAAAAATACACGCCATAAGACCGTCCGTAATAAAATTTCGCCAATTTGACGTTGCGAGGACTGAATTTACGCGGCGGGAAGGAAGAACACGTCGGAATAGCAGCGAGGCTGAGAAACGGCGGTTGGCGACTCGACTTCGAAATACGATAATTGCAAGAACTTGAATTCGTACGAAAATCTCAAAACAGCGGACCTCTGGTTTTCCAGCTACCGATTCGATCTTGCCAGATAAAAATGCGATCGAGTACACAGCGAAATCTCGAGACAAAAGAGGAGAAAGATTTTTCTCGATTCACGTGATTCCTCATCGCGAGCTGACCAAATCGCATCCGCGTCGAAGCCACCCCCGAAAGCGACTCCCGAGGGATAAAATATCGCGAGAGACGGGGGGGAAAAGGACACGGGGTATTATACTTGCAAAGATCGGGCCACCATGAATACTTAATCCGGCAGATATTTGTCCCCGGCACGGAATGCCGCGTACAGGCGCATTTACACGAGCCGCGCGCCGGATGCAATCAATAAACCGTTCGGGCGCAACAAGAACGGAAAGAATTTCACGCTCGGACAAGGTGGACGAGGAGGAAAGAACGGAGCAAACGGGAGGAAGGGGGATCGTCTGTTCGACCCCCGGGAGTCCTGTAATTGATCTCCCTCCCCCAGCGAAAGGCCCGATTGCGAAGCACGGATTAATCCGGCTGATAAAGGAGATAAGGTGAACAATCGGCTCGTTACGCGGAGTCTTGTCGCCAAACTTGTGTCATCGCCACGGGGTTAATAAAAGTCCTCCGTGCGCCGAGCCCATTTAAGAACTGATTTCTACCCCTCTCCCCCCCTCCTGTGGAGAGAGTGGCTAACTCGATTCCCTCCACGATTTTACCCCTCGATTTTCGATCTCGGCCTCCTCACGTGCGACCAATCTATTCGGATTGTCTTCCCATTAATCGTTCCCTTCTTTCTCGTTACAGGCTTCTTTTAAACTTATTTCTTTCCTATGCTCTTATTATACAGGGTGTTAAGAAATGTTTGGTCTCGGCAAGCATATGCGTATTCTACATTTTCAAATTCAAGGTCAAATTTTTTTTATTGTATTATATTCTACGCATCATGGAGATCAAATTATTATTGTATTGTATTCCACGTATCATGAGGATAATTTTTTTTATTATATTGCATTCTACGCATCATGAGGGTAAAAAAGAATACAATAAAAAAATTTAACCTTGAGTTTCAAGGTCAAGGACAATTTTGCGACAACTTTTTTTTACAGATCTCCATCGATCCGTAGACGTAGAATACGCCTATGCTTGACGAAACCAAATATTTCTTAACACCCTGTACAATAAGATTTTGCAAGTGCAAAATTAAAATCTTTCAAAAATATGGAGTGTGTGGAAGACGAATGGACGAATGTGGAAGAAATTCGAAGAATGTTGCACTATGAATTCTTTCGCGGATATGCATCGCCGTAATACTTTCTGCGTGATTGAAACTTTTTAATTTCGGGTGTCCCGCGCCGCGCCGATAGATTTTTCGATCGATTTCAATATGGCCGCCTTAAACGGGCTCGGTTGAACGCGTTTATACTTCACGACCTGCCTCCAGCTCGCGATGTAATGCAAATTACGTCTACACATACGTAGAGAGGCGTTGTGTTCGTGTGTGTAATTCTTCTATAAATTCATAAACTATGCGCATATGCATCATACATTGTCATGCAACGAAATGCCGGCGTGCTAAGCCTAGAGGAATTCTCGGTTCCATAATTGCGAGATCCTGACGATAAATCGTCGGCAGAGCGAAACTCCCAGAGAAAGGATTCTTTTTGATTTTTATTTTTTATTCCGTATTAACATTCCCGTGGAATCCTCGCGATTTTTCCATTTTCAAAGGCATCTCCGAGGAGATATTGCCATCGCGGAGACCCTTTGAAACAAAACCAATATTAGAAAAGGAAACCTTCGACGGAAGGATATACGTACCATGTAATCCTTCGGAGGATATTAGAATCCTTACAAGCTGGTACAGTAATGGATTGGAACGAAAATTAAAAAGAGAACATTCTGTTGGAGATGTTATTTTTTAAAATAACCACGGTAATATTGCAGAGTAATAAACGGGGCATCATTCAATCAAAAGATAATATGTACACTGGTCGCAGCGGAAGGAAAATAATTGCCGGAGGGAACTTTTGTTAACCATTCCAATCACGCGAAGCCGAGAAAGGATGTTGCAATTGTTATTTCCTAATGGATTCCTCTGTGTGTACATTTTCCTCGTAGTATCTTCCCCGTTCAGTTATAATTGATTAGTATCGACTAAGTATTTTATACGAATTTATGGAGCTTTTATTGTTTTGTTTCATGTCTCTCGTCAGCAAACAGATAAATAATTTAATTGGACAATGTTCTCTTCAATTTTCTTGAGGCAGTTTCCTTTTTCCCGGTTCGGTGTTCGATGAAATTTGCATTCTGGGTAAATTGAGAGACGATTGTCCCGTATCTGAAGATCGAGCGGCTTCGATGGCCGCCGGAGAGCATCGAGTCGGAGAGAATTCCGGCGACGTTTCGAGGCTAATCTGTCCTTATCACGCGCACTCGTCCCGGGCAAAAGAACTCGGCGATACCAAAAAAGAGCAGAGAAACACGGCCGCGGCTGGTTTCGTTCGCCGGAGAAATCGTCGACTCGTTTCGCAGGGAACGAGCGAATTGAACGTATCGAAACCGGGACGACAATCGAGCCAGCATTCTGATCTCCGAGGGGAATCAGCCGCGAGGTCAGTCCGGCCACCTGTTCCTACTTTTAACGAGCAGTCGAATGCAGTTCCAGGCGACTCGATTTATCGTTCCCCGGGAAACGCCGTCGGGAAAAAAGAATTTCCGATTACCCTCCTTCCCTATCTACCAGGGAGAAATGTTTAAAAGCTCGTGAAAAACTCGTGCGCCAGAATGTCGCTCGCTGATCGATGGAAATATTTTTCAAACTCCATGAATACTCCAGAACTACATCGGCTACTGCGATATTGCAACTTAAATGGGAGCAAATGAAGCTGAAGTAACTTTTGTTCCGAACGAGAGACTCCGCGGACTGATGCATTCGCGTCGCAGTTCATTTTCACTGATTTTCCTGCTTTCCTGCGATCAGTTGTACACTTCTTGGAAACTGCAACATTGTGAGGTAACCAGAAATCATTTACAGAGTCCTTGAGAATTGTAACATTGCGAGTGCCATCAACAGAGAAACCACTGAAGTTAAGTTTCTTTGAAGTCCTCAAATGAAAATCACAGCGACTTCAGCCAAGTCGGAATGAAATAAAACGAATTTTATTTGAGACGAGAGACTGAAGATTCGCACGATTATTTCTCTGAAGAAAATGATCTTGAGATACTGAGAGAATTGCGACGTTACGTCTCGAGTCAATGTAGAAGGGATTGAAGTGAATTTTCTTTGACTACTATTTTCGAGGAAACTGATTTTCCTGCATCATGAAACTTGCAAAAAAAATTTATTCCGATTTCTGTTAGCGGAAAGAGATGATAATTGCAACGGTTTGCATTGACAGCAAAAATTCGACACTTATTTCCTTTCTCTCGAGTTCTTCGCCGCCCTCTAGTCCCAAGCCCGGCCGATCTGCGCATAACACTTTCATGCGACATCGATCGTTACTCAGTGTGCGTGTGTGCATGTACGTGTACGCATGTATGTACGTATATGAAAATATTTGAAAACCACGGCGAGATTGGAACGACCAGGAAATTCAAACGATATGGAAAACTGTGGCTAGAATGGCCCTCGTAAAATCCGCCAATTTTCCCTCGATCTTGAATCTTCTGTGGCCCGGACAGTAGTCTCGGGGCCAAATATGTAGACGTTGTTGCCTAGTTTCTCAACAATTTATAAGGCCTAAAGATAAACTATTTATGAAAAAAATTGTTTTCCTGAAAAGAATCTTTCGAGCAACTAGTTTAGTCAATTATCGCGTTCATCGTGACTCATGGTAGCGTTTTCCCCATTTCCGGGATCGATCGATCAAGGTGTATGTTTACCGTGACTGCGGTGAAAGAGTTATGCCATAAGTTCAGCCGATCGTGCTCTATTTCGTAGCGAGTTCCGAGCTTCATTGAAATTATAATGAGGGCTCTCAACCTTTCCAATCATTACACACCGAAGCAATAAATTATTCTGTATATGAGCGCAACTGCAAGCGTTCCTAAATCACGAATAATTACTGATTTTAACCTTTTAATAATTAAACTTGTTCTAAATTTGCCTAGCAGGTTTGACAAAATTCTGTCTACCAGTATATAGACCACAGAAGATTCTGAAATATTTACATCGTACAATATTAATGTTTGCAAGTGCCTGAATAATTTAGATTTCCTTGTTCAGTCACGTACAGAAGAGGAAGATATTATATTTTGTCGAAAATTTCGGGTCGTCCAAGAAATCCGTCGTTTGTTTTGTACTGTGTGCTGATTCCTCTCTCCCCTCTCTCCCACACTCTTTCTCTCTCTCTCACTCTCTCACGTTAGGTATCTTACATTCTCTCTGCCTTTCTGTTCGTACGGTTGATGAGTTACCTGACTGTGCTTCTGGTACAGCGAAACAGAAAACAAGAAAGACACACCGCCAGTTGACTTATTTCGACATCGGCCTGCTGTCCGAAACGACGCCAAGCTTTCGGGAAACGTTTCCTCGAAGACAACCGATCGATCATCCGTGCGTGACGATCGCTCGTCCTACTTCCGGAACACGTTCGAACGCCTCTTCGAACGAAAACGCGTCCCTCCATCGACTACACGCTTTGTTCCACGGTTCTCTACAGCCCCCGAGACCTCTATTACCTTTAAATATTCATCCACCAGTCTTCCTCTCAATTTTATAAACTTATAAATACGCCCATTTATTATTAGAAAATCAATTCATTATAATTAGTCCAAACAGTTCATACTCCAAAGGGCGGTACTCTAAACGGAGACATTCGAATTGATTGAAACTATCAAATTCGTTTAAAGAATTCAGGATAAGTTGAGTGACGTCTTGCACGATGATCTTATTGATCAATTGGATTTAATGTAATTGTTATTTTGAAGATTCGGTGTCTTCGAGGAAAGAACAGCTTGGAGGACGTCGTTTCACGCAGACTTCCGGTTAGGTGAATGAGTCCGCCGCGCAGGATCCACGGGGACATCAGGAGCGAAACAGTTCTGAGCGTGTTCCCATGTCCTTTAGGGCCGCGGGTTTCACGCTCGAGATCTCGACGAGGACGAAGCATGATTGCGAGAGAGATCGTTACCGTGCGTGTGATGCTAGAACGCCGTGATCAAGCGTGAAGTTTACGAGGCTCGAAACCGTGAAACCGGACCTCGAGAACGTAGCACATGGTGTTAGGGATGCTCTCCTGGCATCCGTGGAACGTGGATCCTGGACGGAGACATTTCTATCTATCTTTGAAACCACGCGCAGAACTTCTCTGGGGAACGGATCAAACTTCGCGAACCCATCTTACGTGCGCTTACGTACGCTTTGTTACACTCAAATTGGAAATTCCTTCTTCCGAGGAATGTATTTATACGAGAACACATTCTCTCATTGGAGAATACAATTTATGCACGTCGGTATCTCTTTTAATAAATTTTATATTACGATCCTCCACGGGCCACTTTGGTTTTATGTTTCATTTCGTCGTGGTTTTATGTTTAGTATTAATATATTTATGTTGATAGACATTTTTTTCAATGTCTCGCTTATTTTAGTGAAACTAAATATATTTATGTTGATAGACATTTTTTAAATGTCTCTCTTATTTTAACGAAACTAAATATATTTATGTTGATAGACATTTTTTTAAATGTCTCTCTTTTTTTGGCGAAACTAAATATATTTATGTTGATAGACATTTTTTTAAATGTATCTCTTTTTATGGCGAAACTAAATATATTTATGTTGATAGACATTTTTTAAAATGTCTCTTTTATTTTAGCGAAACTAAATATATTTATGTTGATAGACATTTTTTAAAATGTCTCTTTTATTTTAGCGAAACTGAATATATTTATGTTGATAGACATTTTTTAATGTCTCTCTTATTTTAGCGAAAATAATTTGTTAGGATACTTTGTAAACGTAAAACAGTTCAGAGTTGTGCTAATTCAATTACTAAGTACTTTAATCAGATGTGTAATTGAAATAAAATATAATTGATATACAATATAATTGAAAGTGTGCCACAGGCACGTCACGAACAGCTAATAAATTTATAAATAATAAATTGCTTCTGTTTGAAACCTTCACATGGATTTTCCAACCTCTTCTTGCCTATTACTTCATTTTTCATAATTCAATTACAATGTACTTAATAATTGTACTCCATTGCAATTATGAATTTCATTGTAATTTAATTGAATGAAATCCTGAATTATAAATTACAATATAACTGAATTACAATGTAATTCAATTACTTTGTAATTATAATTCTGGAGTAATTCTGCACAACTCTGGAATAGTTGAATAGTGACACTTTTATTACGTTCTTCGAACCTCGTCTGTTAACTGCGATCGTTTTAATTAAAAGGTGATAAAGCACACATAAGTTATTATACCCAATTCCACCAGTACGATAAACCCAGCAGGCATTTTGCAGCTGGTCGCACGAAACTGTGAAGCTCTTAATACTTCACCTACCATAATGGCTTATCAATAGACTTCGGAATGACTACGTGAAATCGAAATGAAGCTTAACAACCTCTTTTTAACTCTGTATGTCCTGTGTGAAGTGTGTGATCCTACTTTAGAGAACAGTTTCCATTAAAATGATCCTTCAAACAGTCGTGAACTATCTCGTATAAAAGTATCTGTACAAGAATGAATGAATAAAAAAGGTATTAAGTACCTAGGTATTAAGGTATTAAGTACATATTGCTTTTATATTTGATTTGAAACGAAATAACAAGCCAGAGTATGAAAATAACAGTTCTCGTGTGCATAAATAAGGGATGCAAAAGCAAAAAGGGTCATCAGTGGGTCATATTTATCTCGAACCGACCTCGCGGCTTTCCCACGGAGAAGATCGCGATTGGAATGATTTTTTCAAGCGAGATGCAACCCTCTGGAACGAAACGATACGATTCTCGGAACAGATTACACCTGGGCGCAAGACACACGACGCCATTACGTGTCCGCTTAATCCGTTTCGCCGGCCGCGGAATAAAAATACGCGGCGCGACGGCTGCAGGCAATTAGAAGCGCGTCATTAAACGCGTGCGCGCGCGCGGCGTCCTATCGCCGGTCAATTAGCCGGTATCGCTAATTACCTGCGCAAACGCCTCCCTCCCCGAACTCCCCATTGTAAATACACGGGGGCGAATGCTTCTACATCTACCACCACCCTCAACTGGAACACGCTTTTTGCTAATCAGCTACAGGATCGGTCCCCCTCGGCCCAGCCGAGATTTAATTGTGACCCTTGAAATACAATTTGCCAGTGATTCGGTGCAATTTGCGGCTCGCAATTGGCCCGCCCTAATCCCGCCGATGGGTCGCTGTGTTTTTGCACGCGGCAGCTGGATGACCCTTGCTGAAGGATTTAAATGATTCCCGCTCTTCGGTGTCACGTCGATTGGCTAATACTCTGGCTTGTTGTGTGATCATGGCGTTAATCGTTTACTCGTTCCTATCTTCCCTACGATTTATTTTTGCATTTTTATGCATGCAGTGGGTGTACGAAGTATTCGTGCACCTTTTGAAATGGTTCTAACTTTCCAAAATTGGACCCTGCACACAGTGCGGCATGTAAATGGACATTCGAGACAAAAATCATAACTTATGAACTAATCAATTTTTGACCTAACTACCTTAATAATTTTTTAAAGGGAATACAAAAATTCATCGATTAATGCACCAAAAAAAAATAAGGTTCCATTAGTAAAAAAGTTTATGCCAATTTTTTTTAATAGTTTTTTATGATTAGTTGTTATTGCAATTTGTTGTCAACTGTATACTGTACAACTTTTGTCGTAAATATTTTTTAATTATATGGTTAAATTTAATTATATCTACTATAATGCATAATAATTTACTTCAACCAAATTGCGATTACGAATGCATTGCTCTAACAAAAATTAAATAACATCGAGTCTTGCAATTTATCGCAGAAAAAAATTATATAGCAATATACTACAATATCTTGTTGATACAGAACAGCCAAAATTATAGGATGTTTTGAACCATTTTTTTTTTGTAAATTGCATTTTAAGGAAAAAACGCAATTCCTAAATTGCCAGTTAACATTATGCATACCTCTGGTCAAATTCTCCATACCTAAGTTGTAAGAAACAGTTTAAAACAAAAAAGAACCTAAAAGAGCAATTAGGGCACGAGTAATCTAACTTTTTAGTATTTATACTACAATAAACTCTTAGCTGTTACTGATCCCCTATTGAATTTCTTGGATACTACTTTTTACATATACATTCCTTACTTACTGACTGATGATTCTGTAGGATAATTATATTAGAATGGAACCATGATTATTTTGATTTTGGTCCATTGCATGCCGCACTGTGCTGCAGCTCGAGCTTTTCTGCGACCTTACAAGGAGAGTGCAAGGACGACGTTGTCACACCGATTTAGTTGAGACTCTTTATACTTCTAGATCTCGATCTCCCATTTACGAATATAAGCTATCATAGACGCTAACACTCAATAGTTTTTGAGATATTCATAAACAAAGTTCTTACATTACTGCTTAAATCTGCTATTGTAGAGGAGGTACACAACGAATATTTATTTTAGAGGTATATAACGAATTAATTTCGGCTAATTTATTTATAATTTATTAATACGTTTGTTATTTAACTTGTATATAAATAAATGTGCAATATCTTATGTACAAGTTAATGTTACACAGCGAATTTATATATAATTTATTAATCCTTTTGTTCTTCAACTTATAATAAATGTGCAATCTCATATAGATAAGTCAATGTTACACAGCGAATAAATAATATAAATAAATATGAAAAAAAAATTTTCACCAAACGAGAATCGAACCCTAGCCCACCGGGTGGAAGTCTCGTTGTATACCACTTAAGAACTTTGTTTATGAATATCTCAAAAACTATTGAGTGTTAGCGTCTATAATGATATATATTCGTAAATCGGAGATCGAGATCTATAAGTATACAGAGTCTCAACTAAATCGGCGTGACAACGTCCTTGCACTCTCCTTGTTAGATGGAATAGTTTACTAACTAATGGATTTGCATAATGATTAAAAGCAATTCTATTTTTTCGACATGAACACGTAATCTGCATTTTTAATTTTAATGTGTTCCGGGTATTTTTAAAAGCAGAATGTTTTTTGTTACAGAGTATTTATGAAGCGAATCCTGTTTTTATAATTTGTTTCCATTAATACGTCGAGTGAATTTAAAACAGTATTTTCGCCATGATGAGATATCTATCAAACAGATTTTATTTTTCAGCATTAACACGGTGCACGTTTAAATCCATGTTTTTCTTGGCTATCAAATGTGTATTTACGATACAGACTTTATATTTTAGCAGAGCTTGTAGACATTCATTTACTCGGTGTACTTTAAAATTGAAAATATTGTTTATATCTGATGTACGGTTTGTAAAGTGAATTTCGTTTTCGCAGTAATTTTCTACACTTTTAGGTACTGAATCTTGTTTTCCAGATCTTAAAATATTTATAAAGCGTACGCCCGTTAATATATCGAGCGTGATTACCTGCTTTTTAATAACCTTTTATGCTTTCAACGATGTGTTGCATGAATATGAACATAACCAGAATTGATGTGTACATATTTAATGCACGGTCGAAAATGATTGTAAATTTACAACCCCTAGAGAATAACTTATTCACTGCAATATTCAACCCGGATCAATATCAGAATATTTAAAGATCTCATTAAGAATTATAATTTAATGCAGAAAATGGTGTTAGTCATTTCAATTCATTTTTAAATCGTATGAAGCTGTAGCAATTATAATTTAATCTAGAAAATGGCTCATCGTTTAATTTCTTTTGTTAAATCACAATTTAACTCTATTTTTAACAATGTGAAGCTGTCGCAATTAGTGGAGGCTTTTATAATTCGGTTTTAAAATAATTTCTCAGGCGTTTCAAGGACTATTGAAACAGAAATTTCTCGTTTGAAATGAACTTGTCATATTTTGTTAGGTGGTCATAGTTCTTGTTAAGTTATATTCTCGATCCCGGAATCCACGTTTTCCCAGAGAAATTCAACGCGGTCCAATCAACGTCGAGAATTGAAAAAAAAGTGCCGAGCAAAGGAATCTCGCGGGTTTTAATTATTTCCCTTTCATCATCGTTCCGGCCATAGATGAACGCGAAACAAACTGTGAATTCCTTTCGCGCAGAGAACACAACAAGAGGGGAGAAATTCGAACCGAAACGCGGTTGGAATGATCGAATCATTCTTCCGGTCGGGGCGATATCGTATAGCTGGAATGGAAATGATGCTTAATGATTCAAAATAGACATGTTTTTCTCCCGCCTTTCCCTGAGTTCCCGGTCTCGTCCTCATCGATTCGAGGCTTTTCCTGTCCAAACCCGTTTCTTTGACAAACCATTTCAATTTTATGTTCGTTACCGAAGAAAATATAAAAAGAAAATTCCAAAAACTTGCAATCTTCCCTTAGGATTATCTCTGATCTCTGTTGAGTAAAATTTAATTAGAGATTTTCCGTGGGATGGGTTTTGAAAATTGCGTTTTTTGTAGGATCAGAGAAATTTTTTAATTAATTCAGACTAAATTGAAAAATTTGTACTTCCTGGAAAGAAATTTCTTTGCGAGAACGAGAATACCGGAAATCAGGGACACGTGGCAGCTGTGCTGAAGCACAGAAAGCACAGGGTGTCGGTGACACGATTTTTGCCAACGAAAAAAAGTGAGCCTGATAGAACTACCAGAGAAAAGATCGCAGTGGACGTCGCGGTGCTGCGCTGTCGATTGCGTTTGTTAGAATCAGCAAAACGTTTAATACAATTAAATCATTACCAAAGATCTACAAAGCGAGAACTTCAACGGAATGGTTAAAATAAGTCTGGAGACTTACCAATCAATTTCTCACTACAATAACGATATCAATGGTCTAAGCAAGGCTTCAAGACACCTTAACAAAATATTCACTGAATTGCCTTCAACCATAAAATATTTATCAAAATTCTACAGGAATTAATTCGCCTACGATATTTGACCAAATATTCTACTCTGATGTTATTAGTTGTGAAGCATGCAATCAATTTGCTTTCAAAGTTAGCAGCAAATGACTTCGAAATCTGTATAGTACTTAATTATGTCACAATTACTTCAAGTGTGAATAATAAACAACGTATACAACTTAAAAACATCAATAATAAATAAATTCTCTAATTAAAAGAAGAGGCTGAAACATTTAACACATTATGCTAAATTCTACCGAAGGAACGAAATCAAGCTCGAGGAACGCAAGAAATGAAATACGTATACAATAAAAAACATAAGACTCAATATTTACACGATACGATGCAGAATCAATGTGGTAACCACCGACAGACGAAAAATAAAATAAAGTTTAGCATTACTCGCAACTTCAATTGCAAACTTCTACTCTTCGAAGAAAATCCCGGAACCAGCTTGGTTCGGGATGGAAAATTCGAATGAAAATTATGAAAGAAAGATGTAATCTTGCTACAGAAAATCGTTGGCTAACGATCGCAATCGACAGTGGAGAAGCACGGCGACAAGTGAACGGCGAGAAACGGCAATGAAAGTCACAGCTGTCGAAAGATACCTCGTTCTTGAGGCGCGAAGTACGGCGACGGAGGAAGCCTGAAGGTACTTCGGATCTCACCTGCGTCCTTGCCACCCTTCACGCAGATCCCAAAGCCATGGTGAGAGTCCGGTGGATCTCTCGTCATGGTCACTGTCCTTACGGTGAGCTCCTGAAGGCTGAGCGGCTGGGAGCTCGGTGACGTCGGCGGATTCGCGGCATTCGACTGCGATTGCTGCGACTGTTGTTGCTGTTGCTGCTGCTGGGACGACGAGGATGACGAAGTCCTGACCGCCGCGACGCTTGCTGGAGACGATGCCGGTGTCCTCCTGTCGCCCTGGCGTCGCTCCGAGACGCCGTTGCCGAAGAGTCTGCAACAATGTTCCAGAAAAAGTGATCTTATACGTAACACATTACCGACCGGTGATTATTGCATAATTTTGAAATATCTATGGCACATGGCTAAACACTTTTTAACACGTTGAGCGCCACGCCAGCCATCGGTGGCTGACACTAGACACTGACATTAGACCATTAGTCCTGTAATGAATCAATTTTAAGTACATTTTAAATAAATTTTCTGTAATTCCATAAAACAGTGTAAATTTTATAGTTCTATATCATGTTACACGCTGTCAGCCAGCGGTGGTCGACGCGGCCTAAACGGAAAGTCTAGTGACAGCCATCGATGGCTGACCTGGCACTCGACGTGTTAATTCAACCTTGAATAGCAATAGTAATTTTCAGTGAGAGGTAACAATTTACCCTCAATGGGTTCCATGGAACACGAATTTCACCGACTCCAGATTTGACCGACAACTACTTTGGCCGACAACGGTTTTGACCGATATGAATTTGACCGACAACGGTCAAAGTTGTTGTCGGCCAAAGTAGTCGTCGGTCAAATCTGCTGTCGGTAAAATGTTTTCGGTGAAAATCGTGTCGGGGAAATTTGTGTCGGTGATTCCCATGGGACCTCCCTCAATAACGTCGGGCGCAAAATGCATCAATTATCTATCGCATGCGCCCCACGTTTTTCATTTTAAATCTCACAAGTATTTTCACAGCTATTCAAAATTCACAATTACAAATTTTCAGGACTATCTGTACGAGGTTACGAATCTGTATGGCACTAGGAAAAATTATTTTATACTTTTTAGTCCGTTTTTAAAAACGTGGTATTTTTAAAAATTTATTTTTATTTAAATAATTATTTTCTGCTTTTTAGTCTTGTGTTAATACTTCTATCACTCTTTATTAATACTTTGTATACTCACTAACCTTACTGTAAATTCTACTTCGTAAACAAAACGATGGTGCACTACCGATAGCGATCGTCGCGCGATGATGTACTACACTACCGATGGTTCGCGCGTCGGGGCGAAATGGGTCCGTGAAGTGGGGACGAGTCAGAGTGCGCACGCATAGTAAAGTAGAGGGGGTTGTCGAACGAAGTGGGGATCGCTGAACGCGATGACGTAATTCGCGGGGGGATGAAAAGATAAATATTTAATTGTTATTTTCTCCGAAACGGTAAGACTTTTCAAAAAAATTTTTTTTGAATAATGCATTGCCATCCAGTTCTGAGCCATGTGTGCAATTTCAAGTCTCTAGCTCATCAGGAAGTTAGTTTAAAATCAATTGCAAAATTTGCCACCGAACAAACAGACAGACAAACAAGAAAGCGAGCTAATAAAAACGTGGTAATAACAGAAAGTTCCGCTAAATCTTAAAACAAAATAGCCTAAAGTCATATCCGCTCTGTAACCATAAACTGCGCCTCTGACCAGCACACGTTCTTCCATTTCTAACCTTGCATGCTCTTGAAAATCATCGTGTAGTAGATCGATGAATTCGTCTTAACACACGCTTTCATACGACATAAAAAAAATCTATAGCATTTCATTTAAAAAATTGAAGGTCACCTTCATTTCTAACAAAATAATATAAATAAAACAAGAATGCATATGTCATTGTGTTGCGCATAAAAAACAGTACTACTATTTCCTCTATCATTTTTTTTTTTATAATATTTACTATTTATAAAAAATATGCTAGCCTGAACACCCTGTATATTGTATTTTTTATTACGATTCTACGTTGACAGTCCTCAGTAGGTGCCATCTGGTCTAACTAGCTTGCTCTAGACTCTAGACTCTGACATCATGAACGGAATATAGGGAAATTGAATGCAATCACGGGTATCCATTATTTGTCCTTATACGAGCATATTTTGAGCTGCACAAGGGTTCATTTGATACAGGAAGGTTCACCGCAATGGGCTGCGCCCCATCATATGATTTAAAAAAGTCTTTTTGTGACAGAAAAATACATCGGAATCTGCTGATGGTTTTCTCGATTTTTCCTCAACTTTGGACTTATTTTTCTGTCACAAAAAGACTTTTTTAACTCGTATAATGGGGCGCAGCACACTACTATAAACCTTCCTGTATCAAATAAACAATCGTGCAGTGCAAAATCATGTTTCGACACAAAATCTAGTAAGATTCTAGTTACTTACAATTATGTTACATAGTGTTCCTAACTCCTTAAGCGTTAAGATAATTTCATTCCTCCTCTACAACATTTTAGGAAATAAAGACGTGTTTTAATCGTTGCAACTGTACAGAAAATAATACGACAAGGGGTTAAAGCGTCGGCGAAGCGTGCGCTTTCCAAACCCGACTGGCCTCTTTGAAAGGTATGATTCTCGCAGAAGCAATTTCGCGAGAAATGACGGGGTGTCAGTGCGAGTGGATGGAGGGTTAGGTGAACGTACCTAAGCACCTGTTCCGGAGAAATGGCCCCGGTGCCCCCGGTAGTGTGTCCTCTGTGCCTGTACGGTGTGGTGTGCGACGAATGGTAATGCTGGGCACTCGGCGGTCTCTCGACGATCGTGTAACTCGTACCCGGGGGACTGTAATATCCCCTGTGCTGACCGCCATGGTGCCTGCTGGTCGGCTCTAAATCCTCGGCCTCGTAGCAAACGCCGGTGCCGCTCCTCAGGAAGTGGGAACCGCTGCGCAGGAAGTGAGACCCGGTCCCGCCGCCCCACTGCAGCTCCTGCAATTCCGAGCCGTAATCCTCCGTGCTGCTGGCCATACCTCTGGGATCCGTTTTGTCAGACCTGCGAAACGAACGAGCCGGATTGTTACGAGGAATGCCGTCTTCGGGGCCCGAGATGGCCTCGAATAAACGTCAACCGCGCGGGACGTCTTCATCCGCGGATAAAAGACGCTCCACAACGCCACAAAATATTTCTACAGTGCAATTTTAGGGACGAGGTTGGAATCTCATTCACCATTTTTATTTTTAGCATACGTAATTGGTATCTAGACTCACTATTTCAACAAAATAGCGAAAGGTGTTAGAGAAACAAGGGGGCCGGAGTGTCATCGAGGCAACACGGTCGTTCGGTTTCCTCTAGAATAAATATTAAATTCAATATAAAATCGTAGACTACGTATTGACATACATACTAGTTTAAATTTAGTACACCGTTCCACTCGGCCGATCGATAAAAATGCCGTGCGATATTCGAGACCGATAGCAAATATTATTAAACCAACGTATACCTCTATTCCTGATTTCCTGAAACAAATATTAATCTTCGAACGCTAGTAAAATATTCATTGGACAAACGATTGTATATTGATCTTGTAATAGTTCAGTACACTATGTGGAAAAATGTTCAAGAAAAATGCGATAGCATTTAATTCTGCTAGAATCAGATATTTTACTAGGATTATGTAAAAGGATATTATTTTCCAGGGAAAAAGTATGATCGGAAGATACACCTGATGCAATCGAAGGATCAGAGAAGCGATTCCTTTGTCGCTTAAAAATGCATGCAGTTTAAAATTCCGTACGCAAGAAGTTTGCCGTCGACGCGACGACGGTTCGTTAGCGTCCCCGACAAAGAGAGCAGCACTCGAGATTATGAAAATACAATTAACGAAGCGTCGGCGTCGGGGATGAATGGCTAATAATCAAAGCGTCCCGGCGCGTCGGAAGATGAAGAGGCGCCCCGCAGAGGACACGACCTGGATTTTCGAGACAGCGACGCCATCGATCTAGGATCTCATAAATTAGTCGTCCGCCAGGGGCTCTCAGGAAATCACCGAGAGCCTCCGCAAACGTTACACGCATCTGATATTCACCCCGTCTGACATTCAAATGTATCCGGACCCCTTCTGAATTGATCAATCTGCGCAAAGTATCGGATTAGTTGCACGCGTACCGGGATTGCGCACACTCCGATCGAAATCCCGAAGTCCGACCATGTTCTCCTAATGGGAGGAAACCCTGTCGACTATCGCCTTTCCGCGAATTCAATTTCCATTTCTGTAGCTAGGAGGAAAATCGGCAAAAAGTTTGCTCTACTTCAATTGTTTAATACGATCGAATAAAACTTTGACGGTGAAATTGCAGTATTGATTTCTTGGAAAAAAAATTCTGGGACTTCAACGTATTTAGTATTAGACCCGATTAATGTTGATTTTTCTTAAGAATTCTATTATACACTTTGGATATGTTTGTTTATCAATAATGTAGGGAGAAGTCGTCTTCGAGTAGCGAGAGTTCCTTCAAATATCGTGTCGATACTAACTGTATAGACGCGACGATTGGATATTCGTTATTATGATTATCGACAACGTTCTTCAGATTTGTAATATGCGATTTATTATTATTCTGGTATGGCGTTTGAAAAAGTAAAAACGTGTTTGTTTTCAGACGGAGATTTAAACGAGACAATTTTATTAATTGTATCTGTTATTGTATACCGGATACTTAATATGTGTATATTTATTAAGTACAATTTCTGAGCTAA
The DNA here is from genome assembly GCA_028455595.1 of Lasioglossum vierecki. Classification (NCBI taxonomy): domain Eukaryota; kingdom Metazoa; phylum Arthropoda; class Insecta; order Hymenoptera; family Halictidae; genus Lasioglossum; species Lasioglossum vierecki. Next base: position 13,985,550 of record CM052343.1, read on the forward strand.
ATACAGTATTTTAGCCATAAATGTTCCAAAAGTCTGACTAATCAGAATTTCCAACCTCTCTATTTTCCATTATTTTATGATGGAACTTCGATGACCATATTTGTGGCATTTTTCTTAATAAAAATCATACCAAATGTGATATAATTTCGATGATATTTACTTGTGTAGTAGACAATTAAAGTTTCGAGCGCAAGGAAGGACAGTCACCGACAAGCCTTTGAAATGTGCCAGCGACTACGTCTCTCTCCGTCTCTTTCTTTCCCATACGCTATTCTTCTTCGAACCCGAAACATTAATTGTCTATTACATAAGTAAATATCATCGGAATTATATCATATTTGGTATGATTTTTTTTTAGGAAAATGCCACAAATATGGTCATCGAAGTCCCATAAAAAAAGTAATGAAAAATAGAGAAGATGGAAATTTGGATTAACTATGTTTATATTTCTCGGCGACTGAGGCCTCTCGAGCTCGGGTGTCCTTCTCTACGTGCGGCAAAAGTCAAAGAATAATGTCCCTGGCGCATAAATGTCCCTCGGCAGACCCGTGCTGGGGACTTATATGGATAAAATACTATCCAAACTACAGACATCATACAAAAAGAACTTAGTAGTCTAGACAAGATTCCGTAAAATTGATTAGAAGTGAAATGAAACTGAGAAAAGAATGTTCGCGAGAAGAAGAAATCAGCAGAAAATATAAGTTTTGGGATGAAGTTCAACTGAAATGCTTAGATTCCATGAGTAATTACTAATGCTAGAGAGAATCCTATCGTTGATATACAACACCTTCCGCCATAAAATTGTTAACAGCGTTCAACAATGAAATATACCATGAATTAATTAAGAATTTAGGAATTAATTACAAACTAATTTAGAGTAGATAACCTAATTATTCATAAGTAATTATTTGAAAATGCAAAATTTATATATAGAATAATTTGATTCACTGCACAGTTTAATATTTATAGCAACTTAAAGTTTTCACATTTTAACCACGTCTTCTTTTGGAGAATTCATAAAATTCCACTTCAAACCCTATTTAAACTTTGAAAAAACGCAAGTAGAAACTCCAATTAGTTATATATATAGTAAAAATTATGTAATTTAATTATGTAATTATGTAACGAAAGCTTTTTAAATTAATCTATTTTTTTAATGGAAAATGTGCTCATGAATGACTTCCATTGCCAATATATTGATGGGTTTCGAATTTCTTGTACTTTTGTCTCTCATTGTACCTCCAGCACATCCTTAAACGAACCTCCTATAGTACAAAGAAATTGTTCAATTCTCGATTATCGTTGAAAAAATATCTCGAGAACATAATCAAGATGATCTACCTTCTTATAGTTTGATTTTGTGGGATTTTTCTGATCGAAATTCGAAGCGTTGACGGAGCATGTTGACGCGTATGATCTCTCGCTGGGATCAAAGTCGACGTTATCGCCTCGAAATCCCCGATCCCGCAGCCCACGGCGTGTAAACGTCGCCAAGAAGGATCACTGGCGTGGTAGGAGGAGAATTCCGCCCCCGGAGGCCGAGTAAATCGGCGGCCCGTGGTGGGCGGGTTTGCATGCGGCCCGATACCACGGGAGCAAGGGAACTTTCAAATTTCTTCCGGCGATAATGGCCGGTTTCCGGCTGGGATTATGACATCGCCACGCCACACCACGCCAGAGCTAGGGAAAATCGTTCTACACCGGCGGCGGGGTATCACGTGAAGATCTTATCAGGGACAGCCCCGACCGTGCCCGCGATAAGAAAATTTCCCGCTCGACGAATTTCATTATTCCGCCGTTCACGCGCGTTATTGCGAATCGATTTAGATAAACGGCACGCGCCCTAGCCCTTCGACGTTCCTTGGACCTATCCCATGGAAACACTGCGAGGATCTCTCGATCTCTTGCCCAGAGATCATCGCAATTCCTCATAAACGAAAATTCATTAATTTTCCGCTTTTATACACACTGTACAATATTTCACTTATTTTTCTGCGGTTTGTGAAACGTTATATTGCCTTCTGTTTATTTTATGAAATGTTTGGATTGTTTCAGTTTGCTTTATGAAACATATTTGTTCAGAAAATTGTATTTCGATTATAAATTTCACGTATTATCGATGTGTAGGATAGCATAAAAATTTCAAAAACTGCACACTATTAGTGTGTCTTCTAACGCGATAATTCAACATTCACAAAGCATGTAATTTTATCTGTGACAAATGTTTGTTGAAAAATATTTATGTGCGCAGCTTCGTAGCGTGCACAAAATTAATCTTGCCTCATGATTTATTTCGTGACCAAGCTGGCAAGAGTTTGTTTTAATAGTAATCTCACAACAGAGGAATGGATGATATCATTTTAATATAACTATGTATATTTATATTTGGTGTAACATATTTCTTTAACCCAGTAAATTATTGCTAAAATTTTCGATGTGTATCGTTGCACCACAGATTTAAATGAAAAACTGAAAAATGGAGATAAAAATCGGGTTCTAAATCTTTCAAAAGGAACCCAAAGAAAAAGAAATGTAATTTTTTAAATTGGATGTGTAAATATGACAAGAACGATGAACAAATGTGAACAGCTGTGCAAGAAATCCTTTCTCGCAAGAAACGCCAGATTGCAACCAAGTTTACATTGGACAAACGTCGAGACACTTCGAAACACGCATCAGAGAACACAAGCGTAACATCTTTTTAGATTCAACACAGCACACTGCCTTGACAAAACATTCGATTGAATCACACGTTTGATTTTCATAATGCAAAGATAAAAGACAAAGAGATAGATTTAAATCAAAGGATATTGTTGGAAACAATTCATATGATTAAACATCCTAGCGTAAATTTTAGATATGAAACACCTAAGATTCACGAATATTAAGCAATATCTTGTACTAGAACCAGTAATGGTTTCTATGATGAAAATTTCCAAACAATTACGTTAACCATGGTTATACCATAAGGTCAAAATCCAGTCTCTTTAAAATGGAAATGTTTGCTACTTTTTATTAATTGAATTTCAAATGTTACTCTAAGTTAAATAGTTAATTAGTTATCGATCGTAATTTATCTTTGGGATATTATGAATTTTTTATTCTCGGCGCAAAGGTTCGATCATTTTTCTACACAACAAATAGCTATTTTGTAGGAATGCTAAACGCTGGATTCGGATTTGAATCTTCCGGTTCAAGAACCACGTTAGCTATTAAAAATGTTTAATAGGAGGAAAAGAAAGGAGATGTTTCGTCCTAGACACTTTGAGTTACTTTGAGAAACGTATTTATGCTGAATTACTCTAAGTTACCATGAAAACGTGATATACAGACAGTTAAATGAGATTAGGATTTGACTTTTCAAGGTTCGAAATCACTGCCGAATATCGATTGATCTATGCATCGATCGATCATCTGATTCGTAACTTTAGAGAGTTTCACTGTTTGTCTCAATGTCTTACAAAGTAAGATAATTCCTAAAGTTATTTCAATAAGCAAGTAAGTTGACATATTTCAAAAAGAGAACATTGTCATGTTTTCATCAACGAAAAATATTACTTTTATGTTGTTTTAATAATTCACAGACGCAATCATTATTTTCTTGAGAAGGGTCTAAGCAAAGACCGATACGTCGAAATTAATATATTGCAAAATTGCTTTCAATTAAAGTGATCGAACCGGTGCGGCAAAGACATCAACTTTGTTGAAGAAACACTAAAGGTCTATATTCTCGAGTACAGTTTTTTAACTGCCACTTTCCTTTCCACGCTGAATGTAGCTTGTCCACCAACGAAAAACCAATTACCGCATGAATTACCGATGTTTCACTCGGTTTTACGAGAGCTCGCAATTATTTCCCAGATCACGTGTACCGCGTATTTAGCAAGCCGAGAATGTTAACGCGACAACAATCATCATTCTGATGCTTATCCGATGTAAACTAATGCACGTCGTCCCGTGAAATTGATTTCGTTATTTCAATATTCTCCTGTCGGTATGGCTTCATACATTATGAAATACTGTCGTATTTTCATTGCATTTCATGTTTCACGACGGAAATCGTTATGGAGGAAATAGAATAACATCTCGAACATGGTGAACTCATTACGTCACGTACAACATTCGTATTATCGGTGCATTATTAGATAAATTACAAGATAAAAGAAATCACGTCAACTTGTTTACTGCTCAGCAATGTGTACGCGGCGCGGATACAGCAGTTATTACTTGAACAATTACGTTGAAACGTAATAAAAACGAGGTTTTGTTCTCGAGGTATGATTGGACGATCTGGAGCTACACCCCGTGGCAGAATGTTTCCGATCAGAGGCATTGAAACGGATTTTAGAGAAAACATTCACAATTTAGAAGTATAAAATATTACTTTACGGAGTTAAAATTGGTGGGGAATGAAAAAGGGCTTATTAACAAATGAAAAACAATAAAATAACATAAGCTTACATTTATTATGGCAAAGAAACGAATAAATAAACAAATTGTTACCGGGAAAAAAGTTTCCGATTCGATTTACACTGTCCAGCACCAAATTTGTTAAACAATTGCAGTTGGATGATTCCACATCTGCCTTCGACTTTTCCCCTAGACGCACCGTTTTTAAGAAACTTAATTTGAATGAGAAAATATATTTTTCAATTTTAAACAAATATTGTCATGTTATTATACAAGATATTGCACTGTTCTTTACAGAAATAGATTCGTAGACTTTCCCGAATACAGTGATATCCAATATTAATACATTATGAATCTTTAAACATGTTTAAACAATCGTTAATAATGGAGAGACAACCTTTTTACACCAATTTGTGAGGATATGTTTACGTTTATCTTACAAAATAAGGGTGCAGCGGAAAATCGAGCTATATAACGCGATAGAGCAGACTTTTATCTTGAGACTCACCCAACCTCAACCCTTTGAAGTTAACGAGTCGACGTTTTTTTCGAACCCGAAAGCAAAATATCTTCGCCCGACCAGTTGCCACCAGTGCCGTGGTGTATCTCGCCGTATCTGATGGCAACTCATGCTCTCGGGCGAAGATATTTTGCTTTCGGGTTCGACTTGTTAACTTCAAAGGGCTGGGGTTGGGTTAGTCTCAAGATAAAAGTCTGCTCTATCGCGTGATATAGTTCGATTTTCCGCTGCGCCCTTATTTTCTAAGATAAACGTAAACATATCCTCACAAATTGGTGTAAAAAGGTTGTCTCTACATTATTAACGATTGTTAAAACATGTTTCAAGATTCATAATGTATTAATATTGGATATTTGATATCTATTGGATCTTGTATAATAACATGACAATATTTGTTTAAAATAGAAAAATATATTTTCTCATTCAAATTAATTTTCTTAAAAATTGTGCGTCTATAGGAATCATCCAACTGCAATTGTTTAACAAATTTGGTGTTGGACAGTGTAAATTAAATCGGAAACTTTTTTCCAGTAGTTGTATCAATCGGAAACTTTTTTCCCAGTAACAATTCGTTTATTTGTTCGTTCCTTTGCCATAATAAATGTAAGCTTATGTTATTTTGTTGTTTTTCATTCGTTAGTAAGCCTCTTTTCATTTCCCACCAGTTTTAACTCCGTAAAGTAATAATTTATACTTCTAAATTGTGAATGTTTTCTCTAAAATTCGTTTCAATGCCTCCGATCGGAAACATTCTGCCACGGGGTGTATAAGCAAAATCGAGTTTCAGTATCGAGTTTCGCGCAGGGAGCAGGGAGTCGTTCAATTATTTAGGAGCGATTTACGTAAGAACAAGAGCAGATGGGTATCGGAATCACATTAGGCTGACTAAATAATAGTCGAGCGAGCAAGGAGCCGTAGTTCAGGAGTAAACGGCTTAATAACGTGTTAGTGTTGTCTATTATGACTGGTGTCCGTTACGAAACGAATAAGGTTGAGAGGAGCTTAGCTTGTCCCTGCCAATGAAGATGAGCTAGGGGAAAAGGTACGAGGTGAGACCGCGTTCTCGCTGCTTAAGAGGTCAAACCAAATAAGTTCACGGTGTTAACAACTTGCACGTGCTATAAGAACCCTGTGCGACCGTTTCCGTGGGTGTATGTGTGTGCGAGACCCCCCTCGAAATGCCACCGTGAATTATTAACACGACCCTAGTACAATGTTGTTCGCCGAGTATAGGAGCGATTCAGTATTCAAGAGGAACGATTCTGGTCGATTCCGCGGAAACTGAGCCACGGGGCCGACGCTCAAACTGTAAAATGCAACGCGAACCTTTCCTCGCTGGAAAAGCGACGGGCGAATCGCTGAATCGTGAAAATGCGAGAACAGACAAATTTTTTATTTCTTTCCGAACAGTTTTGTTCGCGTTTATTTCACTAGGCTGTGTAGCTGAATGCAAAATGGGAATGGATATTCGATGAATTTTCAAACAAGAATACTTCTTAAGAAATTTTATCCATACATTTCCCGAGGAACGTACCTAAGAAGCTTCCATGTTAAAATGTCTGCCATACGTTGAAATATTACAGGATGTTTCCGTAAAAGTGGGTCAAGACGGACCCTGGCTCGGATCCCCAAGGGTTCAGTTTCCAGGTTGATTCATGACGAAAACTATCAATTTCATTCATAAAAAAATTGTCTTATGTTCTCTTCTAAGTTTCCTAAAAAGAACCTTACCACCCCATCCCAGTTATGAGTTAGTAAAAAACGAAGTAATTCATTTCGTTGTGTTTTAATGACTTGCTGAAATGCGATATCGAATTTTTGGAGAATAGTTAATGGATCTTTGATTGGATCTCTGTAGAATGATCTGAGATGGTGGTTGGACCACGGAAAAATTTTTTCCAGAAGATCGCAAGGGGCGCATTTTCCAGAAAATTTCGCCGAACCGTCGTCGGTCGAGTGCAGGCGCACTAAAACGACGATACGAAAAGCTTTTACGGCATTGGAGTGCAGCTGCACTCGGTCGATGTTCGAATTCAACTTTACGAACAACGAAGCGCATAATGAAAAAACTTTCGACTTGCACGAAACTGCAGGTACTTCAAACAGCATGACAATTTACAGGACATCGTATGTGTTAAAATGCACGCAAACATTCGTGCAGCTTCAAAATCCATGCCTAATGAAAGGTAGACAATTACTTTTTCCCATTCTCAAATTGCGGAACTTCGGAGAGCGCAATCAGAGTTCTCAAACGGAAGGATAAGGGAACAGAATGTGCGAATCACTGTTAAAAATCTTTACGACCCTACGTACGCGTGTAAACAGTCACTGGGAACTGGCTGCTAACAAACCTAATTTCCGTTAAACAGTAACTGGTTCGTTATCCGAAACTATTTCACCGAAAGGCGGCCGAAGCGAGGCAGCAATACGATTCCGTTTTTCGCAACAATTTCCATTACCGCGGCTCCGATATTAAATACTTGTATTATTAAACGCTCGAGAGGATGACGATGTCCGCGCAGCGGAAAACGCGATCGTCGAGCGAATTTTATCGCATCGACTGGTAAATAGCGTGCTGACATTCGCATGGTAATCTCAAAAATCGAGTCACTGTCCGCAAGTTGATTTTTCAACCTGAATATCACTGAAACTGCCTTTTTCAACAATGTGGCAACAATTCAAAAATGTGTTTTTTGTTTTTAACTTGCGGAACTTATTCCGAGGAAGTATTCAAAAATGTGTTTTTTGTTTTTAACTTGCGGAACTTATTCTGAGGAGGTATTCAAAAATGTGTTTTTTGTTTTTAACTTGCGGAACTTATTCCGAAATGTATTAAAAAAGGTGTTTTTTGTTTTTAACTTGCCGAACTAATTGCGTTTTAATTATACATTATCTTGCAGGATATTACAAATATGTGCTTTTTTAAACGTCTTAGAAAATTTCGGGTTCCACTTTCTCAAGGATTAAGGTCTTGTAAAGAGAACTGCGTTTAAAAAAATTTTGTAAAATGAACCGTTAAATAAATATGAGCAAATCCATATTTAGGCCCGAAAAATTCCCTGGGTAACTTTAGTCTTCTCTAGGAGGGGATGCTAAATAAGGAGAGTACAGTTTTCCTATCAACCTGAAATGTAGATACAACGTGAAAATTTGTATATTTGGATATGGCGAAACGGAAATTTACTCGTGACAGAATATTTTGATCGCTGAGCAAAGAGCCGAAGCGTGCCTCGTGCCTGCCTCGTGCCTGCCTCGACAGGAACGCGAGGGGGTACACTAGACTCGATCTGGCATTTTACTGTAACTTTTCAACCAAAAAAGATATCGGGATAAAATCTCCACTAAAAATAATGGAAAAATTATTCCTACCTACTGTATATAAAAAAAGTATACTTTCTTTAATTGAATGTACCGAATCTCAGTAGAGTAGATCAAGACGAAATCTGAAAGATCGACCTATAGGGATCTAGGATAGAGAACGTGTAAAAATTCGAGGTAGAATAGATAGAAAGAATTTAATAGTAATCGTTAAAGAATAAGTTAATAGTGCAGATAGAAAAGGGATAATTTAATTAACTCTAATTGTCGTTTCTTTGGTTTACAGGTGAGCGTGTATATACTGTAAATAATAGTTAAATGTACATAAATAAATAACGGAAAACTTTGGTTTACAGAGAAACAAATTCTGGTTGATTATTGAAAATCCTGTCAATTGTCTTATACATATTTTTTGTAATCATTTTATAATTTTTTGTTTAAATATTCATCTGAAAATGATTTTTCACCTGCTCTTTTACGAGTTTGCCTTCATATTTCTTGTCACATATGACTTCCAAAATCGGACGTTTCATACGGAACAACGAAATATTAAACCTGAAAAAGTAGCTTTCGGCTACAGAGAGTGCTACTATGCGTCGCGAGAAATCGAGAAGAATCGAGTGGAATCGAGCGGAATCGAGCATAGAGCGGCTCGCGGAGCTTGTCACGGGCGGAATATTAATCTTCGGGACGCGTCGAGTGGAGAGATTGGACGCGTCGCGACGGCTGCGACTCGATTTTCTAGAACAAGCCCAGCATTACCGGCACGGTCAGGTTCTAATAGCGTTAGGAAGCCTCCTGTTACCGCCGGAAGAAATTTCGGAGTCATCCGGTTCGCGGTAAATGCACAGTATGCAAAGCCGAACGCGGTGCTTCATTCCGTTTCCATCGATCGCTGACCGGACCGCCGAATCGACCGGCTCCTCACATTTCTGTCTTCTCTCTCTCTCTCTCTCTCTCACACACACACACACACACACACACAAACACACATAGTCCATTTCTATTTAAT
>CM052343.1:14009495-14054601 GCA_028455595.1 Lasioglossum vierecki
GTGCAAGTAGAAACAATATGTACAAATAAAAATGAAACCGAGTCCGAGTAGGGAGACGAAGGAGCGAAAAAAAAGAATCCACCGAGACAAAAGAGCCCGGGGATGCTCGAAAGAAGGATGGACAAAACGCGAGGGAAGGCAAAATGATGGGTACAAATGGTAACGGAATATAAGAAAATAAAGTTGGAACTTCTCGACGTAGAAAACGGATCCTAGAAGATGTCAAAGAACGGGACAAAAGAAAACGAAGCTCTCCGACGAAGTACGGTCGAAGTGCAACAGAGCGAGCCGAAGGCAATGGAAATTGCGACAAACAAGAAATTAGCGGAGCATCGGATGGAAAAATGGGCGAACTTGTGCTGGTTCTACCTGCGTTTCACCCTCTTTATTGCGTACATTTATGCCTCGGAAAAATATTTGCAGGAGACAATGACAATTAAAACAATGAGAACTTTTTCAAGACTACTGGCATTGATAACATTTCAGCCAGTTTGTACAAGAACGAGATTATGGTATATTGTCTTCGAGTTAATTAAGAAGTGGATGGAAATGAGGAGGTGAATTATAAAATGGAGACGGATTACGAGGGATGGTGAAAGGGAGGGTTGAAAAGGAGAAAGTGTGGAAGAAGACCGGATAAAAAGCAGATGTGGGTGCAGAGGCTGGTACGTGATGAACGCGCGGAACATAAAAAACCGGCCGGGGGTGGAACGCGAGGGGTGAAGGTTGATATCCACTTGACTTTGGGCCGAGTAACTCGTGGCCAGGCAAGTGGCCTAGACGAAGACAAAGACCGGGGATGGAAACGAACGAGAAAATTCCAAGGAAGCAGCCCGACGGGGGTGGGAACGCGGCGAAGGGGTGGTTTTCTCCAGGAACTGGAAGGAACTTGCAACGCTATAGAATTAAGCAGACGGCAGAACGAAAACTGTGATAATCGAAGCCACCTGATCATTCCCACCGCTTTTACGCCGATTAAAAATGTAACCAGCGGGATTAAAGTTTAATAGGTCGAAGTAATTAGCCGGTTTTTTTGGGACGTCGAATAGCCCAGCAACACTATTTATTTAAACGTTAATAAAGTCGTATAATATTTCTAACCACTTCTCACGTTGTACACGTTTTCCTCAGACTTGAAAGAACTAGGTTAGGGGGTGAATGTTTAAGTGAAAGGTTTTCGATGTCAGGTCACTGTAACGGTACTGGGCCACGTATCGAATGGGCAGTGATCCTGAAGAAATGCTATGAAATTTCTGAAGGTCGGGAGTGGATATTGTTCAGCGAATTTCGAAACTCAATTGATCGAGGATGTCCTGCGATGGAAAGATAAAAATGTGGAATAAGTGACCATCGTGGTCAGATTTTCTATAAAAACAAATATCTGTTTTACAGATAACCGTGTACGTTTCAAGCGGAATAACGAGCAAATATTTCGACGTTAAGGTCATTACAATATTCCGAGCACGTCTTGCAAACTACACATTCAGCCTCTCAAACAAATAAGAATTTCGATGATCGATCTCAAAGATCCTCTCGAACAACAATTCCAACAGATTGCAAGATTTGTAAGTCACCGTGAACGCTGTAACGTTTACAGGACACTTGTAGATTGCATCAACACTCTTCTGGAAGCAGCGACTCTTTCATAAATATTTTTAAACCGTTCACGAGGTTATTGATTTCACAGCGACGACGACAGTATGCAATTTTCCATATGATCGGCGGACGATGGTTCGACACGATCGTGTTGCGACTACGTCGACGAAACAGATACCCGTTGCAATCATTCGGCAAAGGTTCCGAGGAGATGAAGTAGCGGTTTCGAGAGCGAACGGCGCGGAATTGAATGGCACTTGCGTCCAACAGTTTGACTCAACTTATCGTCCGAACGAATCAACAAACACTGGCCGAGTCTTAACACTCGAGACGTTGCTGAAACTCTGACGAGTATCTAGTTAATTAGAGCGGAGCTGAACCCTGGAAAACACTTGCAATTTTCGTGGACAGGGTTTCAAAGGAATGATGGAAGCGTGGAGGAGCGCTTCAAAGGAGCGCTGAACGATTCTTGATGAAAGGACGCGGACAAAGCGATACAATAATCATTCCTGAAGCGGCGGAAGACTCTCGAAGACGATGCAATGCGTGAAACAGGTTCGGAAATCGGTCAAAGTTTAAGAATGAGTCTAAGTCTAAATTAAAAGTTGAAAGTCGAGGTCCAAGTAAAAAATGAAGAACTGAATTTCAAATGAGGGGGTGGCTGAAGATCATTAGAAGCAAGATCTTCACTTTCAAGTCAAGTGTGACTAAGAAAAAGGTAGGGGGTAGTTGAAGATCACTCTAAGCAGGATCTTCACTTACAAGGCGAAGACCGAATCCAAATAAAAGGTCACAGTCTAATTTTAAATGTGGGTTGTAGTTGAAGTTCACTATAGGCAGATTCTTCACTGTCAAGGCTACAATTCTTCACAACGAGCTCCTGATAATCAAGTACCCAATTATTTCAAAGAAAACATGACACCTTGCCTAACAGACACTGGTGAATCTTGACACTAAAGAGTCGCTGCTAGATAACTGATGATTATCTATTTCATTAGAGTGAAATGAAATCCTGAGAAACACTCGCGATTTTGTAGACCCAGAGGAAATTGGTTTCCTCTTCAAATGATCGTTAAACGGCTTGAATGATAGCAGGCAGACAAATTGAGGTAATAACCACTATCAAAATCGTTCAGGTTCTTAGATTGTAATAAAATACATGATCTAGTTCACTCACGGAACACTTGATTGATAGTTGAATAGTCGAAGATCGTTACAAAGGGGCAAGTTCACCTTCAATAATAAAAATCGTGTACGTTCAACGTAATTCCAAGCGATCTGGAATAATCCTGAACAAATTCCAACGAACTTAAATCTGATGCACGAGCCGCCGAAAACTCGGGTCATCGATAAGCCCTCAGCGATCAAGGCCGCAACCCGAGGAACCCGTGCACTGAACGATCCGTGCTCCTCCAAGGACTCGGGACTGTACATCATCAACAGCATCGATCAAGGACAGAGGAGTCGTCCCGTTTGGCGATTCCCGGAAACTTTGCATCAACAATCCTTGAAGGAGTGTGCATCGAGGGGCAGGCAGGGTTCAGTTTGGCAGGGATCAAGGCCTCTGGAGAAAGAGCTCGAGAGAGAGAGACGGAGAAGAAGAACGGGGGAGAGAGAAAGACAGGGAATCCGGGGAGGGTGAAAGAGGAACGAGTCGACCGCAGTCGGGTAGTCCTTGATCCGCCGGCAAACCGAAACCCGACAACGCGGCCTCGCCACGTCGAAAGCCTAGAAACCTCAGCCGGGTCGAGAGGGGCTTGTTCGCGGAGTCACTGCTGGTTTCGTTTCGAATTTCGAGAGGGTTGGCGAACGTCTGCCATCTCGCGCCACCCGCGAATCCGCGCGCGGCCTCTTTCGCTCGGTGCGAGCGTCCTTGCCAGACAGACTCGGTCCTCGCAGACTCTCGCGAACTCTCAGAGGTGAGGGTGTGAGATGGACTCACGTTTCTCATCTCGCAGCGGATCGCAGGTGCTCACGTGCGGCCGTCCGATCGTCGCACGGTCGTTGCACCGACGGAGCCCGTTCTGCCAGCGTCCGGTGCGTCGACGACGACCACAACCACGACCACGACGGCGAAGACGAGGATGCGACCAAAGGGGATGAACGCGGCCACAAACGCGGAGGCGATCGAACGCGATGCTCTCCTCGGAAAGGGTAGAACAACGACACGCGAAACAACACGGAATGGCGAGCACTCGGCGCGATCGCGAAGCACACGCGAGCCACGAGCATCGCCCCAGCTCGGCACCAAGCTCACGACTGCCTCTCTCTTCTAGACCGAGGCCCTAGCTGGGGGTTGCTTCGACGAGAGTTCACCGGTTCAATCGGTGGCTAGGGGCGGCTCGACTCGGGAGGGGGATGCGCTGCCGAAGCTACCACAGCGCTGTCTACCGACGGAATAAGAGAGTGAGCAGAACCAGCGAGGGCGCAAGCTCGCGGATTTCTACGAGGGTGAGAGTGAGCTTGGAGCGAGTTTTCGGTTCTGTTTTCCTTTGCTGATTATTGTTTCCTGTTCCGATCACTGGAATCGGCTGCTGCAGCTAGTTAGTCCTCTGGGGGTTGATCGGGGCTTGTCGAGGGTGCGTTTTTGGGGATTTCTTATCCGAGGTAGAACGATTTTGCAGAATTTTGTATCGTTGTTTTAATATTTTGTCTTCAGGGTGCAGTGTTATTGTCTTCGTACGGCTCAACAAGGGTTGTTTGGGTTGAACAGTCGTGTAAGATGTAGACTATGATGCGAGCTTTTTCTTTACAGATTATTATTACAGCTTTGATCACTGTAATGGGGAGCCTTGGGTATTTAGTCCTTCGGGGGCTGGATGAGAGTTGGCGGTGATGCGAGGGTTCTTGTAGAAACAGATGATGTATCGAGGATAACATTGTATTTTGGATATTTTCTACACCGGCAGTAAAATATTGGTGTGTATTTGCAGAAATGTAATAAAATCAGTGCGACGAACACGGAAGAATGTATTTGCTTTATAGACTTCATGATGCGGCAACCATATCCGTCTACCTGCAGTGACGTTTAATTCTGCGTCGCAGTAGGAACTGTCGATCATGGTCGGGCACGCGATGGCGTTATATCTCCAAATTAAAACCGTGACGCGATAGCTGATGCGCGACCGACAGTCATGCTATCATGTCCGCGCATATCCTTGCGATCATGACTCTAATTTGAGACGATAGATATTCTTCTGGAGACGAGTATTATCAAAGTATCTTAATCATTGCTCTTCAAAAAAAAATTACTAGACAAGTGTGACACTGTCAGCAGTCTAAAAAATTGTCGAACAAAATCGTAAGAAGAGTACCAGGTCGCCCATGCAAGGGTGAACTCGAGTCTCCTCGAGCTCGTCTTCAGGAATTCGAGTCGGTCTTCTGGAAATACGCGAATCCGAAGATAATTCCAAGCATCCCTAACGAAAACACCTTAGCACAGTATGTCGCGGTTAGGAGGGTGGATTTCGAGGGTGCACTCGTTCCGCCCCAACTGCTCCAGGCCGAGGATAAATCAAGCACCCGCGACCTACGTCGCATCATTCCAGAGATATTCGGGATCGCCGGGTCTCAGATGACAGTGGCCAGGAATCGCTACTCAGGTTCAATTAAGCCTCTACAGGCATGCACGTACGAATTCCTCGAGTTCGCCGTTTCTGACGTAAACGGGCGACCTTGAGCCAGTTTAACAGGATACCAGGCTGGCGTGGCTAGCCCCCGCGGTTACCCTCAAGGAAGCTTCACCCTAATCGCGTGATCGATCGTCAACCGAAGGAGTTGGCTCTCTCTCCCTCTCTCTTCAACTGAATGATCGTCAACTGGAGGAGTGGTAGAACGCTGTCTCTCTCTTCCCCTCCAACTGAATGATCAGCGGTCGAAACTGACCCAAGCTCTCGGTCATCAAAAACCTAGGTCTCGAGCACCTACCTGGTTGACCGTCGCTCTGAACTCTCTCCGGGGGTGTTTGCACCCTCTTTGAACTGGATCAACAGGTTCGCGTGCCGGATCTGCTGGCATACCGGAAGTCATCAACGGGGGCCACGCGGCGGCGGTTTCCACCTTGCGCGAGAACGATCTGATCATCCCCTTCGCTCGAGATAACGCGGCCGGCAAGGTTAGCTCTGATAGACGGGATTAGCGGTGTTAGTTGATAGGCTAGTGGTGGTGCTTATAGGTGGGAAGAATTTTAGAGCGATTTTATGGGGCTGCATGCCAGTGAAAAGTTAGGGGATGATTCTAGACCCTTCTTTCATACGGTCGTCCTCCGTGAAAGTATTCCTTGTTCAATGAAAGGATGGAGTCTAGATTTTTTAGACTTACAAAGGGTGGTTTGCTGGTGTTAAGACAGCGGATCTTTATGCAAAACTGGAGTCAAACAGAAATTAATCTTCCATTTTAATTTATTTTTCTAATGGTTTTACTGTTTTAAATTACGCCTACTCGTTTTTGTCATAAATGCATAAAATCCGCTGTCTATGTTGAGGAATGCTATTCGATAATTCCGAATCAGCAGATGGTCCTTACACAAAGAATGATCGCTGCAATGTTTAAAGCTCATTGTTGAGGATCAAGGGTCAGGTTAGAACGCAAAGCAATTCCACGTGCGTACGCAATCAGAACACAAGATTGTTCCGACACTTAAACAGTACTGTTATTTACCGAAAATATAAAAGGTTAACAAAGATGCAAGAACAAAAAAAGTTCATAAATACGTCGTCGCTAACCTTAAACGTTAAGGGTATCGAAGGTATAGGACCGTTTCCGCTTTTCACGCATCTTTCGAAATAAATTACAGGAAGGATCATTCCCAGGAAAACTCCGTGTAAAATTGTAGGCCATCTATTGTCACCTTGATCGACTCGTATTACACACAACTTTGCACGAACTTCGGTAAAGAATTGACGTGTACACGAACAGATACAGCTAGTTAGACGATTGGGAATAGAGGAAATCGGGGAAGTCGGTAGGTAGAGGTAAGTACAAAATTGCCTAAGCTAATGCATCGAGGCATCCAAACCCTGCGATGCGAAAAGGGAACCGGTTACCTCGGGTTTGGATCCTGCCGCAATCGAATTCTGTGTGCTTCCCTTTTTTTCTCCTACTACATTACGAATGCATGCGGGTCCTTTGTAAAAATATATCAACGCACGTTCATACGCGTTCTAACGCGTGCTAGCTTCGATATCAGAACGAGTATTCGAGATTCCATACGTGTTTTCTTTCTTCTTTTTCTTTCGTCACTCGTCCATCCTTGTTTTCTTATTCCAGCCGGAAACGAGTGCTCGATTTCGGTTTTTTTTCGGTTATATTATGCCAAAGCCGAAATGAGAAGTATGTCCAATATTATATCACAGAACGGAATTTCTCCGCGCCGCGCGCGTCTCTGGTCGCGCGGCTAGAAAAATGAATCACGGAATGGACGAATATGTGTGCACAGTCGCTTTGAACGATTCTTTCCCCCGATCGGTTTTCCGTGTTTACTTTCCTCGCACTTGTATTTTTTCAGCGACGTCAGAGAAACTTGAATAATTGACAATTTTCGTTCGGGTCCATTTGTGGTCCGGCCGATCGATCGAACGGTCGCGTCCTCGAAGCCGCGCTACGGAACTAAACTTATGTACAAAAATCACAATAGACTCTGGCACCCGCGGAACGCAGCCAGTTCCTTCGTGTCTCTTCGAACCTCTCTCGTCGGATCCGCGGGCCACGATCTCCACAGTATATATGTATACATATATATATAAATGTAACGTGACTACACACGAAACTAAAGCTAAACAGCTACCTTATCGTCGCTTATCTTTGTTCGTTTCGCGCGTCGACGACGGACCTATGACTCACGCTAACACATATGTATCTAAGTTCGCTAGATTAGCCCGCGGCAATTGTAATAATAAACATGTCGAATATCGAGTAGTACCGTGTGTGGCGGGTAACGTTGCGTAGACGCGAGCGTGTGCAACCGGTGAGTAGAAAAAGAACGAGGAAAAGAACAGACAGAAGATGTATAGATTTAGGGCTCTTACTTATGCGACCGAGGATCTTATGCATTTACGAAATGAATAAGAAAAATACGAAACTGTAAAGTCAGTAAACGTATGTAAGCATGTTATTACACTAGTCTCGGCTCATTCAAGTTATCGATAGGAACAGTACAGCTTCGATTAACTTCTGTTCCATATAATTAACTTGGAAAGTTTCTTTTTGCATAGATCCACAGTCTACTCGGTATATTTCGACATCCGGATTGAGAAGTGGGATATCTAGTTATCCGGATAATTAAAAGCCCTAATACATCGATCGACGATCCTCTTCGGTGAGCCTGAAGAGAGAGAGAGTCGATATACGCCGACGTGTTTATCGCTAGAGAAACAACGAAAAGAAAAGAACGAAACGTTCGTACTGTCATGGTTATGAAAAAGAACACACCATATGGTGAAACGCACCACGCTGTGACGCGTTGAGATTCTGTCCTTAACCCTGAAGAGCTGGTTTAGCACTACCGCTTGTGGCTGTGGCTGGTCTTGCTCTTGGGGCTGTCCGTGGCGATGTCGTTAGGCTCTCTTCTAGGTCTCAAAATGAAATTCAAGTTGTGCGCGGTGTTCACGGCATAGTAAACGTTCGCGGAGTTAGGCAAGACCATCTCCCTGTCCGGCAGCACCTGGGCGAGGGTGTACTGGTCCGGACTGCCCTCGATCCCCAACTTGAGCATCGCGTTACGGATTACTTGAGGCGTCCTCTCGTTGTTCGACAACATGATGGACTTGTACAGTACCACACCGTCTGTCTCCACGTTGTCGCTCTCCATCGTCACCTTTATGATGTAGAAATCCGGCGAGCTCTTATGCGAGTGGCTTGGGCTGGACAGACCAACTAAGTTAGGTGTGTTCCCGTTCGCAGTGATCACCGGGGCTAGGCGATTATGCTGGTTGCCCACGGCACCGTTACCACCCCCAGAGCTCAGAGACACGTCCAAAGAGGGCAATGAAGAGCTCGAAGACGAGCTGGACATCTGGGACGGCGACGTGCGACGGTCGAGAGAGTTGTGCGGCGAGCTGGGTAGAGAATCCAGGTCGCAGTAGAATTGGGAGCTGCTCGAGCTAGATGTTGAAGCGATCGAGTCGTTTTTACGGTGTCCCTGATGGGCCTGAAAGACGAGATACAGGTTGGAGAACGAGTCTAAACGAGTGGGACTGGTGGGATATCATTTTTCGTTTTCTTCCGAATGAAATAAGCCCCGAAGACACCTGACTGACCTGCTTCTTCTTGCCTCGGTTGCTCAAAGTGTTGCCCGGAGGAGGTGGTTCTATCTGGCAACTGAGCTTGTAGGCTTCCCGATCGTCCAGCACCACAACAGAATGGAACCAACGATCAAAGAGAGTATCCCTACTGAAGTTGTACGCATTCGCCGCACCCTGGAGCAATCTTATCCTAGCCAGAACCTCGAACTCCTTCCGTCTCTTGTCGAAGTTGATCAGACCGTCGGCTATCGTGTCCGATATCGCAGTGTCTATCATCGTGAGATCGGTCAGGAAGGTTCCCAGATACGGTATCGTTCCGTAGCTGATGTTCTAAACAGCAGAAAGTTTCGTTGTTTAGGTAAATTCCAGTTTGTTACGAAATTAGAAGAGGAAGATCGCGCGAGATAGGGAAACGAGCTACGAGGAATTTTAATGGGTTGCTACCAGTTGTGTCTAGGTAATATACGACTTTGACGCCTCGCCAACATTGCAGCTAGCTGCTGCTGTTGCTACTCGTTTTCCAAGAGCATACAATTTATAGTCGGCAAACTGAAGTATGAGCAGCACGGTGCGAAGTTTACAGGATAGAAATAAGCTACTACAGAAGAGCTATTCTATTTTCAACGAGACATGTTGGTATAAATAAACGAAAAATGGGTGAGCCTCTTTCATTAACAGTTACATTTTTTTCTAAAGCATACGGTGCCAACTCTGACCTATTCAAGTGACGACCAACTACAATTGCTTGCAGATATTGATTCAACTCGTTGACCATCAAATTGACCTGATCTTACAGAGGAATTATTAACGTAACATCAAGTTCTGGGAGACTATTAAAAGCATCAACTCACGCCAGCGTGGGTGTTCTGCTTCTGGAAGAGCTTCTGCAGGTGTCTGTCGCTCCTTCCAGCGGTATCAGCGAATTTAGCGGTGCCCTCTTTGATCAGCAGCTCTCTCTGCGTCCACGCGTTGTTCTCCTCCGAGAAGATCCTCTCCAGCTCCCTAAACAGTTCATGTTTCTCCCGGGGCATGCACTGCCAGCACTTTTCCAGCCTATAGACAGGATTACTCTGCAGGCCGGACACTATAGCTTTCAGACTGCTAAAGTTCTTCAACACTCGCAGCTCTTGAGCAATGTCGATCCACGTCTCCAGGATCCTGGCTCGCTCCTGAGACTTCATCGCCGGCTCCATCAGGATCGTCGAGATGACTCTCAGCGAGACAGCATTGAACTGATTCACAGTTGCTAGAACAGTGGCAGCATCGTGGCTTCTTGAACGATCTCTTCTCGACCAGACAGCACCGAGACACTGATGAGCAACTAGTTTCTTGAACACTTCAGCGTCCATCCGGGTCAGCTGCTCGGCGAAATGCCGGTGAGGCACTTCGGGAAAGCTGTAGCTTGTCCAGTGGTCCACGATCGGCTCCGGAGATCCTCGTGGAAGGCGACCATTGTCGTACACCATGCAGGAATCTACGGAAAATGTTTAATCAGCGAACGAGTCATTGATAAGTGAGTCAGAGCGAGGAGTCATCGTGAGGAACACG
Source organism: Lasioglossum vierecki (assembly GCA_028455595.1). Taxonomy (NCBI): domain Eukaryota; kingdom Metazoa; phylum Arthropoda; class Insecta; order Hymenoptera; family Halictidae; genus Lasioglossum; species Lasioglossum vierecki. Next base: position 14,019,881 of record CM052343.1, read on the forward strand.
AAATTGTGATAACGGCTTGGTAAACATCCGCGGGAATCGCGCTGTAGCGACAAGACTACTGCATTTCCGAAGACTGATACATGAAACTTTAGAGGATCGCAGCCTATTGATAAATAATAATTGAACTCAAGGATTCCGCTTCAATCTCACGAAATAGGATAGCAAGGAACGTCATGTAAATTGGCGAGGGATTCAGGTTGGTTTTCGCGATTCTCGAGAATGATACTCGAACGATATTGACCCGCTTACCTATTTGATCCTCTCGCTGGAACCTGTGCAGCCGGTGCCTTGCCTTGAGCTCGAGCTCAGAGCCAGGAAGCCGTTGATGCGTGAACTCCAAGAGTCTGGTGAGCAGAGGATGATTCGGCGGCGATTTCCAGTCACCAGGATACGCGTCCAACCAAACGTGAAGTGCCTGCACGAGGGTCTTTCGGTGCTGTTCACCTGTCAGGGCGCCGGATCCCTCGTCGAGGGCGTCGTACCTCGCTAACAATAGCTCGAGAACTTCTCGGGGCGTTGTGAACGCGCGATACGTCGCCAAGAAGACATTGATGTACGTCGACTCGAGTTCCCCGTCGTCGTTTGCCAAACTCTCGACCAGACGCTGCACGGTGCCAGCTTTCAGGAAACGGACCCTCACCGTCTCCCATTCTAGGTGCGAAATCTCGTCGTCCGAGTCCTGCGACAAGAAGTTAACGACCAGAAATTAACATTAGATACGTTCAACGATCGGGGGCGCTCGTACACCCCCTTCAAACGGATTTGAGAGAAAACATTCATAATTTATAAGTATAAAATATTACTTTACGGAGTTAAAACTGATGGGAAATAATCGTTCGCGTTTCATCAATGTTAGAGATTTATGCTACGAGTAAAATTGGAATTGCTGAAGTATGCTTTAAAAATTTCAAAATTGTTTCATCCACCCCCTCTTCGTTCTCGAAATGAATTTTTCAGTTTCATTGAATCATGAAAGTTACACGATATAAGAGTGTATTAATAATACGACTAAAATTAATTGCTTTTATATCTTATTTTATACTAGCTAACCCGACAGACATTGTCCTGTCCAAATTTCAATTTTGTTTGCAATCGTTGTGTATTTCTTTGTTTGTGCCACTTGTATCGTTTAAAAAATTATGATTTTTGTAATTTGTTCGAATTTTCCGACTTTCCTTTGTAATTGTCTCGAAATCGAACTTTCCCGGGACCATAACAAACAAAACAAAAACAGAATTACGTCTTGAGTTCGTACAAAAATCCCATAGAAAAAAGCACTTCCATTTTTGTCGGAACTTTTCCAATTTTTCTTTCCCCAAAAACCTTATTCGAATTATTACGAACATTTTCTAAAAAAAATTAGCCAAATCGGTCCAGCCATTCTCCAGTGCTGTACTCACCAACGAACAGCATTTCATTTTTGTTTATCTAAAAGATAGAAGATACATCCCATGGCAGAATGTTTTCGATCGGAGGCATTCAAACGGATTTTAGAGAAAATATTCACAATTTAGAAGTATAAAATATTACTTTACGCAGTTAAAACTGATGGGAAATGAAAAGGGGCTTATTAATGAATGAAAAACAACAAAATAACATAAGCTTAGATTTTTATGGCAAAAAACAAACAAGTAAACAAATTGTTACTGGGAAAAAAGTTTCCGATTGATACAACTGCTGGAAAAAAGTTTCCGATTCAATTTACACTGTCCAACACCAGATTTGTTAAACAATTGCAGTTGGATGATACCTATAGAGAACCTGCCCTCAATTTTCCCCTAGACGCACAGTTTTTAAGAAACTTAATTTGAATGAGAAAATATATTTTTCAATTTTGAACAAATATTGTCACGTTATTATACAAGATATTGCACTGTTATTTGCAGAAATAGATTGTGTAGACTATCCTGAATACAGTGATATGCAATATTAATACATAATGAATCTTTAAACATGTTTAAACAATCGTTAAAGATGGAGAGACAACATTTTTAAACCAATTTCTGAGGATATCTTTCCGTTTATCTTACAAAATAAGGTTGCAGCGGAAAATCGAACTATATCACGCGATAGAGAAAACTTTTATCTTGAGACTAACCGAACCCCAACCCTTTGAAGTTAACAAGTCGACATTTTTTTCGAACCCGAAAGCAAAATATCTTCGCCTGACCAGTTGGTCGAAGTAATATAAATATATAAAATAATAATTTATACTTCTACATTATGAATGTTTTCTCGAAAATCGGTATCAATGGCTCCGATCGGAAACATTGTGCCACGGGGTGTACTTTCATACGAAAGTTACGAATTTAAATCGATGGTAGAAATTCGTTTAATCAGTTTCGTGAAAGCACCTTTATGGTTTCGTTAACGATCAAATTGGAAAATTTAGAAGCTTATCGCAGATGCATCTTTATAATTCTAATTAACATGGTAGAATTTTTATGATTTTAATAAGCAAACAAGCATTCTTCTGATTTTAGTCTTGGTGAAATAGAGAATTACAGCTTATCGCAGCTCATTCTAGAACTAAAACGAGGTAAATTAACTTCTTCGTGGATAAAAATAATCTACAATAGACATTCTACTGTCTACGCGTCTTTAGGTTTCGACACTTGCCCGCGTATTTGATAATTTATGGAGAGATTTACATTTCATTAAACTTATTCTAATAAATATTTTGATTGGCCTGAATCTGGTGAAAATGGGAAAATAAAATGGCTGGGATTAATGGACTTTCTCCGGTGTTCAGGCAGCCGGTTTTTAAGAGTTTTTAGCTAGAGGTATTGAATAGTTATATGTTTATTTAACACAAGCTTTCGAATGCGCCAAGGCTAGCTAGCACAAGTAAGGCGTTCACTTTGTACAACAAGATATCTCGGTTTCCTTTATTTAACTGGGTTAGGTTTGAATTAGCGTCTACGCAAATAGTTCGACACGAACCGAACCTCTTTGTTAGATTAGATAGGGTCGGTTGATGTCTCTTTAGTTCGGACTGTCCTTACGCGAATGACTCAAACGAACATACAAAAGATACACTACTTAACAAATTGAATGGTTATAGTTTATATAGTATCATTGACATTTATGGATCACACACAAATAAATTTCTCTAAAATTGCAAGCTTTTAATCGACCTATAGTGTAAAAAATGTAATAGGTATATTTGAAGTTTATTTAATTCTGAAATATTAATGACACTGTGGATCAGCCTGTACCGCGTAGAAAGTTCAACAATTAACATCCTTCAGCAGAAAAATGAAAAATTCAACAAAACTTCACGGAGCTTCATCTAATTTGCCGAGGAGAAAACTTCCTCCAATTTCAGTTTCTTCTGCGAGTGCAAGTTTGCATAAATCTCCATAATCCAGTTGTTAGCCTGGCATGATTTAAATTAGCTATTACCACCGCATCATTCTCGGTCTCTTCTCTCGAAAAACTAGTTTACGATGGACGTGATTTAATAAGGTTGAACTCACCGATGCAGAGAGGCTCCTGGTCGGTCTGTGATACCGGACCTTCTTCAGGTACACCGTGTATATGACGCCATCGCCCCTTTCTTCGCCCCATAAGCGCCACGTGGGCTGCAAATTAGAAAAAGAAACGACAATGTTACTATCGAGTAGGACAACGAAAGGTTTTTCGAGTGGATCGGTGGGCGTCGACGACGATCACCGACGCTTAATGACCGACGAAAACATCGCGAATGCTGGGGGATGATTTACGTTGCTAATTTCACGGGCTATCCCCTATCACGAGCAGCCGTCTCTTTAATAGGGGACGAGCTAATCAATGGACGCCGTGCACTCGGCAGATTTATTGAAATAATTGACTCCCGGCTCGGAATTGACCTCGGCCGTCCATTTCACGGCTTGAATCGCGATTAGCCGGATGGAACGCTTTATCTTCCCGCATAGGCCTCCTAGAAACTTCGCTCGACCTATCGTCCCGATCGTTCTCTGATCGTTCGGTGTCTCTTTCTCATTCACCACGTTGCACGCTCGATCATCGACACGATGTGCCCATCCTTCGGCAATATCATTTTCGCGCTAATCAATTTCATACTGCTTTGAAAAATCTGAAAATACTTCCAGGCACTTTGTGTGGTTTCTAATCAAATCTACATGCGATACTTTCGACAAATCGATGAACAGTCGTAAAACAAAAATTCCACTGATGAGGATAATCAGAGAAGTATCACAAATATTTCGGTGAACACTTTATGACAATTAAGAATAAGAAGACTCGCTAATCAATTGTATACTGTTTTGAAAAGTCTGAAAATATTCAAATGCACTTGTGGCACTTGGACAAATGATTAAATAGTCGTACAACAAAAATTCCACTAATTCGGATAAAAACAAACATGTCACAAATATTTCGTGAAACATTTTATAACAATCAAGAATAAGAAGACTCTCGCTAATCAATTATATACTGTTTTGAAAAGTCTGAAAATATTCCGATGCACTTGTGACACTTGGTCAAATGATTAAATAGTCATACAACAAAAATTCCACTGATTCGGATAATCACAAACATGTCACAAATATTTCGTGAAACATTTTATAACAATCGAGAATAAAAACACTCTCACTAAATCAATATGTGATACTACTTTGAAAAGTCTGAAAATACTCCGAGGCACTTGTTGTGGTTCCTAATCAAATCGACAGGCAATAACTTTTTTCAAGTTCATTTTTAATTTTAATTCAAATACTTTGAACAAATCAATAAATAGACGTGCAACAAAAATTCCACATGTTCCACTGATTCGGATGATCCGAAAAGTATGACAATTATCTCGATGAAAGTATATCATAAAAATCAAGAACGAGAAGACTTTTCCGCTGAGTTTGTATCATCTCACTGATGTTTCGTTTGCTCCCTATCGTCGTGTTCTACCTTCTAGCAAGACATAAAGAAAACAGTATCTGTACACAGGCGACATTTCTGTCCCGAAGTGTTCACGTATATCCAGGCATTACTGTACGTAACAAAGAACGTGTGCGTGTTTCAGCAAATCCAGAAAATCCTAAGGATTGCGGCGCGCGACGTGTACACTGCACGTCGTCAGATAAAGCGTCCCGTAACTATACGACACTCGAACCGTTTCGGAAAGTGCACTCACAGTTTCAAGCAGGGCGCGCGTGGCTTCCTCGAACATTTTCAAGCGTTTCTAAGCGCGCGCGTTCGACGTCTCCCTTTTCAACGCTCCGCGAAAACGAGAAAACTCGGCGCCGATCCTCGTTTCCACGGGCACGGAGAAAAGGGGGCGAAAGAGAGAGCACGGAGAGGGTACAAAAGGAGATGCACAAAAGCGTCTAGAAGCCCTGGTTCGCGCGCACGCGAATAGATTTCACGACAAATAAACACGAGCCAGCTTGCATCTCGCACGGCTCGTTTCCGGCGCCCGGTAATATCACTCTGGAACGATAAAAACGGGAGCAACGGGGAGGATAGATCCTTATCCCCGTGTTTGAACCAGATACCCGTGTCTGATCTTAGATCCTTAATTGACGATCGAGCTTCTTTAATTACGAACCCGTGACCGCTCCCGATCCGCTAAACTTCCTTCTGCGAGAAGCCTCGCAAAGATACGAGGGTGTGTAAGTAAAACGGTGCAGCAGTGCATGAAATAACATTTTCCCATGTCTGGAAACCTTACCCAGTAGCACAAATATATTAGATAAATATTATTTTCAAATATTGGAAAAATATTTTTTAAGCCACATTTTTTCATATGAGAAAAATATTGAATCTGAATATTGTATACATATACAAGAAATATAAATTGAATGTTTAAAAAATATAAGCTAAATATTCAGAGAATATAAACTAGATATTTAAAAAATATAAAGTAAATGTGAATCCAATATTTGAAAAATATAAAATCAATATTTAAATAACATTCTATCTATTAATTTCTGTGCACTGCTCGAGGGAATATTCCATTTTATCTTCGAAAGGACCTTATTACAATTAAGAAATTTTTATATTATATTATATAATTTCTGATATTACATAAAGATTTGTTTTATAATGAGAAAAAAAATATTTTTTTCATAATATGAAATAAAGATCCATATATCATTCAGAAAAAAATATTGGCTCGTAATATGAAATAGATATTTCCTGCATATTTAAAAAGAAATATTTGATACTTAATATAAAATAAATATTGTATGTATATTTAAATATTAAGCAGAGATTGAATCTCTTTTTAATATTATATGAATATATATATAATATTTTGTGCTACTAGGGAATGTAACGGACCCGTAGATATGGGATCTTAAACGTTATACATATACAGTACTTCCTGGAACCGTATTAATTTCTGTACATATATCTACAATAATTAATTTCTTCTACGCTAGATCAATAAGACGAATTTCTTCCATGTTACAAAAAAATGCAATTCATTAAAATTCTACGAACAAGATGAAAGTAGATAATTCATGAACGTCATTGTACGAGGAGCAGTAACAAGTTCGCACTCTCGTTTCCATACGCTCGGAAACAACATACAGTTAATTGCAAGAAAATAGTTTTTGCAAACAAGCTTGTATTCGCTCGTTAAGTTGCACGCGCACATGTTATTAGACATTTATGCGTTTTCTTGTTGCAAGTCTGGTATCTGGAGCGTGAATTATTAGCGATTCCCTCGGGTGTTCCTGAATATTTAATTGTCGAAGAAGGAATCCGAGAAACCCATTTAAACACAACCATCGTCTCGTCAATCTAGAATTTGACAGTCTCAGTCTAGACCGTACAGCCCGGTTAAGGTTTAACGCACGACTATCATAACTCAGAAACTTCTTCAAGGAAGTCTGCAGTAGAAACACCCCTAGTAGCACAAAATATTATGTACACATTCATATAATATTAAAAAGAGACTCAATCTTTTTTTAATATTCAAATATACATACAATATTTGTTTTAAATTAAGTAACAAATATTTGTTTTTAAATATGCAGGAAATATCTATTTCATGTTACGAGAAAATATTTTTTCTAAATAATATATGCATCTTTATTTCATATTAGAAGTAGAATATTTTTACCTAATATACAAATAATATTTACTTCATATTATGAAGAAAATATATTTTTTCTCGTTATAAAACAAATCTTTATGTAATATCAGAAATTATATAAAATTATATAACATAATATAAAAATTTCTTAATTGTAAGAAGGTCCTTTCGAAGATAAAATGGAATATTCCCTCGAGCAGTGCACAGAAAGTAATAGATATTCATAGTTTCTAATTTTTGTTATAACTTTTTCTTAAATTCGAAAACTTTATTGAATGTTATTTAAATATTGAATTTATATTTTTCAAATATTGGATTCACATTTACTTTACATTTTTTAAATATCTAGTTTATATTCTCTGAATATTTACCTTATATTTCTTGTACATATAAATAATATTCAGATCCGATATTTTTCTCATATGAAAAAATGTGGCTTAAAAAATATTTTTCCAATATCTAAAAAAAATATTTATCTAATATTTTTCTGCTACTATTGGCCGAACTCAGTCAGTCGAAGCAAATATCGTTCCAAATTTAATGCCTTTTCTTTTATTTAAATTAAAATAAATACCTTGCTTCCTAAACCAACAATTATACATATTCAACAAATGAATTTACTTCGTTAACAACCCAATGAGGAAAATTACAATAGCAGAGGGTCGAGGTGAATTTGTGTGAAATCGACCCAGTGCACGAAAATGCAGGTAAAGGGGTTAATTCGTCGCCGAGAACTTCGCGTCTAACAAGTTTGCCGTCCGGTTGCCAGCACGCGAATTGTCGGGTGGTATCGCGGGTTCGCAACAATGTTGGTTCGCGCGCGTGGAGGCGCACAATGTAAATTCGCGGGGCGGATTGGTGGTTCGCTGCGACGATGATTATCCTCGCACAAAAGTCCTCCTCGGTCTCTCGCGGTCCCATCGATCGCGGATAGGAGAGCTCGGTGCATTGTGCGCAGCTGTTGCACTGTCGTTGCACTCTGGCAAATGTTGCATGCCGGGGACAATAGCCGTCGACAATTACGCGAGGCGTTTCTTCGCTCTCGCGGCGTCTTTTCTTTTTCTCCGTCCGCGTCGATTTTAGAACGGGACCGGGTCGCCTGGAATCCGACGATGGTACTCAGGGGGACATTATGATCCTCGTGGCAGCGTAGCTGCAGCTACCTCCACACCGAAACAGCATCGAGCAAGTTTTAGTTGAGCTGCATCTCGAAAGAAGACAACAAGAACCTGCACCTTGCTTCACTGTGGACGTACCTTAACAGCGCAGGTAACTTATCCGGAGATAAGTCCGCGTCAGCGTTTTTAGCGATCGAAATAAAAGCAGATAGAAGTGTGTCCAAGTGGGAACACTATTTTTAGCGGTACCCCGTTCCCTCGGGCAGACCATTCGAATTTATTCCCATGGACCGCGATTTTTGAGGACATAATCGGCGCTGCCAGCGTTTCTAATTTTACACCAGACTCGTCTCGGTCTATATGCTCGCTGAGACGATGATAGTTTGCTAATCTCGCCGCGATACTCTGAGCTGCCCGATAAATGTCCTGTCCTGGTAAATGGCACGTCCCGATCCGCGATGATAGCGATGCTGCACGCAGCAGATTTCCGATCCCTCTTCCAAATGGTTCCATGGTTTCAAAAGTCATCGTTAGACTGCGGATTTGACGCGTTGATGACAAAAATGGGCACGAACAAATTGCAACAGTGGAAATATTTGAAAAAATCAAAATATTAATTTCAGCTTAATAGGAAAATTAAAAGAAGAAATGCGACTATTTTGTATTTTGTATAAAGATCCGCAGTCTACTCAACGCACTAGGATATTTCTAAAATTCGAAACAGTAGACACGTTAAAAATATTTGAAGAAGTCAAGATATTAATTTCAGCTTAATAGGAAAATTAAAAGGAGAATACAAGTTTCATTTGGTTCTTGTCACCCACAATCAATGCGACTATTTTTTATTTTGTATAAAGATCCGTAGTTTACTCAATGCACTAGGATATTTCTAAAATTCTGTAACAATTTTCTAGTATACCATTAAGTACACGATTTTAGACTAAATAATCCAAATATTCGAATCGAGTTAAAGGAAATTGATGTTAACAATTATTGTACAATACAGTAGCGGAATTGTACGGAAATTCTAACCGGATAAAAACCGCTGGAAATGAGACATGCCTAGTAGCACAAAATATTGTATACACATTCATATAATATTAAAAAGAGATTCAATCTCTGCTTAATATTTAAATATACATACAATATTTATTTTATATTAAGTAACAAATATTTCTTTTTAAATATGCAGGAAATATCTATTTCATGTTACGAGAAAATATTTTTTTTCTAAATGATATATGGATCTTTATTTCATATTATGAAAAAAATATTTTTTTTCTCATTATAAAACAAATCTTTATGTAATATCAGAAATTATATAAAATTATATAATATAATATAAAAATTTCTTAATTGTAATAAGGTCCTTTCGAAGATAAAATGGAATATTCCCTCGAGCAGTGCACAGAAAGTAATAGATAGAATGTTATTTAAATATTGATTTTATATTTTTCAAATATTGGATTCACATTTACTTTATATTTTTTAAATATCTAGTTTATATTCTCTGAATATTTAGCTTATATTTTTTAAACATTCAATTTATATTTCTTGTACATGTATACAATATTCAGATCCAATATTTTTCTGATATGAAAAAATGTGGCTTAAAAAATATTTTTCTAATATTTGAAAAAAATATTTATCTAATATTTTTGTGCTACTAGGGATTGCGCCGAATCGATGGAACCCCGAAATCTTCGAAGTGTGGGGGTCTCTGGATACTTCGGTCCGGCACTGGCCAAGCCTGTAACATCCTACGGCACTCTCTCTTTCGTTTTTTCGTAGCGCAGGCGTTCGGATAGCGGCGAGAGAAGGTATCCGTGGCGCGAGAGCCAGGTGCAATTCGACGGGCAGAATGCACGGTCGTTACGGATGTTTATAAGGATCGTAACAGAAACCTGAAACAACATTCGCCGCGGAAAACTAGCCGCGTTTTTCAACGATCGCGGAGCCGCACGGCTCGCGGATGGAAGCTCGAGAGACTGTACAAGCGGGTAAACTCCGCTCTCTGTGGAAAAAGGCGGCTTACGCTCCGGAACGAACCGGCAATTAGAGGCTCGCCGAGAGAACCCGAGCGTGACTTAAGGTCCTCGTACTCCCTCGTCCTTGGAGACGGCTCCGAGGAACACGTCAACTCGCCATTGTTCCCCTGAGGCCTCTCTAGGTGAATAAAAATCCAGCGAATCCCTCGACACTCGCAAACTTTCCATTCACCGGCGCAATTTGTAAATCAGGAATAAATCGACGGTTTTAGGCGATTACGCAAGGATCAACCATGGCAAGGACCTGTTGGTTAGTTCAGAAAATGATTTAACGAATCATTTAGCATTTTATGCGGTTAATTTTTAATTTGACATTGTTGTTTATAAAAAAGCTGACCCGACAGACGTTGTTCTGTTTAAATTCCAATAAATTATTAATTTTGCTGTTTGCCCGAATTTTCCGACTTTCCTTTGTAATTGTCTCGAATTTTTTTCCTGAAAATTTTTCCAGGACCGTAAAGAAAAAAACAAAAAAAGAATTACGTATATCCGTCGTTCGTATTGTGAGTTATGGTATTGTATTCACATACAAAAATCGCATAGAATAAAGCACTTTCATTTCTCCCAAATTTTCTATTTTTCCGGACAACTTTTCCAATTTTTCTTTCCCTAAAAACCTTATTCGGACTATAACGAACATTAAAAAAAAGAATTGGCCAAATCGGTCCAGCCGTTCTGACGTGATGTCGTGACCAACGAACAGAATTTGATTTTTATTATATAGATTATATTGATGACCAACGCTTTGCGATACTCAGTGACGTCACTGATGACTTGTGAACTTCGTAAGCTGCTCGCTACATGAATATGGCAATGGTTTCGCGGTAATAAAGTTCGATAATGCCAGAAGCTTATAACTACCCTTTCGGAGCTCAAGGGTATTAAACGCAAAACAATGTGAACATGTACGACAAACGTAATGTTACAGTAATTGTGATTTTCTTTTATACGCGAGGCAAGAAACACTTCAAGGAAACCCATTTGCGTAAAGAAGGTCAACGGTAACTATAACTCCCCGACAAACAACCAGTGATCATGCATACCGCACAGAGAATTGATTTATATCTGTATTATTCTTCTGGATCTAATTTTAAGTACAGAGAGGAATGATACGGTTGAAAATGAAAAGATCGAATAAGCGACCGTTTGATTAAGAAAGCAGGAAAAGAAACAATTCGATTAACACCAATCCGGGAAAAAGAAACAGCTGTGCTAATCCGGAATGAAGCCAATTTATTTATCCCAGCTAAATAAGCACAAATCCATTTACAAAGAGAAAGAAAATCAAGGATAATCCATTCTTCAACACGTCTACGTTGTAAAAATATCTGGGAATGTCTATCACAATTTCTCTGTAATTGGAAACGCAAATATGTCTCAATCATGACTGAATCAGTCGCAAAAAATAACTGACAACTTCATGCACGTATTTTCCGTGTATTTCCGCTGGAGTATATTAGCAAACTTTGGTCTAACTTCGGAACAGCTTTGCTAACTTGCTTCTATAGTGGCTCGCATAACTGGCACGCCCCAACTCACCCTAACTGATTCCGTAAATTAGACAGAATTATGAGATCCGCTCAATTCGAGTCCATTTAGATTTCTTGATTGGAAAACGTCAATTATAAACGCGGATCAAGATTTCACACGAGACTGTGACCTACATAAGCTGCTGATAGATCTTTATCGTACGTGTCATATTTTCCTCATATCGAGTTTCTATATAAAAAAATGTTCTGAGAACGAATCAAGACTCTCAACTTTGAAACTATGACTCACTGACCTACAGATAGCGGTAATTCAGCTTATGTCTTATATTTTCCCAATGTCGACGTCACCCTTTATTAACTCCTACACACTCATCGGGTGAATATTCACACGTTTTCCATTTCACGTACTATGACATCTTTAATTTCGAATTAACACATTTTGCCATCTAGATTTACGTCATTATTATTACGCATAGCAAACAATGTTTCAGATGAAGTTGAATGGTTTTGAGCGGGGCACATTCTGATGGTACATTTTTTTGTAGGTGGACGTGTAAAGGACTTATGAAGGTCATTAATGTTTTTATAAATGGAATCATATATTTTTTATTGCATCAGCTGATGCTCCTTCATATTCTTTACATAAAAAAGTATTAATCTATTTGTGTAAAAAATTCATTAATTATAGGAGATATTTTAATTATAATTACATTGTCTTATGTCTATGTCTAACTACGTTATCGCATTGAATTCATATTATTGACCAGACAGTCGAGATTTCCTAACAAATTATAATTAAAATATCACCTAAACTAATGATTTTTTTTTACACATATAGATTAATACTTTTTTTGTAAAGAATATGAAGGAGCTTCAGCTTATACAATAAAAAATACATGATTCCATTTAAAAAAACATTAATGACCTTCATATGTCCTTTAAAAATACAAAAACAAATGTACCATCAGAATGTGCCCCTCTCAAAACCATTCAACTTCATCTGAGACATTGTTTGCTATGCATAATAATAATGACGCACGTCAAATGTTTAAATGATCAATGGGAAAAAATAAGTTCTAAAGTATCAAATTTCCCGCCGGACATACACGAGCCTGGTTGTCCACGGAGGGTTAATGGGCGTATACTATCCATCAATTATGAGACCGACTGTACATCTGAGGATCGTACGTGGTTTGTCAAATGCGATGCAAGGCTTGCAAGCTCGCAGTGCCGCGGGTTTATTAGGTTACCGTTGCGTCGACCGTGTATTACGTTTGTTGATCCAGCGACTATCCTTCGATTTCACGAAACCTATCCGAGGAAATCCTCGTTTAGCCCCGTTTAGCCTCGTCGCGAAGGCGTAGTGATCCGTCGATACTGAGAAGGGTACCGAAACCGACGTGTGTACAAACTAGCATCGCCTCTATCACTCCGCGTCAGCCTATAAAAAGCTTAACACCGGATTACAGGGGAGCCGCGGTCGATCGATAGACATGGAAATACATCCGACTATGAACCAACGCAACCGATGCACTTGCTCGTGAACATCGACTGGTGAACCTCTAACTCTCGAACCGCCATTCGATCCGGGAGAAACCCGCGCTAGAATATTCCAACCGTGAACCCAGACACACGACGAACCTGACTGTGCATCGCGACGCCGACCATCGATTTCTCGAATTAGATTCCGGGAACATGGTTCCGCCAGCAATCGTGACTCTGATTGCGGCTGAAATTTGTATGCCGGTCCTGGGCTCTTTCCTCCAATTGCGAACGAAAGAAAGTCCGATTTTTCGTCGACTCTTTCGTATAATCAAATTATTGTAGTCGCGCGGATATGTTCAAATATCGTCAACGACAGCTCAGCCTCGCCTCGTTTAACAATTTAGTGGTAGGATTCAGTTCATACATCGAATAATTCACATTTAATGAGAAACGCGTAAAATTCTGAGCGCATCGGGCAACAGATAAAGAACACGATAGTTCCCTTTCATATAATAAGTTCCAAGAATTGTTCTCTTTCGTCAAATAAACATTTAGTTAAATAATTAATTAATTAGTTATCGATCGTAATTTATCTTCAGGATATTATGAATTTTTCATTTACAACAACATTCCTACAAAAATAGCTAATTGTTGTTGTAAATGATCGAACCTTTGCGCCGCGAATAAATATTCATATACATTTAGTGTTTTAAAATTATTGTGTCAAACTATTTGAATGTTAATTGTTTACCATAACAGCAAATGGTATATTAGCGGAAATGTGTTTGAGGTTGGAAGGGCAATTTCAATTTGTATTTACCGCCTAGTATCGATCTAAGATCTTTCGATCACGGTGTCTGATTGGCTATTTCGTAAATGTACACACATGGTTCAGTCTAGATCGCAATATCGTGGAATACAGTGACAAACATAAACGTTGATAATTTACACATAGCAAATACGATGAAAAATTATTTTATAGTTATTATTCATTTTTTGAAACAGTTAGTACAACATTCAGTATTTTTCAGACGCAAAATTCTCTTGAAGAAAATGTAATAAATTGCAAAATTGCTTCGTTGACTTTTTGATCGAACTTGTGTGCCGATATCATTAACTAATTTCTAGTAATTCTTACGATCGACAAAACGGAACATTTAACAGATAAAGAGTCTGAGAATGTGTCTACACGTTTCCTCGTTCCTCGATCGAATTGCTTGCTAGACGATTCTGCAGAAACACGAGCTATAGGAATTGAATCACGATCAGCCTCGAGGAGCAACGTTTACTATGAAAATTAGATCTGTAATTATTGGCTTGAGATATCGGAAAACCTGCGTGCAGCAAAGAGGAACGATAGAGGGCCTCGTCGACGACCAGATAGCAGCCATTCCGTTAAATAGTTTCGCAACGCTCGGGGGCAACAATTTTCCCAAGCCTGTTAGATAAATCCGCGCGGTGATCTAATCGTCAGCACTTTCTTGACCGTACAGTTTAGATAGCATTATAGGATACAAACCGAGAGCTACGAAATTACATATTTTTTGTCATCCAAAGATCGTTCCTTTCTGTCGGTCTTTATGCGTCCCAGAAAATATTTTTATGGCCTCGAGACGGTTTCGACGGAGTTTCGCTGATAATGCAACTTTTAGCGCGGATGTTAATCAATATGTACATTGAATGTACTCTTTGATGTTGTTGTCGGAATCTGCGCTGATGTTTATCTGAGTGTGCAACGCGTGATGCGGTTTCTTCGAAGTCGTTATTTTTTACTTGCTGTGGATGCAGTGTATCAAAGTTATGTACGCTGCCACTGTTTATTTAGAGCTACAAGGTTGCTGTTCGTGAAACGTTTTTATTCCAATTTGATTATCCTGTATTTACGTGATATTTCAATCTGGAAAATAGAAAGATAATGGATAATCGTCCTGTAGCTTAACCCCTTGCCTTACAACATCGCGCATGACTCGTGGTGAAGATTCTAAACAGATTCTGATAAAAACGTATGTTAACAATTTCGTGTCAATTCGACACAGTTCTCCCGAGATAAGTTATACTCTTCTGTTATTTATAGATTTTGCATGAAACCTCGTGACTTTTATTTTTTTAATGCAAAAAACAGAATCGGGATACCTAATGGATGCAACTGTTAATTCATCAATTTGAATGAAAAGACATCGAGAAATAACTGTTTATCTTGTTATGTCACCGATATTTTACTACTGTGTCAATTTGTTACCGAGGGCCGATTAAGAATTTTGAAACAAAATTACGGTTTTGTTAATATTATAGCTATTCGAGAACATACAGGCATAAAATTTGCTTGAATTTTCTCCTTTTTTAGGAAATTACGATCTGCAAGATAGTTCTAATCACTGGAACCGTAAAATAAATCGTAAGGCAAGGGGTTAAGGAACAGTGTATAATCGATCTGTACGTTCAATTGAATCATCAAACATGTGCGTAATAAATAAATTGAGGAACGGTATGCGTATATATGTCTTTGAAACCGCCTATACAGCAATCGCCATCGGACAAACCATGAATAGGGCCGTCCACGTTGATATGCTATTGCTGTTCTCCCATTCAACGACAGAACAAGCTACTCGAAGACAAGTGATTCACACTCGACCGCAAGGAGAGGTTCAAAGGAACTTTCGGTCTCGGTGTAATACGTACCAGCAATCATCGAATCGGATTGAATCGAGACTAGAAGGTGGGGGTCGGAGGCTGTGACAAGCGTGAAAGAGTCGCGTGGTCACCAAGAGAGGACGAAAGAGTGAGAGAGAGAAAGACACGCCGGAAGTTCAAAGAACGAAGAGTGACAAAACGGAGCTTTGTTGATGACGAGGACAAAAGGCACTCACGTAGAGACCCGGCCCGCTCACAGACACGCCGAAAGGAGAAGGGCACAATACTCCAAACGTGTTAACGCTGCCGAAACTCTCCGAAGCCAAGTCAGGGTCAACGATTCAGGGTCTATTCTCTCACCGAGCCCGGAGGACGCATTGTAAGTCGCCTGACTGGCAAGAATAATTATTAACTTTCATAGGGACGTCTCAAGCCGCACGTGAATTTTCATATAAATACAAACGTGAACACTCCGAAATACAATCTTATCAGAATAAATTATTTTATTCAGCATAAATACGTTTCTCAAATTGCCTTCGAACATCCCGTGTATAAGGCAGGGCCCGCTAGATAGCCTTACTTATTTTAATAGCTAACGTGGTTCTCTAACCTGAAGATTCAAATCCGAATCCAGCGTTTAGTATCTCACAAATATGGCTAATTATTGTAAATGATGGAACATTTGCGCCGTAAATAAAAACTTGTAATATCCTGAAGATAAATAACGATCGATAACCAATTAATTAAATTATTGTACGTTATAAAAAAGTATAATGGACGCTTGATACGCAAGAGCAGACTCGCCTAACGACGGTTACTTGGTCCGTTTTCCCGCGACCGAGTCCTGATGAAGTGCCATTAAAGCTAACAACCAGAACTCAGACGTTTCGGTAATCCTGAACGTCTCATCACAGTCTTAAGAGATAATTGCGATCGCCGAAGTAAGAAGGAGCTCTGCTAGAAAAGTTCCTGTAATTACGAATAAATTAATTGCCGCGCGCTGAAACTCAAATTGCACGGATGCATGCGCCCGCGCGATCCTCCCGTGGAGTTGCGAAACGATCTTGTCCGAGGAAACTTTCGATAAACGATTTACAAGTTGTTTTGTAAACAACGTCGGCCGGGTATATATGTGTCTCGCGGTCGGCTTGTCCGACTGCCGAGAACAAAGGAATTTTCTTCGGCCGCACGACCAATGCAGGCAGCCTATTAGACGCGACTTCCGGTCAGGCAACGCATAATTACACGGGCCCGTAAGCCGAGTACGCAAAGTACGATCCACAAGATAAGCAATTAAACGAACTGCTACTACACCGGTTGCCTTTCTGACTCATGTGCCGGTAAACAAGGTGTCGAATGCACGTTCGCCCACCCGCGAACCCACCTAGATGCTTTTAATTGACCGAAAAAAACGACCGGTTTCTCAGTACAGCAGTTAGTGTAAGTATAGCACTCGATTTATTTCAGGCAACGCGAATCGCATGGGACTCGAAAGCAATTAGCTTTCTGTTCTCAATTGGCTATCATGTCGGCTCACCCCCCCCCCCCGGGGAAAATGAGCCATTAAAAATTGAAGGTACTCTAATTGTAGCTCGGCTTTTTGGTTAATTGACTGACGAGGTTTGACCTTTTGCTCTTCCACAGAAAATTGCCAGCTCGTCGAAGACCGTAGTAATAAAATTTTTAGTTGATTAATTCGTGGACAGAAACCAAATCGAGGCAGAATATAAAAGTAATACCATTTTGGAAAAATTGAGTGAACTGTTTAATGGTATTGTATAATATTGCGTTTTTAAAAGGGCATGCTTGTGTCGAAAGGTCGGCTATTGAAATTTGACCTTTCATTATTTTTCCCCGTAATGCTCAAGCATGAAAATCTGCGAGGATAAAAGATAAAAGTTGGTATATTGAGTTTGACCTTTCTTTGCTTTCTGTAGAAAGTAATATACCAATTTAAAGAATATGTAATGTTTTATCAGTAAGAGGTACAGAAGTTAGTATGGTTTCGTGTGAATCAGGACAGTTTGTCGCGAACTTGTTTTGCAAACCAGAGTTTAAGTTAATGAATAGCATAAGAATGAAAAAATGGTCGATGAAACGAGGAGCATAGGAGTTGATGGGTTAATCTAATTCAGCCTGTTACGGATAAAATCAGGTAGTTACCTAATTTAAATACTCGAGTATTATAAGCCCGTGTTTAAACAGGGATAATCATTTTGTCAATCGTGGTTCAATGGAACGTTTCTTTTGACCTGTCAAAGTTGAATGCACTGGCAAACACCTCTTTCTTTTCAAATTGCTATTACAAAGAATTCGATATCATCCTCAATCAGAGAAACCCTTCATATTTAACGAGAACACTTCAATTCTAGAACATCGTAACTCAATGAACAATTACTGCAAGATGAAGGGGAACCAATTAGGTCGCCGTAACCATATTTCAATTTTTCATTTACCCATTCCCGCGGCTTTAATGACAAAGACACAGTCCCGATGACACTCTGACCCTGATTACCCGATTAAACGACTTCCACGTGGCCGACCACGATCGCAACCGAGCCTCGACATAGTTACGTCGGCATCGTCGCGAAAATTGTGAGTCACACCGCAAAAATTGGATTCCCCGGAGGCTCGAGCTATTTTTTACGTGTTTGTTGTGACTCTGAAGGCCTTCGAGAATTTAATTCTCCTTCAATTTAACGTAACATTGGAATAGCGCGGCGGAAGCGAAAACAATGTAGTGAAACAGTGCAGAGGTGAGCGTCTGATAGTTGACGTCGTTGAACAAACAAAAAGCTAATAGAAAATATTGATTTAACCGAGGGAGATTGCGTTGTGGGATGGGAACGTCATCGAGTGTTTTATCGTCCGAAGCAAACGGATGTTCGAACATCGTGAAGACCATAAATAAAATTTTTTTAAACTCGAGATTTTATTATATATAATTTAAGAAAAATTTATTTATATATAATATATTATATATATAATATATTAATTATATATAATTTAATAAAACGAATTTTCTACTTGTTTTTTTAGACGAAGGCTCTGTGTATTTTTTCATTATTTTAATTTGTCAAAGGCTAATATAATGCACATAACAAAATTTCTATATTATAATTAATTATGGTATATTATATTATATATATAAAAATATATAATATATATAAAAAATGAAATTATTATATATATATAATTAAATTCATTTTTATTATTACCACTAGCGTGTTCCAAACGTATATGTGTAAAAAAATATCGAGATTAACTATAAAAGACGAATGTGCAGCGAGCATCAACTGAGAGAGCTGCAATCGACCGGAAGGAACATCGGCGCAATAGGAAGCGTCAGAATGTTGGCTGGATGAAAAATCGAATCGTGCCGTTCAAAAGCGGAAATAATATCTCCGATCTACCGTGTCCCGCCGGTAAACACAGGATCGACGGATCTGCTCGTCACGCCGAAACACCAGCGACACTTTCCTCTCATGCAGTGCGAAAGTACATATCACGATCGCCGAAGCATGCACGAGTACGGGAGTGACACACTTACCGTTCGTAGAAGCGACTAAAACGAATTCTGCGTGCGAAAGCGGCTCGCCTTGCGACTGATAGCTTATCGAGGCATCGTAATCTCATTTCATCAACGCATTTATCGAACGGGCTCGTCATGTGTGCCGTAATTCATGGATCGTGGATAATAACTAGTCTGTCCCAGGGTCTTATCTTCGAGTATTCCTTACATAATAGATTCCCTTAGGTGAAGTTGTCATTCTTCAGAAGCAATTATAAATAAACTAGAAATAGAAACGATGCCTGGCCGATAGAATAGAAACCATGGAAGACCGGTGGAGAAAGAAGTAAGAGGAAATGTGTATGAAAATGGAGGAAATGATGAGGAAATTGGAGGAGTAGCAGAGGGAGGAAAGACAGAGAAGGGAGAAAGAAAAGATAGAATTCATGGGGGAAGTCTTGCAGAATATTGGAGAGAATAGAGAAAGGGACAAAAAAGGGAGAGGGAGATAAAACAAAGAATAAGAATGGCGCAACATGGGAAGAAATAAAGAAAATTAGGAGGAAAATGTCGGAACAACATAGGAGGGATAGGAAAAACGAAGTAGTCATTAGAGGGTTAAAAGTATCGAAGATTGAGCCAAAGAAATAGAAATGTTTTGAATTGATTTGCTACTACCCCTTTCAACAGTTTGTTTCATTAACACTAAACCTACCGAGCCTTAAAAGTAACTGGTAAGTATGTACTGGTAAGTATCTTATTTAAACATGTCTATATAATCAATTTTATTATTCCAATAATCGTAAAATAAAAAATCTGGAACCTCATCCGGAAGATCATTACCGTGAGACTACGAAATAAAATTGTTGCGATCACATAATTTCTGAAATACGGCATTAATGTCCCCAATAAAAGTCAAAATCCATGAATAATTGAGAAGCGATGGCAGATCGTTGGAGTCTTGGCGAAATGTACGAAGTCGAAGTTAAAGAATGTGAAGGCCCGCTCCGAACAGGATTCCGAGGCCTCGGAATGGAGCCTGAAAGATTCCCCAACTCTTTTAAAGGAAAGTTTCGCGGGGATTTATCGTGCGGAATCGAAACCGCTCCGTAACAATTACCGAGGAGCACGGACAGGCTGCACAGTTTCGACACTTTCTAACCAAACGGAATCGGGTTTTCAGTTAGCGATTCGACGCGATAGTGCTCCAGGTTTCTGGCGTATGATTCGGTTTCGTCGAACTCCATCAGACCGCAGAAACAGATTAAGCGGATCGCTTTTGAGACACGGGTATTAAACGAGTGGCGTGATATTGGCTGCGGATCACTGAAAAAACAAGATTTCATGCAACGCGTCAAACACCAATGTCGAACCAATACACATGACAATACTCACTAAGGCTACAACATACTTGTACATCGAGTGCAATGCGAAAAACAAAGCACCACAGCAGGCAAATAACACAAAGAGACGAACGGCGAAAACCGAACAAAGTAAAAAAGAATGAACGTGCAAAGTGGAATCTGAACTCGAATGACTGAACACGATTTCCGAGAGCCAAACTCGTTTCGAATATTGAAATCTTACATACTCGAATCAGGACAGCATTTTAAAAGTTTAAATATTAACGTCTCAACGGTTTTCCTTTATTTCGATCGACAATTGTTGATAAATCTTTGAATGTTAATGGCGCGCTGGTACGATCATTTATGACGTTAATTACATAGAAAACTTTCGTCGTTTCGATCTCGACTTAGATCATTTTCAAGAAAATTCTTTCATTGTAATTGCGTTTGCTTAATACAAAATGGTTATTAAATTAAATTTTTTACATTTTTACTTTATAAGTAAAGTAAAGTAAAGACTTTACAGAAGTCCACATGTCACCGGCATGGAACCAACATGCGTTCCACAAACTGTAAGGAATTTAATTTAATAACCATTTTGTATTTAGCAAACGCAATTACAATGAAAGAATTTTCTTGAAAATGACCTAAATCGAGATCGAAACGTCGAAAGTTTTCTAT
This sequence comes from Lasioglossum vierecki, assembly GCA_028455595.1. Lineage (NCBI taxonomy): Eukaryota > Metazoa > Arthropoda > Insecta > Hymenoptera > Halictidae > Lasioglossum > Lasioglossum vierecki. Next base: position 14,041,230 of record CM052343.1, read on the forward strand.
GTAATTTTGCAGAATAGCTTAATTAACGTCATGAATGATCGTACCAGCGCGCCAATAACATTCAAAGATTTATTAACATCTTAACACTGAACCTACCACGAAAGATCAAATGATCCGTTTCAGACTTTTTATTTAACAATTATTACGATTAAACATGGGAATTTATTGAATATATTTTTTGATTCTAGTATATATTATAATAAGAATCGCAGAAAATATATAATCTTGTTATTTTCATAATACGCATCAGTCGCTTTTGATGGTTGGTAGGTTTAGTGTTATCTCGAACTTGTGTGGATGAAAACAATGCGAGAGCAACTTTAAGTTGAACGAAATTTGGCGTCTCGGAATCCGCGGTCCGGCCAGTCACGTCAGATCCGTCGAAACAGAGGGTCGAGTCCTGGAAAAATTCGTCGTATCCGTCAGCCGAAACGAAAAACGGTGAGAACGAGGAAAAAGGCGAAAACAAACGTATAGAAGAGCACTCCAACGTGGCAACAAAACTGGATGATGATGAATCTCTTTCGAGAATCTGTTGTTTACCTGCTGCACGTACCACTGCGTGGAATTCTGGTTCTTCCTTTGGCTGGTGGGCTTGCAGGGGCCGCAGAGAAGCAGGGGCGCCAGTTTGTTAACCCCCTTGACGCTGGCCGACGCCGGGGGCGACGCTGGGCTCAGCCCGTCATCCCCCAACACGGGCCACAGCATCCACGTCTGAATGTCCGCGGAACTTCCCCTTCGTCCGTCACTTCGATTCTGCCTGTGCAATCGATCTCGTGATTTTTCGCCCGACGACACTATCTCTAACCTACCGGATAGAGAGCTCCTGGATCAAGCGATCCGCATCTACCCATCTACACAGGTACCTCGAGTGTACGCCCTGTTCTAGTGGAATTATTTTCCCAACGTTCAATCATCTGATAAACCTGGCAATATTGCGAACCCTTGGGGAAATAATTCCATTAGGGTACGGCTTACACCCGAAAACCTTAACAATCAAAACCGCATCTATTTCTTAGGAATGTTTCGATACCCGCTCAGCATTCGACGTACAAGACGCAATTTTCTTTCTGTACGGTTCATATACAGGGTGTCTCAAAATTCCTTCAACATCCGGAAATTAGAGGTTCTTGAGTTCATTTGAAGCAGCATTTTCCTTTGCAAAAAGTAATTTTCAAATGGTCTCAAGAAACTTCAATTTCCGGATGTTGATGGAATTTTTAGACATCCTGTATACAGGATGATCCAGCATTGATGTATCATCAATACTGGGACACCCTGTATACTTAGAGCCTCTTTTGATGATAGGAGAGATAAAGTTTTTTTACACGATAAGGAACTACATTTTTGGAATTCATTTTTATCAGTGTTCAAGCGAGTATCAGTAGTATATTGTTAATGTTTTTAATGGCAGATTGGGAAGTTGTATTTTTGTCTTAAGGGACTGCATTTTTTACACTTTCGATCGGTACTCAAGTGAGCATCGAAGAATAAAAATTGTAAATTCAAAATAATTCACTGACAAGAGCGGCGACACCCAACAACGGTAGAAAAATCGTAGATTCATCGTCATCCTTCAAACTTCGACTTGACGCAAATCGTTTCTCCTCTTTTCTATTGTTTCCTCAACGCTCCCACGTGTTCAAGGACTCAACGACGAACATAACCGATGCGACTATAAAAGAAAAGTAACAAAAGTTCCAGCACTGTTCACAAACACGATCGAATGGCAGTATATTCCGCGTTTACGTTCTCCGTCTGTTTATCGCGCTGTCACTTGAAAACTGATCGATAATCGTGGATCGGAGTCGGATCGCGATTCCGTTGCCGACGAGGAACTGAGTTATCGTCGGCATTCGAAGCTGAAACGTTCGATTGCCAGCTGTCGGCGAGTGTATCGATATTTGGGAACGGTATCTAGAAAAGTGCGTCTTGAAATTCTGAAGCTAAATAACTTTCTGACGATAACGTTCTGCACCTTTTTATTTCGTGTTAGTACGACTCGTTTTCGATGAGCTGCCCCGTTTTCGCAATGACTGTGTGTATCTTCGGCGATGTTCAGTTGTGTAATTTGTATCAAAATATTGTGTAATCAGCACGATCGGGTGATTACTCCGAATTAAAATTGTCAGCGAATATTACCGACTGAAAGTATGTATGGTAATCTATGAGTCACGCTTTGAATCTCATTCATTGCGCTCGAATACGCTTTAAAATTCAAATATTGGTGACCGAGTTCTTTAAAGTATCACAGGCTGCATGTGAATGGGAATATTCGAATACAAACATTAGGAATTAAAGTCATATTTAAACTTTGGCGATAGAAATCAAATTTACAGTTCTACGAGTAAGGATGTTCTGGAGGTATTAAACTTTGAGATATTTAAACTTTGGCGATAGAATTCAAATTTACACTTCGACGATTAAGGATGTTCTGGAGGTATATGAAAACGCAATAGAATCTTCGAAAATTTGACAAGATATAATTCTTGCTAAATTAATACTATTACCAAAGTTTGGGTTCGATTCACTACACCGTTTAATATTTATAACAACTTAAAGTTTGCACATTTTAACACGTGTTCTTATGGAGAATTCATAAAATTCCACTTCAAACCCTATTTAAACCTTGGAAAAACTTAAATTAAACCTTTAATACTACTAACTCTTAAATACAAAAATACAGTTAAGTACAGTATTGTCACGTTTTTTGTTATTATAACAACATAATTTTACGCAAATTTCACACGTTAGTTTTTAACTTTATTTAATAATTTAAATATTTATTTTCAACTTTTTATTGCGCAATTATATATATTGAATATCACAAATTTATTATCTTGAAGTTCAAATCAGGGGGTACAATCATGGAAAAAGTACTTACAATATTTTATAATAAAAAGACAATTCGATTAAACAAATAAATATAACATGAAATTTATTAATTAAACGAAAGCTTTTAGACAGATTTCGAATTTCTTGTACTTTTGTCTTCCATTGTACCTCCAGAACATCCTTAAATTCGAGTTCAAACATGTAGGGACAAATTAATATTCAAACTTCAGCGATAAAGTTCAGATTCCGACAATTAGCGGGCCCAATTCAAAATCAATAGCAGCCAGATACGAATTCTAGTTCCGTTAAAATTGCAATATTTCGTTTTAAAACGTATCGTCTAGAACGACACTCCAATTAAAATCTACACCGATAAACTCCACTTGGAACGCGATACGCGTGCATATCATGGCGCCGGCGACGTCATTAACACAGTCATTCCACGATCGCAGAAACAATCATTCAGCCCACACGTTCCCACATAGATAGCGACGAAAGGATCAAAGGAAGACGAACGCGGGTTCGTAGACACGATCGATTCTCCCATAGGTCAGACGTGGAACGTTCGAAAGGTCGAAGGAACAACCGCCGGAAAACGGTTTCGCTAAAGAGGATGCGACAGGTCTGTAGGCGGAATTGCACTTCCGATGATTAGACGTCCACGCTCAAAATGCAAGTTTCGTCGAAATGTCAGGTGGACTTGCGACTTTTAACGTTTCGACCGATCAACCGTGTAATTCCACCTAACAGCGACACCAATAAACCAAAAATTACAGTCACCGAATAAATGAATAAATAAACAGAACATTAAAAAACTGATTGTCTACAATACGTCGTGGATATAATGATGCTGATAAAACATTTCAATGAATTAAAGGGACTCCAGATATTTGATGCCTCACAATATTATAAATTTTGAAATGATTGTTTTTAGAACAGATTTTATTATTGCTCATTTGAAATGGTGAAATTATAAGAAATTTCTGTACCATGGTTTTCAATGGAATTTTTTTATCATGATGATAGGGTACCTTTTCGAGTTGGTCCGACTTTCTACGTGTTCTTGCGTTGTCGAGAACGTGATCAGAGAATGCAGAAACATTCCGAGTGGTTTTTCTCGAGTGTACATGCGAGACAAGGAATCCTGTAACGTGGAAACAGCTGAACGAAATCCCCACGACTCGATAAAAGTGTCGATGCCCGTCGACGCCTCGTTTCGATAAAACAAACGCCCCGTCACCGCTTGCCACGAGGATCGCACGGTCGTATGTCACAACCTTAACCCTTCCCGATACTACGATTCTACCACATTGCGACCATGATTCCATTGTACACATAAAAACTGACTTTTTATCGGTCTACTACGCGACGGAGAACCTACCTAAATTTACAAAAATTTACCCGAGGCAAATATCGCGTCGGAAACACACGTTATCATTTCTGTCCAAAATCCACTTTTGTTACCTAATATTCTATTTCGAGGAAACTTTCGACCTAGCATGATCATACATGAGTCATGAATCATTTATTGCATAATGAACCAATTAACGGGTTTAACTTTTAATCTAGATTATCATTTATTGTATAATGGACAATTTAATAGACACGTAATTATAATATATCATTGTTATGTTAATATATCATTGTTATGTTAACCATGATTGCACTGATTGCATTGATTTAATTTTTGTTTGTTACTGTTTATAGATTCTTGTTCCTCTTAGTGTGTCACTGTTGTGCTATTTGTATGAATTTTTTAAGAATTATTACCCAACAAATGGAAGTAACTGTTCACTATTTTTGATTTTAGATTCTCGTTCTTCTTACTGTGTCACTGTGTTGTGCTATTTGTATGAATTTTTTAAGAATTATTACCCAACAAATGGAAACAACTATTCACTATTTGTAATTTCAGATTCTTGTTCTTCTTACTATGTCACTGTTGTGCTATATGTATGAATTTTTTAAGAATTATTACCCAACAAATGGAAATAACTGTTCACTATTTGTGATTTTAGATTCTTGTTCCCCTTACTGTGTCACTGTTGTGCTATTTGTATGAATTTTTTAAGAACTATTACCCAAAAAATGGAAATAACTGTTCACTATTTGTGACTTGAATTTTGGACGATAGAGTTCTGAAGATATGACGAGCATGATCGAAAGAAAGTGTGCAGAACGACGGTGGATTCGAAGCGGGTTCGCTCGTTAATTAGCAGAGAGTCTGTTCGATTGTCTGTAAATCGCAAATACAATGGGATCTCGGATCTCGGCGCGATATCTGCTCGAGACCTGGCGGGCAAACCGAATGCATTATGCAACGTAGCGATTGTCCATAAAGGGATCTAGTGGACCAGACTGTAGCAGGAAGTATGGTTTAAGCTGGCTGCGCGTTTCAAGCGAGCATGAATCATTTCGAGGCTCAAATGACTCGGCTGTTACGTTATTTTCTTATTTAACGCGTTGCATGGCTTGCGAACCGCGAGAACCTTGATGAAGTTCCGTTCTGTCGTTACCACAGTGTTTGAAAGCGTTTCATGCGAGATACTTCGACATTCAACATCGAACACAAAAATCACCAACTCGCGTTCCACCGAATTTCAATGCGGAACAGAGAATTTTCGAATTTTAATTGACAATTAACTCGTGAATTAAAGTTCAAAGGTGAACATACAAATTTCAACTTCACCGGGTAGATACTTTAAATGTCAAATGCCGCGAACCGGAATCGTATCAATCAAATTCTGATTTCAGTACCAAATTAATTCCGTGGGCAATAATAATTTCGAACGTATAATTACAGTGAAACGAGAAACAGATTGGTGGGATTAAAAGGCAAGGGGCACCACGTGTGATAACTAGACAGTAACTAGAATCTTACTAGATTTTGTATCGAAACATGGGTTTGCGGGCTGTCGCTTTTCTACCTTATACGAACATATTTTGAGCTGCACAAGGGTTCATTTGATAGAGGAAGGTTAACTGCACCACGCTGCGCCTCATCATATCAGTCAAAAATGTTTATTTGTGACAGAAAAATAAGCCCAAAGTAGAAAAAACATCGAGAAAAACACCAGCAGATTCCGATGTACTTTTTCTGTCACAAATAGACATTTTTGACTGATATGATGGGGCACAGCGTGGTGCAGTTAACCTTCCTCTATCAAATGAGCCCTTGTGCAGCTCAAAATATGCTCGTATAAGATAAAAAAGCGGCAGCCTGTTATTGCATTCAATTTCCCCATATTCTATTCATGATGCCAGAGTCTAAAGCAAGTCTAGAGCCAATTTTAGTTCAGCTAGTTGGACCAGATGGCGCCTAGTCAGGACAAGAATATATGGGGCTTGATTAATGTCTTTTAATAAAGACATTAATAAAAAAAAAGGGAAAAACGTGGAATCATAGCAAAATTGAAGCGTTAGACTGATACATATGTATGTTTATCAGTGTTACCACAAAAAAAAAACTTTCTCCGCGCAGACGTTGGTAATACGGATAAATACCATAGAATAGGTATGTCACGTGGTGCCCCTTGCCTCTTAAGAGGAGAATGAAAACAGTTCTGAGGTGTTCGAAAATTCAGTATTGAGCCCCTGTGTCTAGGCAAAAATTATCGATCACTTGCACTCGCTATCTGGAACAAATAACTCTCCGACAGTGCAACTGCGCTCATCGGCGACTCCCTACGAAGAGTGGCACAGCAGCCAGACACGATAAATGCGTAATATGAGGTCACGGTGTTAATACGTCACGTTATTCACCACAGGACGTAAGCATTAACAGGATTGTTTGTACACAGCATCGACTGGGCACACGCGCGAGAGGCAACAGGTTCGCGGGTCTAACCGACCGGTCTTGTCATCTAGGAAATCACTTCCCATCCTCGAGAAATCCAATGATCGAATCCTGATTCTCATTATCCATTGAAATGCTCGGTTAACCTCATCGCAACATCGAAATCAACCGCAATCACGATTCTAGCTTCTCTAGTTAGGAGATCAACACGGCTTGGAAATCCAGCTTCACCCATAAACCGCCGACTTTCTTCAGGAAAATACCAGAAAATTATTTTTCGAAGCAAGAATTCCAGCCAATTTAGATTTTACAACGAAGTAAACAGTTCGGTTTGATTTGCGATAGATACAGTCCAATTAACCTTGAGAAATTCCACGGAGTCCGCGAGACCACCTCGCAGATGAGGGTTAAGTATCTATAATTATTCGAACGGTTTAATCCGTTCGAGATGTTGTTGCTCTTCGAGATTAAAAACTGTTCATTGGATTGAGAAACAATATATTGGGTCTATAACTTAAAAAGCGGAATTTGACACTAGATGCCAATACTTGTGTATGCGCTGTAGCAAATTATTGACGTACACGTAATTTTGAAGCTCTATTCATAACCTGCAAAATCAGTCAAAAGTGTTTGATTCGCTTGTGCGCATATTTTTTTCAATCATGGAAAATTTAGAAAATTGGCGAAAGAAACAGCATTTGCGAGAACTTTTGCTGAATCACTTTTTTGCAAAGAAAACAGCCGAAAGTCATCGTTTGCTCGTGGAATTGTATGGCGAACATGCTCTTGCGAAAACACGGTGTTTCCAGTGGTTTCAACGCTTTAAAAGTGGTGATTTTGACATCAAAGACAAAGAGCTGTCTGGACAGTCGAAAAAGTTTGAAGATGAAGAATTGGAAGCGTTATTCGATCAAAACTCACGTCAAACACAAGAACAGCTTCGGAATCAATCACCGTAAACAACTGATTCGTTTAAAGAGAGCATTGAAGGAAAAACGGCCAGAATAGGAAATCAGACACGAGACATTGATTTTCCAATATGACGATGCTCGGCCATATGTTGCTAAACCCGTTAAAAACTATTTGGAAAATAGCGGATGGGAAATTCTGGTCCTCTCGCTATATAGTCCAGATTTGGCGCCTTCTGACTACCATTTGTTTCGGTCTATGCAGAATGCACTTTTCGAAATACGCTTCACTTCAGTCCAAGGCATCAAAAATTGGCTCGATTCATTCTATGATTCAAAAGATGACCGGTTTTTTGGGGATGGCATCCACAAATTGCCAGAAAGATGGGGAAATGTTGTAACTTCCGCTAGACTTTGAATAACAGAATTATACAAGATTTTCTTTAATAAACGTTCAAATTTCCTAAAAAAAATTCCGGTTTTTAAAATTGCTATTTTCGTAATGGCCAGGCAAATGCCACGAAACTCGAGCGTATAAATAAATCCATGGATGACAAAGGGGTGAGAGAGGTGGTCGGCAAGGGGAGCGTGACGGTAAACGATTTGCATACTCGATCTGGTCTCGAAAATACGGCAACCTTGGCCCGTCGTTGCTCCTTTCCCGTGGAAAACGTAAAAGACCGACGAATGGGGGGACGATGGAGAGAAGCGAGGAGGGAATCCAGCGATTATCCGCGATTTGGAGCGTGGCCCAAAGGCGACACGACCGGCAACTATAATCCCGGAATCGAAAAAGTGGGCCCGGATAGTCGTGTGCCAACCCGACGAGAAAGCCCGAGGAAAATTGCACCGGTGCAACCGTTGGTCAACGCGCCAGAACACCAGCGTTCGCACGTGCAGCAAACTGCATCGAGCACCGGCCGATATGGAATTCGCTCGAGCGCGACCGAGATCTGCGTTCAACCAGCCCGCCTATTTGTTCCAATTTATTTTATCTCGTCGATTCGGCCAAGGGAAACTATTCCCGTCGTGCATTTTCCGGCGCCCAATTTCCACCGATCGAATCGCCAGCGAATTGTTTGAACGCGTTCGATTGCAGCCGAGTCTCGTTTGCGATCCTTTGCGAACGCGTGTTTTAATGAATGGTTGCGATGACTTCATCCGTTTTGCTTTTTTTCTTTGTTTGAAATGTTTTGGATGTAACAGAACGTTTATTTGGACGAATTTTTATGCAATCTACGATTTATTACCACCGTAAGGGATGTTTGAATCAACACCGAACATTTTTTTTTGTAAAGCAATGTATTACAAAGAAATTTTTTAATGGAAACCCCTGGCGTACATGTTACAAATAGTCCCACGGTGGATATTTATGTTAATTATTGATCTCTGGAACTCTGTCCCTCTCTTCCAACTGTATCACGAAGTACCCGAGTCCTACGCTTGAACCTTCATCTATATGCTAGGGGTGAAACATCTCTAATCTTATCGTCTGATTAAATTACATCAAACTCTTTCAATCGATTCGTTCCGACTACGATAATACTTGAGAGCTGCTTAATCTTATTCAATTACAAAGAAAATATGAACGTGTTAAAAAGACAATAGATTTCTCATCATCACGCTTGAAAAATGGGGCCAAGGCGGCAGCTTATTGCTCCTGACAATAGTTCAGAAAGTTCAATGCCAAGCAGACAAGTGAAACGCCAATTATCGAGCTTCCACAGTCACATTCGAAGGTACATCCAAGGAATTGTTGTTCCAGCCAGACTCGCGCGATGAAGATAAATTACTCGTTATTATTTGATCGTTAGCCTACATAGGCGAACAAAAATTTGTACCTGGAGTAATCAATTTCACGTTTCATCCCCGCGATCGTTAATTCATCGAATGACCGGCGCGTGTCCAGCTGACGGGTAGAGCGGTCAACGATCGATTTTTGATGAGACGATGGCAGGGCCAATTAACAGAAGAGGAACGAGCGCTGGCGGATTATAAGAGAAGAAGGCATGACACACGGTTAGTCATAGCACGCTAATGCATTCGTGCACGTTCGTGCACGTGCAAAGTGCTGCCAAGGTGTACACGGCATGTGTGACGAACTGATAGACTGTTCTCTCGTGCTATTCTAGGAACCCGGTTGCTCGGCAGGCACGTGCGTCCTTACGCACCGTATCCCGTTTCTCTGATTGAACCGTGATCCTGTGGAACGGCGCACAGTGGGCCGGATCGAAAAATTTAACCACATTCAACCACAATGTCGACTTTTCGAAATTACAAACTAATGAATTTGTATTGCTTTGTAAGGATCTATGGACCTCGAAAATGAAGAAATTAATGAAATTAAATAAATATTTTAAATACAATGATCATTTAAAGTTGAGCGTTTTGAAAGTAGCATATTTCACCAGGCAGAATTGCTAAAGTTTGTTGCGATGTCCTCATCGTTTTATCCCATATTTTCTCTCAGTTTTTTTTGTATGATATAGAGCATCTCTTCCCAATAAGAAGTCATATATTTTTTTAGTAATAACTAATAGTAATATATTTAAAAAATAATGCTGAACGAGATACATGACAGATTAAAAAATGTTGCATAGGCTCTAATCCAGGCTCTAACAAAGAGGAATATTTTCAGTAAAACTTCCTTTAAATAACCGTACAAAAATCATTTCCGACATCGTTCGACCAACAAGAATATAGTTGTTTAAAGCGGACTTATGATTGTAAAAAATCTTTCTCTTCTTAAGGAATGCAACTAATTCAACAACTACATAAAAGTTTATAAAAATAACTAACAAATTAAACAGAAAATATATTCTAACACGTATTATTCGAAAGAGATTATTTTGGTTAAGTACTCAAACGGTTCATAAGTTATGCACTAATGTCCCGAAATTTTTCGATCCGGCCCACTGTGCGGCGCTCTGTGACAATGATAGTTAAATAGAAAACAAGTTCGCATGTGGTAATATTTACTTTTGCACAATTTCGAATCAGCACGTGTCTTGTGGGATTTGCCGCATTGCTGTTCTACTCGTCGAGGAACAATAGAAATTGTTAGAAATTTGTTCGGTCGTTGAATAAACTGTGAAAAATATCGCGTTTCGAGTTCGATCAATAAAGAATTTGATAAACAGTACTCCAAAACGTCTGCCAGCGTCAATTCAATGGTACGGACGTCACAAGCACGTCACGAATGTCTGAATACATTTGTTCGCAACATTATCTGTCAATTAGCTACGCTGAAAACAATGTGCTACGAAACAAATTGATTTTGCATTTATAAGTCCGTCTGTGGAATATTCAATTGGAATATTGATTTGGTCGGGTAAAAGTTTCCATGGTCGATCGAATTGATTGTCGGCTTCACAGGGGTGTCCTGTTTTGATCCCCATCAAACACTCCGACAGCGAAAATAGATACGGCAGATCGAACTGAATGAAAACGATGCGGAAGATAATTGCAAAACGCCAATTCGCGTGGGAATACATTCAACCTTTCAATTGAGCGGGTCGAATTAACTGATCTATCTTGATAAACACTTCCCAGATAAACCGCGAACGCCACTGACATAACGGAGCGAACTATCGCCGGGGATCTGTAACAAAAGCATCGAACGCATGCACAGTTTTCATTGGAATTAAATCTGACTCAAACACCCACCTTTCGTACCAAGAATTGACGCAGGAATCACGACTATACACAGCTGCGTTCATGCCGAAAGCGAAAACCGAACTATTCTATCCACATTCTTCCACCGTGACTAAGAAAATCTGTGTCAAGACTATCGAACAATCGGCTGGCAGTCAGCAGAAACTCTCAAACGCTTCGTCACTTCGTTTGATCGTTACACCTGGGAGATTAAGCTCATTCAAGTAATTTATGTAGATAGGGTACAAAACGGAGCAGCTCTATGTAAAACTCTGGCCACTGAACCTCGGATTTTATGCAGCTGTATGAAATTCCAATAAAATACCAGGCGTACAAATTAATTCACAATCGATAGTCAAGATCCAAATCTTTTATTCACCAAATCGATATAGTCAACGAGTTCAACGTGAACGAGCTACGAATTATTTTGCACGCCCGATACAAACGCTGATAGGAAAATTGTAAGCTTGTATAATTTTTCGGAGAGGTGTAGTGATCAATGATTCTCGTGATTTTATCGGCGAGACGATGATACACGTGATCACGTACAGATACTTGACCACTCCTTAAGTAAAGCAATTTTCAAAACATCAGTCAGTAAACAATCTTTGTTTTCTTATTAACTGTATTATTGAGTGTCATCCGAGAGATCGCAGAGGCCATTAAAAAAGATTCATCTCTCGATCTTCTTGTATTTTGTAGGCGGTTCGCAATTTCGATGTAGTGATTCCGTCAGCAGAAAAGTTCACTTTCAAGGACCGAAGAATAATACCGTCAGCCAAATACGAGTGACACAACAGTCAACAAAAATTCTGCTGAAAGGCTTAAAATGAATATCTCAATTTTTGTAAATAGATTCTCAGTGACAAACTGACTCGAGTGATCAAACATCTCAGTTTCCCAAACCACGTTCCCTTGAACATCACAGTAAAAATCACAGCAACACAAGCTCCAAATGTTCTGCACCAATAACCAAACATGGCATACAAGCATTACAATAAACCAGAAAAATAATTTTCTATCGAACCGGGAAATTTGCACAAAGATCCACGGGTCCAGAGTCCCTACGCTATAAAAAAACGAGATCGAATAAGCTAAAAACCTTCGAAGAAAACGAAGCTTGTTTCTCAAGAGGTCCTGGAGGAGCAACGCGATCCTGGGCAGGTCTGGAGCATCAACACCTGCTCTTCGGGTTCGTTTAATCACGCTGGTCGACGCACACGCGGCGGTAAACAATGTCGTTCGAAGACTCGTAGCACAGGTCCAGAGGATCGCGGCAGGTACAGGTGTGCGAGCAGCCTCGTGGAGCCTCGTGGAATCAGAGACAGGAGAAAGGATAAAAGAGAGAGAGAGAGGAGAAGAGGAGAGACACACGCGATTCCTCAGCGAAAACTGCTCACTGTGTCACCGAACCGCGCGGCTCGCCGTCCCGACAACGACTGGCTCAGCGGCGAACACGCAATTCCGCCGAGCCGGCTGAATGCAATCGAACTGACCACGCTCTTACGTCCGACCGTCTCCACTCGTCTCCATTATCAACCACACACTGACGTAAATCAACGTTCCCGTACGCCAACCACCCGGCACCGGGTGCTCAGCTGTTCCTTACCCATGGGAGAACACACAGGGATTTTATTTCGCTTTTTTCCACCATGATCGAGCTGCCTTCTTGCACCTTTCCAACCCTTGTCTCCTGCAACTGCATCACCACTAGTGTTTTAATAAAATTTTCATCTGATTTAACCCTTAGCACGCGTGGTATCTCAGAGTTGCCACTAGAAATTTCTGTACTAATCAAGTACGAAACATTTCAGTATTGTATTGTATGTACAGTTCTTGTTGCTGAGACTTTCGGGTGTATTGTATGTATTCAGTATTGTATTGAGGTCGAAAGAAATGTTCAAATTTCGAGGTAAAATAGCTTCGAGTGTAAGATTTAAGTGTTAATACTCATTTGTCTCTTTTAATATAATTTTCGGGTTTCATTCTATTTTTTACTGTTCCATTTGATTCAACCCTTAGCACTCGTGGTGCTTCAGAGTCGCCACTAGAAATTGCTGTACTAATCAAGTACGAAACAATTCAGTATTATATTGTATGTATTGTATTGAGGTATTGTACGAGGTCCAAAGAAATGTTCAATTTTCGAGGTAAAATAGCTCCGAGTGCAAGATTTAAG
>CM052343.1:14054701-14159218 GCA_028455595.1 Lasioglossum vierecki
GAAACAATATATTGGGTATATAACTTAAAAACCGGAATTTGACACTAAATGCCAACTCTTGTGTATGCGCTGTAGCAAATTGACGTACACGTAATTTTGAAGCTCTATTCATAACCTGCAAAATCAGTCAAAAGTGTTTGATTCGCTTGTGCGCATCATATTTTTTTCAATCATGGAAAATTTAGAAAATTGGCGAAAGAAACAGCATTCGCGAGAACTTTTGCTGAATCACTTTTTTGCAAAGAAAACTGCAGCCGAAAGTCATCGTTTGCTCGTGGAATTGTATGGCGAACATGCTCTTGCGAAAACGGGGCGTTTCAAGTGGTTTCAACGCTTTAAAAGTGGCAATTTTGATATCAAAGATAAAGAGCAGCCTGGACAGTCGAAAAAGTTCAAAGATGAAGAATTGGAAGCGTTATTCGATCAAAACTCACGTCAAACACAAGAAGAGCTTGCGGAATCAATCACCGAAAACAACTGATTCGTTTAAAGAGAGCATTGAAGGAAAAACGGCCAGAATAGGAAATCAGACACGAGACATTGATTTTCCAACATGACAATGCTCGGCCACATGTTGCTAAATCCGTTAAAAACTATTTGGAAAATAGCGGATGGGAAATTCTGCTCCTCCCGCTATATAGTCCAGATTTGGCGCCTTCTGACTACCATTTGTTTTGGTCTATGCAGAATGCACTTTTCGAAATACGCTTCACTTCAGTGCAAGGCATCAAAAATTGGCTCGATTCATTCTATAATTCAAAAGATGACCGGTTTTTTGGGGATGGCATCCACAAATTGTCAGAAAGATGGGGAAATGTTGTAACTTTCGATAGACTTTGAATAACAGAATTATACAAAATTTTCTTTAATAAACGTTCACATTTCCTAAAAAAATTCCGGTTTTTAAAATTGCTATTTTCGTAATGGCCAGGCAAATGCCACGAAACTCGAGCGTATAAATAAATCCATGGATGACAAAGGGGTGAGAGAGGTGGTCGGCAAGGGGAGCGTGATTCAAAAGATGACCGATTTTTTTGGGATGGCATCCACAAATTGCCAGAAACATGGGGAAATGTTGTAACTTCCGATGGACAATACTTTGAATGACAGAATTATACAAAATTTTCTTTAATAAACGTTCAAATTTCCTAAAAAATTCCGGTTTTTAAGTTATAGACCGAATATATAAACGGGGGGAGGGGATCACGTGTGTCATCGAGGTCGGGATTGGAGCAACAACCTCGTTATTCATAGCCTAGGCTTTTGGGCCTGGAGACTGTCGGGAGTAATTACGATCCAGCTTGTGCTTGTCAGTTCTAAGGTCGTTTACTTTCGTGGTAGCTGGCCAGCACACGCGTGCGTGTAAGTTCGTGTAGGTGTTACATATGTGTGGATAGAGATATGTATATGTATGAGACGCGGGCTAGAAAGCCGAACAGCCGTGTGGCTGCGATAAAATTTTACCCCTAGGCGAGACGACGGTGTTCATTAACCCCCCGGGTCGTCGCACGCAGATTTATTCGCGCATACCGATTTCCTTCCGAACCGGCGATTCTCAAAAGCTCGCGGATTAATACACTCGCGAGAGAACCTCCCGGGCTTCTCCGTAATCGTGGAGTACTTTTTGAACGATGCTCTCATTTTATCTCGAGCCCCGGATATTATAATCGACGGTCTGGGAAATTTTTTTCGGACCCAGAAGCGCACAACGCCGCTCGCAATTACGAATACGTTGAAAGAACCACGGAAAATACTGCGGTGAAATTGTATTATAATCTGACGTTTTTAAGGATTGCTGGTAATAAAGTGAATTTCGGTTCACGTATCGTTAGCTCTATTCTCTTTTTTATATTATTATTATTTATTATAAACGGGCTGAAGCCCTATTTTACATATGAGAAAGATACAGACTACTCGTATAAGTGTAATAACAAAGAAGGGATATGCACAGGAAGGAAATATTGATAGTGGTGCAATCGATATGGTATTATCATATAATTCTGCGTACTTGCATTTTTTATTAACCGACTTCGATAAAGAAGGAGGTTACTCAATTCGACCTGTATGTGTCTTTTTTTCGCTTTTTTTTCTATGTATGTTCACCGATTACGCTGAACATGGATGGACCAATCGGTACGAAACCTTTTTCATCTTGAAGAGTAATGTCCCGGGGTGGTCCCGTTATAAATTTTTTCATTTTTTTCATTTAAAACGACTTTTATTGCAAAAAACCGTAATGCTTCATTTATTATTAACCGACTTCTTCGGCGTTTGCTCAGCAAAGAATGTACCGATTTCGATGAAACCTTTCATATTTAGTAAGAGATACTGCCGCGATGCTCCCACTTGCAAAAATTTATAGAATTTGTTATTGTTAATAACTATTGATATAATAAAAAAAATATTAGTTGGTGTTTCTCTCCGAAGAATCTTTCAGAGTTAGTAGGAGATGTATCCGCGCAGATCACCCTGGAGATGATTTAAACAATCTATGGTTTACCTTCTAAATTCGGTGAATATATTTTTGATAATAACTATTAGCATTATAAATTTTAGTAATTAATTATTGAAAAAATCAATACGATTATAAATAGTGCATGATTTTGCAATAATGCCATTTATTGGATTAATTAGTCCATAAGTCGATTTTGCTTTAATTGTTTGAAAACCCGCTCTAGCTCTCAATTCACGTTCCAGTGCGTAAAAATTGATTCTCGCAAGTAGAGAGGAACAATCAATATGATTATTAATTAAATTAAAAATGAAGCTCTGATCAGATACTATTCTTCGAGCAGATTCTAGGTTCATCGTATATTTTTTATATTTACGGAGACTTTATTGTAAAGAAGCTTGGAAGAGCGAACAAAATCACAACGAGAAAAAGATATTGTTCAATTTCAATGTACCATTTGTGCAACGCAGCTGCGACTAAAATAAACCGGCGAAAAGAAAGAAAAGCAAAGAAAAATTGATCGAATTAATTAATTGGAGTAAAATAGAACGGCAAGGGCCGACAGAAGGGGCTCAGCAAATTGCTCCACGAGATCAGAGCATCCGGCAAAAAGGTACAGACGTAAGCGCAGCCAGTATCCAGACGCGATTAGATCCGTGTCGTCAGACGCGAAAGGTTTTCTCCACTTTCACACGAGAACGAGCGTCTACGAGACACGTGTTCGACCAGTGGTAGTTAACGCCACCGTTCCCAGTGGGTTTACCCGAGACGGAAACGTTTCTTCGCGCAGTCAGCAATTAGGAGTCCAATTAAAGGAGGTTGTTTCACTCCGATCAAATTATCCACGATCAACTATACACAGCGCGCAGTTATGATTGTTCTATTATTCTTTTGATTACGTGAGCAGTGAACTTTACAGTTCTATCATTGGCAGAACGTAGTCGATTCTCGCTTTCGTTCGCGGAACACGCGAATTTGTCTGGGCGAGGAATTGCAGCATACGGGAAACCTTGACGAGTTTCTGGCGTCGCGTGGGTGTCGTGACTCAGAGACGCGTGGGTCCCACGCGTGACCCAGAACCCGCCATTTTCGCGGGACACGAAAAACGATTCGACTCGAAATAACCCGATCGCGAAATGTAATGATATAACCGATTTGGTAAGCTTAAACAAACGCCTAAAACATCGGTGATTAATGTGCAATGTCTGTGAAGTTGCGCAAAAAATATAACAGTCGAAATGACTCAACCGAAACAAGTGGTGATACACTCAATTTGTCGAATTCGGAGTAACGCTGTCAGAGTGTACATAAAATTAGAATTTAAGTGAAGCTAGTGAAAAATTTTCTAAAATATATTCTTGTTTTCAACTCACTTTATGCATTAATTCACACGTACATTAAAATGTATATATAAAAATGGTTATATCAAATTGAATGTTAATCCTGTAAAAGGAATACCACAAAAAAAGTGGTACCTAGGTAAAAAACGAGAAATGTTATGTTCTTAGTAAATATATGTTTAAATTTACCGCCTAATCTAGATCCGACCAATGGATCGATCATATTTGTTTCCAAACGTCTTCACATTGCTTCACTTCCATGCTGACTGTCCGAGCAGCAACATGTGGGTCAATCACAAATGTTTAAATTTTAAAGTTTAATTATTTTGCAACACTCAGCAAGTGAGTAACAATTCCTTCTGTTTTATACTGTTGTTCGTTTCCTGTTTCTACAGTTTCTACTATTAATATATATATATATTGTGAAACCGCAGAAACAGGAAAAGAACAACAGTATAAAACAGAAGGAATCGTTACTCACTTGCTTAGTGTTGCAAAATAATTAAACTTTAAAATTTAAACGTTTGTGATTGACTGTCTGTAATTAATAATTAAATGCATATATATATATATATATATTTAATTACTAATTACAGACGCAATGTTAATGTGATTCTGTTGAAAATGATCTAAATGCAGATCGAAACGTTGAGAAATAATATTGTGCTAATTTGCAAATAGTGTTTTGAGTAACAATTGATCGAACCTATGCGCCGATATCATTAATTTATGCCTAGTGAAAAATGTTACAAAAATTCTGGTCAAGCAGTAAATTGCGAATTATGTCGACGTTTACGATGGCATCATTACAATGCCCATAACAGTAAAATGAAAAATTATTCACCGACAAGTTCGGTATTAAATTAAAAATCCAATTTGTGGATTGTTTAACGAAACGCTTGAAATATCACGGAAATATCACGACCAAGCGCTGACGTATTAACGAAGGTACTATTTGTATAATTGATTGACAGGCCTTCGAAAACGTTTCCCCGGGTTAATTGGTCTACCTGCGCAGCAGGTAGTGCGCCAGGTGTTTCATGACAACGAACGAACAAGGGAGGAGAAGAAAATGAAGGATGATTTTTACGGCGATCGTAAAAAGCAGTTCGGCAGCCAAATCCTCGCGGAAGCGATATTGCAATCAAGGCCGAATCAGTCGAAACAGTTACGCCGGTTCAAGTCGGTCAAGTCCGAGGCGGTAAAGTCGGATACCGATTCGCAGTTGAAGAGAGACACTGTGCTACAAATTTTATTCCCCGTTGTTGCGTCTCGTATCGAGACCGTTCACTCCTCCGATAAACAAATATTTCCTTGCACAAAAGGCGACGCGGCATTGACTTCATTCTTAGCTGACTCATAAATAATGTTCATTTCTCAAACGAGTTTTGATAAGGAAAAAATTGCTCGCCGCTCGTGACTCAACCTGTTAATTGTTCGAACCGAAAAACTGTGTATACTCCGAGGCCAGATAATTGCGCGAAAGAACATTAATGGGCAACAGTGCTCTAATAGCTTCACTTGTCGTCGCACTCGATTGTAATTACTTTGTTCTACTTAAATAGCAACTTAATATTGATTCAAAATGTACTCATTTACACTGCGAACCGTGGTCACGTTCATGTTTTTTAACGAATGTAATCATGTCACGTCATTTGTATAAATATTTGCCGTACGGAGCGGATTATTCCACGATAATGAACGCCTGCAAGTATCCATCTGTATTCTTACTGAATGCTTTGTATGTGCGCCGGGTAAACGTTTTGTTTTTCCTTGTAGCTTCAATACGCGTTATTTATTATACGATAACGATTCGGAAAATATTAGAGATAGAGGAGATGATTAATTACCTCTCGTTTCAATTCCGCATTTTTATTAATCATCCTGTTCGACGTTCCTCGTAGGAATCCTGTGGTCGTCGATCATTCGATTCAACGACCAGACGTAAAATGCACAGCTTAAATACTGTAACCTTCGTCGCGTCGACAAACTCGAGTGTCCTTCGGCGGGACTGAAAATCGCGTTAAACGCTTTAAGTGGATCTAATATCTCAATCCCGACCGCGAACTGAAATCCTCCTCTGGACACGCGATTATAAAACAATTGTCAAGCATTCCCATTAAATGGATGCTCATCGTTTCCCACCGAGAAGAGAATTGAACACCATGATTTTTACCGATTTAATCGATTCAGAATCAGCAATTTAATTTAATTTAGCATATGTATTCTAATGCTGTACGATGCTAGATTACTGCTATTCTATTAACTTGAAATCCATTTTGATTTCGATCACTTTCTTTACATACAAAAGTATTAGATTATGATATATCGAGTATAATAGAGTAGTGTAAATTTTCAAGAGTAAAAAATAATGCTGTACAATGCATATATATTCTTTAAGTTCCGTATTCATGTTTAAAATAATTCTGTTGCGTGCCCAGCACCGAAATCAATTTCAAGCATTACATATTCACAATTCCGTCCTACTATCGAAGACCCCACTCAACTTTCCCCAAAGTTCCCGATTTAATAATGAAAGAAGCAAAGCAAAATAGTGTAGAATGAGTCGACCTTATAGGTTACAATTTCATAGGAATGACTTTCTAAAGTAAAAGCCCCGTTTCACTAAACCCAATCGCAGATTGATGCGCGTACCTCTTCCTACCAGGCGTTGAAGTCTCCGAGCAGGCAATTAACGTATAGCGCGTTAAACGTGTCTTCGCGTCCACAATAAATTCCTATAAGTAGAAATTAAATCGAATTTTCGACGCTCTCCTACCTCCACAAAGTTCACAAATCAATATCAGATCGAAGACCGATAAATCGAAGTCGCATAGCCGGCGAATATTCTGCGACCAACTGAAAGGACGACTCAAATACGCAAATAGTACGCGTGTTTATAATTCCTAATGTGTTTGTCCCGCAAGCGAAAGTGCCTTTACCGCCATTATACCGACGTCTGATTCGCAGGCACACGTTCTTCCGCTGTGACCAAACATTTCTACAGTCTGTTTCAATATTGACATTGTCAACGAGCGCCGGCAAAGGAAGAAACGACGCGTTGCTCCAGTTACACCTTGCGCTTCGCACGAATCGATCTTCTCACGAGTCGGTTCGATCGTGAGAAAGGCGGATGTCCATTCAGAACGCAGTACGAAACGAGAGGAATCTCTCTTTCTCTCCTCCCCCACTCTTTTTCTTCGTTTCTGTTTCCCGTGGCTCTACTCGTTACGACGCGAGGCGAGAAAGTATATGGACATTCCTTCGTTTCATATTTTCTAGTTGTCAGACTTTTGTCTATTCTATTTCTATTATTTTTCCAGACTTCGGATACGACTTGCGAAACGCAAGAATGAAAAAAACACTGCAGAAATTTATCAAGAAGCTGAACTAGACGATTCGTCACCACTGAACATCAATAAAAATGTATCGATCCAATTTTAGGAGACCCTCTGACAAACTTGATGCGATTATCTATTGAAACTGAATATTCCAGTTCGATTTTGTTGGAGAAACGACTTGTGAAACGCAAGAATGAAAAAAACACTGCAGAATTTATCAAGAAGCTGAACTAGACGATTCGTCACAACTGAACATCGATAAAAATAATGTTTGTTGATTATCTATCGTAAAGTAGTTTATAACAAGAAGTATAGATGATCTCGGCGCAAAGGTTCGATCAAAAATTAAATTAAAGCAATCGTGCTAGTTTGGTTAAATTTTCTACGTTTCGATCCCAATATGGATCCTTTTCAAGAAAGAGGAAACAACTGCGTCTGTAAATTTTTAAAAGAGTTTTCAATATTAATGTACTGAAAAACAGATTTAGATACAAAATTCAAAATAACAGTAATGAATTACCAACCTGCTTTATGAAAAAAATTAGAGACAGGAATATATGTATAAGCACATGTTGTTTCAGTCAAATATTGCTTAATATTGCTGAACCTAAAACTGAACATTCCAGTTCGATTTTGTTGGGGAAACGACTTCGGATACGACTTGCGAAACGCAAGAATGAAAAAAAAACACTGCAGAAATTTATCAAGAAGCTGAACTACACGATTCGTCACAATTGAACATCGATAAAAATCTATCGATTCAATTTTAGAAGACCCTCTGACCAACCTAATGCGATTGTCTATTGAAACTGAACATTCCAGTTCGATTTTGTTGGGGAAAATTGGTCAACGTGAGCTGAAGGTTTGAGTGGTCCGCGAAGGAACACGAAGCGAGAGGTTCTTCGAGAACTGCCAAAGAAAATTGAAACTTCCGACAACTTCCACGACGTATGCTAGATTTTCTTCACCTTGGGTCGCGTAACTAGAAGTAACAGTACCCGTGGCATTGGCACGGCTAGCATCTATCGAATGCAGCGGATCGACTCGTTTATCGTTCGAGTTTCTTGCGGCAAGTCCTTCTTTGTTCTCTCAGGCGGCTGAACTTTTCGAGAGACGCCGGTGGAATGTGTTTTCTTTGTCCAGGTAGTTGGGAACCGAGGCACAGAGTCTCGAAAAAGGAAATTGCAAGGGATCAGTTTTGTTCCTAGCAGTGTGGTGCAGCATCTGCGCACGGTCAATTTTGAAGGCGGGTCCTGTATTGGTTCAGGGGCTTCAGGTACTTTGAATTCTTCTGGAAACTGAATATTCGGCAACTCGAAAAACATTGGGATCTAAACGTGGCAAAAGTTAGGGTACACGATATTCTATCCAGGTGATCTCTGCTGGTTCACGCCTAGTAGATCGAACCAGTTCAAGTATATTCTGGGTTTTTAGGGTGTTCGAACTGTTCCAATTTCGGGGCTCTAGAAAGGAGACCCGTTCGTTCCTACGCTCGCGTTCACGAAGCTCGCACTTCTTTCTCGCCTCCTGCATTCCGCGACGCGCCTCGTTAGACTTGACACGTATTACTTTGCATTCTCATAAGCGTTATACGCCTGCCTTTCTCGTAACGCTGCTAACGCGCGAGATATCGTCGTGGAATCGGGATCTCGGTACGGTCAACGCGATCGAGGAGTTTCCAATCGAGGAAAAAACTTTCCAGACAGACCGAGAGCGCGCGAGCGCGTCCAGGAGGAAACCAAAGAGAAAGATAAACTTCGAACGAGTCGCCTCGGGGCGTTCCGCGAAAATAACGCTGCCGTAATGTGGCCTAAGCGTGATCTTTCACCGGCCATAATCGCAATCGATTCTATACGATTCCCTGGGGCGGGAAAATGGAAAAGATTGAATTACCAACACGGTGGGGATTATCTTTTCCAACAGGTATACTTTGGACTTGGACCTAGTTACAGTCTGATACAAAATGGCGGACGGATACGAGCACGCGTGATTAGTAGTTATATATTTTTTCGACTTGCTGAACGCGTATAAGTAAATCTCGATTTTCCACTCCGCAAGGATAAATATAGACACCGTTCAAAGAACTTTCGAGTGACCTTCAGACGTCCCTGAACGCTTTCACTTTAGGCTAACAATAAGTATACCCACAAGGACCAACGAAACAGAGTTAATCCTGTATGTTCTTAGATAGAGTGTTCCTGATATTCGCTAATGAGTGTGACCTACGAAAATGATTTGCTCGAGCGATTAATCGCAGAGATACAAACAGAGTCCCCTAATAGTGGCATACCTTCGCGTGCGCGAGTTTCATTGACTCACGACTTATTGAACGTGTTCCATCGAACTACTGGGCTAACCTGCTGCGCTGCCATTGGTTCTCCAGCCTCGCAACAAAGGTCAGGACGTGCTTCGAACATCAAATCGTTATTTTCAAGAAGCATTATTTCCTTTCGTAACTTTCGCACCTAAGATCTTCGTGTATGAAATATCCAAATGATTTTTACCGTTAGATCTGTGCATATAGTGCTACAGTAAAGGGGCAAGGAATTAGTGGAGCATCAGGTACATTGTTTCGAGAGTTGAGAGCAATTTCAAGCACGTAGGTTAGTTCGCGGTCGTTCTAGCCGAAAATTGTATATTCCACTCTCGTCCGATTTCGTCCTGCCTCGAACCCGCGGTTCTCTTGCGAAACGGAGTTTCACAACCGCAGCGATCGAGCAAGAAATATCATCAGACCGAGAAATTACTTTTACTCCGTACAGATGAGTAGGTGCAGGGGTCACGCTGACCACGTGACCAGAACCAAGATACCAATTAACACCCGCAGATCGTGATCGATAAATACACCCTTGGAAAATGAGCAGCCGCTCTGGAGAACGATTCGACGAACTGCTTTTTATCAATAGAATTAACGGCGCTACACAGAACGCTGAATTAACTCCAATAACGGTAAGCCAAAATTTTCTAAACGGTTCTGTACGTTCATTCTTCGTTCAATCGACAATTGTAGAAATTATTTCGAGAGTACATTCAACTAGCAGGTTTATATTTATTAACCTGTTAAAATGAAGATTTACCGACCGGTTAAAAGCAGCAAATTTAAGCACAACATTCGTGCTCGGAATGCCACACGGATGGATTAGTCATCGTTGTTAGCGATTGTCAAAAGGTCGTAGCTTGTTATGTACAAGGTGAATCGAAATCGATTTATTCCGATACCTCGACAATCAGATCCGTTCACTTTGCCTATTTCGCTTCCTTTGTTGGTTCTAGCCATTCAAACGAAAATAAATGTTTCGCCGTATATAATATTCAGAACTTGTTCGTAACAGTTGAACGGTAACACACAGCCAATAACATAACAAAAAAAAGACGACATTTGAAATTAGGAGGAAAACGGTGTACCTTATGAATAAATGAAAACCGGTCTTGGAGCACGTAACATGCAACACCGGAGTTGCACAAAGTGGCCAGAAACGTTTAGGATGTGAGATTTCAACTATCTCCGCCTCTATTTTATTTCAAATTGCAGCTAAGCTATTCCAAGAAATACGAACATGTACTGCAAAACTGTTTTTTAACATCTTATGCAATCGTTATCTCATTTTCTATTCAGTCCAATCTGATACAGAATAATTGCTTCTTTCATATTGGTAGGAAAAACCAGCTGGAGAGATTCTAATCTGAATCAGAGTTTGATTACTTTTTCATACTGTTGGCACCAACCACCGAAAGATTATATGTTTCTATTCAATGCACTAATCTGAAGCAGAATGATTAGTTCCTCATGCTGATGGTACTAATCACGAGATTATACCATGAAACGTAGCAATTGTAACGGTACGAGAAATTTTCATTATATCCTTGTGTAAACTAAAATAACGATACAGAAAAATTAAATAAATATCTGTACAACTAAATAAATTATAAGAAAAAGAATGAAAATAAAAAATAAACCAAGACAAGAAAGCAAACAACTGCAAAGGAAGACTGCGAATCCCTATGTTTCCACAGAACAATAAAATTAAACATTTAAAGTCGTATAAACCAGCATAATTACTAGAGCCTCGGACTCATTCATACATGTCAGTCGGCTCCACTTTCTTTTCACCATAACGATTCTATAGATCTCTCCATGATCCGTTTGTTTGAACATTCTAGAAAAAGCGCAAGTTTCCACATAAAGAGCCGCAGTCGACAAACAACAAAATCTACTGGACGGAGCTAACCCGAATTCCTTGCAGGGGTATTAATTCCTGCGTGACGGAGTTGCATCAGAGAAAGAGCTTTCAAATCCGCGATAATTTCCGCACGGCGCGCTGTCAACCTGCGAGAGCCTCGTTGCCCGTAATGCAACAGAGGCGATTCTGTATGTGTGTGCCGTAGAAATAGAAAGAGAACGAGCGATCGAGAAAAAAGAAAGAGAGACGAAGAGTAACGAAAGAAGAGAGCAATAAAAAAGAGAAAGGTATGATAATTACCAAGGAGTCGTCCCCATTGTCAGCGCTCATAGCCCAACGCTAGCGCGAGGGAATTCGAGATCGTCGTCGCGGTGGTCGTCGTCCTCGGTCCTCTTGGCCGCCCTTCCGGTAGTGGGACCTTGGTCTCATCATTCTGCGGCGTATCCTAAATCCGCAGGGCACTCGAAGGACTCGTTAACAGACACCGGTGGCACCGCTTCGCACCTGTCATCTGGCATTGCAGCGACGACGCGGCTCGGTGGGTATCGCAACGCGAGCATCGAACGTGAACAGGAGTGGAGAAGGATAGAGTCACCGCTAGAAAGGACGAGGAAGATAGAGCGAGAGAGAGAAAGAGAGAAGAGACAAGGGCTCCAGGAACGGACAACAGGACACTGACACACGAAACGTCAACGACACTGGCACGCCGTCGTGCACCGTTTTCATGGAACTCTACAGGGTGCAGACGTTTTGAATCACGCCGTGGACACGCGCCCTCCACTGTGCACGTCACTCGAGCCCGTTACTTTGCTCTTTTTCTCTCACTGGCCGATCGGACGAGCACACGGGACGACCATATATATAAATTCGTCTGACAAACAAAACTAACCTCCGCACGGGCTCACGGACAGCCGCTAACTTCCAGCGACACGCCACTCGACGGCTCGCTAATGCCGTTCCCTTCCTTCCATCCGTTCGTTCGACCCCCACTACGTCCAACCAACGGACGAACGGTGACGACAACCGATATGTTTACGCACGAATTATCTTACCCGTACGCAATGCCGACAACGTTATCGGCTACCACGTTTCGAAGGCTGCTCCTCCGAACGACTCACGTTCGAGCACCGCCGCAAGAACACCGGGAAATAAGGAAATATCCGCTCCGTTGTTACGCGTACCGCGTTCCCGCTACGGCCGCCATCTTGACGCTGCCAGATGCGCGCGCACCTCCGCCGAAGCGCGACCAATTCGACCGGCTTCAACGGGATACTCGTTTTCCGTTCTCTTCCACTACAAATCGTTCAATTTCTTCAAAATTGCACTCTATATTTTCCACATAATACCTTCTTGTTCGGAGTAAACGAAATTGTTCGTTTTGAACGTTTCAAGTTTTGGCAGCATACTTGGTCATCCTTTGATGCACCGATAAAAGACCAACTTTCTCATTTTTTTGAATGTAGCGTTTTGCGAAAAATGGAGTGAGATCACTGTAACAACCGGAGTTTTTCACTTATTAATTATCCTTGAAAAATATCCCGGAAACAATATTTTTAAATAGTCAATGTTTACCCTCGTTAACTACAAAGTTAGCTACGACATGAATTTACGTGATATTTATGGTCGGTAGTAGAGTAGCCCCATTTTGTAGTCGGTAGTACAGAGGTCGGGAATATTAACGCGGACTAATTGTACGGTGTACTCTGATTACAAGGGACTTCGAATAATGACGAGCGTCGCAGTAATTGGCGCGAGGGATACATTTCTGCGGAAGTCGCTTCCGGTAGGGGACGTACAAGCAACTACAGACGAGACGATTAGCGACGATAGGATTGTATTACGGGGTTTCGGAATACTACCAGGTCATTTTCCTTACTATTGTCGTTCGAGATTCATTTCAAGAAGATTGACGGGTGCACGCTGCTTCTTTTCCATCCTCCAATTATGTTTACATCCTTTCTCTGGTTTGTTAACATTACTTTTAGAATGACCTGGTCGTAGAACATTCAACACGATCCATGTTTTTACAAATTGTTTCGGGCGCAATGGGAAAATGACGGGCACAGAGGATCCGCGTTGGCGTGAGTGGAAGAAGAGGGTTGAAATAATAAAACGTGAACGAGAGACGCACACACAATGAGACAACACGTTACACGACAGACAAAGAGACTTTTTCACAACATTTAATAAAACGCTATCAACTATGTATGCCTTTTTTTACTCAAATACTCTAAAAGTTACTTACATACGGTGTAGGTTTATATGTATACTTTTAATGTCGGTTACGGATGTGTCACATCCCTCGCAACGCGATCAACGGGGATCATCCGTTGAATTTTAATTATAATATCTACGCATGTTCCTCCTTTACCCCCTTCGTTTCTTCTATTTTCGAACGTGAGATAGTCTCGTTAGCATTGTACACTGACAACAAACGTAACGATTTAGGCACCAATCAGCGACGATGAACACAGTGTAGAACCACGGAAATAGAAGAGCGACAAAGGTGCTCGGGAGCTGACACGTCCAGCAAATTATGTATAAAGTTTTCTTCTTTTTTTTTTTTGTTGATTCATTTAATACTATCGTCGTTTATCATTGTATTTTTTCCCCTTAACGTGTAATATTTCAATTAATTGTGGGTATTTAGCGATCAACGTCCCGGGATGCTAAACAGGTCTGTGTCTGAAAATCTACGAGGGTCGATAACAAATGGGGAGATGGGGGTGTTGGTGCAAAAAGAACGTCCGCGTTAAGGCAACTTCAGTGCCTTCCTCAGACTTCGTTTCGTCGGTTCGTCTAACTCTCACTCTCTTTCACTCTCTCTCTCTCTCTCTCGAAATAAAAAAAAGTTTCGCGCGGGTTTATCTCCTCTCTTCTTTTAAACTTTTGTTATTCCGCTTCTCGGTTTAAATATATTGTATAATTAGTTCGTACCACAAGCGAAGTATCGACGATTCGATACGTCGCACACGTTCCCATTTCCGGGAGCGAAAACGATCGACGCCACGTGGTCAAAAACGGCTGACTTCAGTTTTGTTTAATAGAGTTTGCGACCCTTGACATGTCCACAGGTGAACGTATCAATTAGTTCTACATATATATTCTCTGTATAAAAGTGTATACAATTGAAAACAATAAATAGTTTATACAATTGAACTGCAAAATGGTTCGCGGGGGATCGCCGACACGCGGAGTTGGTTACAGGGCTGGACGAAATTATAATTCGGTGACGAGATTGTGTTCGTGAGCGCCCGATATATCGGTGATTCGATTAAAAAACACATGTGTCGTAAGAAGAACAACGGAAAGCGATGATTAAAACAAGACAAGAACAAGTACCGTAGTATACAGAACCATGACGACAAACAAAATCGTTCGCCCAAAAGGACAATAGTTTGCAAACATATGCAACCCCAAAAATGCTTGTATAATATCTTGAAAAATAAATACCAAGACAATTTTCGGACGTCAAGCAATTAAAATGTGCAGTGAAGGAGCACCGAGAAAACAAATTTAAAACTCGAACTTTATGTGTTTTGTACACAGCGTGCGCTTGCTCATACTACCCAACCATCCTCTAATATTGCAAAGGGGTGTGTGTGTGTGTGTATGTATGTCTGTATGTATGTTTGTGTACGTTGTAGGTATTAGTGTATCGGCAACGTGTATTCAGTGTGTCCTTAATTACAACATGAGGAAAAATCTATTCTCTATCGTCCGCCATCAGCCGTTGATTGAAAAATCACTCGAACTCGAATCCCTACACACTGGCATAAAAAAGTCCCATAACTTATTTCCTTAACCTATTTTTTCGTCTGGCAAAACTGCATTTTGTTTCATACTTATTTTTTTCATTTCATATGCACAAGTATCACAATCGCTCACAGATATCTCGTGTTACAAATGTGTTTCCGTGTGTACATGATCGTGTACCACTCTCCTCTCGTGTACATCAGCAAAGCGAACACGCTATCGGATACGTGTTCCCGCCATGTTGAAACCTGTTTCGCGTTTTTTTCGGCGTTATTTTTTCCGCGTATTTTGTGTAATCTCCCGTTGTTAAAAATGGTGAGCTCGCGCGCGTGACCCGCGATCCTACTATTAAAGTATTAAAGTTAAGGTTTCTTATAAACTGCAATCTAAGCTGATCCCATGTTGTTTCTTGGTCACAACCTCGTTGAATTCGCGTCTGTAAAGACCGGTGTCGTGACAGGGTCCTTGCCGGTTTCCGTCAAGGAGACTGTATCGACCGGAGATTTTCGACGAAGACCTTTTCCCCCGAAAATCCTTCGGCGAGAGTGCTCGCGGCCCTGGATTCTCTTTCGCAGTTTTCTTACATTTTTGTAAATCGGGCCCGATCGCCGCCTTGTCCGTGAAAACACGGAGCCGGTTCAACCAACCAGTAAATTCTCTAGAACAGGACAAGGACACGACACGGTGCCTCAACTATACACATATTTCCATCCCGGGCGGACGCACACGTAGCCGCATTTTGTAATTTCTCTAACGACAAAAACTTGTCGTGCAATCAACCGCGGCGGTGATTCCCGAAGAGAACCGTTTTCTTCAAGTCTACTCCAGCAACCAAAGTAAACAATTTCATACTCGGATTTATCTAACGCGTGGAACGACAGAACCGGTTGCACCGGAATGACCGGGACCTTGGTGTCTTGCTCCTGCAATTTTCTGATTATCCTCTCATCCCCGAACGTATCCGCGAGACGTTTCAACGAGATACAAGCTCGCCGACGTGCGTTCATCTACACCTCTACATCCTTGTCATACAAATCAACGCTGAGCAACGTGTTTTTCAATATGCAACACCAACAATCGTGAGTTCGTATTTCGTATCCACAGTTCAAGCATTCTTTAAGCGGACACGGTCTCGACCATCGACTTTTTAATAATCTCCCCGAAGTTCTCGTCGCACTCCTCCGTGCCCTCGGACTGTTGCTCGTTACCTTGACACTTCTCTACTTCAACCTTCGTTCCGTTTTCGTGGTAAGTACCGTGCGCCTGCGGTTCCATTTCACCGTAGTACGAGTATCTGCCGGACAACAGCTCGGAGAACGGTTCCAGTTTGCCTATTTGTTGTACAGCTGCATGCGGCTGGACCGAGTTCAGGTTTGTATACTGCGATCCGGT
Organism: Lasioglossum vierecki; assembly: GCA_028455595.1. Classification (NCBI taxonomy): domain Eukaryota; kingdom Metazoa; phylum Arthropoda; class Insecta; order Hymenoptera; family Halictidae; genus Lasioglossum; species Lasioglossum vierecki. The sequence goes on from CM052343.1 coordinate 14,071,164, forward strand.
CGTCTCGTCCTGGGCGAATGTAGTCTCGTAGGCGGCGGCGTGCTGGCCTGGATGGACTTGACAATTCCCTTGTAGCGTGGCTGCCGCGTCCTGTCCGTATGTCCCGTAATGCGAGAACCCGGGTGTTCCTGGTACCGCTTGAAACTGCGGCTGGAATTGCACCCTAGATGTAGAAGGAAGGTTAGCGTAAGGTTGGTAGTCCTGATAAGCGGGCTGCTGGAAGTTGACACCGGGGCCGGTTTGCCCCGAGAACGTTTGAAATGCTTGACTAAACTCAGGATGTAGTTTCCTTTGAGGTCCCTGCGTTCCATCGACAGTGTCCTCGCTAGGATAACAATCATCTCTAATCGCGTACAGATCAAGACTATCGTCTCTGGCGCCAGGTACGTCTGGCTGACAATTTGACCCACCGTCTCCGGCATCATGGTTCTCGTAATGCAACGTCGTGAAACCGCCACCGTTCAAACACGACTCTGTATTTCTATTCTCCATCACGGACCCCAAATTGATCTCCCTCAAGGGACTTCTACCATTCTGATTGTCGGAAGCATCATGATCCGTACCGTCCTCTTCCTCCCGCTGCTTCTTCTCCAACTCTAGCCGCATCAGCGTGTGAATGAAATGCGTCCGCACGCGTACTGGATTAAATTCGATCCGGCCCGAGCTGTTTGCGCAGCCATCGCGGGTGCACCCACACGGGAACCCGGCTCGATCAACCTGTACAATCCCACCAGAAACCTTCATGTTAATTCTCATTTTCCTTTGTGTCGTAACAAACAAATATTGTCTAAATATCGAAAATTTTGAGAACAGTTGACTGAACGGATTCGCCAGCAAGTCCTCAAAATAGCTCGATCATGGGCCGACCACCGATACTATTTGATCATCAAATAGAGCTTACTAACTAGTTGTGATAACTCGCCATTTATCAGAACCGTTCATCGGGTTAAACGGGTTGGGTCCCAGCCTACTGACCTGGCACTTTACGTTCGCACGACTGCAAGGACAGCTCTCAGGGTCGCAGTACCCTTTGCACCCACAGCCGCAGTGTTCCCTACTAGCTCTGATGTCTCGACACTCGTCCTTCTCAATGCCGTCTATTCTTCGCACCCCGGCAGCCCTGAGCAGAGCTCGTCTTTGCCACGTGGGGACGGGTTGCAGGAAGTAGTAGCTGTCAATGTCGAGCTCCTCGTTGTCGCTCTGCTCCTCGTCGGTGTCGTCGCTGGGGTCCTCGGAGCTGGATGCCGCTTCAGCAACGCAATTCGCAGCTCGCTCGGAACGCAGCTGAGCCAACCTGGCACGATGAATCCTCCTCTGCTCAGCAGCGTGCTCAGACAACGAGAACCTCTCGGCGTGAGTGTGTGTCGCGCTCATACCAAGCGTGCTGCCGCCCTGTGAGTAATGCACCAATTTCTATTAATACGTACTTTCGCGTGTTATTATCGTTACGGCCTCCTACGTCTGTTATCATTTGCCTGGGACGCGCGGTTTAGAGATTCTACGCGCAATGCTAGAGTTGAGAAAGAATTGGTGCTTTCGAATGGAAGTTTAGGGGTTTGTCTCACCTGAGAAGGCACGCAGGTGAATCCCTGTGCCCTGGGAAAGTAGTAGACTGTCACCGCGTCGAACTGGATATTGCGTTTCTTTTTCATGGACTCATCGGTGTTGCTTCTCTTCGGGTTGGGAGCCCCTTCCATGCAGTCCGTCAATCTTCTTTTTAGGTTGCTCTTCGGTGGACTGGGGAACGTCGTCAACGGCGCCTGCGGCGTCCCTGGCACGGCTACGTTGGGGACGAAACCGTCCAGTTGATTCACGGCTGAAAGATAATACCTGTTGTGATTATCATATTCTAACAATACCTTGCGTTCGTGCGTACGCTCGACGCACTGAAAATTATTCAGCCCGAACGAAGAAATACAATATTGAACTTGACATTCTGCCGGCGGTATCAATCGCCGGGCTCCGATACCACCAGTATTTTTAAACTACTCGTCCCAACTAAAATTACACCTCAACGCAAATTCAATTTTCACTTGTAATTCATTGACAGAATATGTTAAACACAACGGTGTCTACCTAGATCGATAAGGTTCAATTTCTCTAATCATTTTAATCAGATCAAACATTGATATCTTGAAATTATGTTAATCTAACCGCTGCTAAATTGCGTTACTCATTTTCATTATAAATGCGTAAAATCCGCAGTCTGGTTATCAGGATCTCTTAAACATCTATGAATATGGAAATTATCACTTTGATAAGTATGCTCACCCTTCTCCTTATCGGACAGAATATCGTCAGGTATCCTATCCAAGAATGAGGTCTCGGAATCGCTTTCAGGTGCCGGCGCAGGTCCAGGATCCCCAGGAATTTCACTCCCCAGTCCGGAATCGCTGCCATCGGACCTAACTTCGTCCCTGGTACCTGTGGCAAGCGCCAGACTCTCGGCAGAGTCCTCGGTGAAAGCGTCTGGTCTCTCTGCCTCGAGCCTGGTGATGATTTCAGGGTTGATATCGACGCAGCACATGGACTCGCTCTCGGGGCAAGACACTTGATCGGAAACGGCGTCGTCGTCGCATGCACGAAGACGCACGTTCGTCATGGAGGGCATTTCGGAGCTGTCGGAGCCGGTTTCAGTCTCTGTCTCGGTATCGACAGCTTCCGCTGCATCGGTTGAAGCTTCCAGAGGTTCTTCAGGCGAGTTTGGCCTCGCCTCGGACGAATTTCGTTTGCTCAATGCTTGGAGACTCTCCGCGGAGGTTATCGACGAGGGCGACGGGACTTCCTCGGCCTGCTTCACGTTCTCCTTCGCGCATCCGGGCATCGGATCACCATTGGTCGACTTTTTCGGCGTTGGCACATTGGGCGACGAGCCCATCCTCTCCAAAAGCACTGTGCACAGCTTGATGTCGCCCGGAGTCGACGGTTGTGAGTCAATGGGTGGCGTTTTCGACCTGGTCATCATGGGCGAACCTAGCTGCTTATTCGCCGACTCCTGCTTAATCTTCTGGTCGATCTTCTTCTCGGGAGTGCACCTTTGGACGTAATTCGATTTCTGCGACGCATCTTCCGACTCCGTTTCCGCGTTCTGCACAGCGTCTTCGTCGCTCGATTCCTTGTTATTCAACCTCTTCTTGTTGGACTTATCCGGCGTCATGATATTCGAGGCATCGATCCTCTCCAGCATAACCACCATATGGGATTGCTTCTCTTCCATCTGATTTGCGCTTCTGGGAGCATCTTCGGCACTGTTGGTTTTGCTGTGACACGTCTCGATCAGCTCCTCGCACTGTTTCTCCTGACACGGACGGTAATCTCTCTCGGGACCCTCACTGGGCAGCGAACAACAAGAGTCCTCGTCGATGAACGCGTCGGAGAAGTCTAGTTTTCGGCAACAATCCACCTCGTCCTCGCCGTTCACGCGTTTCTGAATCGGCGTGGACACTCCGTACGGCCTAGGCTCCGAGCCGGTGATCCCGGCCTCGTGTTCAACGGAATTGTTCAAACTCAATCTACAACTGGTGGACAACGAATTGTCTAGCAACCTGGCGTTCCGCGAGAGACGTCGAGCGTTCACGTCGTCGTCGAACAGACAGGAGTCCGAGGAGAGGGATATCTCGCCCAAGGTTCGCTCTCGCTGGCTCACCAGCACCGGCGAGATCCTTCTCACGTCGCTCCTCACTTGATTGTTTCCCTCGTCCTCCGGGATTTCTACGCCAATCCGCTTGATCTCCGCGTTGATCGGCAGGAAGTCGCTAGCCGGCCTCTTTCTGGACACTGGCGAGCTTATCAGCACGCCACCATCCCCACTGCTGATCACGCGATCCCCTTCTTGGTCCGGGAACTTCAACGGCGCGATTGCAACGAAACAACTCCTCACTTCGATCGGCTCCTTCTTCGTCGGTGTTTCGACCATATTGTCCTCGATCTTTGCCGTCGAGTCGCACTTGCCCAACTTGCCCATGGTCTCAGAGTTCACCTTGACGTTCGGTGTAACGTTCTCGGACGCGGGACATAGCACAGCACTGTCGACGTCATCGTCGCCACTGGACGATTCTCGAGGATGGTCCTTGGGATCGGTCGTCGGGCCGGCATCATCGACGGGCTCCGTGGACTCGGCGACCGGTCCCGGTGACCTTATCGGGCTGGAATCCTCTTGGGCCTCGACAGGTCGCTCCTGGACCGAAGGCGATTCCATCTAGACGACCTGATCTGCGATCATACAAGAGAGAATGTCTGTTAGACACCGATCGACCGGTAGACTTTGTGATCGCGTCTAGGGGATATGGGGATCAAGGAATAGCAAATATTAGCGACGAAAACGCGCGCGTCCTCGGGACAATAGCGTATCTCTTTTTCACCTCTATGTCTCGTGGTGATCGCGTGGTCCGCATCGCCTCGTTTTCTCGAAATATCATAACCAAAGAGCGGTGAAAAGGATGGAGGGATCAATAATCCGCGCGCTGATACCGCGCGCCGGCGAGCGACGAGAGACACCGTCGAACGCCGTCAACTCGGGGGATCGGTTTGTGTTCCCACGAGAGGGTCTCTAGCCTCTCATCTCAGGTCCGTGACCAGGTGGCTAGAAACGTATGAATCGGTTGCTTTCTCGGCTTGTATATCGGTTGCTATCTTTCGTATCGCGTCGACCGAGATAAAAAGGGGTCCGCATATAATCCTGGCCGGAGATTATTGATTCAAAGCTGGCGGAGAGGCGAGGAGGGTGTGCGGGGGAGAGGGTACAAGCAACGGGGGTGGAAGGAGAGGAAGAGAGAGGGAGAGAGAGAGGTTTCTGTCTGCCTTCGGTTACCATGCGCACCTTGTACCCTTTATATACCCCAGAGAACTCGGCGACAAGCCAGGTGTAAAAGGGTTCGCGTCTTCATATCTCCTCTGTGTCCCCTATCCCTTTCGTGCCCTATCTCGCGCTCTACTCTCACGCGCGTCTCTCGCTCTGCGATTCCTCCTACTTTCCGTTTGAGTTTCTTTCCAGCATCCGAGTAACGTGTACCCCCACGATATCTCCCCCCTTGCCGCACCACTACTCCAACGAACACGAGGTGGCCCGACCTCGACCAGGATGATCTCCCGATATCCTCGAACCAACCGTTTAGGTCGTCTCGCAACTCCAGCTGCCTCCATTCTGGCCGCGGACGCGTCCGTCCCTGAGAGAGCCGCGTCGATCGTCGGCCTCCATCGGTCGCGAGCGAACGGGCCCTGCGTCGTACAGCATGCAACAATGCCCGGGGCCAGATGGGGCCCGGTTCGCGGAACCGACGTATCCCGAAACCGATCGGTGAGAACAAGAAGATTCGAGGTGCTCGGTAGGAGCGGTGGTAGCTCGAGCGGAGAGCGGTCACGACGTAGCCGAGGAGGATAGCCGCGTTGCCCCCCTCAAGAAGAGCGTGCTACAGTAGTTATCGTACGAGGTAGCTGAAGAACAAGAAGAAGAAGAAGAAGAGCGATCGCTGGAACTGCTGCTCCGTGGCACAGAAGAGGAGCGATTAAGTGCGGAACGCGCCAGCGAGGAAAGCACGGCTTAGAGAGCGTGTAGAGGCGGAAGAAGCCAGAAGCGAACTAGTGTGAAGAGAGGACGGCGTGTCGTCGCTTCGGGGGCAAGGTTTGCGTGGACGTGCACGAGGTGAACTGATCAGCCCGGCGATCCGAGACCCGTTCGACGACGAGAAAGCGAGGGTTCAAAAAAAAGAAGAAGTTGATGAACGATAAAAGCTCCCTTCCGAACGGAGAGAGCAGCAGCGTACAATACTCGCTGAGAGAAGGAGAAACGAATCGAATCGAATCGGATCGAATCCGGAGAGGCGCGTGCGTCGCGTTCGACAGCTCGGAGCAGAGTGAGCGGTGCTGCCTGTACGCCGCGTCGATGACGATTCCGCTCGGTCCGCATCGGCTACCCTCGGCTCGCTCTCCTCCGCGCTAGTGAAGGGTACACTGTACCCTCTATCTATACTCTCTATACCGGCGCACTTCCACGGCGCGCCAGTGTGCGTCGTTCCCCCCCACCAACGGGACGCTCGTGAATGTGTAATACAATGTACGGGGGGCTACGAAACGTAGGCACACACCGTGGTTCTCATCTGGCCGATCGAAACCGAGCTTCGACGATGACGCCGACGACGACAACGACGACGACGACGCGTCGCGGCGATCGATCCCGAACCATGTTTTCGAGCTTTTTTGGAAATGGCCGTCCCGCGACCGAGCGCGACAATCCGCGAGCGTTTAGCGAGGCACAAAGGGCCAAGCGATCGGAGCAGACCGGCAACCGCCGGTTCGAACATCGATTACGCGTCCGGTGAAATTCTGCGGCCTTTCTACAGTAATTCTATTTCACCCGCACACAACGGACCAGCTACTTGCCAATCCATCGTCCACCAGGCTACGCCTACGCAATCGGGAGAGTGGAGAATTAACGGAAGGTGTTCTTAACTTTCCAGCAGGACGCGATTTTTATCGATACTCCACTGGATGAGCGCCGGGCAAGTGTAGGCAGCAAGTGGATCCTGAGGAACGATCGAAATTTTCAGAGTGTTCGTCTTGGGAGAGTTAATCAAAGTCTTCAGTGTATGTCCGAGTATGATGGAAATGTCTAAGCTGATTATGGATAGCTTTCTTTCACGTTTTCTGGGGATCAGCCCGGTTGCCCTCGGAGGTCCTCGAAGCCATAAAACTTTCCCCACTTACTCGACCCTCCTCACCACCACCATCCTCGAGAATCTCTAGCCGGCAGACCGATAACGGTCTTCGTAAAACAGTACAGACAAAGTGGAGTCGCAAGTAGTCATGGCTAAAAAATATCGAAAATATTCACATGGCTTTTCAAGACACACAGCATTTCGTAGACTAATATGCAACCTCTTTGTGCAACACGGTAATTCGAAACGAGGGAAACTGTAAAGAGTATCCGAAACAAATCAATACTCCCGCCGCACGATCGGACGCGACTCAAACCCGTCGCTATTCGTATGCCGCAACATTGACTGAAGATAAAAAGAGAAACTCCCTGTTGCAACGCGGAGAGGCTCGACCAGCCCAGACACGATATCCGTTCTTCTCGTAGCATAATTAATATCGATGCTGTACAAAGTCGCCGAAAATCTTGGTGCTCGTCGTGGTCGCTAAGTATTCCGTCGAGATACAGCGGCGACTTTGATTACTACAATCAAAACACTTCTGGCGCAACATCGAACCCCAAAACGCAATGATTCCTTTCATTCCAAATAGAAAGCATCTGGAGTGCGAAACAGTTTGATTAACGGACTCACGGTTTCGAGGATTAACCGATGCAAACAGAAACGAAGTAGAAGCTTATCTTGGAGTCAAGTCTGTAGAATTTACTGCAAACTCACGATCCGCTGTTCAGTGATTAGAAACGCGATCGCGACTCGACCAGCCGTTCGATTATTTAAATTAACCTCGTTACACTTGTCGACGATTATCGAAGCAACATCGGTCGACAGGCGAGTGTCAGCGATCGTTGTAGTAGCGTCGCGTTGAATTTCGAGGATCCTGGGCCTGGCGCGAAGCCTCCGAATCCTCCCTACATCCAGACCGGAAACGGAAGATCGTTGGTAAACGCGGAGAATCGTGTACATTATCGATCCGAGCGATTGACCGGCCTCGGAGGAGGAAGACGATAAACTCGACCGACGTGCTCCACGATAATTACGTAGCCACGATAACAACGACGTCTCCGACGCCCGGAAAATATGGGAATAAACAATGACGTCGGTCCCGAATGGCTCGTGACCACCACTGCGATACCGACGATACGTTCGCGGTGTGTTCCAAACAGGTTTCCGTCGTTATGTAAGCGACTACGCACCGATCGACTGTATCACTCTTATCATTACCCTTGCATTCGACTTTCCCGGGGAATTTGCATCGACGATCGCGATGCTCCCAATTTCTTCTCATTTGCCGTAACCAATTTTTTAAACGGGTAATTTAATACTTGAACACGGTTGCTAGCGATCTACTTAGCAATATAAGAACACCGGAAAATTACGATACGTCGTAACGATCACATCAACCGGTGGTACCATGTTAAAATACCGTGAAAATTTACTACGGTTTTAAGCATGCAATTTAAATGTGTTTGTTATTTATCGATCGTAAGGTTGTTTATAACAAGAAGTATTGACGATCTCGGCGCAAAGGTTCGATCAGAAAATAAATTAAAGCAATTTTGCTAGTTTGATTAAACTTTCTACGTTTCGATCCTAATATGGATCCTTTTCAAAAAATTAGAAACAGGAATATATGTATAAGCACATGTTTCAATGCCGGTACACAGGTTACCGTGGATCGAATACTTCGGATCGAAACGTAGAAAGTTTAATCAAACTAGCAAAATTGCTTTAATTTATTTTCTGATCGAACCTTAGCGCCGAGATAATCAATACTTCTTGTTGCATGCAATTTAAGATGGAAAAGGTAAAATGATCGCAGAGTTTGCGCGACAATGTATAAACTTGCTTGCCTTGGGAATTTATTTAACAGCTTACATAGTGCAGATGAACATCCCTTACGAGGTCGCCCCGATAACACTACGGGGGTGAAGATCAATTCTTAACGTGCAAACAAATGCGATGCATTGTACACGAACGTGAGCGGCGAGCACGATAGCTTCTACGCAGAAAATAATCGAAGAAAGTGCCGCTCGGCGGCTCGATCCAACATGGCGACGATCTAGGAAAACAGGTCGTTCGAATCATGTCCAACCTATTTTTCCATGGACACCTTCGTCATTTTACGTAACCCGCGCACCAGATTCTAATCGGTCCGGACGTAAAAATCGAATGGATTTACCGCAGAAGACCGGGACGGCCATGTTGCTTTCAATCTTCCATAATTCCAAAACTATAGTAACTAAAGTCAGTCTTCAACCAGTGTTTGTCTTCATTCTACTCGTTAGATTGTGATACGAAGTAGAATCCCAGTTCTCGAACTGCTTCCCCGACTATTAGAGTTAATTAATCATGGAGTAGTCGAAGAATTACGATCGAGTGGTTTTTCGAATGCGATTTTCCGTGTTCTTAGTCGGACGCAATACATTCGAAAATTGGAAAGTCCCTCGTCGGTGGCGGCGCTCGTAGAATTGGCGCGGTATTGTCTACGAGTCCTCTCCCGCCACTCTCTCTCTCTCTCTATCTCTCTCCTCGTTTCTCCCATTTATATTTTTCTTTCTCTTTGTCACACGCACACACGCGTCTCTCTCACGAACGGTTCAACGAACGAGAGAGCGCGGCGCTTGCGCCGGGCTGCGCGACCACCGCCGTAATTGTCGCTACGCTGCGAAAGTAGAAGGCGTACAGAGAGCACACCAGCATCCCTGCTCGTCTTCCTTCACCGTTCCACGGTCCTTTCTTTTCTTCCTTCCTTCCCTCCCTTTTTTGCCGCGTTTCATTCCGCGAAAGCAATTCCACCGTTCGCGACAGCGTATCAAAACGCCGCACACTGGGCCAGAGATCGCGAAAACCTCTGCGAAACTTATGTCTCTGTTAATTGTATTAAGTTGTTCGGGAAGTAATTATTTCTTACGGACAGAACGCGTAAAATAAAACTTCTTCCGCGCGACGTCTCGCTTTCGAGGAAATCAGGCTCGAGAATGTTTATCGAGCGCACGTGCGTCCGGCTAACTCCTGATTAAACACAGGTGGTATCATCGACGTTCGCAGCGCGCGAAAATAACCGTGGAACTTTGTTGTCTGGAGGCCGATTCACGAAAAAGTCCGGCTTGAACAGGCTCCGTCGGGATTTCTCCGACTGCAAGTGTACTTGACACTTTTTAATTGGATTCCCGCGGTATCCTGGATGAAAAAGTTTTGTTCTACATTTTTTACAGGCTTTTCGGGTAGAATCATCTTGCGATGGTACCATGGTCTCTTCTACAGGGTGTCCCAAAATTCTTCCAACATCCGGAAATTGGAGGTTCTTGGGATCATTTCAAGCAACATTTTCCTTTGCACGCTATTTTTACCGACTTCGAAAAACGAGGAGGTTACTCAATTCGACCTGTATGTTTTCTATGTATGTTCACCGATTACGCCGAGATGGATGGACCAATCGGTACGAAACCTTTTGCATCTTGAAGAGTATGTCTCCGGGGTGGTCCCGTTATAATTTTTTTTTCATTTTTATTTTTGTAAAGGAAAATGTTGAAGGAATTTTGAGACACCCTGTGTCATGATCTCAGTAATATCTATGTTCATTTTAGATCCTCATTTATAAAGGGAAAAATTGTGAGTCTATTGTAAGAAACGGAAATCTTTTCTGATTAATAGATAAATGGTGATGCTGAAGCGGGGAGCATTTATTCGACATCGAAAGGAAAATATTTCCTTGTCACGAGTCGCGAGACAATGATCATTAACAATAGCAAAAATATTAGAGGCGAGATACGAACAATCCGGGGCGAGCATGTCAATTTGTAGAATATCGATTGGCCATCGATTTAGTATTTAATTGGAGAACATTGTACAATGTTTCTCCGCTACGAGGCAGATATTTGGAATAGCGGGAGCAACGGGGAGGTATGGTGGAGAGTTTCAATCTGCAAAGCCCTCTTCACTAGCCACGTCCTCCATTCGAACTCCTCAATTTATGAAACGGGAATGATACTCATGAATTAATCTTTCAATTTATCCAAAATCAAATCTACCTATCTTTCTCTCGAATATAAATCAAGTCTGTTCGCCCGGTTGCCGTGAACAAAATGGATTGAAGCAACATTGTAGACGATGCTCGATGCTGCACGCTCGCAGCCATCGATCCAAGAAGGAACACGCGCGAGATAGCGGAGTTTTGCTCCGATCGGGTTTAAAATATTGAAATGTATTCCAGGTAAGAAGTCGAAAACTCGGTTGCGTAATTGCACATGCATAATCGGACGGCGGCGTCGTCGTCGCGTCGAAGTTGGCCCGCGTTCGATTTCTTCCCGCGTGTCGACGTTTCGATCGGGTATCAAGGTCGCGTTCTTGAGCTACATCGCGAAATTTTGCGATGTTTACCCGTCTCGTACGTAGAAGCACACGTCACTTCTCGCAACCAGCCGTAGCTCTTGTACGAACAGGTGTGTCTGCACGCTATAGCGCAGGAGAACGCGACGACGGTGATTGTACCGCTTTCCAGCGAAGACCCAATTTACATTTGCCCCCCGTTACCGTCGCGCGTCGGCTTCGTTGCGATTTACTCTCCGACGATTAAATAATTCCACGTACCGGTGCCGTTAACTTTCGCGAGCACCGAACCTCGAAATTCCAGCGAAGTTCCAACCGACTTCAGGATCTGTCAATCGTCTTCAATCTGTCAGCCGAAGAAAAAATATATCATTGTTTGTGACGATGGAACACCCGCTATATCGTACATAACCATGGTAACGTGTTTCTCGAGTGGAAACAGATCGACAGTGTCGAATAACATTTTTTGGAAAAAAAATTGAAGACTTTATGCTGTCCGAATCTACTGTAATGATTTACATTAACTTCGGATCATATTTATGGATTATTTATAACTCGATGCCATTAGCTGTGCGAACAAAAAAACCAGACGCCACAACATTTGATATATTGTGCCGAAGTAATTAGGACCTCCGGAAGACTAGAGTTTACCGTCTTTCGTCAACTGGAAGTTTCCTCTTCAAAACAAAACGGAAGCCCACTTAATCACTGCAAACACGCTCGCCGTGCACGTTTGCAATAAACGGATTAAATCCCGTGATCCAGTAATAACGATTGCGAGAGTCTACATTATTGCGGCGTTGTTTGTTTTCGCACAGATAAGAGTGAAATCGATGAGGGAAGTGTGCGACAGCGCGTTGTTACGAATGCTCCTTGCAAGTAGAAACGGCCAGTCATGCACAGACGCGCGAGCCAGCCACGTTTCCGAAGCAGACGCGTTTACCTCGAAGCTCCGTCGTTCGATTTTCTCGAAAAAGCGAGACCTCGAATCGCGTTCGCTAACGGGGAAACACAAACTTCGGGTTTACCGTCGACTGTTTTAATTTTCCTCGAAAAAGAAAAGACTTGACGATGCGCGCGCGTCCGACGCCGCTCGCGTAAAATCGCCGAGGCGGGCGATTCGAGCGAAGATATTCAAAAGAGACAGTTTGATCGGGCCTTGATACGAATTTTCATGAAAAAGAAGCGAAACGCGCGGCTTGGCCCCGGGTACCGGCTTTTCTAAACTCTCGGCCGAGTTGGTGCGAGCGAGAGCACGCTATGGAGGGGTCGCAAGAGCGAGCGAGTGACGAGATCAAAGCAGTTTTACAACACCGGCAGACGCTGCGATATTGCTCCGTCGTGCTTTCTGCTTTCTGGGAAAGGTCCGATGTGCTCTCTGTCTTTCTCCCTCGGTTTCTCTTCTAGCTCTTTCACCCACACAACCAGACGGTAACTTTGAACGTTGCACGAGCACACGCCCTCTCCGTCCGGCGCGCGTTGTGCTCTATCCTGCGTCTCTCTCTCTCTCTCTCTGCGCCGAGCTAGCCCATTCTCATCAGAAGTATTTCTCGTTCCCTCTCTGTCGGACCGGTCCCCCCTTGTTCTGTACATGCGCCTCTCTCGCCCACTACTTACACAAATCCTCCTACCCCGTGTCTCTCACTCAATCTTCCAGTTAGTGCCGTATCGCCGTCTCCCTTCCACCCACGCTCGCCTCCCTGTATCTATCCTACTCTTCGCTCTACAGTTCGCTCTATCCACACCGACTGCTCTCCTCGTCCACACACAGCTTTCCTAGCACCGCTTTCTCATATCCTCTCTGCGCAGCCCACCATGGCGCATCACTATAGTGAGCGCGGGCCACTATAGCGCGACTAAACCTGGGCTATAGTGGTCTACTGCGTCGCCAGGACAAGGCTGAGAATGGAGGATACTGACTGACTGAAGATACAAACTGCGTTAATCCATTAATGTAAACAATCTGCTGGATAGTGCTATACACCGTATTATTGTAAACGATCTAGTAAACTGAGGTAACTGCTTAGTTCCACTGACCCTGCGGTAACGATTCCCGAGACATGGTTTGTTTGGAAAAATTTTATCTGGCATTAACCTTATGTCCTAACATTTAAAGTGAAAAGTCTATTAAGAATCGAGAGCAAAATACAGCTGGAAAAAATTTCTTAATTGTACCCAAAAATTATATGAAGCACACCTCGTTCAAATAATCTATCAGATGGAACTAGTAGTTGATTCCCTAGCCTTTGTTCAGTGGCACATTCTCAACAACTTCTGATCTCTCTACAACACCGAAGGTTTGCCGATTTCTCGTGGAAATTATCCGCCAAATTCAACAAAATATTATCGCTCGCCTTTTCGTCCATTGGCTTCGATCACGACAGATTTTTCCCGGAATCAATATTGGAGCAGGCCTCCACGCGCCAACCTATTTATCGTGTTGTACTACTGAAACGCGACAAACGACACGCTCCACGAACGTTTGGCCTTCCTGCCCGACGACCAATCGCTAATTGGTGCCCACTCGTTACCAACCAAACCCGTCGACCGTGTTTCCGAACCCCCTCCGAACGTACGAAGTGATTCGCGAACCGCGGTCTGACTTTGAACGGTTATACTACTTCCTTGGAATCGACGAGAAACAGAGTACGCGGACCGATTCTGAGCGGATTCTTTGGGTTTCAGAGATTAGTGGTATTGGGAGAGACTGCTTGCTTATTTCTAGGACGCCTCGAGTACTCGTTTCCCCCCACTACTCGCGACGACCCAATACATGGCGCGGAAGCTTTCCTGTTGCAATGGTGAGAGCTCCAGTCTCGGTACGTCTTAAGGACTTATTAAGGTTTTCGTGGAAGGGAAATTGACTTCTTGTATTTTTCGGTGAGTCCTACTGAACTGGGGAATGTGTGTGACGAGTGATTGATCGAAATTGTTCGAGGTTATTTGCTAAGTTATGAGGTCGACTATGTTGAGCCTGCTGGCAGGATGTTTTCATTCCTCCAGCCTTGGCTTGTTGCTCTGAAATTTGTATTTTGAACGTTTTTAAAATGATTTTATATCGCTCATTCAATGTATATTTCGTGTACATAAATGTATACGATGCGAATTAAACACGATGTTGTATCTACTACGATATTACTGGATTGTGGCCCATTTTTTAAGAAAAAAAGAGATCTACCGCGCATCGTCCGCCATAAAAGTTGTCTGTCCCCCTCCAGTAACTCCAGGCTTATAACACGTAAGTAACGAGAGTGATGCGGACAGTTATTGTAACCACCACTGTACCTCACGTTTCTCCTTCCAACAATAAGAAGCGAACCATAAAAGTACTGACAGAAGAATAAATTTCTTCGAGCCTTTCAAGTTACCAAGAGAATTCTATTCTTGATAAAGATCCTACTTGTTTAGGTCTACTTGATCCCTGAGAGGTGGAACAACTACTCCCATTTACTATGAATAAAATTTTACTCTAACGACACGATCGACATACTCTCTACCGAATAATACCTCCTACAATTTTCAACAAAATATTTCACAAAAAATATGCGCTGTTGCTGCAAACATTCGTAGATATATGTAGAAAACTTCAGCTGCCTAGTTCCATTAGTTTCCTCAGAATAAATTCCCAAGCATTGAAAATCCGAGGAAACGCGTCTAGAGCGGCTGTCAGGGGTTGAAATGAAAAACGTTCTCTGGATTCAATGGCAACGTCCGCAGGTTTTCGGGACACCCTGTACATCGCGAAGCAGCACTATAGCAAAGCGTATCCGTACAAGTAAACGCGTGTTCATAGGGACATAGGGCCGTCAGTGTCGTGTCGCGTGCGGTTCTCGTGCGTGAACAGGGTTGTTACCCTGTGTGCGGGGTCCCAACACACTTCGGGGACGGTGGTGTAGGTCGTTCCGGCATAATAAGACCGAGGGAGCGGAATATAATGCAGCCTCCTGCGCTCAGTGGCCTCCCTGGAAGCTGTGGAATGTACCACCCACATCCTCCCGTCCTATAGAGTCGCGCGCGCGCCGTTGGTCGTCGTAAACACTTCCCCGGAGCCATTAATACGAAAAAATCTCGAATCGGTGCGGCGCGGCCCGCATTCATACACCGGCGAAATTAACCGGATTTTTATAGGCCATTACGGAACGGAATAGCTCGACACATCGTAACAATTATTTTCAGACCCGCTATTTTTAATGATCCTGAGGCCACGCTTCTTTCGCTGTTACGGTTCGTTCGTTCCAGTTAACCGCGAAACGTACTGTAGATCTTCAAACGGCACAAAGAAACGCTTACGCTTCGCTGCAGACACTGCACGCCGAAGAACGTGCGCGAAGTTCCAACGGTGTCTGAATTCCCCTTTGAATCGGCATCGGAACGTTGTGCTAGCAGGCGCGGTTGATAAATTGTGTTAAAATGTTCCCAAGCCCCTTTGAATCGACGGCGGAAAGCTGTTGGGTTAGTAGATTGTCTACAAGGAACTCAAAAATATTTATTCTTGAGCCTCTTTGTTGTGCTTGAAAAACTACTGCGACCAATAGCGCGGCGCCGTGACTCACTAGGTCACATGACTCGTCGGGGGCGTGCTCCACACAGTGGCCACCTTCGCTGATCATATTTCTAATTGGTTAGGTTACAACCATACAGAAAGTACACCAGATGAAAGTGCTTCGATTTTACAGGTTCGAATGGATTTAGGATGTACGCGGGCAGGACAGATTATAGATTTCCCTTATGAATATTGGTGTACCGAGTACAATCGGCTGAAAACCAAGCATATCAATCAACGCGGCGATCTGTCGTGATTAAGCCGCGCGCCAGGTAACTGAATCAGCCGATCGATTTTCTAATTTCTCCGTTCGACTCTATCGACACCCCGGTTCGATGCCAATTCCGCCAATTACTCGCGCGAACAGCTAACCAATAGCGAACGCGTGTCGCGCGGCGGGTCCGGGCCATTCATTAGCCGCTTTGTATAATAATACACCGTGTAGTAGAATTCTGATTTAGCGTCCACAAAGCCGGACACACTGTTCGCCGTAGCCCAGGCTTGTGTAAACTGGTTTCGTTCGGCATTGTCGCCGCGACCTGTTCCCGGCGCGTCAAAAGGCTACGGTTGCAAATCCTGTCGCGAACCTTTCCCGTATCAAATTCATCATTCTACGAAGGTGCAGAAACAACATAATTTTTATTTCGAGTTGAAAATGACCTGGAGTTCGTACCGGCGCGGTAACAACAATTTTCTGTGGTGTATTTACGGTCTGATTAACCGCAATCGTAGCTGGTGGGTGGAGTCAGTGAGATTGACACCCACGATTGGTTGCACGGAGGGGAGGATGATCCGCCCCGATCGATCACGTGACCTCTGGCTCATGCGCACCGTGTCGTTACGATTTAAATAGAATCCGATCCTCGAGTGACGTTCTCTTGACTTGAAATTGATTAAGGTGTTTGATCGAAAATAACGTGTATCATATTTTTCTGTGCTCCACGCATGTCTTATCGACAAATTTATGGTAAGCAGATATTTCTGGTCGTATTTGAGAAAGGTAATGGTCCAATATTTTGTGGAAAGATTTTCGCGAGAGCAACATTACTTCTCCGCGGTGACTTAAGCAAGTTTACAGAAATGGCACCGGAGGAGAGGCAAACGCGTCCTCCGTCTCAGCTCTCTTGTTATACATAATTTTCATCGGCAAAGCGTATCGATCGTCGCCATACCTAAGGAACAAGTAATACATCCACGGCAGAGAGTACATAGGATGGCGAACGACAAAAGAACTCGGCGCCCAGCCACCGTCACTATAATCATCGTGCGGCGTTTACATCCACCGCAGGACTTCGGCAACCCTCCGGAACCATTTTCCCATTCCGATACGATATTTACCAGTCCCCGAAACCGAACCCTTTTGCACAAAACGGCAACAAACTTATTGTGCTTATATTTGTTCCATTATATTTGATAAGTGTCAACTATGAGATTGAGGACGCAGTGAATCGGTGTCGGCGGTGCGAAGAAACTGCACTTGAAATCTGGTCATTGAATGGTTAATAAAATAGCACGGTAACCTGCGTTTCGAGGAACACGCGAGGCAAATCCGTTGGAAATACACAGCCGGAAAATATTCCCGATAATGAAACCAATGCGTCACGTCATCGTTGCCACGCGGAGTATTCATCCCCCGCGTTCCTGAAAAATTTCTCGTTGCAGGGGCGGAGGGTGGTAGGGAGAACAGGTAGGTAGAAAATCTAACAAGAAGCAACACGACCACGAGGATGCTAAAGGACAAGGGGAGAAAAAGAGGAGGAAGCTGGGAGTCGGGTAGACGAAACGAACCCACGGATATTTTGCGGGGGTGCGAAAGAGACGGAGGCCGAGCTGCGGGGGTGTATATTGGGGCTTGTAAATGGGGGTGGGGGCTGTTCCGCCTCCGGCCGAATCGATCCCACCGCAGTGTAGCACTATAGCAGTCCATGTGCATACATACCATGGACTTTCCTCTTCCCCTTCTCTCTCTCTCTCTTTCTTTCTTTCGTATTTCCTCTCGCGCTCTCTACATCCATGGCACTACACCGTAACAAACCAGCGCAGCTGCGCTGGAGCTCGAACGAGCGTTGACGTCGGTTCCGGATTCTGAATGAAATTTTTTAATGATCGTGATTAATGCGTTGACACTCGTCCGCGAACTTTTACCGGCTCGAATCGGCTGCTTGTCTCGCGATGTGGAGCAAGCAGGGGTGAACAGAAGTTGATGGTGAATCCGCTCGGTGTCAGAGGGTAGGTATCCATATTATTCGTGGAGAGCCTCCCCGCTCTAGGATCGTTCTAGAACCAACCCTGATGAGTGGTTCACACCCCTCGTCACCTCGGGATTATTGTTTTCCTCGGAGGGATTCGAAATTGTAGGCCACCGAGTCGAAACTCCCTGTTGCCAACCGCGTCTCTAGACTCTTCAGTGCTCGGTTAAATCTCTTCCGTAAATCTTATTTCCGTAAACCTTCAAATTCTCACTTGTATTAGCACGACGTGAAATCAACAAATTACAGCATCAGCCCGTAAAAATTTAATTACTGGTTCCTGAACCAATGCGAGTGCAACCCATCACTACTATACTCTTCTTCTACTGCATCCAACGGGTCCGCAATTTTCATAATCGCGGAACAAGAACGACAAACCGTTCAACCCCTAAGTGTTCCGTTCTTGCTGCGATACTTTATGGACTCTAAAGATGTGGGGGCGGGGGCAAAGCGACAAACACGATAAAGCCAGTCGGAAATCGGAGCTAAATGGCTGCAATAATCCCAACCTGGCTGTAGCCCGTGTACGTTTTCAATCTTTACAGCTTCTACAGGGGCCAGAGCGGGTCGCCAGATTGCCGGGAACTTCGGGGAAAATCGGTAGCCAGAAAGCGAAAAGATGTTATTACAAATCGATACACGTAACGCCGTTCGTGCCGTATCCTCGTGCGCTGATTGGATATCCTGTACGAGGATTACTGACGCGTTCATTCAATTCGTAGTATCTACGTACAACTCTCGCGCTGAACCGATGCGATGGCTGGCAGTCACAGAGCAGCACAGCTATATCGTCCGCTCTCTGCGAATCGAACGAGATTGATGGGGATGGAGCTACGGGGGTGAGGAGAGGTGTGGGCAGATAACGGGCACCGTGCATTATTACGTGCGTCGTGGTACACACACAATCGGCGCACGCATTCCGCTACAGAACCGCCTCGTGGCCCACAATTTGCCGAGCTGGTGACTTGAGGAAATTAAAAATGGAAAACGAAACGCGAGATAGAGATCTCTGAACGGGACATTGGTTGCCCCATGGGGCTGTTCTGGCCCCGGCCGAGAAGCCACGCCTACTCGGGATCTCTTATAAGAACAGCGAAATGTATCTTCTCGTCGGAGACAACAAGCTCCTCCTTCTCTGACATCATTGGCTCTGGAGACCAGGCTGGGCGCCTTAAGGCAAAAAGCACATGTCTCGTAATGAATGCAAACAATTTTCCACCTTTGGTTTTGTATGAAATATAGACGCCGCCGGTTTCAATAGACAAACTGCATGCCACAATCAATCACCACGTCGAAAGACTAGAGTGTTACAAGACCGTGTTATCTGAGAGTGGCGTAAATAACAAGTTAATGGCCAGTCGCGAGTCGAGTTCCCGGGCGAAAGTGTTTTCTAATTATTCACCCGCGTCCATATTTCCCTGTAAAGCCACGCTCCTACGGATTATGTGGAACGTTAACACGAGCATAAATACGAAGCTCGCACGACGACGCTGCTAGCCTGGTATAGCGACCATAGTCGTCGCTTCATTGTACTCGGTTCAATAGACGAGAGAGACTATAGGTTTCTTGAGGCAGCACTGTGTGCGAGAGCGCACACCGCACCAGCCCTCTGCGAGATCGTTTCGGAGTATTGCGCGTTGCATTGGAACCTCCTCTCATTCAGACTTAACCGCGATGCAATTTTCAGGTTCGACATATGTTTTCAATATTCTAATCCAAACGTGATCTACATCTTTTGATACCCAAAAATATCAAGAAACTTTCCTGGTCCATGGAAAATTACTAGAATATAAATGCCGGAAAGTTTGCAAATTCCGAGATACATTCAATTGCGAAGGATTTAATCCTGCTGTCTAGGGAATAACTTGTTATTGGAAGCATGTAAAGTATGAAAGGCATATATATTCGAAAGCAACAGACCTGATCTACATCTCTTGATACCCAAAAATACCAAGAAACTTTTCTGGTCCATGGAAAATTACTAGAAAATAAATACCGGAAAGTTTGCAAATTCCGTGATACGTTCAATTGCGCAGGATTTAATCCTGCTGTCTACGGAATAACTTGTTTTTGGAAGCATGTAAAGTATGAAAGGCATATATATTCGAAAGCAACAGACCTGATCTACATCTCTTGATACCCAAAAATACCAAGAAACTTCTCTGGTCCATGGAAAATTACTAGAATATAAATGCCGGAAAGTTTGCAAATTCCGTGATATGTTCAATAGCGAAGGATTTAATCCTGCTGTCTACGGAATAACTTGTTTTTGGAAGCATGTAAAGTATGAAAGGCATATATATTCGAAAGCAACAGACCTGATCTACATCTCTTGATACCCAAAAATACTAAAAAACTTCTCTGGTCCATGGAAAATTACTAGAATATAAATACCGGAAAGTTTGCAAATTCCGTGATATGTTCAATAGCGAAGGATTTAATCCTGCTTTTTACGGAATAACTCGTTATTGGAAGCATGTAAAATATGAAAGGCATATATATTCGAAGTTCTGATAGCAAACACAATAATAAACCAATCGAAATAACAAAAAACTCGAACCAAAAGCGGCTACAACGAGCTGATTAAATCACCAATTGATCCACCGCCGATGCACCCGATCAGCTCGGGTGCGTGGGTGAGAACTCGGCGAGAGAAAGAGTGTACGGGTACAGTCCTACACGCGTGAGTGCACGCGCGTGCAGGACGATTGTGGGCGTCCGGGCCAAGGGCTGGTGATGCCACGATCAACCGGAAGAAGCGGTGAAAAAACCTTACGCGTATTTATTCATAACCTGTTGGTCGAGACGAGTCCGATCTACCTGTTACATTGAATGAATTTAAATTAATTATTAGACTGTATCGTGGTCCGCGAGCGAACCCTCTGATTATTATTCGACGAGAACGAACGGATAAAGGGGCAACACGAAGAACCACTCTGTTCATTTGATTGCGAATTTTATATCATTTTGTTTCAACTATATCGAGAAAGATTTTTATTAATTTCGAATTAGAAGTAAAAATTATTTTAAGCCATAGCGTGTTAATTTTTATTAGCCGGCCAGAGTCGTCATTCGAGTATAAATAGTTAGTACTTCTTTGTCCGTAAAAGTTTTCCGGTAGGAAAAGAAAATCAATACTTATCGTATGTCTGCATTCACTTCAACGTATATGCAGACAAACCAATGGAAGAAATTGATAACAGACGATTCCAATGTAATTGCGATTTAGAACAGAGGAATAACAACGGAATTTATTTCGCAAGTTTAGAAGGTACGACACCGGGGAAAAGGACGGAACAACATCCCTCGCGAGTAAAACCTCGCCAGGAAATGAACTCCTGGTTAACGGGACTGTACCGGCGAGGTCAGGCGCATCTCTTTGCCTCCTCGATTGCTGGCGTCCCTCGCCTTCCTCTTTTTCTTCGCAAACAGAGTCTGCACCCCGTACTTGTTCGTTGCACCGTGTTCGCTGCGAGTTATTCAGAATGCTCGATGCAGCATTCAAACGTTGCCGAGCATCTTGCGAACGCCATGGACAAACGTATAAAAACGTGTAAAATCCAAAATGGTCACGTACCATAGTCACGCATATGTGACACGTTCAGAACATCAAAAGTTACTTAAAGGTAGTCAAACGAATTGTATACACTTCGAGAGCCACGTCTAGCAAAAATGGAAAACGGAATTATTTGATCAGATTTGTAAATGAATTGTCATGTCAATATATTGAGGTCGACCATTGGTTAACGTTATTGCAATGGGACCTCGCTGCTCCCGGAAAAATCGGTAACATTTGTGTTTGCCGTACACTCGGAAACGAATCGACGTGAAAGCGAATTTATGCGGGGACTGAATATTTCATCCGGGTCTACGAATTCCAGCAGCCGGGGTCTAATATTCCGAGCGACAAGTTGCTCTCCCTCGATTTATTCGTTCCGCGAGCACGCACTGGGACGAAGCAGAATCGAGGCGTTCCGTCGCGGAAGTATTGCCATTTCGACGGGAACACGCGATGCACCGTTCCGTTTCTTGCCAGAGCGAGTAACCATCTTGCGAGTCCGCTCGATTGTCACCGAGTTTGTCTACGTCGATCGTCCCTAGAGGGTCTTCTTCAGGGTTGAAGCCGCTCGCGAGATTCCCGATGTCTGCCAGGCTTACGTTAAAGCGAACAAATGCAAGAGAGAGAAGGGGGGAGAAAGAGAACCGCACGAAACCCGAGAGAGCCAGCTTTTATTATTCAATAAAAACACGGATTCCCCTCCTCTGATATTAGATTGTTATTTAAATCAGGCTATTACTGACCTGGCCGCTGACGATACTCCAGCAAAAGGGACTCGGCAATTCTTTCCTCGTTACCCTGCATTCTTGACTTCTCTTATTCATGGATAACGACACAATAATCCTGGAATCTTATGAAATTCTTGCGAGACGCGGTAAATATCCTAGACCCACGCTCACGACCCTCGGCGACCGACTTGTTTGCTACCATATCTCCTTCGCTGCAACGATTTTCATCCGCCGTTCTTGTTTTCAATAACAGCGAACGCGTTGTTATCAGATAAGTTCGTCAAGATGTTTGAGTGAATGAAGAAAGAGACAAATCACTTTGGCCGGGCTGCTTGTTTTTCGTGACAGCAGCCGTGATAGAGTAGCCTGGCTAGAGAATCATTTTGCAGGCCACCCGATAGAATCCGGCCAAAAATATAGCGTGGCTCGGATTCCGTCTAGAGCCAGCTGAAGGAATCCGATCGATCGATCCGGGTTCGTTGAGCGATCACGACGATTCTCGTGGATACGATGGAAGCCGCGGAGAGCCGAACAGCGAACAGCGCCAGCCCGGTAGGATCGTTCTCTGGTGGACCGAAATAGCGTCTCGTCTGACGTCACTCGGACGTAGGATCACGGCGTACGGATGACGACCGTCGAAAATACCGTGGTGGCTCGTCAGAGCTCGCTTTACGCGCGGGTTGCATGTGCAACTTTTCTCGTACGACACGCGAGTAGCTACTACTGCGCATACACACGCACCCGTCCACCCACAATTTGCGCGAGCGTGTCGCAACCGTAAAACGTACGTGCCAGGATGCGTCAAGGATCCGAGGCGGGGGTTGTGTTCACCCAGTCGTCACGTTTCGTCGGAATGACGTAATTCCCGAGCGGAGCACACACGTTTTCGGGCAAAAACCCCGCGGACTCCCGTCGCCAAAACAAACGGGAGGAACCGTCGCGCGGTTAACCGGTGCATTGTTTCAGTCACACCGGTTAATCCACCCGCATATATTCTTGGAGCGGGAATGGAAGGCACCGACCGGACGAGCCACAGGTTTTCGATGGATATCGTCTTCTCTACACGCTACTCGGATTGGAACCGAACCAAATGCGATTCTTTAACACGCTCTATTACATATCTAATGTATCGGATAAGACGGATTCCACGGGTCACGAGCTTCTGGGTTACCGAGTATCAGCGTCGGACATCTCTCTTGTGTTCCTTGCTTTTGATCGCCATTTTTTACACTTCTCAGATACGTCTTCATGTATATTCTAATTTTCCATCGGTCATGTTTTCTTGCTACTATCTACCATTTTGTACATCGTTGAAATACTTGGGTACATCATTTCTGACCCAGGCTTGCAAGCCGTCTAAACTTGAATTTTCTGCATTTCCGGAAATCCTCTCGGAACGCGTGTCCATCTGAAGTCGACCTTGCGAAATCTGTTTACGAGATCCGGAATTCGCATAAACCTCTACGGTTTACAGTGAACACTTGCGACCCATGGTGCAGTGTACAACTATCGTGGGCGTTGGTGCACGGTTCTCTTGTTCCGAGGAATCGAGGCAGGGTAATCCCAGTTCCGCGAGTCATCGAATCGAATGACTACGGACTTGGAATTCGGTTTCTCAGCGGCGCGGCGGGTTCCCATGAAACGCGATTTCCCCTCGACAAGTTCAGCGCCGGGACGTCTGGGATACCGGCGAATTTACTGCAGATAGAGTTGGGAAAGAAATTTCCTTGCAATAAAACGCTACAAGTGGATTCGCCGGTAAGTTCGCCGTCTCGGCGAGACAACATCTGGCCGATGGACGATTCGTGTCGAAAGAAAAACCCAATTAAACTTCTCCGTGCCGCGTTGCGTGTCGCGTTGTCATCCACTGGACCGGGGTGGATAAAAGAGAAAGAAGAAGAGCAAAAAGGAAGGGGGAAAAGGAGGTAAACGTCGAACAGTGGAGGCTCGCCGATCAAAGAGAGAACAGGCCTCTCTGACCCACTTTCGGCGGTTGAGGTTAGCACCGCGCGAAAGAACTTGCAATAACTTGTCCTTCACGGGTCTCCCGCGAACTTAAGTCCCTCCACTTTCCCATATTCCTCTCCCCCCACCCGGGACTACCTTTTTCTGCATTCCCTCGCAAAAACGGGCAAGGTCTTGTTTCCACGAGTCGACAGAGACGGCTGAACGTGACTCAGGCGCGAGGAAGATTAATGATCTTCAATTAACGACGACACCCGACGGATGAAAAGAGTTATTGAATCGCGTGGATATCTCTCCGAAGTCCTGCTAAGGGATGATGCGGTGAGTCCTCTGCGCGAAAAAGAACTGGGAGTTTTATCAGCGGCCAATCCGAACGTGAAAGTCTACCGGGGCGGCTAGACCGGTAAGGTAGAGTACAAGTAGAATGAACGCACAAGCCACGGTTGCAAAACCATCCTGAGATTACTCGGGCCGACCGGCTGGCTGGCTAGCTGACTGGCCGAGCATTGCGAGCGTTTCACAACGGCCATTGTTAGATGGAACGGTGTCGAAACCGCATCAATTTTAGAGGCGACGGGGACGAAATGGAAGACTGTTCCTCCTAGTGAACGTGGCGAGTCGCATCGATTTTCGATGCGTCCTGCAATGATTTCGAGACACCCCCGGATGCGTCCTACTGCTCGAGAAATGTTCACTCTCGGGAATTGGGAATCTTATTTATTTTCATGTTGCAGCGAACCAGTTTACACTGATTTTAAAGCGATGCAAAATATTTTCGATCGATAGATATTTAGAATGTTGAGTACGTTTCAATCCGAAACGTTGGAGTGAAATTGTAAGGTAAAGGGTCAAATATCTGGCCACGGTAAATTAGGGAACAGTGTGAGTATTCGAGAACTGAAGATCAGTTCTCGCGGGAGCATTATGATTTTCGAGCCACATTCCGTCGATGCAAACGCATAGATTCAACCCCGCTATCCACCCTTCGCCACGCCGGCGTCCTTCGCGCGGCACAATGCTCGCACTCGACGCCAGTCTATATGGAAATCCGTTATCGCGTTTCACTTCATGAATTCGAATGTTATGAGACGCAATGAATTTAACGCGGAGGACACTTACCAGCGTAGCAACGAGAAGTGGAGGAGGGAAACGGGCAGGGACGTCTTCGGTTTAAGTCCGCCTCCTGCAACGTCGTTTGTTTTAGCTCTTGTTTCTGCTTACGAGCGACTGTGCTTCATTGTACCCCTCCGATCATTTCTATCCTCGTTCCACCCTGGTCGAATTCGCGAAGACTTTTCCGTACACGAATTCCTAATGTGTACTTAGGCGGGACGTGCACGGCATTCCGAGAACGTAATCTCGTCGATAAGATAGCGAATACTGAGTCATGCACAGCTGAATGGGTTGTGGAGTATTCGCGAACTAGTGGATACTAGATTGTCGGATCGATCATGAACGATTAATTTAATTGACAGAACTAACGATCAAAGATTTCCATTGTTTCATTGGATCGGCGGACTTGTTGCTTACGTTATTTATGACGTAAATGACGTATGTTCTTTAACTAGTGCCAAATGACGCGTCTTAAACAATCAAGAATCAAAATTGCAGAAAGATGTCGAAGTTTGCAGTTTAATTAAGGGATGATTCATTGTCTGTGATTGTACTGTACATCGAGAAGGAACGAAGCCAAGGGAAAAATTACAGGCGAAAGGTTCAGTAACGCGTGGAATGGCATTTAAAAGGTCCCGAGAATGGCCAGTGCCGTTCTCCGGAAGAGTACCATCAAATTCGCTGCAAGTGACTACACTCGAGATGGTATCGCGCCGAAGAAAACAACTTTAATCGTGTCCCTTTCACTTGGAAAGATCGAGGGCTTATCAGCTCCTTTAACCAGTGTTTATATCAGAGTAACTGAAAACCGATGATCGAGCCTCCGATGGAAGGGTGCCAACAAAACAAGATGGACCAGGTTGGGGTCGAGTGCTCACCGAGTCAATAGACGTCCCAATAGCATAGTGCGGAGACAGTAACTTGCTGAGCACCTGCACTGTGTCACAGTGTAACCTCGTTTATCCGAACGTAGTATCGTAGTATCTACGAACCGTAGTATTATAAATCCTAGATAGCCAAGCGACTATCGAACAGAAATCGAGCCCGGCGTGCCGGGGTCAGTATTGGGAATTATACGGGCCAAACGTCGCTTGAATGGGCACAAGGCACACTCTGACTAGAATCTGACCCAGGCATTTATGGCCGCGTGGGCTCGTAACGTTCCCCCGGCCCGTCGGTCCTGGTTTCTACCTTGGCACAACGGGCCGAGGGCTGCTTGTATCGAGGGAACGTTACGGGCCCACATGGTCATAAGTGCCCTGGTCAGAATCGAGCATTTTTGCTATCTGGGATAATATCGTGAATGTGGAGACGCCTAGAGAAGATTAGATAGATCTAGCTGCCTAATCCTCTCGCCCCTGTTCAATTTGTAGATCCTCGACAACTTACTATGTACATACAGAAGACGGTCGCCACGTGTGCAGTGCCAGCAGCCTCGGAAAGTACGAGGGTGTGGGTGGATTCTCCCCATGTACCTGACCATTCCTAATTCCCAACTTTTACCGTGAATCGCGGTTAATCTCCGCTGAGACTTCACTTCTCCCCCTCTTCCGATTTCCACGCTCCACTTGATAGACCTACGAGTGCTGTTAAATCCGATCGATTTACAGAACAAACGATTGATCTCCACTTGTGGAATGCGCTAATGACCGTTCAATTTAAACTCCACCGGACGCACGCGCGCGCACAGGAGAAAAAAAGAACGAACGGTGACTCGGAATTCTCGATTCTCCGTTCATTTTAGTCTTCGTTACTTCATCGGTCATAAATTGAATTGCGTCGAACGGGGTGAGACGCGATACAGAGGGTGCAGCGAAATTCATAGCTATTCATTGAACTACGAATTTTACTGCTGAACCGTAGAAAGTGATTTGAGATCTCCGAGAAATCAATGATCAAAGCACGTAACTGGTTCATCGACTCGGAGAAATGACCGAAATTCTCAGATTTATTTTAACACGTCCAGTCGAGAAATTGAAGCGATGAAAATATACAGGCTAGTCCACGCAACTTGCACACCTATAATAACTTCCAAAGTATGAGTTGCACGAAGAACTTGTGTATGCGGAAGTTGTATGGTGTGATTAGGTACATTATGTAGTGTATTTATTTTTTTTACAGGTGGAAGCCTTTCGAAGATTTAAAGGTGGACTTCGTTTTTTTTAAAAATGTAATACTAAATTTGTTATACTAAAATATGGAAGAATCTAGAATTCTGAGTAAAAAAAGTATTGACCTTCATTAGCCCTAAGCCTAATGATTAACGAGTAATTGGACTTCATTTCCTGAAAATTTTACGTTGTCACGTGAACATCCCGTTGTCCTGCGGATATCTATGAGAAGGTTGAATTTCTAACTTGATATTACGCGAAAATAATTTTCAGGATATAAAGTGCAATTACTCGTTAATCATTAGGTTTAGGGCTCATGAAGGTCAATACTTTTTTACTCAGAATTCGACAATCTTCCATATTTTGGTATAAAAAATATAGTAAATATAGTAAAAGTAATAAATACACTACATAATGTACCCCTTCAGACAATGCAACTTCTGTATACAAAACTTTTTCGTGCAACGCATACTTTGGAAGTAGTCATAGATGTGCAAATTGCGTGAATCACCCTGTATGTAAAAAGTAGACCTTCATTGCCGCAAGTGAATTTTAGTCCCTGCAGAGGTCTTTCAATTTTCCCGCTAACGAGTAACTCGCGGAGCAGTGAAACGGGTTTGTTTGTCGTCGTTTGTTCGCAGGTTCCCTTCGGGGTGTAAACGGTCGACGACCAGTGCTGACCCCGCGGTCAGGGGTTAACCTCCTCGCGGTTGGGGCAGATTAGGATAGGTTAGGGTCATGGACCACGGGATTACCATGGGCAAGAAGGGCGGCACGAGTCCTCCTCCCAGTCCATCTGTGATTCCGGGAAGGTTGTTCGCGGGATGGGAGGGCGCGGACTTGTGAAACGACGGGTTCAGTTTTATTGCGCACGCGGGTTGCCTTTAATCGTCGCTCTGCTCGGTTCAAGGTTGGCTCGTAAAACGGTACTTTATTTTCCAATGACCTGCCGAGATGCATCGCGCGATCCATTTTCTTTCTATTCGATTGCACTTTCTATTCCATTTACCGGCCCGTTCGCGGAACCTCGCTATAGTCGTTGCAGTAGTACCATAGTCAACCATCGAAGCGTTGTCAAGTCGAAATGGTATACAGTGATGTCTGGATATATACCCACATTCAGAGATTGTTAAAGAAGTAAACAAAGATCTATACGGACACTGTTTCTAGCAATTGTTGCCAACAATTTTAATCTTGCATGAAGGTCCACAGTCTAGCCATAGGTCATCCCACCTCCCCCAAATTGTTACAAGCGTTCACTTGAGACCCGCTTTCCCGTCTTCGATTTCACGGTGTGTCCCTCGGCAGCCACCTTCCTCTAAATGCCACGGCTCTCTTTCTAAGACCTTTGCGCGCTTTCCTTGCCCCTCTCGGCCATCCCACGCCATTGCACCCTTGGAACCCTTTCATCGCGACTCGGAATCGGATGACAAGACTCCAACACTGGATTCGATCTGTTCGCACGCAAGGATCTCCGAAAATAGGTGCAGAAGAGGTTCAGGAGAGGATACGCAAGAACACCGAGGAAACATTGTTAAAGTCTATTGGTGCATCTTGCTGATCTGCCGCTGCATCCATGTTCGCAATTCGCAGTTGTGTGCCCTCGCTGACAGAAATAGAGAGAGAGAGAGAGAGACCAATAATGTATGGTGGAGGAGAGACGCAAAGGACGGTAGAACAAGAGGGGAGGGATCAATGCCGGTTGCCCTGGCAACCACGGCACCTGATCTTCATCCATCCTGGACCATACTTCTCAGTCCTGCCTCGTGCACGGGAACGAATCGGGACAAGGAGTCCTCCAGGAAACAACCTGCCGCGTATTGAATCGCAAGCAGTCGCGAAATCGGCTCGGGAACGGCGTCGATCGCCCTAGATTCGTTTCTCTCTGTCCATCGATCGCACA
This sequence comes from Lasioglossum vierecki, assembly GCA_028455595.1. Taxonomy (NCBI): domain Eukaryota; kingdom Metazoa; phylum Arthropoda; class Insecta; order Hymenoptera; family Halictidae; genus Lasioglossum; species Lasioglossum vierecki. The sequence continues at coordinate 14,100,314 of CM052343.1, forward strand.
GGCCAGGGAAAAAAATACTCCATTACCCTGCGAAGGCTGTCCCTGGACGAAGCAAACACCCGGTAAAAGTTGATCCCGTGCGAAGGATGCGCCATGAATCAATCGATTCCTTCGGCTCCGCAGAGTCGCTCGGTTCCTTTCTCCTCCCGATTTGGCTCGATATTGCAGGACCTCTCGCAGGCCGATGATGGTCGGATTATTTTTACCCTCCATTACACCGGCAGAAAAAGTCCTCCGCGTGGGTGGATCGTAATAAAAGCAAATCATAAAATCGCGAGACGACAGACTCCGCTTTGACTTCTTGCGCGCTGCATTAGTCATGATAGCGCGTCATACTCCGCAGACCTCGCCACAGCTTCGTCGAAATAACTGCTTTAGAAAGAGCACGATGCTACTTTCTTTATTTTTTCCGTGGCAAAAATGGCAGCACTCGCATTTTTAAGTATGCATTTGCAGTCTGGCTGATTTCGTGGAAGTCTTTACCCTGCTTTCTACTCCGATCTAGTAAACCTGCTAACAGGAGGATCGTTATAGTATACTGTTACAACATCACGTCAAATGGTGGACATACTTTCCATCTTTTCTTCCCCGGTGGTTGGATTCGGCAGTAAATTTTTTTAGTTTGAAAGTAGCAAAGCTGAAAAGTAGCTATCGCGTTAGTCAAGAGTCGGTCGTTCCCAGAAGCTGCATTGCGCATGCCTTTGCGCATGAAGCGAGCAGACGCCATTTTTCCCTTTTCAATCGACTCTAGAGCGAAGAGTATTCAAGGAATGAATTCCATCTATCTGGATCTAACTTCTTTAGCGGGGAATCATTTACGTTGATAAAATAACCGTCGAAGTGGCAGCGGGCGGAAATGGTTGGAATATTTCTAGGGAGCAGAGGAGAGTGTAAGCTCCGGTTTCTGCGCATCGGCGCGAGTTTTGGCGGGTCGATGCGCCATTGTTGTCCCGGCGGCTGTGACCGCTTTGTTTTCCTCTCTCTTCCTCTCTTGCTCCTCTCTTCTTCATTTCCTATCCCGTACTCCGACGGTCGCTCTCCCCCTCTCTCTCATTTCACCATTTTTCACTCGACGCACACTCTCACCCGCCCGCCCCGTGTGGTTCGTTAATGAAAAATAATAAATCCAAAACTATCGAGAGAAACAGCTCGAAACGGCGTTGCTAAACCAACGAATTCCGGTTTACCCTGTGTTTACGATCCAATATCATCTTCTCCACGGCGAAAAAAAAATATTGGAGTGCCGGCGCGCGATCAATCCCTATCTAACTGCCAGACAGGAATTCAATTTAAAGAAGAGGGAAATCTGATGCTGCCAATTAAACCGCACAAAAGGTGACCGTAGGGGTCATCATTTTTTCCGTGCAATTCTCTTGTCGGGCAGATTCCCGGGTTTAACAGCATTACACTTTGCTGTTATCTTCAACCAAATTGTCCCACCATCCAATGAAGCTGACCTCAATCGGTCTTTCGATTCCATTCTTAGTCTAATTTATTTTTCCAGATGACGAATAGCGTGGTGCTCAAGGTGCTGCGTGATTCACCTTGCATTGCGCACTATTATAAAATAGTTATTAATATTTTTCAATTTCTAAGAATCATATTCCGAGGTGAAATGGTTTCCAGCGTTGTATGGTTTAATGGTAAACGTGGGTATTAGAAAGTTTTCCACGGAGCAGCCGTATTTGCCGTTATGTAGCGAAAGAATGTTCGCACAGGATATCTGCGTATGATAACAAGATTTGCCGGCTAATATTGAGCATCGCTCACCCTCCTTCTGTTTTGGCTTCTTCTTATTCCATCTCGTAACAGGATGTAAAATCTGTATCCACTCGAATCCTCGCGGAAACGCGCATTCCTGCGTCAATCTTGCTCTGTATCTAACAAACAGACCCTTCTGTGCATTCTGTGTGCAATATTTTTTGGATATCATATTGACATTACCAGATTACAGCCCCTCGATTCGTACACAACGATTCCCGGACTCATTTTCTTAGCTACTGGTGTAGACTGTGTAAAGTTTACATTTTCATTTGTAGCGAAACAAAATTATTCAAAATCTGACCTTTTTTTTATTGAAGGTCATGTACTGACAAACAGAGTATGAATATGGAGGCTGTCGAGAGTCACGTGCGCAAACAGTGCCGTGTGTCGCCGCGATATCGATAACGGCGTGATTCGTCATCGGGCAGACATTAATTTTGGTTGCGTGGTTGATAAGCCTACATTGTTGCAACCCATGTAACGACATGGCCTACACGTATTTTTATCGTCATCACAATGTAAAGAACTGACCAGTGATTTCATGAATCGCACAGTTCGATTTTGTTCCCAGATCGAAAAGCTCTGAAGATTTTGTACAGAAATTTCTTCCGTCCGCCATGTTCGTTTCAGTCAACAGAGTTACCCGGAAAAGTGACATAATCAATTTCCCTGGAAATTAACTCGTTAAGAATCCGCGCTATCAGACGCGAATTTTATTGCTCGCAGAAATGTCTCGATAATAACATAATTCCTCGAGACGGACGTTACTACGTCAAAAAAAACCATAATGATCACGTGCCTCCTCGAGATTATTTCAACATTCATTAGTATACGTAATCGCAAACGAAATAGTTTTCATCATTCGATGTACGTCACGCGAATCGTATTCCCTTTAGACACCTGTGATAAGATAACCGGAAACGCGTCATCCGCGATTTATTTCTCACGTACTATACTCCGAACCCAGCAGATATGAAAACTCTTCTCCTGGGTTATCGAACCTACATTCGTTTCTATGAAACGGGTTTTTCAATTGCTACGTAAACACCTGATCGTGCTCTGCAATTACCCTTTAAAAAGCACATGGAAGCTGTGAAGTTGCTGTACTCGTAAACTGCTTATTGGACGTGGAGCATCTTTAGTGGATTCGATTATTCTGTGTGCCGACTCGCACCGTAGAGGATACAATTGTTAATGTTAAACTGACCTTTGGGTTCCTGGTCTTAAATATTATTTCTCAAAAATCAGCGTGAAACAAAGTACATATTTCGTAATTGTACAAATATAGGTGAACTAGGTAAGTGGAGATTTTGAAAGTTGTCTGATCTTTGCTCTAAGCAATCAACGATATATAAACATGTAGAGTAACCGTGCTAGTAGTCAGCCATTTAAGATCAGTAGTCAGCCATCTTGAGTGCTGTTATTATTAATATACGTACTATCTTCTAAACGTTTTAAATGGGGACACGAAGCTACACATTGCGAGTAAACAATAAATAGATCATTAAAATGTACAATAATTTGTTTCGGAATATTCACATCGCCAAGCACCATTTCACTAAAAAGTGAATTTATCCATCGTGTATACGTCCGATGTTACTGTGTGAAGACATTAAAAACGTTAAACATTAAAAAAAATACGAAAAATGGCGCGCGAACCTGGTAAACCGGAAGTCAGACTCGGAAGATAGTATGTCACGACGCCAGGTTCGTGTGCATGCATAGATACGGTGAAAGAGTTTGTTGTTATTTACCTTGCCGGGTGAGAAGCACGATACCGTTTCCTATGCAGTTAGTACGCGTGTCCTATATACTGGCCGCAGTGAATCCTTCAGCGTGGAGAAGTGCATCACGGGACAATGAATCGAACGTTGTCTCAAGGTGTTTTCTTATACGAAATCGTGGTGAAAATGATCGCGCAGGCTGGCCAATGGGTTGCCGTGCTAGCATCGACTGGCGATATTTGTACTGGTCGCTCGTGACCGCGGATGCTCGTCTGATCGCGGCGACATATCGTTCGACGGCCAACAGGAAACGACTCGAGTCGACATAGAGAATCGTCGCTTCGCTTGGGTTTTCATCGGTCGCGAAAATCGTCCTTCCCGGCAGTCACCGCATCGATATTTTCGGCGACGAGAGGTTACAGCGTGGGCGCATGCCTTTTCGCGCATCAAGTTCAAAACTCAGCGAACAGATTCCTGGAGAATGCAGCGAGAAAAGTATAAAGAAAGATAGAATATATTTGGAGGCACGGCCTCACCGAGAATGCAGGTATCTTTCGCGTGCCAGGTACGTAGAAAGGACTACCAATAGCGACCCCGTCGTGTCTTTCGCCCAATCGGGAAGGTAAGGTTAGTTCTCCCACTCGCGACAGAAAATATATTACGCTACGAACTCGATGCGTACTGCGAAACTGCATCGAAGACTCGCTAGAAGCAAGGAATGCAACGTTTCCCTGTACTATGTCCTAGTAGAATATTTTAACTTGATTTCCAGAACACGAGGAATTCCGAGAGGTAAAACGATATAGCACGGTGGCGAGGACAAAGAGACTCGTTTGGGGACGATTATGACATCATAACCTATCAACGTCGTGAAAAACAATCGTGGGTGAACGGTACGGTCTCGTCGTGCCGTCTCGTTCTCTCTCCTTCTCGCCGAGTAGGAGAAAAGAAACGACTTACGTGGAACGGCTATCTCTGTCACCAACGATTATTTCTATAATTTGCCTTCCGTTTGGTAGATTCGTGACCGATCGTCCGAAGAGAAACGACTACGTCACCCGTAGAGAAACGTTCGTCGTCAGTTGGAAACGCGACCGGCGGGTTCAGCTGTCTGTGGATACGAGGATCGTGGGTGCTTACCGGTTCAAAGTCGATCGTCACATTTCCAGGTAGCCAACGGATTGCCAGCCGGTTCAGGTACGTCGTGGTCCTGGCACTGACCAACTCTTTCACGAAACGGTTACCGTGGGACACAAGCACCGAGCCATCAAACGATCACACCATGGCGCGCAGCAGCACCAGCAACAGCAGCCTACAGGCCAGCTTCGAGCCACCGACAAGGCACGCACACAATAAACCCCGTCGAAGCGAGCACACACGGCATAAGGTCCTCCCAGAAGGACGGAAGACGATCGAGTGAATGCTTCGCAAACCAGCGGCCATGATGGCGCCACCCGTCGATCGCAGACGAACCAAACTCCATTTTCTCCAAGAAACCACCAGCAAACTAATATCAGCGTAGCAAACCTCGTGTCCACGTATTTCCTCGTTTATCGTACACAACCTCCTGGCGTACAATTTCTAATACACGAAGCAATTGAAAATGTTTCGACAATGAAAGCGCGAGGGCAGTCGAATTGCCAGTTCCTCGCGCCGTAGCTGAGATGGCGCCACCCGATGGTCGCGTAGACCGTGATTTAGATAACGTTATTTTTTTTCAATTTACACTTGCTCTCCCATCACTGCAAACAAATGTTCTCTCCGATTTAATTACACGAGAAGGATCGCTGTCGATATTCGTACAAGATTCGCTCAGTTTCGTTTGAATAGAGAAACCACGTTTTTCTTCGAACGCCCCCTTCACCAATCATGGCGGCAATACAAAGTCCGTTGCATTCGGCGTTGAAAAAGTTAATACAAAAATCACAACCAGTGAATCATTAACTTTCCGATAACTACATCGAAGATTAGACGAAGAGGATTTAGCGATGAACTCGTTTTAAAATAAACGGCGGGGTAATCTTTTAAGGGGGGAAGAGCGGAAATTTTGCGTAATGAGAGCGACGTTTTTTACGAAAGTTTTCCGGTTTCTCTAGTTTTAATACGTTCACTGTCCATGTATTCATTCCCAAATAGTGGGAGGATTAAAAGATTCGCAAGTCTAGCTGTCATTTTTCTATTGTACCTGTTTTCGTCGACCAATACGTGTCTATTGTATCAGTTCTATTTTTCGTGTGCTTTAAATAAACGTTATCCAGCACTGACAGTGACTGTGAATCACATATGACGCATGGGACAATGAACGTGTTAATGCTTTTTAAAAAATGAAGCTTGTATAGAACGAGTGCTTTGAAAGAATTCAATGTTTCTCGAATCACTTCGTCTTTCGTTGAATATTTGAGTTATGACATAACATTTTTGTTTGCGGTATTATTGCGTGTAATTAGTCTTTCAGAGCACTCGCTTGATCAGTAACCTTCTTAAATAGATTTTATTCGAGCACTAAACAGTGATGTCTACACTCTACAACAAACATGTTCGTCTGTTCTCTTCGTTAGTAATATCCGCACGCGTTTATTGTTATTGGTGCGTCGTCATTAGAAATCCCCATACAAATAATGGTAGTAATTATTGCTTGCCATTCAACGGCTTTCGTTACGTAATTTCTCATTAGTCGTGTCGGGCCCTGTCGAAGGACTGACGATCCTACAGTCAAAGATCAATAAATTATACCGACACTCGTTCTTTTCTCTAAACTCCATAGATCCTCGCGATCAAAGGAAACGATTAAATCCTCGGCACGTCGTAGTAAACTCTTAATAAACGTATTATGTATATAAATAAGTTATACAATCGATAGCTCAATTCGAATTATTAAATATATATATATATCTATATATATATTATGTATATGAATATTTAAGATCTGTATGATTAGAATATATCATATATATATATACATAATATCTCGACATATATCACATGCTATATTTACTATCGCGTTGCTCGGACGGGACTCGGAAATTGTATTCCTAATCCCTTTCACATCATTTCTCTCTCTGGCAGTTCGCGTTTGTTTGATAAAAAGGGAATCAATCGTATGAAACTCGTTCACTTGGTGGATTTCGATAGGAATCACGTCCCGTTTTACCAGAGACAGAAATATGCTGTCGCTTATTGCTGTTTTAGTAATGGTAGACCGTTCGTTACTGTCTTGGCCGCTAATTACTTAATCGCTAATACTTTCATCGAAATTTTTTGCCTTAGTATCTAGTATTGACTTCATGTTTATCGAACTCTGAACGAACGGCGCCCGGGGACGCCGACGTCGAAATAATTCCCCTCTAATACTTTCAAGTCCCGCGTCAGGATTCTTACGAAGCTAACATTCTAGACTAGATCCTTAAACTCGATCGTCGGATCCCAGAGGATCGACCATTCTCCTCTATACCCGAATACTCTCGAAACATTCTACCATTTCTCGTTACTCTATTACAGTATTATAGTATGAAATCTTTGGATACTCTTGACGCTACAGTCAGTACGAAAATTGGCCGCTCAAGGTCACTGTCCCTGCTACAAGTCTTCGACGTAAGAGTGTACAAAAAGAGAAAACTGTTCTCGTTATACAAATAGTTTTGATTACTTCAAAGATCGTTCATTCTAGGTATTTTCTATGGTAGACAGGAATCTAACCTCTGTCTCTCTCTCTCTCTGTTAAAACAGGCAGACATAATGGGAGGAAGTGGTCTTGAGCATCCATTACGTTCCATCTAGCTACCGCCATCAGGTCTCATCCCTTACAACTAAACGAAGAAAAGGAAGACCCGAATCCCTAGTTTGATTCTCCGCTGGTCACAGCCCCGTCGGTCGGAGGTCCGCCGGCTGTGACGCTTTGAGGATCGCTCGTAGGAAGTCCCGGCATGTCCTGCACACCTTGGAACAGCTTGCCCGGGAAACCATGCAAGAGGTCGTAGGAGACAGGTGTGGGCGGCAGCGCGGTTGTGTGAGCGTGCGGCGATTGCAAGACAGCTATCACTCTCCTCAGCTCCTCCAGAGCATTACCTGCAGAGGATCCAATCTGTGAGACACCAGCCCTCCGGCAAAAAATGTTCAGATTCGACTTAATCAAACTTCTTCTGACAGAAAATATTCTGTCAAGTTCTTGACGACGATTGTTAGAAGAATTATTATTGCACATATGTTGGGAAGATGTAAGAGAAGTCATTGCTCATCCTGTTTTTTTTCAGAAAGGATCCTAAATGGCGCTATAACGGTTGTGCACCCTACTACCGGCAACCATAAATTGTGAAACTGGAGTGGGGCGAACAGCTATTGTGTGACGATCAATGGCTTTAAAGTCCCTTCTTTTGAACACCATTCCACAATGGTGGTACGACCGATGGGACTAAGGTATCCAAGAAACCAAGATAAAATGTTGATGCTCATTTTACCTTGCATGAGGATGTAGTTCTTCGCCAGAAGGAGGGTGGCGATTTTCGATAGCTTTCTCACGGACGGACTATGAGCGTACGGGATAACAGATCGCAGCTCATCAAGCGCATCATTCAAATCGTGCATCCTCTTGCGCTCCCTCGCATTAATATTCAAACGCATGCTTTTCCCTTGTCTGGTGGTCTTCGATTTCGGCGGGCAGTTTAATCTGGACGCGCCGGGTCTGCGAGAAGTAGTATTTGAAAAGTGAGCCGGTAATATTATAGTATTGTAGCGAGTAATTGCGAAAGGCAATTGTTGAAATGGGGTCCTCGTTAGAGGATCGAGTACCTCTCGTGGTCAGGCCTGTTTTCATCGGACAGAGCGCTGGAAGAAGCATGTGGTTGCGGTTGCTGCTGAAAATAGAAGCCACCGAGGCCGACGGCACCCAGGGGAGTCCTCCTTCCAGGTGCACTTTGAGGGTGTTCCGACGAGTAGCCAGCTGGAGGGGCGGATACACTTGGATGAGAAGCTCCTGGCACCGAGTACATGGACTCTAGTGCCGCTGTGGATTGTGGCGGTAGCGGATGCTGCAAAAGTTCACATTTAATTAGCAGATTTGCATTAGAATGTGTTAAATTGATATCTATACTTTATGAAATAGTAACGCGGCAAGTATACAAGATAGATAAGGTAACACACGCTAAATTGCCATATTATTTTCGCTCACGCACGCACACACTCATCCTCGCGGGGTCAACGTACCGAAGAGAGCCCGCGAACGTCTGTCAGCTGTTATTATTGTCAGTTTACATTTTTCGCGTTGCGTTTTCTCTTGCCATATCATAATTATTAACTATTTTCAATCAAAGCTATTATGACTAGACTGCGAATCTCTATGTAAAATAAAAATTAAAAAGAGTTCCATAGAAATTCATTTTTTCTCTAATAATTGCAAAGACATTGAATAATGGCCTAGCAATTTTTAGTATTAATAAAAATATTGATACCCACAGTGCTACGGTGCTCCCAAGCCCATGTGGGATGAGAAGCCGACCTCTGCCAGGATCCTTGCTGCAAGTGCGCCTCGGGAAGACCCTCCCTCCTGTCGTCGTCCTCCGTCGAGCTGCTCTCGCCGTCATACGACCTCATGTCGTCAGGGATTCACGTGTGTCGGTTCCGACCTTAATTCCCTTCTCCGCGAGTTCTACCAGCCAACCCCTTCGGACGCGCGACAGCTCTCGTTCGCATGAAAACGCCGCCTATTCGATGATCATCGTCGAAGCGTGAGTAACGCGTACCCACCGAACGGTATCATCGACAAGCATAACATAATCAATAGTAACCGCAACACTTACCGACGAATTTCTTTCCGCCGCCGGTCATGCACGGCGCAGGATCCCCCCGAACGCAGCCAGGATCAGCAATATTTTTTGCGCACCACCGCGTAACAGGTCATCCCTCCAATAGAATCATTACTACCCTTTGCAAGCTCCTGGGAACCGGATCAGCAACATCCAGTTCAGATTCTATACTTATTTCTTTAAACGATCGCCGTCTTACACTGATCCTCATAAATACATCACTGTTTACGAGCGACGCTGATCACAGCCATGTTACATCCCAACGATTTGACAAGGGTTTTATGTGCTCCTGATTGGTTGATGCTGGTTGATGCTCTGCTATTCGATCACCCTGGTACCTTGATTTATGCTGTTGCGGTTCTTTTTTGTTGTTGTTTATTTGTCTCACTTTTTGTTTATCACTTGCGCCGATACATTTGTACCTAATGAAATTAGCACCCACGGACAGGACACCGTCGCGCGGAACACGCACGCGTCTATTGTTTGTAGATGCCCTGCGCAAAGGGTGCACCGCCTCCAACCCCCAATGTAGTTCCAGTATCCGCCGATAGGACGAGGCAGCGTCGATTAGGGGATGCTGGACTGGACCAACGGCTGGCGAACCCTGGCGATCGGAGGAACAAGTTCCACGAGACGGTACGATCGGTTCTTACCATCTGAATAGGTCGATGCCACCTGAATGGAGAAGGACCAGGCCTTCAGGAGGTGCAACAGAGCTCCTGCACCCTCGTGACTCCTGTTCACTCTTTCTTCCAAGGACTTTCATTCTAAAGCCAAGATGCATCTTTCTTTGTTGCAACCGGTTAACTGACATGTCGATAAAGTTAGTTAATTAATTCATGGTGGATCAGAGTTGCAACTAAAAACTGCGGATCTTTGATGAATTGTAAAACTTCAAAGCCAAATAGAAATATCATTCTTCCTCTAATGATTAGAGAGTAAGTCATATGAAGATTATATTGTAGTGTAGATTAATTTTCTATGTGACTATCCCAAATGAAATTATTAGATTACGTTAGTACAGCAGAGTTGTTGGTTCTCGATTTAAATTGGAATCTCTGAAGGAATCCTTAGTAATGGACCGTAGATATTCAGAAATGATGAAATAATCACCGGTGAATAATGTGTTAAAATAGTTAGAGTAAAATAGTTCCCGAAATCTGGAAGCTCTGTCCCCTATCTATCGTGCATCTTTCAGCGCAAAGTCACCCCCGGAGCCATCATCCGGCACAATCTCAGTCATCTCCCAATTACTCTATACCCGACAGCGTATCGCCATTCAGAGGAGGCCCGCTTTTAACGAAATCCGGAACAACCAATTCACGGACACGGCAGGGCCATTATACTCAATTTACCACTTCAAGGACCTCCGCGAATTCTTTGCAGGCATCATCCGCTAACAAGCGTTCCTCTTCAACAATGCAGCCCCTCCGAGCCCAGAAACCCGGAAACGCGTCTCGCGATTTCCTCGGGAGTTATCTCTCCCTCTCTCTCCCTCTCTCTCGCTTGTTGGCCAGAGAAATTCGGACGTTGTATCGGATGGGTGGAGAAAAAAATAGAGAGGGAATGAAGAAGAACGGCACGGGGAGCGACGAACACGGGGACGAAAGGGGGCGCAGAAAATTGGACGGGCGAAATTGAAAATGCGAAGCGGCGGAAACGCGTGGCGCGTCGTCGAGTCATCGGTCGCGTGTAACATTGCGGATCAATTTTGCAAACGGCGAGCACAACACGCCCGGCAATGGAGTACGAAATAACGACGGATCGACGGCTGACACGTTCCTCGGTACGTTATACCTGACCGTGGGCATAATAATGCCGAAATCAAAACCGACTCGGCGCACACATCGAGCCATATTGTTCGCTGCATCTGTCGTGTGCACGACACAGGGGGTTGTCATTCGCAACGAACACGTTCAAACGAAGACTCTGTATCGTCCGCTCTGTTCCCGGAGCCGCCTTTTGGTGGGTTGGGGGAGAGGCGCGACGACAATGGGGGAGGTGGGCCGATTTTTTCGTTTTTGTTGTTTTTCTCGTTACTCTCCCCCCACCCTCCCCCCGTCCCGTAACGAAAATATTTTTCCCCCGGCGTATTCTTTTTTTGTTGTTCGCCGGCGTTTTTCGAGATTAATTAATGCCCCGGGAAACGAGCGCGCGCCCGACCCACCCGCGCTCGCGGCCCCAGATTTTCGACGGGTCTCTCTCCCCGTGTTACGCATGTTGAACTTTCGCGTCTAGTATAACATCGGAAATCGATGGACACGAGTATCTTCCGCGCTTCCTTTTGTCTCTTTTGTGCCCGAGGAGAAAAAAAGAATCGGTGATATCTGTTCGCGAGGAATATATCCGCGCGCGCGAATAATTTTTATCGGTGTGGTTAACGCGTCGAACGAACCGGCCGATCGATTATTTAGTTTGAACATTCGGACTGCCCCCGAGGTACGTATAATTTCCGGCCGTGGATATTGACGACTATAATTTCGTTCGGTTTATTAATGCTCGGCGGAGCGCGTTAGATTATTTGCTAATTGCGAGCCGTGTTCGGCAACATTTAAAATGTATAGGAAAACGCGACTCGTTCGTTCGGTTTATTTCATTTGCGGATAGGTGTTCCGGCTGTTCGTGTGCTCGTCTCCCGTGGCATGGCTTTTTCGAAAATTAATAATTGGTTTACGTGTCGGAGGATGTTAGGTAATGCGGGAGAAAAATATGTGTCCTTGTTACCGCGAAGGAGAACAGCGGAGGAACGCATTCGGAATTGTGAACCGTCGAGACAATTCGACGACGTCACACTTGGCATCCGACCATATGTAAAACAGATCCGTGAAGCCGCGGAAACTTTTTGCGTGAATGAAACCCGCATAATTCTACAAATGCAGTGTAACAGGGAATTTGTTGCCGTATTTCACCGAGTCTACCCTCATCTGTTTTGCTACCCTCTTCGACGATATTTGGAACTGCCAACTTTGAAGCTTTGAAACTAACCTGAATATACATTTTATTATTCGATTTTCAATTTCTCTTCAAATACACGGATAGCAACATTCGTTTGAATCACTCTTTGACTCAGCCAAACAAAAAACAGTTAAGTGTAATATTTTAGAGGCACTTACTCCTTATCTGAACAAATTTTTACTTTGATGATACAAATTGGTACGATAGTATCGAAAGAATATTTCAGAGCGGTATTTTCAGAACAAAATGAAAAATTGTGGGAGAGAGCTGTCCAATGAAATTATCTGCTCGGTTCCCGAAGTAGAATTCGTTTATCGAGTATCGAGGTGTTCCGATGTGATACGTATGATTCATACGGCGCATCCGTCCCTCCTAATAGAAATAGCAGCTCCAGAAGAGGGGTTAGTTTTATTTCAGCCCCGAAGTGTTTACTATACGCAATCCGGCATAATGTTGCAGTCCCTCGTCTCCCGCTGCTCTCGAGGTGGCCAAATCTTTGGCACAGAAATAAGGGCTGTAATACACAGGAGGAAGAGAGAGAGAGGGAGAGAGAGGGAGTCTGGGATCGTTTGAGGCGGGTCTGCGCCCGCAATCGAATTACTTTAAGAATTTCATTGTTCCTTAGCTCGACACGATCGGCTCATAAATAACCATTGTCCTCTTTACCTCTGCCTATTAAATAAACAATATTATAAAGAGCACCGTTTTACGGTGAAAAGAAACGATAAGTGGTATGACTGTACATTTGATCGATTTCACCCGATAAACTTAATGCGCCGAGCATTCTATTTGCGGCAAAATAAATACAGAATCTTTCTGGGTCGAGAACCCTCCTCCGTCGTCAACGACTCGTTCGATGCCAGAGTCTCTCTCTCGAATTTCGGGCAGTCAGAAAGTGGCAGCCGACATTTATCTTGCCACGACTTCCAATCGAATTGCATTTTTACGAGGTAAAACGCTCCCCCCTTTGTCGATCGCAACAAATTAATTCGTACAAGTACGTTGCGACCCCATCCGAGCCCTCTGTACATTTGTTCTATTGATCAGAGTGTGCGAACTAATTCTTTAGGAAAAAGAATTCCACCCACGATCACTCGTGAAAATTCTTCATACTGCTGAACAGGTTCTCTGTGTACGTTTGTTCTATTTGCTAGCGTGTGTATGCTAATTCTTTATTGAAAAGACTGTTTCGATTGTACAGTTGTGGAATTCGACTCTTGATCAGCGTAAATTAAACCCGGAATTTTGAGGGTAAGGAACGAACGTGTCCAATGTAACATCGTTAGGGATGCTATTTTTCTTCGTTCGAGTTCTGGACAGGTTTGCGTGTTCGGTGAAAAGGATTACAACTTTTATTATCTACGAAAATGGTCTATCAAGTGCTTATTAACCATTAATGAAAAAGCAGGAATAAGATCAACATAAAGTTTGCCTTCTACGAAATTTTAAACTGAAAGTACTATCATCATCGTAGATGGTGCATACATTTATGCAACAGCAGAAAGATTACCGAGCATCAATGAAGTTTCTCTAAGTAAGCAATTAGTTTGATCTCTTTCGGATGAAACGGAAGACACAAACGGGTGGAACACGAGAGCCGCGGGTTGAATTTCCCGAAATCGTACGCCAATCACGTATACGGCCAACAACCGATTCTGAACGTAACATAACGATCCCGGCATTGCAGCCTGGATCGGGTTCCACAGAGAGAGAAGCGGCTCGTGGGAGCAACACAGAGAGTGTGGAGCTCGTAGTATCCCGTGGCGCGAGCAGGATCGGCAGACGAGATTATTCGCCGAGGCTGAAAAGGAAAAACCGCGTGTCGTAGCCCCCGGAAGGAGCGATTCTACGTGCGCGCGACTGGAAAAAGGATCTTTCGCGTACGCCCACGTAGAACGTATACGCGAGAGGAGCCGCTCCTCTCTCCACCCACATCGAAAATCCAGCGTGTGCACGAGAGGACTCACCATGAGAGAAAGAGAGAGAAACCGGGCGTTCGTTTAACACCTATAGATCGACCTGGAGAGGACAGAGGGTCAGAAGAGAGAGAATCAGAAGAGAGAGGACCAGAAGAGAGAGAATCAGAAGAGGGAGGGAGGGAGGAGTAGAAGAGAGAGGACCGGGAGAGGCTGAGGAGGGCCGATGTCGACGTGGTAGTGACTCTGACGGTGGTGGTGGTGGTGATGGTGGCGGCGGTGGTGGTGGTGGTTCAAGGGACGAAAGAGAAAAATAGAGGGAGCGCGAGCAAGAGGCGCAGAAACGGTTCTCTCGTTCGGGGGTGGTTTTCGGTGTGCGAGGGGTTGGTCCGACCGGTGGAAAGTCCTGAGGGATGAGGGAGGAGGTTGCCAAGGCAACGCTCTGCCAGCCTCGGCTTACTTTAGCTCCGCTCGTGCAGTCGGATCAATACAGCATCACCGTGAGTTCCCGGACCAAACACACCCCCTCGACACCCGGCCACCCCCACCGGCAACCCCTTTCCCCGGCTTGCATTGTCCCTCTCTTTCTCTCCAGTTGCTCCCTCACCTCCCTTCACCCCGATCATTCTTCTCTTTCTCTCTCGCCTCGTTTCTCGATTACCCTCCGGCTCTTTTCCTCTTTGTTTCGCCGTCTACGCTCTCCTCATTCCACCAACTCTGTCTCTTTCACTCTATCCCTTGGCTATCCACCTCGCTTTCTAGTTCATGCTCTCTCTCCCTTATTTGCTGAATGTATACGCGCCTCTCCCTTCAGGGGTTGTGACTCGCCCTTTATCGCTCCGTCCTCCTCCGACCAACCGACCTCTGTCCGGCGCGGGCTCCTGGTACAGTGATCGCAAAAATTATCGCGCCGTTTTCGGTGGGTCATCCCCGAAAACAATCGCGGACTCGACCAGACGCGGTTAATTAGGGTTTTAATGAGAGAGAAAAAAACTGAGAGAGGGAAAGAGAGAGAGAGAGAGCCAACTCCCTTCAACCCCCAGGTGACTTCGTAATAGCAAACTGCGTATTATATACGTTTCAAGTAGATGCCGGAGATTGTTAGCCCCTTCGCTGTCCTCTCCGACAGACTTTTTTTTAAGTTTTTAAACACCTTGACCTTACTTGTTTGTTACACTTTCCTCTCGAATACCGCGTATATTTCGCTCGCCGGTTCGTCGTAGACGGAAATCGATTTTTCCCGTTGCAGCCGAGTGCGTGAACGCTACCCGCAGCTTCCATTTACAGAATTTGTAGAATATTAGCACAGCGTGCCCAGTATTCTTCTCGCGCAGCTGGCACGGGGCGGGTCGATGCGGTTACACCAGGAACTCCAGCCGAATTTCGACAGATACCATCGACAACCAACGGTCATCCATCCCACTACGGTCGTCGACAGTTTTTCCAATCGTCTCCGGGAATATTTTCCCCGATGCGCACGGAACACCGACACGTGTAAATCGCTGTTACAATAGGCACCCGGCCAAATTAACCAATTTACAGAGATCAATCCTACGCCACGCGTTCTCGAAAAGACTCGTACCTTGAACAATTTCATTTCTCACGGAACCACGCTCGCCGTTTTCATTTTACACAAACCTTTCTAGCTGGAACGCTGCTCTGTCACCGACTTGTTTTTTGTTTAACGGAAAAAAATCGGAGCTACAGAACGATTTTTAATACAATTTCGTTTCGTGGACGTAGCTGCTCCAACACGAACTAAACAAAAAAGTAGTACAACGTAAAAATAATACATTTTGTGAATTCTTTTATGTAAAACAAAAAAGATCTTAATAATCATGTACGTGTAGAATCGATGCTTGATTCGCAACATTAAACGAATTAACCTCTTGATGTTGCATTTGGAGAACTTATATGTTCACCTAAGGGTTGAACTGGACAGAAAGAGTAAGGATCGATTTCTGAATTGTGTCGTCGCAAGAATCGTCCGTGCATCGAGGGTGGCGCAATTAATATTTGCAAGTCTGCAGATCGATGGAGGATATCCGAGGACGGTAACTGTTTCGGAGGCGTACTTAGGTCTAGTGGTTTATTGAAATTCGCCTCGACGAGACCCGCCCCCGTCTAAAAAAATCGTATTCGTTTCGGTGTCCTGGGGACGTCGAGCCGCACGAATCGCCGCAGCTCGCTGTCCGTTTTCGTCTGGACGCTTTGTAACGCGATTCTCGAATGTCGTGGGGAGAGTCGAGGACATCGGCCACCGGATGAACAAATTCAATCGGACTGATCATTTCGATTTTATACGGTGAACACCGCCGCGAGAAAGAGGGGATGTAAATCACTTGGGGGGCAGACGTTCCGCGGTCCAATTTTCTCCATTTTTCTCTGAGTCACCGCGTACCACCTTGTCGCGAGCCAACGAATTAAAAAGGAACAAGCGAGTCGAGAGGGTGGGAGGACTTCCTCAAGATTTTTATTATCTTCCACCTTTCCTTTTCTTTTATTTTCCTAGGGCCGGTGGCTGACGGAATCGAGCTCGCGGAGTTTCGAACTTAATTAAAGTGACATCACGCGGAGTGAAAACAAGGGGCTGGAGGGGCGGTAATGAGACAGACTCAGACAGCCGGAAGAGGGTCGATTTTCACTTTCTTCCTAGCATAATTTTCACCGATGATAGCCGCGTTTCAACCTGTTTCTCAAATCCGCCGAGCTGCCCAACTTATTGATCAACCCTTCAGGTGCCAGTCGATTTCACTCCGCGCGATTGACGTACGTAATTATCTTCATCTTCTGATACGTAAACAATAAGGGGTGAGATCTTTAGTGTGGACCTAGCTTGACGCGTGGATCGTTCGCGATCGGTGAATTTCACGATAGACGATTGAACGCGTGGAGTAATTAACACGTGGAAATGGTTGGGGAAAAAAGGAAGGAGCAGGGTGACGAGCATCGGTTGCCAAGGAGAAAAGATCATCGCGAACGTCAAGCGGCTTAATTGATGATTCTTGCCGGAGACTGGCCCTCACCCACGCCGCGATGCGCAGCCCCCAGGTTTCCCACGGAAACTTAGACGAGATCATAACTCCGTGAAATCGGACCGCTAAGCTACGCCGACGACGCCCGAAAACTTAGAATACACGGAACTTAGATTAATTTGTATTTTGACGGGGACCAATTTGCCGACGGAATTACATTTACTCTGGCTCTCGGGGACTTCATGCATGCATTATCGGGAAGTTGAACGTCAGGCATGCAGTGGCAAATTGGACATCAAATTTCGCTCCACACAATCGTAGCCGGCCGAATAGTTCGCTGAAGTATTCGAGAGCCGTGTAATTTAACGTCGAAAACGGTTAATTATAAAGCAACCATCGCTACGTTACCGGAACGTTTAAC
Source organism: Lasioglossum vierecki (assembly GCA_028455595.1). Taxonomy (NCBI): domain Eukaryota; kingdom Metazoa; phylum Arthropoda; class Insecta; order Hymenoptera; family Halictidae; genus Lasioglossum; species Lasioglossum vierecki. Next base: position 14,117,867 of record CM052343.1, read on the forward strand.
GACGCTTTATTGCTACGACGCGCATTCCAAAGTTTCCGCAATGTGATCGCGGTTCTGATAAAAATATCGATGACCCCAGGCGGTGGATTCAACTAGAGCTGTGACTTACAATTTTTATTTTCCATAAAGATACGCAGTGTATTCATGAGATACCCGGGTACCTGGGTAATTTTTGTTTACACGAATACCCGGGTAATTCTGTTTACGTACCCGAGTAATTTTTGTTTACCTGGGTATCTCACGGGTAACCCGATATACCCGGGTATCTTATGAATACACTGCGGATCTTTATGGAAAATAAAAACCTTCGCATCAATAGCAAAAAGCAGACGATATATTACGATTACTTATTATTTTGAACGATTTTAATAAATTTAAATTAATATATCAACGTTCTTTTAATTTTATTATTGTTTTAATTTGCACGAAATCATTTATGACTTACGTCTTATGAGATACCCGGGTAAACAAAAATTACTCGGGTACTCAGGTAAACAGCATTACCCGGATACTCGGGTATTCGGGTAAACAAAAATTACCCGAGTACCTACGTATCTCATGAATACACTGCGGATCTTTATGGAAAATAAAAATCGTTTGCATCAATAGCAAAAAGCAGACGATATATTACGATTACTTATTATTTTGAACGATTTTAATAAATTTAAATTAATATATCAACGTTCTTATAATTTTATTATTGTTTTAATTTGCACAAAATCATTTATGACTTATGTCTTATGAGATACCCGGGTAAACAAAAATTACTCGGGTACTCAGGTAAACAGCATTACCCGGATACTCGGGTATTCGGGTAAACAAAAATTACCCGAGTACCTACGTATCTCATGAATACACTGCGGATCTTTATGGAAAATAAAAATCGTTTGCATCAATAGCAAAAAGCAGACGATATATTACTATTACTTATTCTTTTAACGATTTTAATAAATTTAAATTAATATATCAACGTTCTTTTAATTTCATTATTGTTTTAAATTACACGAAATCATTTATGACTTATGTCTTATGAGATACCCGGGTAAACAAAAATTACTCGGGTACTCAGGTAAACAGCATTACCCGGATACTCGGGTATTCGGGTAAACAAAAATTACCCGAGTACCCATGTATCTCATGAATACACTGCAGATCTTTATGGAAAATAAAAATCGTTTCATATATTAGGATTACTTATTCTTTTGAGCGATTTTAATAAATTTAAATTAATATATCAACGTGTGTGTTCTTTTAATTTCATTATTCTTTTAAGTTGCACAAAATCATTTATGACTTATGTCTTATGGGTACCCGAATACTCGGCTATCTCATGGGTACTCGGGTGGGTATCTCGTATACCCGGGTAAAAGTCCGAGCTCCAGATTCAACGCTTTATCCACCGCGAATCAAATGATCGAGTTTTTGATTCGCAATTTTTGAAATTACTAAATTTCATTATTCGATAGACGCACAATGGATATCGATTAAATTTTATTATTTAAGAGCGGATTCGATTACTGTCATTTGTAGGACTATCGGCAGCTTGAGTACGATTTTCAAAGAGTTCGTTGCCGTGTGGAAATCGTCGAAACAACTAAGTGATTCGATTAGAGTCCTCAGTGATTGAACGCACTCGATGAAGTCCTAGGAAATAATTAATTCCACCCTGTTTTCCGGTTCCATTCACTTTAAACAACCCTCGTTAATTATGCGATCACAAAGAACAAGTTGCGGCCCGATAGGCCGGAGTGCGTAATCGTTAGCATAACACGCGACGATCAACCTTTGCTGCGAATTTTCATTCGGCTGGTCAAATACGTCAACCCCTAATGTTATAAAAGGTTCAGCGTCCCAGAAAGTAAACTCACGATGCGAGCTGGTCGATCTTTTCTCGAGAACAATTCAAAAATACGAAGGAAAACAATTCTCTGAGTTGGAAATTCTTCCACATTTTCACCTGTAAGCGCTTCTTACTAGATTTTTCAACAGGTTACACTCGGCAATTACATTAACAGGGTGTTCTCGTTTTCAACGATTCCAAACATCAATTTTATTTCATTCGCTTCAATTATAACCATTTTGAGCGAGGAACAAAATTCAGACTGTGAACACTTGCACATGAAAATAATGAAATAAAATTGATTATTGGATCATTGGAAACAAGAACAACCCCTTAGCCTTTAGCACTTAAATGGTAACTCTGTGGCGCCACTAAAAATTTCTGTTTACTATTATTTGAGATATTGTTTACATGTATGAGGTATTAAATCAATTTCGTATCCATCAAATTTCGAAGATCATTGAGAATACAACTATTCTAGGTCGGAAGAAATGTTTTCATTTTCGAATTAGAACAGCTATAAGTGCAGAAAGTTAAACCTTGATTAATATATTCAACATAATCTAGACGATTCTGTTGATAAAAGTGGCTTGTTTAATTAGGATTTCAGTTGCCTTTGGATGTTTCCTTGTTTCTTGCTGGGCCTAATATCGAGGCATGTCATCATATTATATCCTTTTTAAACAATTGTAGTTTGCGTGTTTAGGTGTCACCTAAAAGGAAAAAGATAATTTGTACACCTAATACTCTTTGTTATGTATAGCCAATATTGTAATAAATCTTATCTAAGATTAAAAAAAAAGTGGCTAGTTTGCAAGACTTGAAGAGGGCCGTTCGAGTAAATACGGCAGGCCGCGATTGTTTCGAAGTTCAGGTACAAGAAGTTTAATAGTCGATCGGAACGAAAACCGGTGTAGTTCGGTTGATTATGATCAACGAGCGTAGGACACAGACCCGGAGGGATGGAAAAGGATAAACTTGCCAGCGGCGAGGCAACCGGCGGAACTTCTCCGCCAGTTTGCCATGGAAAACACAAGGAGACACCCTCTCCATCATTTCGCTCGTAAATTCAACGGTATAAGGGGTGAAAGAGGACTCGGCTCCCGGTGCAAAAAAAACTTCTCTCGCTCGGCTCGAAGATTAACGAAGAGGAGGAAGATTAACTGACGCTTTCTCTGAGCTTTTCCTCCTTTGCGTCCTTTTCTTACGTCGCGCTGCGAGCCTCGAGGACCGTGTCATCGGGAGAAATAATGGCGGCCACGAGCGACCGGATCAAAAGCTAATCGGAATCCCTTGTATCGTTCCGAGCCTTCGCGAGAGAAGCACGCGAAGAGCACGCGGTTCGAGGAAAGCACGAACCAATTGCGAGAAAGAACCTCGGCCTCGTAATTGCGCCTCGGCTTGCGGACATTTTACGCTTCTTCTCGTTCTCACAAGTTTTACAAAAATTATGGTGCACTCTCCAAAACAAACCACTTCTAACACAAAAATAACTTTGCGTTAAGACCTCACAGTTTCCAAGATAATTCTCGAATATCATTTCCACCTTTTGAATCTCCTAAATACCATAATCTTCGTAGAGTCTATAAAACAAATTGTTACGAGGATGTTAGTGTATGCAATACCATGCGTAACCGTGGAGTATTACGACCCTTCATAATTAAAGCGCGTGCATCAAAATGCTGTCCCCTCCAATTCATTTTAATTCTACAAAGTCTAACCCTTGCCGATGGTTGGACATCAAAGGCTGAGTATCCTTCAATCTTTAGATGAACGAAGTTGGTCCCTGCACACATGCTCGCGTGATTAAAAATATTCTCTATCAAAGAAAACTGCTACTCGAACGAACGAATATTAAATACAGTTTGCATTCTAAACGATATTCGCAAAGAAATACGTGGAAAAACAGGAACCTCGTAGAATAAGACTGGCACCTAACTATCCAGGGTGGTTCAAGCCCCTCCCCCCGGCTCTCAGAATCGAGCTCCGAATTCCTGCTTGGTGTCCCGTCGGTCGTCTCTGGTCCGTCGCGGCGTTTCTGCAGGCGGTTTTTACAAGCCGAGCGTCGTTTTTCCTCGGACCGCGTAAAAGCAGCGAGAAGTGTCGAAAATAAAACGGAGAGAGGTGCAGTAGCGAAGGGCTGGCCGGTGGTGGTCGTTCGAGGATGGAACGGAGACAAAAGCGACCGTCGGAAAGGGACAAGAAGACGCGGGAGAGGAAGTAAAAGAGAAGGGTCGAGAGCGAGCTAACCAAAGAGAGAGGGAGAGAGAGAGGGATGGAGGCACAAATGAAATTTAATAAAATTTCAAGCCCGCTGGTCGGACCGTACACAGAGAGCTGCCGGGTCCGTTGGCGGTCACCATGGAGACGCAGCTTCCCGCTCCCCGTGACGTCACTGCTCCATCGATCTGCAACCCCTCTATGGTTATCGCCACCACTGTGTAGTCGCTACCTACCACCACTACTACTACCATCGGCACGAGCAGCAGCAGCACCGGGGCACGCACACACCATCACCGTCATCCCCGATACGATCACCAACACAGAGGAAAGCGCCGGCGGATCTGGCTCTGTGCACCTCGACGTCCGTGTGCACCTCGTTACATCCACAAACCCCCCTTGGCTCTCGTGGCCGCACGTGGATGAGGGGTGGCTACGCACAGCCACACGGACACGCCTAGCAAGCGGATACTCACGCAGCCAGCCACTGTAGTACGCATGGGGAAAGTGAGTAACCTTGCCGGGTGGCTGGTGTACACCTTTCGTCTACCTTCGTTCCGGCGAGCAGGTGAGGGCGGAGTCGCGAAGATGAACGCTGTACCCGAGACCATAGTGAACGACAGAGATGAAAACAGCATCGGATAGGGTGAGACAGAGAGGAAGATTGAGAGAGAGTGAGAGAGAGAGAAAGGCAGCAGCACCAGCAGCCCTTATTTCTGCGATTCGTCCGGTGCACCCTTCGCCGGATCGCATTATCGATCGATGGATGGGCGCGAAAGGGGCAAAGGGCTTCGACATCCCCCCTCTATGGACCCCTCGCCATTTCACTTCCTCTTTTTCTCCGCTTTATATCATCGATGATTCCTCCTCTCTTTCTCCTTCTTCTTCCTCCTTCCTTCTCCCTGCTTCGTATACTGTTCTTCTTCTTCTTCTTCTTTTCCCTCGTCTTCAGCTTCCCGTTTCTTTTATCCGGCGAAAGCTCTGTCGCTTTTACCCGCGCGATGTTTAATTGCGATGAACGGCCCCAGTCTGATTGGTACCCGGCTCCTTTCTTGCGTAGACCGGTCGAATTACGGGACGGTGTAACTTTGTTTTCTTTTTTTGCAACGGCGAAAGAAATCCCCGACGAGTCATTATTCTTGCGGGGGCTGTATCGGGAAACGCTGCCGCGACTTTACTGCTTTCTTTTCGATTATTCTTCCGCTTTATTGGTCCGGCCGGATCGTGACGCAAGATGGAGTACGTTTCGCGCGATTGTAAAGCGTTTCTGTTTGATTTTATGGACTGCCGTCCGCGAACCCTCGCTTGCGAGCTAAGAAACAGTGTGACGACTTTAATCGAACCATTTTGGTTGTACCGATAGACAAGTCTACAACGTGAAATAAACTTTCTCTCGGTTTGCTGTTAGAAATTTCCATATATTAGCATTTTCTTACATATGTGTAAAATGTTTTGTTTCAAAAATGTATTCCTCCACCCTGCAAAATTATAATCGAATTTTTAAGACGAACAATTTTTCTAAAAAATAATTGTACACGATTTGAAGAGGTACAGATGGTCGGTAAGGAATGTCCAAGTGGATTCTACGATAGCATAAACAATCCCGGTCATTCTCCACCTCACCCTGACAACACCGCGAACAATGATCAAGAGGGACAAAAGAGTTTTTCCTCTAAACCCGATAGATGTCCCGGCTCTCCTTCAGCAGCATTGTTCCTTTTATTTGCGTTTTCGGATTCTGGCCGTTTAATTAAATCTGACTCTCGCAGTGAAAAGAGACCGGACCAACATGGTGGCTGTAGGTGGGGTGCTCGCCCTTAGACGCCGACTAGCGGTGCTCGCGTAAAAGAGGACTCGCGGAACACTCGGAGGATGTTTTCTAGGAGCGAATTAAATTACGGGATGCTGGGGCACTCGAGTAATAAAAACTGCCATTCAATATACCGGTCACAGAGTAATTCACAATTCCTTTGCCGAGAGTAGATTTTCTTTCTAACAGATGAAAATTAAGAAATTAACCATTTAGAATTACTCTGTCCGTCGCGAATAAATCAGCGAATATTGCCGCAACGTATGCAAACGGTAAACAAGAACTTGTACGAGTTTATAAAAGGGTAGATATTCGCGGAAGGGATAAAATTCAATAATAAAAAGAAATCGCAAACGGTCGAAAGGGAAGAAGACGGGTTCGGTGAACCGAGTCGAAAGTTTTCTGGCACGAGTAATAAAAAGGAAAATTAGCTCTCGAAGAACGATCGAGAAATCGAAAAACGGTTCCGATCAGTCTGTACGGTCTTCTCGGTCACAGTCGGTAGTCGCGAGCCGCGGTAGCGAAGAGAGCAGAGGGTGGCCGAGCACAGAGAACCCGCGGAAGAAGAACGCGAAGGGAGACGAACCGAGAGAGAAGCAGCTAGAGAAGAGAGCAAGAAAAAGAAGGAGAACGCGAGGGTGAGAGAGAACGAGAGGGAAGAGGGTTCCGCGCAGTCGAGCTCGTTCCGAGGGTGAAAATCCGTCGGGACTGCTGGCGTCACACTGTCTAGCTCGATCGTGTGCGGGACACCGACCTCCTGATTGGTCACGGGGGGTGATAAAATTTGGGATCAGCTGTACGTCCTTTGGCTTTGGCCCCTCGCAGGATCGGACCAGGAACCGTCCCCGCGTATCGTTGCGGTCTGTGTGGTAAAGGAAAACACTCGAGAAAATGACGTTTCGTGGTGTTTCCTTTTCTCCCTGGACGCGCGTAAACGTCGCCAGAGACGGCGTCCCCAGCGTCCGCTCAGCAAACTCTTCCCTTTCGATTTTTCCCCGGGACAGGTGTACACAGAGCCCGGTCACTGGAACCCCTTTTTATCCCTGCTTCCCAGAGGCTGGCTCGGCCCGCCGTTCTCGGACACCAGTTAGCAAAAATGGTCCATCGAGTCGTTAGCTGTCAACGAAACAATCGCCCCTTCCGCTTTGCCTCTCACAATTTTTCTTACCGCTTCTCGAACGTTACAATAATTATCTTGATCAGATGTTTCATTGACCATTTTCACTACGATTTATTTTATGATCGCATTGGGCAGAACTTTTGTCATAAGTAGACAATGATTGCAAGGAATAGAAAGCAAATTAAATCGTATTTCTTTCCTTAACGATTTTAATAGAGGAGAAATCAATTTAAAAATTATGTTCATAATATTGCTTGTTTTGCTAAATATTTCTTGTTTTGGATGTTGGATGAAAGAAACAGTCTCTCCATCGGCGTGGATGTCCGCAAACCATTTAATTTGTCTGGAGGTAAGTTAGAAGATGAGATAACACCTGATAATTATGAATAATAGGCAATGCCATCGAATTTGAAGGCTCGATCACTACGTGGCCGTAGGTGTAACAGCGTTTTAATGATTCCATTCTGAACGGAAATAGTCGGGATAAAAATAGTGTTCGCCACGATGGCGACTGTCGAGCCAACGAACTCCGATAATTAGCGTCTACTTTCCATCTTCCTCGAACTGAAAGGAAAATTATAAATACGAGCTCGTCACGATAGTTCAACGACGCTGTATCAGAGAACACAATTTTGTCGAAGTTTCCGTGCCACGGTTTACGGGTTTTGAGGATCCCGTAACGATCCTCGACGAATCAAATTCAATATTATCAGTTGCCAATGTAATTACGCGGGGACCTCCCAAGACATTTATTCGAGCACGAACGGCTCTCCATGAAAGAAGACAAATGAACGACTTTTTATTCGCCCCGCGATAATAACCCCGGCGCGGAGTACGGCGGCCGGGGGGCGGGGGTTGGTTGTACGATGTAAATAGTATCTTCTTGCAGAGTAGAAAAAAAAATTGCCAGGAAGGGGCGGTGGCAGAGATATTTATTGCGTGTTTCGCCATCGGGTCCCTTAGGAGAACGACATAAGAGGAGAGGCGAGGAAAAAATGGAATGGCGGAGAGGAAGGTACGCCGAGCGCGGTCCATATAAATTGCGCGCTTAACCGAGGATTCGATTAACGGGCCATAAGCGGCGCAAACGACGAATAAAGACCCGAAGAATGTTTAAAGCGATTAAAGGGAACCAACAATCTCGGCTGGAAACCGAACTGATTACAATTACCGTGACGATATCCGACGCTGCAATTTTTTTGTAATATAGGGTAATCGTTCCAGTAGTCAGCCATTTAATCCCGTGCCTTATCATTTTTTACACGGCTACAATGACTTGCACTTCTTTCTCCTGAACTGCATTTTTGTGCAGAATAAACATCGTCTGCATTTATTGCAAGTCACAGAAGCTACGCGCACAATCATTTATTTTCGTAATAATTATGATAACGAGATACATCAAAAAGTTTTACAAAGCTAGAACGACCGGAACTTGTTCGTCCTGAACTGCATTTTTGTGCATAATAAACATTGTCTGCATTTATTGCAAGTCGCAGAAGCTACGCGCACACACAATCATTTATTTTCGTAATAATTATGATAACGAGATACATCAAAAAATTTTACAAACCTAGAACGACCGGAACTTGTTCGTCCTGAACTGCACTTTTGTGCATAATAAACATTGTCTGCATTCGTTGCAAGTTGCAGAATCTACGCGCACAATCATTCCTTTTCGTAATAATAGTGATAACCAGATACATAAACAAATTTTACGAAGATAGAATTATTGGAACTTGTTCGTCCTGAACTGCATTTTTGTGCATAATAAACATTGTCTGCATTCATTGCAAGTTGCAGAAGCTATGCACGCAATCATTCCTTTTCGTAATAATTATGATAACGAGATACATCAAAAAATTTTACAAAGCTAGAACGACCGGAACTTGTTCGTCCTGAACTGCACTTTTGTGCATAATAAACATTGTCTGCATTTATTGCAAGTTGCAGAATCTACGCGCACAATCATTCCTTTTCGTAATAATTATTATTACGAGATACATCAAAAAATTTTACAAAGCTAGAACGACCGGAACTTGTTCGTCCTGAACTGCATTTTTGTGCATAATAAACATTGTCTGCATTTATTGCAAGTCGCAGAAGCTACGCGCACACACAATCATTTATTTTCGTAATAATTATGATAACGAGATACATCAAAAAATTTTACAAAGCTAGAACGATCGGAACTTGTTCGTCCTGAACTGCATTTTTGTGCATAATAAACATTGTCTGCATTCGTTGCAAGTTGCAGAATCTACGCGCACAATCATTCCTTTTCGTAATAATAGTGATAACCAGATACATAAACAAATTTTACGAAGATAGAATTATTGGAACTTGTTCGTCCTGAACTGCATTTTTGTGCATAATAAACATTGTCTGCATTCATTGCAAGTTGCAGAAGCTATGCAATCAATCATTCCTTTTCGTAATAATTATGATAACGAGATACATCAAAAAATTTTACAAACCTAGAACGACCGGGACTTGTTCGTCCTGAACTGCACTTTTGTGCATAATAAACATTATCTGCATTCGTTGCAAGTTGCAGAATCTACGCGCACAATCATTCCTTTTCGTAATAATTATGATAATGGGATGCATCAACAAATTCCCGAACAAGTGCATCAAGATCATCGACCTTCCTCTGGAGAGGTCACCGTTGCAAGAACAGCGAATCGAGATTACGGATCGCAGTGCACTATCAGCGGTAAAGCGGAAGCGTCGGTTCACCGGGACGAATTTGTTATCAGCCCGGCGTGGGACAATCGCGGTCCTCATCGAAGCGTGTAGGTGTTCGCGCTTCTCCCAGCTGCGTTCGATCGTAAAAATCGCCTGGGTAGAGGGGGAGAGGCTGACGGCTAGTCGTGGTATAGTTTAGAGAGAGAGAGAGAGAGAGAGAGAGAGAGAGAAAGAGAGAGTACTATTCACGGGAGCATGATCGGGCAGCGGCGTTAGCGCGCATCGCACGGCTCAGCACGGGGCGGCAAAAACAAAAACACGTGCCGGTCTTCTGTGTGCGTACGCAATCTCTTAACCGGATCTTTTGGGCGGGTGAATGAAGCTGAAGGCTGTTGATAGTAGGTACACACCGTGGGTCGATAGAATTCGGGCCACGGCCTCCTTGCTAGAGCAGCAGGGCTAGTTTCCTCTGGGCGAGGGAGTTCAGGGGAATCCCTCTCTCCCACGCACCGTACCCCGTGGAACCGAGTAAGAAGCTGAAGAGAGACAGGGAGCGAGTTCGCGCGCGCGCGAAACGGGTTGAGGAGTGAGCAAGATGTTGACAGGAGCTAGAAGAGGACGCAGAGTCTATTCCCGGTTCCACCGCGGAGTGAAAAGACACGGGAAACCGACGAGGAAGCTGCCACTCGTCGGAAGGAAGGGGAACGAGGCAGAAAAAGGAAAAGAAAGGAATATGGTCTCGGGGGTTGTGGATCGAGGAAATGGGTGGTGGTGGACGATCCTCGGCGAATGAAGGAAACAGAGAAGGACGGTAAGCCTACGGAAGAGTACTACGGAGAGGCGAATGGAAAAGAGATCAGGGAGAAAAAGAAACAACGTAGAGAGAGAGAGAGAGAGAGAAAGGAGCAAAGGGGTATACGCGTTAACGGTGGTAGTAGAGGGTGGAAAACAGGGTAGAGGAGGCGGCAGCAGGAAGAAGAAGGAGAATTGCATCGGTATTTCGAGAGACGGACACGCGAACGAGAAGGAGCCAGGGGAAAGAAGACGGATGAAGGATCCCGACCGGGATCTCTCCTGCCTTTGGTGAGAGAAGGCTGTCCCAGAGTTATAAGGATGGAAGAGGGAGAGCGAGAGAGAAAGAGAGAGGGGTGGTTGCCGAGGGGGTGGGCAGCACGAGCCAGTAAATAGGGGGATTGGTAGGGAAAGAGAGCCACGAGCTGCCGAACAGAAGAAAGAGACCGGGATGCTGGGGTCGCTAGGCAACCCCCATGAGCCGTTCGAGGTGCACCCTCGCTACACCCTTATTGCCTTTCCAATTTTGGTGGTTCCCATGCACCTATTTCCCCCCCGCGAGCTTGGACAACCGATACCGACTGTCAAGGCTGCATTCGGGCCCTCCGTCCTTTTTCACAGTGGGGGAATCGATAAAGTTCTCTTCTCCTCGGGAAATCCTCGGCGGCGCGACCGGTCTCCCAACGATCCACCATGAGAACGCGAGAGAATCTCTCTCGGGCTCTCTCGCGGGCATGGTTAATGGCCCCGAAGAATCGAGTGACGCGAGCCCTCTCGGATCCGCCGATATTTATCGTCCGCCTGTGCTTTTCCTCGCTGAACTATTGATTCCGCCGGTGATAATTCATGGTAATTTGCCCGGGGATCTTTAATCTCCCCGAGTGAACGCGGGGCGAACTTGCGCCGCGCGCTCCCCGCGAAACTTTCGAATTGTTGGCCAACCGCCTTTGTTAAAACCTTGTATCGCGCCACATATATTCTCTGCAATTAAAAGTTTTGGTAATCATTATCGAGCTCGCTAATGGATATGCTCGTCTACCGCGGGTCTGCGCTCGTTTAACGAGGGGATCGCGCTCGAGTTCGAGAGGATGACTCCGAAGTTTGCGCTTCGGAAATGTTACTTTGAGGGCGCGATGATTTCCGAGTTTACCCGTGGTAAGTCTTCCGTGTTGCGAACGAGGCTGGTCAAGAAAGCTTGACGTCGTGAAATTAAACTATTACCATTATCAAATCCAAACGGGCTCGCTTGATCATCTGCAGATTCGTCGAGTGAAACGGTTTCGTGTAACTGGTGCAAAAAGTTCGCCGTAGAGCCGCCGTTTCCCTGGAGGAATCCGTCCAATCCGAGCCGGGCAAGATGGCTCTGAATTATCGATAGATTCCATTGGAATACGTGTACGAGTCCCATTGGAGCTTGTGTTTTTGTCGCGATCGAGCTGGTCGTACGCGGCCGATCGGGGAAACAAATTTTTGCGGAGGTTTTCAGCAAACGGAGATTGGTCACCGACCTGGGCTCGCTCCGTGACCGCTGGCTACGGTCCAGCCAGCTTCCGCCTATCATCAAAGGGATTATTTTTTATGTTTGAATTAAATTGCCCGAAGCGACGAGCGTTATCGACGTTGGCAGAGGTGATGATTGCCATTCTAAAAAGGGAATTGGCCGACGTTTCGGGCCAATTTCGAAGTTCGATGGGCTTCTGTCGGGCCGGTGTTTTGTTTGCTACTCTATCCCCTCCTCTCCCCCACCACACCCTCCCTTTATCTTCTATTTCATTTTTTATGTGCACGTATAATAATACACACACGGACACGTCAATTTGCCCGGGAGAGTTCCTGATGCTCACGCGTCTCGAATAGAGACGCAACGCTCTGGAATTACCGCTCGATGAAACGGCTATTACCGGCTAATATTGGATGTCGCAATTCATTATTAAAAGGGCCCGTACATCAAGTATGCACGGTTGAATAAAATTACGCTCGCGCCGATGAGATATGGATTGAATCCGCTTTAGCGGTTTCCGTGATTTTCAATCGGCGCCGACACGTTTTTTATTCTCCGCTCTGGCAGTTTTGTCGAGCCCGCCATTTTGACAATGCTCGTTCGTGGTCCGACTAAATCTTTACCAAAAATACTGTTTGATAATAGTAGATTGTAATTTATAATGTGTAAATCGTGGATAGTAATTTTGACAATGCACAGTGGGCCATTTTGGCCAAAAAGCTGGCCAAAATTATTTTATTGTAGAAAACAAGTCCACTAGAGTTTGTTTTAAAATTAAATCATTTTAAGAACTATTATATTAATTTATTATTTAAACGTTACAATTTCACTAACCTCTCATAAATATAGATAGAGTTATAGATCCATTGAGCCAGTCATGATTGTTTTTTTCAAATATAAACTTTTTCAAAAATACCACTTGCTACAGAAAAAATGTTATAAAAAATACATCCGCGGTATTCCGCGGCTACTTTTTTATGGATTATCTTCTACGATAAATATACTTCAGTTTGAATTGTATTTGAGTACTTAGAAAAGCTTAGAAGTATAACGAAGTGCTTACTATATGCTTATACAATACTCAAACTAGCAACATATATCTCTAGCATTTCTATGAGCTATAGCTACCTAAATTAAACATAATCATTGTAACTAAACGTGTAGGAGTCATCAACGTACCACACACAATCTTCGTATATTTTTATTCAACGGCAGAAAACATGACCACTTTAAGTAAACTATACCTTTCGATTCACGCTGCAAGGTGACACGAAAGTCAGTGGCAAAAATACGGTTGTATTTTGATTTGCAAACCACTTAGGTACAAAAAAGCAACTGCTATTATTAACTGATGGTAAATTGTACAAAATTGAATTTTGGCCAGCTTTTTGGTTAATGTTCGTTCGTGATCCAAGTAAATTCTTAGCAGAAATACTGTTTGATACTATTTAATTATAATTTATAATGTGTAAATCGTGGATAGCAATTTTGACAATGCTCGTTCTTGGTCCAAGTAAATCCTTAGCAGAAATACTGTTTGATATTATTTAATTGTAATTTATAATATGTAAATCGTCGATAGCAATTTTGACAATGCTCGTTCGGAGTCCAAGTAAATTCTTAGCAGAAATACTGTTTGATACTATTTAATTATAATTTATAATGTGTAAATCGTGGATAGCAATTTTGACAATGCTCGTTCATGGTTCAAGTAAATTCTTAGCAGAAATACTGTTTGATAATATTTGATTGTAATTTATAATGTGTAAATCGTGGATAGCAATTTTGACAATGCTCGTTCATGGTTCAAGTAAATCCTTAGCAGAAATACTGGTTGATATTATTTAATTGTAATTTATAATGTGTAAATCGTGGATAGCAATTTAGTCTCTTCTGTCTTTTAGAAGAAATAAAGAATGACTCTTATACTTCAATCATGCTGAAACTATTCAATTGCAATTTTATAACGTGTAAAATCGTGGACAGCGAAGGTACTGATCACAAGGAAAGTTTAAAGAATTGACTATGTTGTGACACGGTGTGTTGAGATTTTAACGGATGGATTCAGGATGGTAACAAGAGTATCCCCGACCTAATCGTTGACCTTTCACATGAATTCAGAGAGGTTGACGTTTGTTGACCCATCCCCAACGCGTCCGTCAACCTGGGGACACAAGAATCCCTTCGGCTCTCCGCAGGAGTCGCAGGGATTCCGCACTTTTAACAGCAGGCGGCTATTAGACACCAGCTCCACCTACGCTGCTCGTCCAACGGCGACCTTTGCTGACAATTTTATGGTCCCCTAGGTCCTCCTTTTCCACGATTCGATTTTCTCCGATCGGCGCCACCAATCGAGCGAGATTGAGACAATCTCGACGATCGTGACCCGGCGCAGGGTTTAAGCGAGTTGTTTATTAGATCGCGACTCGACCTTCATCCGTAGACTGTGAACCTTTATGATAAAAATGTTCGATCAAAGTTTACTTCATCTCCGAACCACTTGACGTACAAATTAAATTCGACGAGATCGGAAATACCATTTATTTCTTTAATGTATTTCTCTCTTTTTTCTGGGAAGCACAATAGACTTGCACTTTTAAATGAGTACGTTATTTGTGAATGCACATGTGTTGGCTTAGTTGCAGTAATATTTTTATCGCGGAATTTTTAAAAATGGCTGAGTGACGAACCTTCTTCCGGAAGCTATGAGTTTTCTCAGATTAAACAAGTTACTCCGCCATGTTCAAAGCTTCTGGTTTTAAAAAAAATGCTATACAAAAAGGATGGATAGAATCCAGAGTAATCTATATAAATAAAAATTAAAAGTTGGTAAGTGCATCACTTGGGAACGTCTGAACCGATTTGACTAATTTAAAGAAAAACTGTTCGTAATAAACCGAACAAAGTTTTTAGGGAAAGAAAAATTGGAAAAGTTGCCCGGAAAAATGGAAAATTCGAACTCACTCAATAACTCACAATTCGAACGACGAATATGCGTAAATTCTTTTTTATTTTGTTCGTAACGGTCCTGTAGAAGTTTTCAGGAACAACAATTTGAGAAAATTACCAAGGAAAGTCGGAAAATTCTGACAAACTGCAAAAATCATAATAACCGACGTACGAGATTAATCGAAAAATTTTGCAATACAAGAACAATTTACGAAAGTGGACAGGCGAGAAGGATAGGGAGAGGGAAGGCCTCTATAATGTAAATATTAACAAAAACTAAAAAAAATATCTATCTGACTTAATTCACTTGTGACTTAAATTTTGGAACAAAACCGCATGGTTCTATAAATCGAATATCCATAACCACGAATACGTTTTAGTAAATTCACAAAACGATCACAAACGTTGAAATTTTGACAGGACAACGTCTATCGAGTCAGCTAGTTTTTTTATAAATTCAAAGCAGTGTTCTGCATTGAGTTTATTTATTTAAATGATTTTCAATATAATATTATTCAAACGATCGTTTCGTGTCGATGCTCCGCATTGTTCGGTTCGCATTTTAATTGATGTCTATCCGTTCAGTTAATTATAACATGTAATGGGACCGGCTCTGCGTTATTCGGAACGGGAATAATACGCGTGAAATTAGAAATAACAGGGCATTAATATAATGATTTTCTTCGTTACCGGTAATGCACAAAGAGTTATTCAATGGATGGAAGAATGGATATGAAAATGAATGGGGAAATTGTCGGACAACAAAGCAGGCGAGCGCTCAATTGTATCCATTCACCTGTGTGTCTGACCAACAAGTGTCTAATACTACTCGTCGCAATTGTTGGCCTCTGGTAATTGCGCACGTACTATAAATTGCAAATTATGAATAAATTCCAGACAACTCAATAAAGATCGACGAAAATTATTAACTCCGACAAAACAAGCAATGCGTCAAAATTTACTGGTTTCCATCTCCATTCATCTCTTTATTAAACAAAGAGAATCCGCCAATTTCCTAAATGGAGAAAGTGATTTTCTTTCGAAAAATACAGAAAAATATTAGCGATGCTCTATTGCAGTTGCAATCGCAAAATGGTCGAGCATCCGGTGCCTGTATCGCGTAGACAAAATAAAATTGCGTGAATTTACGCAACGTTGCGAAACCGGGAGGGTGGCTGTTACACTTTTAACGAAACCGTGTGGGGATTAATATTCACTTTCGATGCTGTTGCAGTTGTTGACCCCGCGAATGTACCGATTCAACGATTTCATTAAAAGTAATTAACGACGCCGACGGTCGACCTTACTGCGACTTTATTGCGTTAATATAAAATAATTCGCTGAAATATCATCGAGCGTATACACTGCATTATTATAAACGGTTCAGTTAACGTCGACGAAATTTTCGCCGTTGTGCAACGGATCGAGGAATCACATTATCGCGACGCGATATCTTAGGTCTCAAAATTTACGCACGTGTCGAAGTGGACACGTGCCTTTGGTTTACTCAGTGGCCATGTCAACTGCGTGTTAGCTGTTCACTGTAGTGCTCGACCAATATGCCCAGGTATTCGTGAACCCCGGGCATTGATATACGTAAATGGCATAATTGTGTGTTTCTAAGCGTGCGTGTACGGAATGCAGTTTTATACGCGTCGATGATTAACAAACCATTAGGGGCTCCGAGCGCGGTGTTTACCAAAAATATATTTACATTCCCGTTATACGCAGTAATTGCTAACAAAGCTCGAAATTCGATGCATCCCTGAAACCAACTGAAAATATGCGACCACTCAAAATCATTAAACTACGTTATATCATTTTTAAAATAATCATTAAATATAAATCAAACATGTGTATATCTCACACAATCATAATCACACATGTTCAAACTCTCCATCACAATTAAAATATAAAAGGATGATGATTTAAAACTCAACGAAACGTGAAACGTGCATAAACTCTTTTCAAGCATTAAAAAAATAAAAAGATGTGAAGAAGCACAAGCGCAAGAGAATAACTCTGTATCACAATTAAAAAATAAAAGGATGATGATTTAAAACTGAACGAAACGTGAAACGTGCATAAATTCTTTTCTAGCATTAAAAAAATATAAAGATGCGAAGAAGCACACGCGCAAGAGAATAATTCTCCATCACAATTAAGAAATAAAAAGATGCAACTGTATAATTGAATGAGACGCCAAACGTGCGTAAACTCTTTTCTAGCATTAAAAAAATAAAAAGATGTGAAGAAGCACAAGCGCAAGAGAATAATTCTCCATCACAATTAAGAAATAAAAGGATGCAGATGTAAACCTGAACGCAACGTGAAACATGCATAAACGCTTTTCTAGTATTAAAAGAAATAAAAAGACGTATAGAAGTACAAGCGCAAGAGGATAACTGTCTACCACAATTCAAAAATAAAAGGTAGAATTGCGAAGGAAACGCTAAAAAATAAAAGGATGCGAAGAAGCAAGGGACCAATAAAAAGCAGCATTCTTTACGTTTAAGTAAAAAGCGCATTTCTCCGTTAGTGGATTAATTTATCGGAACCGTAACGGCGAGCGGGTAGAATCGCACGCCGGAGAATTCGCGAAAACAGCAGAGCCCCGGTTCCTTGTCCTCATTCATCGGGGTTTCTGCTCGTCGCTCGTCGTCGGTAATCAGCGAAACTCGCGACAGACACGGGTGGCGCAGAATTAATTTCATTACACCGTGTTCGAACGGCTTGGTCCCGCAGGCAATCGCGTCGTTCCGCTAATTGCCGATCAATTCTCCAATTTCCGCGGCGTTTTCGCGCGCGGGCTGCGCAGAGAAAGAAGCCCGGGTAGAGAGGCAAACGCGACAGACGGTATCACGGTGAAACAAAAGTTCGCGTGCTTACGCGGGGGTTGGAAACGATCGGAGAACGAACGAACGAACGAACGAACGAACGAAGAAGAAGAAGAAGAAGAAGAAGAAGGCAGCAGGAGCAGCAGCTGGGGATGGGCTAGAGGGTGGAAACGAGTCGCCCACCCCCGACAACTTCATCTCCAACAGGAAAAGAACTTTTCGAACTCGAAAAATGGCGAGTGAAGGGGCTGGGGAGGTTGGAGAGATGATTATTAGAGGAGGAGTAATCGACGATACCGTCCGAAGGTGGAAGCGGAGCCGACCGACGCGGATGAAACTTAGATTTTCCGTCGACGTGCGCGAGCTTAATTGATATTAGGAAGCCGGGAAAGAGGAAGTAGGGCGGAACGGTCCCGTTAAAAATGTAGTGGATGGTAAACTTCTGCCGACCAACCACCTCTCTCTCTCTCTCTCTCTCTCGCTCTATCCCGTTTTGTTTCCGATGAATGCCGTCCATGGTTCCCTAATTGCTTCCGAATCTCGTGCTCCCATTCTATTTGGCGAATTTTCTGGGACCGCACCGCACCCCGCGAAGCGACGCGATCGAATTTTAAACTCGATTCTTTTGCGGATTGACAATCGAGTCACCCAGACTACTCGACGGTCTACTTTGCGTGTAATTAAACGCATTGTTTCACGGCCGTCCCCTGAAATTAGGATTCGACGGATACTCCGGGAGAAATCTGGCTGGATTCACTGTAAGGGAAACGTTTAACTCTTACATCGATAGATCTAAAATTTTCGGTGATTTAACATTGTATTCCGTAGGTTCCATGCAAATTTTTCTGACTCCAATATAATCCAATTTATAACTGTCCAAGAATGTAGATATCTATAGGAATTATCCCATTTTCATATACTTTCATCCACGGTCAATCTTACGAGCTCAAACTCGGGAAAATATGAAGAAGAGAGAAACCTTTGAGATATTCAACGGTAAATTATCTGAACTCATTAAAGTCCCCAGCTCAAAGGATTAAATAATTAAGTAATCGGTAAGCAATTTTAATTTCGCCGACTGATACGTCTAAACCAAGCGTTAACGAGCATCGAGCATCCTTTTGTCGCAAAAAGAAAGCTAATATCTAACCAATGATTACACTCCATTCAAGCGTAACAGGTAAAGAAACGGATTTTAATTTTCCCTCGTTTCCGTTCGTTCCACGCTCGAGTTTCACGGAGAACAAAAAAAAATGAAGAGAGAGAGAGAGACTCGCCGAGGCCGCTAATAATGCGCCCGCGCGAGGACGCTGAGAGCAAGAAACGGAAATGGCACGACGTAAACGAGTCGTTTCGCTTTTCCATGGGCAAAAGCGACACAGAAGGAGATCAAAGTTAATTCTTTCTTCCTTTTTTTCTACGCCCGCAGCCCAATGGAGAAATAATCCGGTAAAAGGCCTCCTCTCCTCTGATACTTTTCCGGAAAGGACTCCGAGACGCGCGCGGAGCCTAGCCGCGTTAAGCAGAAACTTTGGACAAAGGCCTTTTCTTCGGGACCGACTTTCCTTCAGGATTGACAGAAGGGAAAGTACCCTTCCGTGCGTTGCTATCAAATTAGTTCGAGCGGAAAATTTCACTACTGTCGCTCTAGAACCTCGTTATGCATTATATTACAATAATGACCAAAACAGATAGACCGTCGCTTGAACGCAACAAGTCCACAGATCAAAATATTTAATAAAAAGAGTACCTCCAGCAATCAATTCAATCGAGCGTGTCTCAGTGAGAAAAAAAGAATTCAGAGAACGATTTATAACAATTCATGACGAAAAACACGAACGGTTACCGAAAAATCAGAGGGTTGCACCTTGCACAGAGGGGGTGACATTTTGGAGTGAGTCGTGGGGCGTGCGAGAAAAATGAAAACAGCGATCGTTCGTTCGCCGGGGAAAGCCATTCGCGTCAACCTGTATGTTTACAGCGTCGCACAACAGGACTGAGATCCTTCCCCAAGGAGAGTATCCTCGCGAGACATAGGGTAGGCAGGCAGGCAGGCAAGCAGGCAAGCAGGCATGCGAAAAGCACGAGCAATAGCGCGGTGGCGAAGAAGTAGAAGTAGAAGAAGAAGAGGAGACCTTGCACCCGAAATTCACCCCTTACGCGGCCAGAATCCGAAGTCCGCGAAGGGGGCCGAGGAAAACACCGGCCGTAGGATCTCGTTTTCTGGGTGACTCGTGGCTGAAAGAAGAATGACGGGCGGAATCGCGAGACAAAGCGAGAGGGACGCGCGGAAACGCAGGAACAGAAACACATTACGGAGCCGGCGGATGCCTGCCCGGGTGGTTTCGGGGTCGGGGGATGGTCTGGATAGAGAGGATGAGGTCGGGGAGGAGGAGGGTGGTTAAGGGTGTCAAAGGAAGACAAAGAATCCGGGGGGAGGGCAGGGGTAAAGGAAAGAAAAGCGGAGCACGGGACGAGAGCCGTAAGAGGAAAAAGATAGTTGGGGTCTCTCCCCCCGAAGCTTGCCTCTCTCCCGGTTAGAAAGAGGTTTCACGCCCTTGAACGAAGACGGGCAACAGGACCGTGTGCGACTTGCATCCCTTTCGAGCGAGGAGAGAGGAACGGACGCATCTACTCGCCGGGTAGGCTAGCTTCGAGAGCGCGAGGCTTCGGGAGAGAGAGACAGAGGGAGAGAGGGAAAGAGAGAGAGAGAGAGAGAGAGAGACGGTTGGATAAAGAAGAAACGTTTCTGTAGGTAGGTGTACGAGGCTCGATTTTCTGGGTGACGCTTGCGCGATGTCAGCTGAACGGCGCTCGCGCTATCCAGCCAACCACCACCACCAGCATCGTGGACGACGACGACGACGTCGACCACCACCTCCGGCGAGGGTGGTGGGCAACGAAACCACCGGCAGAGAAACGGCACCACCATCAGTGCGATCACGAGCATCGCTAACCCTGCGTCTCTCCCTCGCTTGTTCGCTCTCCTCTCGGTCTCTTTCTCTCGTTCTCTCTCTGTTCCTCTACACCCGATCTCTCGTTCTCGCATACATCCCGTCTTTGTTCCTCTTCATTTTTCCCGTCTCTTTCCATCTCGCGAGCCGACTGGTCGCGGAAAATGCGCGGCAGGGGTGGAAAAGAGCCGACTACGAGGGTGTACAGAACAACCCTGCCGGTTTTCGGCAAGAGACACGGCAGCCTGTTCGCGGCGAGCCCCAGAATGCCTCTGGAGGGGGTTGACTCGATGGGGTGGCGGAGGGGGGGAGGCTCCAGAGCCGGCATCCTCGTTCCTAGGGTGGAAACCGCCGGCACACACCAGCTCCAGAACCCCGTTGGTGGGGGATCCGGAGAGGGCTAAAACGAGAGGCGGCTTGGTGGGAGGGCGAACAGTCGATCCCTGGGGCACTACCAGGGGGATTGGGGGTTGATATCGAGGGGCAGGGCTAGGTGGGCGAAAACGGAGAGGGCGCAGTGGTCCCGCGACCATCAAACCAACAACACCGTCCCGACACAAAACGGCGCATCCTGCTGCGCCCCCTTCTTCTTCTTCTCTGCCGCCCGCTCGCTCGCTTCTGCTTCTTCTTCTTCGTCGACACATCCTGGCGACGCCGTAGTCGGCCGCGACGCCGCCGTCCAACCACGGCCACGCACGTCTCCTTCACGTCTTTCTCCTGCCGGGACCGAAAACCCCGGTACATACACGTTACCCGCCGATGTGATTCCTCAGGTTTGCCACGGGTATCCGTCAGATCTCGTCAAGTCCCGGGAGAACGGGAGAAACGGGTACCCCGAACCGGTGACCGCGGGTGAGAATGGACAGAAACAGAGAGATAGAGAGAGAGAAAGATCGTGAGAAATACACATACCACCGACGGTGGATCCTCCGTTTCCAACGGGTTCATTCACTCAGGTAATATACATCCTTCAAGATATTTCTAGCCGACGGTTTCAAGGTCAGACTTTTTGCACTGTCTAGCCCGCGAGCGAGATGATTTCGAGTGACGGGAGTTCGGGATCACTCGACAGATCGCTCGGATCTCGAAGTTCTTTTTTCTTTTCGGTTCTCGGGGTGCACGCTAGTTCAAGGTTAACCGGGGAGTGACGTTTATGCTGTTTCAGGGTCAAGGATGACGCGCCGCAGTTTTTCGAGATCGTTGGAAACGTAGATTGCTCTCCCGTGAATCTGTCGATCGTTCGGGGTTTTCGAGTTCGAGTTGAGACGTTGATCCCTGGTTCGTGACAGTTAATTGGTTTAGATTGTTTTCGTTCCGACTGGAAATTTCGAGTTTGTTGTTCGCACGATCGCGTTTACGGTTTCAGTGTTAAAAATTTATGGACTCGATCGCTGTGAGAATGACTCGGAAGTTTGTGGACTCTGTCGGGCCCTCGAACGATCGTTCCTCGATCGTCGTCTTGCGCCGAGTTACATCATCCGGGCCGACCAATACAATAGCATATGGTCAACTGTAAATTTCAACGGGAAAAAAGGTCCATGTTATATAGGGCGACCATATGCTACCATATGTCTCTAATGCTTTCTAACAACGTGAAATTGCTCGAAAAAAATCACCCTCACCGAAAGAATCTATCACTTTGTTAGATACCGCTATTACAGTAACCTTCGCATTCAATTGTCACAGTCCGTTGCTACTTTGACTTCGAGCCTCATTAACCGCTCATTGTATCGTAGAAATTTATGTAAAAATTTTTATAGAAATTAATAAAAGCTTAAGTACATGATCAAGATTAATAGTCAACTTTGAATAATCGAAAATAAATTTCTCCAGTAACTTTTTACAAGTTTTTAAACGGAACTCGAGAGTCGATTAACTTAGCCGCAGATAGTGTTAACGTAAAGATTGAAATTGTTGCTGATAAATCGAGGCATGGAGTAGAGTTCACACAGACGGAGAGCAGTTAACGAAGCTCTTAAGAGTCCCATTAACATTCCTCGATCGCGAAACGGTCCGATTTCCATGACACCCGGTAGACAAGGTGTTCCCCTATTCCGCGTAAGTACATTATGGTGTGTACTGTTGTTTTATCAGTAGTGGAGGATCGCCATGGCTACGAAGTATGAATAAGCCGTTGCCGGTACGTCGCCGCTAGCTGCCTAATTACCATTTTCGTAATTTTCTGTCACGAAACTGACTTCCAGCCGCCATCCGAAGGCCTTCGATCGCGCCGGAAGTCCGCGAATCGGTATCCGGAAAAGACAGACTCCTTTCGGTCCTGACCGCTACCGGTCGGTGATCATCTTCGATCTATCGATCTATACCGTGGGTCCATGAAATTTGTTTCAAGTATAAAATTGGTATTTCGTCACGATCTTCAATACACCGTTTAATTTGCATTCGAGGTATTTCTAAAAAGAGAATCTTTTAAATCGAATTGTTTCCGTCAAGTTATTTCGATGTGATCCGCATAGACTTGATCGATCATTTTTGATAGACTCCCCGCCTCGGATACTTCGTATCGATACACACCGCTAACAATCTCGCGGTCATTCGACTAATTGGCCGGGTAGCAGTTTCGAGGTTTGAACGACGCTGTCGGGACAACTTATCGAACTGTCAATATGTGATCAGCTGACGAACCCTGCTCGGGGTTCCACAGCGGTCTTCTATTTATAACCGGTGACCGGTCGAGTGTGGCTGGTCGGTTCGATCCCGCTAGAAAAACTCGATTACTAATTTTACAAGCTGCGCGACAGTATCCTCCAACATTGCAATCTCATCAATGTTGTCGATCGTTCTTCAGCATCGCATCGTGCCAGGGGAATCCCAGAACTCCTTCAGCATTCTAAAAATTGTTTCGCCGCAGTAATTTCGCGGTTCCGGCTGGAGTTTAGAAGAGTTGGAGTTCGAGGGTACAATGAGTAGCTGTTGCTGACCTACGACCACACAGCTGCTTAGGGCCGAGACACCTCTCTTCGCCCCCTGTCGCGAATGCTTCCTCATCATCCTCCCTAACTTCTCCGTGTCCTCCCTCCACCTCGGGACGGCCCTGCTCCGCTCATGAAAACTGTTCATTTGTTCCAGATACCAGGTAGAACCATGCGGTTCGTCGGCCCGGTACCAGGCCTCTCTCATGAATGGAGGAGGGTTCGCCAGGATCGATGAAGAGGGCGTGCCTTCAGGGGAGAGGATTGGTATCCGTGACGTTTTCCACCCCACCTGAGAAGGCCGCAAACTGGAGTGCACGTGCTCGATTACGTCACGAGGACACCCGGACCGGTGAGAGTAGAGCCATTCAGTGATCCTGGGCCTACGATCCTCCGGGTCGTCCTGTGACCGTGAACGGCCGAGTCAACGTGGTAAGAGTTGCTCGTTCCATTTTCTGTCCTCGCGTTCCCGCAAACTTGTAGTTGCCGAAGTGGATCAACTTCTTTGAAACTCGTGGTCTCCTTTTCTTTCATCTATCCCGTGTGCGCGCGTGTTCCTGTGTGTGTGCGTGCGTGTTTGTTGCAGAGTCTCAGTATCATTTCGTAGACTGTTTCTCGTGGTGTTCCGTCTGTGGACGAGGTAGTAGTAGAACGCATCTTCGTAGACAGATTCGCTCCGACGAGAGAATCGATTTCAGGGGATCTAACGCCCTCGAGCTCTCATTCTCGCAACGCTATAAATACCGCGCCGGTGTCCTTGAGATTTTACTAGTCGTATAATTAATCTCGAGCCGCCACGCCCGATTGCACACCCCTGTTCTTCGCACTTCGGTGACCTTCTTGCTGAATCGCTACATTCACACTCCTCGGCCGTCCACGAATATGCACGAGTTCTCGTTCACCGTTCCAACCTCTAGAGATTCCAAAACTCTTCGCTCTCGATCGCCTCGACTCACCGAAGAACTTCGAGTCCGACCCAACTCATTGTACCTTGCTTCGCTTTCGACGGAAAATTAACGACAGGACGTCGATCGTTTCGTCACCGTTTAAATGACACCGTATTAAATTCCTGGTCTCGGGGGGTGTTCTTAGCGGGGGTTAATAGGCTGAGATCGGGAGAGGGTGGTCTGCAGCGAATGAAGCAGGGTTTAAATCGATGGATGAGACCCCCTCTCGGGGGTAACCCTGACCCACAGTTCTGGCAGACGAGGTCCTAACCCTTCGAGGGAATGCCCTATTGTGCCATCGAAACCCTCGGCGCTCTTCCTCGCTCGCCGGATGTGAATTGGCCTTTAGGGCGATTGTAGCTTTCGAGCACGCGCTCCCTGGACCCTCCCTCTTCCCCTCCCCCGTGGCGCCCAGCCACCAGACACGCGCCCTTTAAAACGAGTAACACCCTTTTCGCCGAGGTTTTCGGCCTTGTCCGGATGGACCCCTTCGCCGCCCTTTTCTGGGACACTCGGCCAAAGACACGCTCGGCCAGTCACCTCTGACGAAAATTATGGGCTTCCGGCACGACCGACGCACGCTCCTCCATTATCCTCGACCTCTATCGCTCGATAATCTGATTCGCGCTCTTAACGAGACGCTTTCGCTCGTCCTGTGACGTTTCTCCTCTGTCCTGGAGCTAGAACCTCCTGTTCGATCGCTTCGACAGTTTTTATCTTGGAACTCCTTCCGAGTCAGTATCTAACTGAATTGATTCAAAAAGCTCTAAACTGTTGGGGTACTATAAGAATAAAAAGTTAGTAAAAATTGCAATTTCTTTTTCTCAAAAAAAAAATCCATAAAGTAAAAGTAATTAATTTGACGAAATAAAAATAAGAAAATTCAGATATATGACACTGAGAAAGTATCCTTTCAACCCTTATCGATCCTGCGTCCCGCAATAATGCAAAAATTCCCATTTCATTCTCAAAGTGTTAATATTCATACGCCACGCGTATGAAGATTCACCCATGTTCTGTCTAAGATCCTGTAAAAACAGCTCGTTCCTCTAGAATTGCGTCATAATTCGACGTATATGCTGAAAGTACGAGAGCAGGAATGAAAGTTACAAAACCGTACAATCAGAGAAACGGTTGAAAACGGCGAAAAAATCTGTCCGACAGCCGTTTTTAAGCCCGATAAAGGGTGTGAAAAAGTTTCATGTAAAAAAAACTGTGTCTCTCCACACGCAGTAGGCGAAAAATCCATCTGAAACAGCCAAACACGGGGCCGGCAGATCGTCGAACTGCATTGTTGCTCGTTCCAATCAGTCTGCACCTTGAAAATCGGAAAACCGTTTCCCCGGAGTCCGCGCGACCTCAATGAACCCCGAAAATCGATTGCCCGAGCTGTTGAAAGAGCCCAACACCTCTCTCTCTCTCTCTCACTCCATTCCTCGTTCTCTCACTCGACGATCTATCCGTCGTCACATTACTCATCTGGGCGTAGAAAAAGGTAAATTCCACGGACCATGAACCGCAAAACCTCGATCGAATTCGAAACGGGGGCTTAAGACACACGCGCGCCGGCCCCGTGAGCCACCGTCGAGCATCCATCAAGATCGACGTCGATATTAGTCAGGGCATCCCATATGTCCCTTTCCACGCCACGAAAACTACGGAATGGGGTGGCTTTCTTGATTATGCGAATATCTACAGACAATGGAACCCCAACGTCAGCTGCTCCCCGGCCCTGGATATCACGGGGTCGTACACCCTCCGCGAAATAAGCAATAAGTTATGGTGGGACTGACGAGCATCAGCTACCCCTCCCCCTTCTATCTCTCTCTCTCGCTCTCTCTCTCTCTCTCTCTCTCCCCGCAGACCCCTTACCAAGACGCCTCACACCCCTGGCCACCCCTGATCATGGGTCCATAGGACGAGTGGTATCGTTCCATAGTACAGTTTCGACGCTCATCAAGCTCAGTTCGCATTGCGACGTGCATCGCGGCGTGTCCTCGCGCTCTTTTTCACCCCCCGCCCTCTACCCATATTTCTCTCTCTCTCTCTCTCTCTCTCTCTCTCACCCTTACTCACCCTCACCCTCTCTCTCTCTCCCTCGATTATCGAACGTTGAACCGACCGGGTGGATCGTAACCGAACGAGACGTGTCTCGAATGCAATCGGATCGCATCGCGCGGTGATACCACACGTTGTTCGGGATTCTGGACTCCTGTCCCTGGAATTACATCTTTTTGACGGCCGTGTATCGGAAGCTGTGACGCAACTTGGAGCGTTCCGAATTTATTGAATTCTTTCCGTTGTTTTATTTTTTCTTTTCGTTTGTTTTCTTTTTTTATTTGTTGCGAATCGAACCGTCGGGCACCCGATGGATTGTGACTGTTCGACGCAGGATTTCGTGAGGACTCGTTCGGATTATAACGAAGAATTACCGAGAGGACCATTTCGGGCATGACAGTGTACCGATTTTCCGTGGATTACGAGGAGACCGGAAGTGCGACGTGAAGAACGAAGATGCGTGAGTCTGTGCTCCTTGCGTTCACTGCTGGCTTACATGTACCAACTTTTCAAAATTCATAAGGCACGCGGTGAATGCCAAGAGCGGACCAAAGTCAACGTTATCCCATCGCGATATTTGGAGTCGACGTTACGCACGATCCTCTCGTTACCACGACGACAGGTTAGTTCGAATTTTATTTCTGGAGTGGGGGAAGGGGGCCCTCTTTGCACCCTCGAGAACAGTAGTTCGTTTTGAGTCGTTGCAACTAGTACCTTGACCATAGTCTCCGTAGTAACTTGACCATAGAGAACCATTGTATATGTTGCGTGAACATTGTAAAACAATTGTAGTGCTCAACGTCCCTCCCCGTAGCCGACTCTAGTCGAGGACCATGTATAGCAACAGCCCCCTCGAACACTGTGTACATACATATTTTTTTTAATAAAGTGATCGTTAGCCCCCGTACATATTGTGCCTGCGTTTATCAATCATCCCTCCAACCGCTGTTCCATCAGGTAAGGACCCGGCACAACGGATCATCCCCTGAACTCCTGACAGGCTAGAAAAATATTAACTTCTCGAAACAAAGATCCGTCAAACCCGTCTACCACTGCATCATCCTACCGAGCAAGAAAATCATCCCCAATTTCCTTTGCCGCGAAGATCATCCCCCGGAGCTCTCGTTTTCCAAGACGACCGGTCGGAGTGGCGATCTGCGAAACGGGCGGTAGGGTTAGCAATCGTTTTAAGTGTCCCAGCGTGGCACCGCGAGTAACAGGGTAGGACGGGTGGGCCTCTTTGGGGGTGACAGCTTAAAGTCGGAACCCCCGTAATGGAAATTGGGGAATTCCCGGGCGTACGACGAAAACGGCTGGTTGTATCGACCGAGTCCTCATCCGCGGAACGGGCAAACACGGGGTTGGGATGATGGAGGGGCGGTTGGTAGGGGGTGGTCGGGGGTTTAAGGGTGGACGTACGTTGCCTGGCAACCCATCCCTACTCGCAGCATCCCCCTGGACCACTCGCATCCAACGACCGACGACGACGACGTCGACGCGTTACCAACACCACCTCCGCTTACTCTGCCTCCTCTTCTACCCCCTGCGCCCGGCGGGCCTCGTGTTCTACCTCGTTCTACCCCAATCTCGGAAGCGTGCAGTTTCTCTTTCTCTCGTTCGTTCCTGTCTTTCTCTAGCTGCCTCTTTCCAGAGCGTCCAACACTCCACGCAGCTTCCTCCATTATTCAGGACCGATGCTCAACCACTGTCCCTTTTCGCCCGCTTCCGTCTCTTGGCCTCTGGGGTACGCGTTTTTTCTTTCCAGCTTTCATCGGCGCGGCGACGGGGCGGCGGAGAGAACTCTCGGGATAATGGAAGTCTGAGAACGCGAATTAGACGGTTGCCGGGGATCGTAGATTATTGACGATCGCCGTGGAGAAACGCGACCGGAATTGTCTAGACGGATTGTTACGAGAGCGAGGGACCGATTCTGTCGGGAACTTTGCATTGCCCTCGGTCGGGAATAGAACGTGCGACGATGAAAGAGTTAGTAGACTCGCTGGAATAGCCGCGGAACGCGCCACCGACGCCATCTTTGGCGAGCGTTCACCCTAGAGGATGTAGATTCAAAGCTGTTATATCGAGGACAGCGAAACGTGTTAGAGTTACCAAGGAAATATTCTGGAAAGATATAAAAAATTTTATAGCCACCGTATTATATCTTTCGCCGAGTTACAATTTTGTATAGTCTGTGTAGTCCGAGCAGCATAAAGGATCTTTTTCTTGTCGCACGCTGTGGATCGTTCGACGTCCCGTTAATAATTCGAAAAATCATGACGTCTCCACGCGCTCCGATCAATCGATACTACATACTTTAAATAAACGTAGATGCATACAGTAGTGGTCCTCATACAAATAGATCGTTCCACTTACACGTTATAAATGTTAGGTCAGAAAATAATGTCGATACTTTTTTTCTTTAATGTTCTTTGTTATCGCGAGCATGATTAAATCCATTTTCACTCAGGGCTATAAACGTTTTGTCTGTAAACTTGATCGTTTCGAAGACGAATGTCGTAATGTACACCATTTTCGTAAGCAGCGTGAAAGAGATAACGAAACAGATAATGTTCGACAGCGTGATGTAACTATTATATGAATAAAAGAACGTTCGTAACAATGCATTGCGTTTTTCTGTGATTCGGAGACGCACCGGAAGCGACCGAACCTTCTCCCCTGATTGCGCAGCTGTTTTTCTCTCCGCTATTAAATAGAATCATCCTCCGGTGTCACAAAGCGATTAGTTCAGTAACGATTCCCTCGATTTCATCCCTCTCCGCCTTTCCACCCTCGTCTACGTTCTTCTCCGATCGTATTAAACGGTCCACGGATTGATCGCGCAATAAAAGATAATCCCGAGCGAACTCTTGCTAACTCCATTCCTTCCCCAAAGACTTTTTGCTTCTTCGAGTACTCCTCGATCGAGCCTCGATTCTCCCTCCTGATCATTTAAAAGTTTCCTGGGCCGATTATCCCACCGTGAAACCTCAGTATCGAATTTAACTTCTTCAATCATTCAATTTCCAATTTAAACGAAGGAACAATGTGGCAATCGATCAGTTTCACTTGAGTTTCTCATTGAAATAAAGGAACGGTGCCGACCGATCTGAAAGTTCGAATTTAATCTGACCGCGTGCATTGCAAACTTATGTAAATCTCGAGGAGAGAGAGAAAGAGAGAACTATTTCAAGGCCGTTGAACGTCAACGCTCGTGCTAAAACGAACTCGCGTGAATCGACGAGCGCTAATTTCACCCTCAACTGGGCAATCGATCACGGTGATATATCTCGTCGCGCATTACATAAATCACCCAGCAACCAGCTTATAATAAACGAGGCCAGCGGACCGTGAGACGGAATCGGACACGACGAACTTTATTATAATTCCCATAGAAATATAGTTCAGAGTTGAGCGAGTCTTAACGAGATCCGAAGTTCCGAATTCCGGATTAGCCAGCCGAACAAAAGCTCGTCGTTCCCCCTATCGATCAGATCACGTCGAATCCTCGCCCTCTCGAGGTCATTATCTCGTGAAATCGTGGTCATTATCTCGCGCGGAAGCCACCGGCACACCATCATCGCGTCTAGTCGAGCGTGAAAGCACCCCATGGTAACGTATACACAACCGTCGCGCGCCGTCGACAACCAGAGACAAGGTAAAAGCGCACGGCACGCCGTTTTCGAACGCCACCCTCGGCCCACCCCCGAAAATTCTCACCGGCCCACCGGCCGACAAAGAAATTCAGATGAAGGTCACTTTACCAATAGGAAGAGCCACGCACGGCGAAACGGGGGAGAAACGGGCGAAAGAGGACATTGAAACAAGGGAAAAGGGGTTCTCATCCCTCCGGACCGACGAATAAATTTCATTCCGGTGATACGTTGCTACGCGCCCATTGTAAATTAGTCGCTTTCACGATGGAGAGTCGAATTCGACTGCGTTCTGGTTCAATGTCGCAACTCCACGCGTCGCACTCACCAATTTAATTTGTTTATTCCTAGGGATGTAGATTTTAGCTCTCGGTAGAAAAAAAGCAATATTTGTTTGCTCAATTCTTAACTTGAGCACGATGTCTCTGTTCTTTCAATTTTTTAGTTGCCACCTACTAGAATTGTTTTTAAAAATTCTACTATACATGGAGACACATATGTAAAATTTGGGTGTTCCTTTCTTCAGCTTTCATCGACCGATGCATATTTTATTACGCTATTTACAGCACCACTAATATTACATCGTATAAGACGGTTTTTTATGTTCGAGTCTTTTTATGGGCTCTGAGAAACATATGTAAAATTTGTTGATCTTTACTGGAGCAGTACGCGACGCTGTTAGGGGTTGTTTTCTTCAGCTTCCTTCAACTGATGCATATTTTATTACGCTACATTCACAACACCACTAATATTACATCGTATAAGATGGATTGAATAAATGGTATGGATTTTATAATTTTTTAAAAAGACGTCTAATATGAAATCTGATCAACATTTACGTTAAACTTCCTTTTTTATGTTTGAGTCTTTTTGTAAACTCTGAGGAAGATATGTAAAATTTGTTGATCTTTACTGGAGCAGTACGCGACGCTGTTAGGGGTTGTTTTCTTCAGCTTCCCTCAACTGATGCATATTTTATTACGCTACATTTACAACATCACTAATATTACATCGTATAAGATGGATTGAATAAGAGGTATTTATTTTATAATTTTTTAAAAAGAGGTCTAATATAAAATCTGAACAACATTTACATTGAACTTCCTTTTGGACTGGTTTTTTATGTTCGAGTCTTTTTGTGGACTCTGAGGAACATATGTAAAATTTGTTGATTTTTACTGGAGTAGTCTGCAACGCTGTTAGGGGTTGTTTTCTTCAGCTTCCCTCAACTGATGCATATTTTATTACGCTACATTTACAACATCACTAATATTACATCGTATAAGATGGATTTAATAAGTGGTATTTATTTTATAATTTTTTAAAAAGAGATATAATATGCAATCTGAACAACATTTACATTGAACTTTCTTTTGGACTGGTTTTTTATGTTCGAGTCTTTTTGTGGACTCTGATGAACATATAAAAAATTTGTTGACATTTTTATTCATATTTTATTAGGCTATATTTACAGCACCATTAATACTACATCGTATAAGATGGATTGAATAAATGGTATTTATTTTATAATTTTTTAAAAAGAGGTCTAATATGAAATCTGTACAACATTCACATCGGTCTTTATGTTGAACTGGTTTTCTATGTCCGAATCTGTTTGTGGAGTCCGAGGAACATTTTAAGTGACGGAGAAGAATACAGGTAATGCGATCCAGTCAGCGGCACGGACATCGAGCCGAGGAGTGTAAAGATGTTCGATCGAAGCAACGTGGCGGAAGAGATACGGATGCAACTACCGCGTTTGCTCCTGCTCAGCAACGTTACTCGGGGAATTTCACGGGGCTCGCTCGCGGCAGCAAACGACGCGTTGCTTCGAAATTGTCTGACTTCGAGACACTTCTTCGCGAAACGCCACACCTGAGGAAAGAGTTCTCACCCCCTCGAATTTCTCTTTAACAGGATCGTACACCTGCGACTCAATTTTTATTCGTACCGGAATAAATCTTATGGCTCGAAAATGGCCATTAAATTATTCTGAGTTATAACTTATACTAGTTATAATTATACTAGTTATTATACTAGTTACAAAATATTGAAATTCCAAAATACAACGTTTGGATCAAGAAGTACCAATTTGTATCAGGTTTGAGGGAAAGTTAAACAAACAGGTAATTTTCCTTGTAAATCGGTATTGACAGGTTATCTGAAAGATGGCAACAAGTTGTTGCAAATAATGGAAATTATATCATTGAATAATATTAAACATACATTTTCATAAATTCATTAAAATGTTTTCCAACGTAATCACTAGTCGATGAATCATTTGAAAATTTCATGTAGTTTCAAATTATTCAATAGATTCTGATTATTCAAACAGGTCTGACGTCAATTAATGATCGTTCCATTATAGTATAAACGAATTTGAAACTTTCGTCAGCAGTTTCTGTTCTTCCTTTTTGTCGCTGAACAAAAATTTCATACTCACGAATGATTAAAGACAGTAATACATTACAAGGACTCTCCATAATTTACAGTAGAATAAGCTGTTTAAAAGTCGATCCATCATTTCGCAACACAGGATCGACCACACTCTACTTAAATATTTCCTCAATAATAATTAATATACTCCGTATTTTATGCGTTTATCACAAAAAAGTATTAATATATAATTTTCATCACGTTAAAATGATTAATGAATAACGTACATTGCAATTTTGTCTGCAATAAGAAGAGCAATGGATCTGGACGAAGTACCATAAAAAAACCATTTTAAGAAATTGTTGAACAGTATCGTAAAACTGTAGCTGAACATTTCAGCATTAAATTTGATATTTCCAGTGGAAAATCTGGGGAAACAGAGGTAGAACAAGGTGGTGAGGAAGGATGGCTGAGCGATACAGTGTTCGCAAAGTGTCCTGTTCATTTGGAATGCCGTCGGCGGGAAATTGAACGAAAGTGGAAGTATCGGATTATACGAAACGTTAGTTTAAAGGGGTTCGCGGCGGTGACTTCAATATCCCGGTGTATCGAGGCCTGGGTGTGCAGGCTTTAATTACATCCTTTCGAGGCTCTCCAAGGTAACATCAGCCACGCGCTTGCCATCGGGATAAATGAATATTTATCATCCGCTTCCCTTAAACACATTCGAAATCTAATACCGCCCCATCATCCGGCGCGCGGGCTGCTCGGGCTCGATGGGGCTCTGGGCTCTCGGTTCTGGGTCTCGTAGCTCGAGAGACCGGTGTTTACCAACCTCCTCCCGGGTCCTTCAACTTTCTTCGATCGCGTCCTTTCCACGGTACCGCGAATTACGCAAATTATCGGCGTAACCGCGTTTCCCCGCCTTGCGGCCGACTATTTCAGTCTCTTCCGGTCGTGGAGAGACGCGCGTGCAGCGTCGGCGTCGGCGCACGGAATCATAAACCGAACCCGTCCTCTATAATTCAGCGGATTATTCCGTCGCGGCGCTTTTATTTTCCCTTCGACGCTCAAAAATCGAAGTGACCTCACGAGCTCGGCAAACAGGAACACCCGCCGGACAGCGAAAAATATTCGGCTTCCCGAAGAGTGGTTGATCGGGACACCGTTGGACAAACGTATTCAACTTCTCGGAGGGAAGAGGATCCACCTCGATCGAAGGAACAGCCGAGGATTTCCATCGAGGAAGAGGAAAAAGTGGAGGAGGGGGAAAAAAGGAAAATCATCTGATCCTAATCCCGTCACCTTGCCCCCGCGAAACGACACCATTTTTCTCTCTCGAGCGGAGAGCACTCGAAACGCGCAAACAGAAAGAAACCTAATAGAAGAAGGAACCTGGAGGCCTGCGGGAGAAGCGTCGGAACGGGTCCGAACGAGAACGAAAGACGAAAAAAGCGGGGCGAGAGAGGAACTGAGGAACGAAGACGGGGAATGGGATGAAGGGGATAGAAGGGGCAAGGGGACGGGGGTTAGAGGGGGGCACCGGGGGGTTGAGAATCACGTGGGAGAAGGGGGAAAAGCCGAGATACGGGGAGAGATCAATACGAGGTCGCTAGGCAACGAGCCTCCGGCGATCTCGGTCCGGGTAGACAGGGTGCCGCCACCAACCCCTGAAGCCACCCACCAGCCACCCCCCGAACCGACCTGCCTCTGAATATACCGAGGCTCACCTCTCCTACCGTTCCTCTCTCTCCTCATCCTACTGTTTTTCATCCCGCTGTTTCACCCTGTTCCGCCACCCCCTTGCACCCTCTTCCAACGCCGAGACCCCCATCATCCCCCGTTCCACCGTCAGCGAACCGGTCCTCTCGCTGGCCTATCGCGCTATCTCCTGCGGACGCACGCTGCCTTCGAAATCTCTCCTGCACCTGGCCTGCCGAGCTCTTCATACTGCTTGCAATATTTACGATAACCGTTTACATAGGAATCTCGATTCTGCGGCGGATACTCGGGCGTCGCCTACCGGAAATCGGCAGATACTCGCGTCGCGGTTTTAAACGGTCACGAGAACAAGCCGATCGACGCCTTTCGGGTGTCTCTAGCTAACAGTGATTCTTCTTGATACCTTTTCCAATGTTTATAATAGCTGTTCACGTGGAAATCTCGATTTCATAGTCTATCCTTGCATCCCGGTTTTAAATAGCAGGAATAAGTTGACCGAGGTCCTGCGAATATCTTCAATCGAAAATGCATTTCCTTGATACCACTTGCAATATTGGCGGTAGCTGCTGACTCGATTCTGGGGCAGATACACCCGTCGCTGTTTTAAATGGTCGCGAGAACAAGCCAATGGACGCCGCTCGGGTCACTCCAGGTAGCAGTAATTTTTCTTGATACGTCTTGCTATGTTTATAACTTTTATTGAATTACAATCGCTGTTGAAATGAAATTCGCGGTTTCGAAGATGTTCACTTGTCAACAGCCACGGTTTTCCATAGTCTCGAGAACACGCCGACCACGAAGACCTTTGGGGGTGGCTGTATTCAGCGACGCTTTTGAGGTCAGCATCGAGAGGATGTCGAGACGGGAGCTAAGTTTAGAACAGTTATCGATGATTAAGCCTCGACTTTGTAGATCAATTTTTTTTCGCTTGAATCTCGCTCTCGATTGTATCCGAGCCTTAAAACTCCGGACTCCGTTGAATTGCTATTAAATTGTGGGAGGCAGTTCTTTGATGTTGCCGCCTCGAATTTGAATTTAAATGCCGTTCTCCGAGCAGTAGTTAGCTCCCGACAAAGACGCGTTTCAGTCCTTTGAAGAATGCAATGCAGTTTTAATGGTTCCAAGGGAAGTTGGTGTATTTATTCTAGGAACCACGCTCCAGGGGATTTTCTTAGGTAACCTGACAGGTCGATCAGGCTCTCGGCTATGATCGTTTGGAAATTTTTAGAGCGTGTCGCATGCTCGATTGGTTTTCGGAGACCTCTGACCCCGATCTGCCGCCACCTGTTGTAGGGAGGGCTGCAGACACCTCTGATGTTGCTTTGAAAGATTGGCGAAGTTCCGTGGAGGCTGCGGCAGATTTCAGAATCTAAAGGGACGAGATTAGAAAATCGTTCTGGAAAATGAAAGTTCAAGGATGGGGCCTCGGGCGCGGTGCCGAACGATTTCGAGGACGGTGTCTGATGAAACGAACCGCCGTTTTATATCCTAGGGTTAATTGAATGTCCCTGCGAGTCTCAGATTAAAACTGAATCGGCCTTGTCGAGCGATTCTCGATGGAGCTTTGACGAGCTCTTTCCCAAATGAACAAATCAATGGATATTTTAATGGTCGAAGGTCGGTGAAAAGGTTGCTTCACATGCAGAATTCGACTTTTCGATCGAACGGGACAAGCCGTCTCTTGAGTGCGTTAGATTCGTAGCAATCTTTCGCAATTTCTTCTTGATAACATTTTTTCTTGTGTACAAGGTGGTTCACCTAAATGTAACCACCTAAATATTCTCCTTTATTTGTGATGACTTGACAAAATGGTTATAATACAATGTAATTGGTATCACAAAGTGAATATGGTTCGCAAATTTTATTTTTTTAGTCATTTCTTCCGGAGTTTTCTTTGCGTTTTTTTCTCCTTTATTTGTAATGACATAACAAATGATTTTAATGCAATGTAATTGGTATCACAAGGTGAATGGTTCACAAATTTCATTTTCTTCTCGAAGTCATTTCTTCCGGAGTTTTCTTTACGTTTTTAGTTCTCCTTTATTTGTGATGACATAACAAATGGTTTTAATGCAATGTAATTGGTGTCCAAGGTGAATGGTTCGTAAATTTTATTTTTTTCTCGAAGTCATTTCTTCCGGAGATTTCTCTTGTTGACATCAAAACGTATTCAGAGAAAAAAAATCATTCACCTTGTGATACCATTTAAATTGCATTAAAAAATAAAAGAAATATTCAGGTTGGCCACCCTGCATTTCCTTGAATGAAGAAAAAGAAAGAATCTATCAAAATTAGAAGCGAATCCGATGAAAATGGTGAAAGACACTTACACCAGCAGGTTTGACAATCATATTTTTCCTCGAAAACAGACTCGACAGTTTTAGTTTGACACTGTTACCGTATAAAACGGGAACGTTTAAACTTTTCTCCATCCACGCGTGTATTTTTTTGTACAGAATATAATCGAGTTCGTCTGCAAATGAACGTCAGGACAGTCGCGCCAGATTAATCGTTCTCGAAATAGCTGGACAATAACGTTCAAGGGTGAAATGAATCTTTACGACGGTGACGGGACAAATTGCGAGGACACGGTGCAGGGGGCCGAGATTGAAATAAATGTAAATCGTGGGATCGGTAGTAATTGGTTTAATCGGACAATTGGCAGAGCATGGCTACGCCTCGCAGGATCCAGTGTTCAGGCGGAAGCTCCGTCGGGAGCCACATGGCGATTACGAAGTTCGTCGAGTGGCCAGTCGTCGACAGAACGCCCTTCCTCTCGGTAGTTTTGTACACGGGACAGGTGTACGTGTGCCTCTCCGGTACATCATCCTTTTTCGCCGGTACCATCCAGATCTAGATACAAAAGCGACCGTTCAGCGCGAGCAAATTGCACGACGAATTCGGGGCTGCGCCAGATGAAAGTCGTCGCGGTACCGAAACACAAAAGATTTTACCGAAGCTAGGACACCATATTAAATTGTCAGCCGTAGAACAAATGAAATATTTTCGTTCGCTGTCCGTGAAACTATAACACTGTTCTATAGGCAAAAGGATTGTCAATGTCGACAGATATGTTACTATGTTTAAATATAACATATAACACATTATATGTTTACTATGTTTAACTATTAGATATGTTAATAACTTCTCTTATTATTTGTCGATCACATGTTTAAACAAAGTAGATGTTTTTGGCGCATCGGTTCGATCACTTTAATTGAAAGCAATTTTGCAATATATTAATTTCGACGTTTCGATCTGTGTTTAGACCCTTTTCAAACAATATCAAACAATATCAAAGTAATATTTTGTTAAATAGCCTTACTGAAGAGTCCTCTAGCGGGTCTAGGACGAAACACCTCCTTTCTTTTCTTCCTATTAAACATTTTTAATTGCTAACGTGGTTCTTGAACCGGAAGATTCATATCGGAATCCAGCGTTTAGTATTCCTACAAAATAACTATTTTTTATGTAGAAAAATGATCGAACCGTGGCGCCGAGAATAAAATTCATAATATCTGAAAGATAAATTACGGTCGACAAACTAATTAATTATTTAATATTTTGTTAATGAGAATAATAATGTTTTAATAATTCACAGACCCAATCATTATTTTCTTGAAAAGGGTCTAAACAAAGACCAAGACGTTGAAATTAATATATTGTAAAATTGCTTTCAATTAAAGTGATCGGACCGGTGCGCCCGGTGAGTTTGCTAGATTTAATTGTTTTCGGGGTATTGAATGAGTTTGATGAAACCGATGGGACACTCACGTAGGGTACAGTGTCGTACAAAATCTTCGGCAACGACTCGTCGAGTTTCATCGCCTCCATGTTGAACCGAGCTCCGTCGAGGAACAGACCATAAACGTAAATACCGTCGGCCGGTGGTTCAGCGAAAGTAGTCGCTTTCAACGGGATAAAATCGTAGATCAGAAGATCTATAGGTATCGAGTACTTCCTTGCGTAATTCTGACGGGCGCCGGTAAGAAA
Source organism: Lasioglossum vierecki (assembly GCA_028455595.1). Lineage (NCBI taxonomy): Eukaryota > Metazoa > Arthropoda > Insecta > Hymenoptera > Halictidae > Lasioglossum > Lasioglossum vierecki. The sequence goes on from CM052343.1 coordinate 14,156,251, forward strand.
CGCCTGGGTGAAATAGAAGCCGGAGAGCCAGAAGGTCGTTGGTATGCCCTCGTCGTACCATGACTTGAAAAAGATCGTCAAAATCGAAATAAACTCACTATCAATTCGTTTAAGATATTTTTTGAACCTTGTGAAAATTACTGTAAAACAATAATCCTAATTATAAATTACTCTATTAACCCGTTGCAGTAACATTTTCTTTACAGTTACAGCGATTATCTTTATCCGGAAAGATATCGATGAAGAGAAAAGAAAGATTTCTATCTTTTGTTGGCTATGAATGCTTAAATATTAATTAAAAACAAATTCAAATTTTATTTGATCCGATAAGAAACGCATAAGATTCATATTAGTATTTAAGAATGTCCGAAGTACCTGAAGAAAGCCGAGCCTCTTCAAAAAGTCGTCTATCTTTTGTTGGCTACATATGAACGCTTAAATATTAATTAAAAACGAATCAAATTTGATTTCATCCGATAAGAAACGCATAAGATTCATATTAGTTAAACTTTGTTAAAATTGTCATTTAAGAATGTCCGAAGTACCTGAAGAAAGCCGAGCCTCTTCAAAAAGTCCTTTATGTTTTGTTGGTTACATATGAATGCCTAAATATTAATTAAAAACGAATCAAATTTGATTTCATCCGATAAGGAACGGATAAAATTCATATTAGTTAGACTTTCTAAAAATGATCATTGAAGAATGTGTCCGAAGTACCTGAAGAAAGCCGAGCCTCTTCAAAAAGTCCTCTATCTTTTGTTGGCTACATATGAACGCTTAAATATTAATTAAAAACGAATCAAACTTGATTTCATCCAATAAGAAACGCATGAGATTCATATTAGACTTTGTTAAAATGGTCATTTAAGAGTGTCCGAAGTACCTGAAGAAAGCCGAGCCTCTTCAAAAAGTCCTTTATCTTTTGTTGGTTACATATGAATGCTTAAATATTAATTAAAAACGAATCATATTTGATTTCATCCAATAAGAAACGCATGAGATTCATATTAGACTTTGTTAAAATGGTCATTTAAGAGTGTCCGAAGTACCTGAAGAAAGCCGAGCCTCTTCAAAAAGTCGTGGACGTAGCTGCCCAACGGTTTCAGGGACGGATAGGAGTTCTTCATCCACATGACCGGAATCTTTCCAGTGATTACCGACGAGTAGACCTCCTCTAGATCCGGGCTCATGATCACCAGACCTTAGATCATGTTCACAGGTCTGTGAGAAGATTGATCGCGCGCGGTGCTCGGCACTCGGTCGCTTAGTCGTTTACCTTTGATCGCTCTCTGAACATTTATGAGGCTATTCCTGATCGTTTGCAGAAGCTTGTTGAATCTTCCCATTTCCTGTACCAGCACCGTGTTCATGCTTTGATTATATAACGTCGGATACTTGTGGAGCGCGATGACGAGATCGAAGTTCCCCGGCAACTTTGACAGAATATCAGACGCCACCCCGTAGACGGTCTCGTCGGGCGACATCCCTGTGTCTGTTTCCGTTTCCCCGGTGTCCTAATTGGAGGACGGCCGAAGCAACACGGTGCCTCGTTAGTAGTCCGCGCGATTCGTCACGCGGAATACATTTAAGGAACGCTATTATATTTGTGAAACACGGGCCCGCCACACGGCCCGTGCGCTCCACAACGCGCGAGCGCTCGCTCGCTCGCCCGCCTTAATTGTCACGGAATTAATGAACGGAAGATAATGGCAACGCGCGCGGGAGCCACCGCCGCGTCGCGGGAATTCGCGTTCAACAGATTCTAACGATATCTTCGCCGAGATTGGCCCCTCGTCAACCTGTTAACCGCGTGATTTTCGAATCGATGCCGGCCACGGAGAAGAACAATGCTGATCTGCGGTTAACCAGTTAATGCACTGAATATTCAGGGATTGCTATCTTAAGGAAATGTTCTACGGGAATATAATCGCTTTGTGGCTGAATACGTGGAACGGGCAGTGATTGTGGTCAGGCGAACGCTCTAGGTGCTCCGTTGCATCAGGCAAATGGGATGTGTCCCTTTAAACGGTCACACAATCAGAAATTGTAATTGTTTTTGGCACGACAAGAGGAACGGGGACGAGTGTATAGTCAAACAAGCGGAATGGGTCTTTGTCCAAGGTCAGAATACTCTCCTTAATACAATGACCGCTATAAATTACCCTAGAAACAGCTTCGACGGTACAAACAAAAAGCGCACACAGTATCAAAAATATCTCCGTTACCTGTTTAAAGGACACTTCCAGGTTAAGCTAAAACACACACGCAAGCATGAAACACGAAGTGCTACTTGTTGCACGTGAATTATAGTTTGAAAAGACTTACGTTGAGTCCCTGGACCGTCTGCGCAACGAGAGCAGGATCAAATTGATTGTACAACCGTATCGTTTCTCTTTTCTCGGTGAATCTTTTACCTGAGTCGCCAGAACGGAGGTCAGCATCAGCGTGGTTTCCTGCTGGTCCTTGATGATGTCAGCGTTTTCGTTCATACCGAAGACGCTCGGCGCGGTGGTCATCGGGAACGATTTAACGTATTCGAGGAAATCCTCGCGACCGTCGACCCGGGGCACGTAATACAAGCCGCTCGGATCGAACAGGTATTTCTCGTTGACGAGCAGCTCCGAGGAATAGAATTTCGCGAGGATGGTGTTCAAAGTTCGCCGGTCCCATTCGTCTGTCACGCGTCCGCCGTAATTGCATTCGCCTGAGAGACAAATTCAATACGAATTGGATCATAGAGTGGCCCAAACTTCCTTCCGTGATCGCCCAGGGCGTTGCATCGAATCGGTACATTACTGGACCTCCAAGTGCGGTGTAACTAACCGGAACACGTCGGCGGAAACCGCTGAAATCCTGGCCCAAATTTAATATTCAATTAAACGTCCTCGAAACGATGAGAAATATTCGTGTTCTGAATTTTGTCATCCGGCGTACTACGAATTACCCGAACGCACAGAGCGGTATTTGG
>CM052343.1:14159318-14267460 GCA_028455595.1 Lasioglossum vierecki
ATTGTGAATTTTGAATAGCTGTGAAAATACTTGTGAGATTTAAAACGAAAAACGTGGGGCGCAAAATGCATCAATTATCTATCGCATGCAGATAAAAGTAGATAAAAAGTAGATAAAAATGATGTAAAACAATTTTGTTTAAAAAAATGTTTGGAACAAAAGTTGAAAAGTGTTCAGACATCTACAAACTTTGACATACAAAATTTCGAAGATATTTTTTTACGACAACTAATCAAAGTCGCTTTGAATGTTTAATTCTTGAAATGTATTTTTTATATCATAATGCTGTCGCTGATCTTAACACGAATTGAATGACATATAATATTATGACTTTAAGACCATAAATAATGTTGCAATAATTTTTGCAGCTATATTGGTCAAATACCGCTCTGTGGAACGTGTGAAGTATCGGACGATTGCGTAAGTTCGTGTCCGATTCGAAAATAACATTGAATGGTTAAATTTGAAAGAATACAGCTTCGTTAATCGATCATATAATCACCATTCATTTCTACAATTAGAAAAGAATTTTTTTACACTTCGCCCTTGCAGCACAGTCAGAGTTGTGCAGTATTACAATTGAATTACTGCAGAATTATAATTACAAAGTAATTGAATTAAATTGTAATTCAATTATTTTGTAATTTAGAATTCAGATCTTCAGTTAATTAAATTACAATGTAATTCGTAATTGCAATGGAGCACAATTATAAAATACATTGTAACTGAATTAAATTGTAATTCAATTATGTTGTAATTTATAATTCAGATCTTTAGTCAATTAAATTACAATGTAATTCGTAATTGCAATGGAGCACAATTATAAAATACATTGTTTTCATGTATTGTATTGTATTTCAAGTATATTATATTTCAATTACATTGTGTTTCAATTATATTGTATTTCAATTACAAATCTGATTGAAATATTTACTGATTAAATTATGTTGTATTTGAATTATAGAGTAATTCATTTACGATGTAATTGAATTACTATTAATTGAAATACAATGTAATTCAACTACGTAATTAAAATACAATGTAATTCAACTACGTAATTGAATTACAATGTAATTGAATTGTCACAACTCTGAGCACAGTCATGCAATTATTTAATACGTAGAACATTTTAACGTTAGGCCAGGATTGCACCGTGCTACTTTACAAATCTGAATATCAGCTAAAATATTAAATAACAGTGTAATACTTGCGAGTACCTGTTAAATACTTGAGAGCAGTGAACTGCACGTCGTCGTACTGATCCAGGAAGATCTTGAGCTGCAACGCACTGATCCTCAGATCAGTCTCGTTAAACTCGTACTGATTATTCCAGCCAATGGGGCCGAACTTTCTGCGTTCTTGTACGATCGCATGGAAGAAACACAGGGAGAAGAGTAGCTCCTTAAAGATTCTTTTCTGCTTGCACGTCTCGAAGAAGTCGTCGTCGGATATTGGATCCTACGTAACCTTCTTGTTACCGAACACCGTCGCAGGATATCAACAATCGTATTTTTTTTCTTGTTATCACCTGGAGGAAGGATCTGTTTATATTCGCTCGGAGTCCCTTGGGCGGTTCGTTCGTCATCTTGACGCCGTTCTGCAGAATGCTGACGGGAAAGTGGTCGACCGGATAACTGGTCAGCCATAGCCGGAAGTCGGGGTGCACGGTTTCGGGAGTGAAGCTCTCGCAAACCTGCGCCGACAATGAAAGAAACTGAACGCCTCTGACCGAGGAGATACCTCGAGAATCTTGAAAGTAAGTTCCTCTCCGTCTCGTTCCAGTTTAATTCCTTTCCTTTTTCCCAGCGATGGGGCGGCTCGGATTCCATTACGAAGGCGTCGGAAATGAGACCGTTAAAAATTCATTTTCCTACCTTCTCCAATTGGGGCATGAAGCTCTTGGCGAGATGACAATTCTGCAGGACCACCCAGGTGCCGTTCTTCAACCCGTCGTCGATCAGTTGGGTGGCGATCACGCCCTGCCCTTGACCCAAAGACAGCGAGAACAGCCGGCTAGTGCCGAAGCCTTGGTCGTCCGCGAATTTCAACAGAACCGCCATGGGGTCCGCGCCAGGTGTCAGCACGAATATCAGGGGGATGCAGGAATACGAGTCCGCGAACGATGACAGCAGGTCGAAGGGCGGTGGCTCGATGTACTGGCGTCCCAGTTGTTCTATCGGGACCAACGAAACAAAGGATTTTCACGATAAATTGATTTTCTTTAATTATTTTTAACGCCCATATGAATGCCCTCGTCGAAACATCGAATTCAGATTTTTACTCTTACAATTTCTGTAGTTTGGCCAGATGGGATTAAAGTATTGTTCGCGTAACGTCTTAAGGATGTTCTGGAGGTATATAAAAACGCAACAAAATTTTTGAAAATTTGACAAGATATAATTCTTACTAAATTAATGCAATTTCCAAAGTTTGCACATTTTAACACATCTTCTCATGGAGAATTCATAAAATTCTACTTCAAACCGTATTTAAACATTGAAAAAAACGCAACTAGAAACTCCATTTTTATATATATATAGTAAAAATTGTGTAATTAATTATGTTTAAAATTTATTAGTATTCACTAAACAGTTACATTCGCAAAAGTCACTTACAATTTCTTATAATACGAAGAAAATTTGATTAAAAAATAAATATAACATGAAATTCGATAATTAAACGAAAGCTTTTTAAATTAATCAATTTTTTTAATGCAAAATATACTCATCAATGGCTTTCATTGACAATATATTGATGGATTTCGAATTTCTTGTACTTTTGTCTCCTATTGTACCTTCAGAACATCCTTAAGAGTCACCTACCTTCGACGAATCTCTGCACGGCGGACACGAGTTTGTCAGAACGGATGCATCTTAGCACGAGCATTCTCTGGAAAGGGTTGAGCTGGTTGTAAGGCTCGGGGAAATGTAAAGTGTGAGGCTCCATGTGATCAAAGACGACCTTCCAAGCGTCCAGGTTCTTCGTGAAGGAATCTTTCAAGCCCTAAACACAAAAACACCGGCAAACCTTGTACACGGGGCGGCTACGAGATCTCTAGTGATGAACCCTAGAAGGGGAGAGTCTTCCCCTTGAGGAAGTAGAATGGAAACCTTTTGACGCACGCCGAAAATTCAAACAATTTTGTTCGTCTACGGGCAACGCGACTATGGGGGATTTTGCTTTGTTACTTGGAATCCAGGAACGTTGTCCAATCGGCACAGCTCGTCCCAGGATTTTGATGGCAGCCATGCCGCGGGACTCGCGAAAGGATTATCGAGGCCTACGCCGCCAGTCAACAGAAACATCCATTGAGGTATCGAGATCTCTCCCCGCTTGTTCAGCAGATTCACCGAGAGCAGCAGCGAGAACAGAAGCTTGTCCTTCTCGAACAACGAACGACATATGTTCACGTACAACGAGTAGGTGAACTCCCTCGTCAGATCCCGCAGCCGCTGCTGTATGTCCTCGACCGGGTCCGTGTTGTCGATTGTGTTCTTGAAGAGATTCACGAACCAGACTAACGAGTACTGATACATCGGATCGATGTTCGCCAGAACCGCTGCGGAACATGAATATTCTATTTTACACATCAATATTTAAAATACGCTGTTCCCGTTGTTCCACTGCACATTTCGAAACGGACAAAAATAACCGTAGGGGACGACGTCTGCGCAAAAACGAAGCCGGCAGATTTCATTCAATTGGAAGAATTCAAGCGATTAGAACTTTTCAACGATCTTGGGGTCGTGAAACAACTAGAGCTGTGACTTATGAGATACCCGGGTAAACAAAAATTACTCGGGTACCCAGGTACTGGGGTAAACAGCATTACCCGGATACCCGGGTATTCGTATAAACAAAAATTACCCGAGTACCCAGGTATCTCATGAATGCATTGCGGATCTTTATGCAAAATAAAAATCGTTTGAATCTATAGAAAAAAGCAGACGATATAAATTTTAATAAATTTAAATTAATATATCAATATATTGTAATTTTTAATTTTTAATTAATATATTATAATTTTGAATATCAACGTTCTTTTAATTTCATTATTGTTTTAAATTGCACAAAATCATTTATGACTTATGTCTTATGAGATACCCGGGTAGTTTCGCTCTATCCGGGTATCTCATGGGTACTCGGGTACCCAGGTATCTCATACACCCGGGTAAAAGTCCGAGCTCTAGAAACAACTTACTCGGCTACGGGCATTTTCCGGAATTTTTTTTACAATTCTTGACGTTAGAAACAGATGCTTCTCTAAATAAATTCTGAGTAGTTTTAACTCGGCATCGGCAGATTTAGCGTTAAGCAAGAGATAAGAGTTAACTGGAAGAACGAATTTAACTGAAGGGGCGACGACGTTCGCAACGGTTTTGTAATGCCACGATCGATTTGTTGATAAAGACGAACTACCTATCGTGAAGAAAAGGACGGCGCTGTAAACAGCTATCGGCGTGTACTCTAATCTGGCCTCGTCGATGGACTTCTCGGTTATCTCCGCCGCCGCTTGCTTCGTGACTATGTCGTTCGAGAGATGTTTCGAGGAGCTCAGGATACTGATCGCTCTCTCGTCCTCGAGAATGTTCGACTCGGACGTCGAGAGCACCTCCAAAATCTTGTCCTCGATTTCCTTCAGCATTCTGCGAATAAAAAAAGGCGAATAAACAGATCCTTCACAGGAACAATTAACATCCTCGATATACTTCTTGTTAGCAGCTCCTTGGACGATCAGCTGATTCTTCTCGGCTTCTAGATCCGGCCTTTCTTTTGCTACCACGATACCGAGAAGCTGATCCTCTAACCCAGTTGGAGTGATCATGAAATTCATCAGAGTCACCTTGACCACCACTTCCGGTAGATAATGAGGATTTCTTAACTTGGTCGTCACATAGAATCTGATGATTAGAAGCAGAACTATCATTTTCAACTCTTCTCGCTCGACTATAACACTGTCCAACAAATTTCAACTTCTTTTCGTGTTTCTAAACAACTGTTGAGTGGATCTTATAGAGTTTTTTGCGCTGATTCCGAATCTGGTCTTAATTCTTCTCCTACGCGCACAGTTTTTGAGAAACATTACTTTGAGAAAAAAAACGTATTTTTCAACTTTAAACAAATAATGTGCTGTTATTATATAAAATATTGAATTGTTCTTCACAGCAAAAGATTCTGGAGACTTTCCCGAATCCAGTGATATCCATTATTAATACGTTGTGGTTGTTTAAACATGTTTAAAAATTCGGAATCAACGCAGAAAACTATAAGATCCACCCACCAACGATTATATGGAAACATTTTTGTTATCGGACAGTGTAATTAAAAACAATTTCTATATTGCTACATGTCCAGCTACTCGAGGCAAAGTAGCTTCTAGTGCAGAGGGTTAACAGCAAAGAAGGAAGATGGACCCTAACCGGAAGTGATCCGAGTACTCGATAATCGAATCTCCGATCTTGATGCATATAGTGCCGCCAGACCTGAAGGTCTGTTTCATCAGCAGCGGTTCCAGAGCGGCGTCCAGCTCTTCGCCAACATTTTCCAATAAAACAGGCTGACCGAACTGGACAGCGTTCTCCAGAACCCTCATGTAATCGCTCTGGTTTAACCTGATCACGTTAATATTCGCCTCCTTCTCCATGTTCTTCACCCATTTGTTCGCCTGGCCCTGGGGATCGATCATCAACGGCCAACGTCGAGAGTTCGCGACGATGATCGCGTTATCGACGGAGAAGAGATCGCTGGGCAGACCAAAGATGTTCCAGGATCGGATCAACACGGGATCGCCGAGGATCTGTGTGAGCTGGAAGTCGGGCGTACAATAGACGTCCAAATCCGTGCAGATCTTAATCCAATTTTCAATCTGCCGTTGTCTGTACTGTGTAGTGAAGACACCTAGGTAAGCCACGATGCCAGACCCGATCAGTATGTCGCCTGTCAGCTTGTAATAACGTTGGCCGAGTGCTTCGGCTGTTTCCGACCACCTGGTGTATTCCCCACCCAATCCGCCGATCAGCTCCTTGGCTCTCCTTAATTTCTCCTCGCACTCGGTCACCTCATCCATCATTGCCTGATAGTCCGCTTTCCTCTGCGAGAGAAGCGCCTCCAGCTCGTCCAGCCTCTTCCGGACCTCTTTCAGCTGGTTCCTCTTCAGTTCCAGCTGCGTCATCGCCGCGGTATAAACGGCTTCCGCAGCGGCCAAAGCTTGCTTCTTCGGTGCCACGATTTTCGCCACCTTGTCGTACTCGGACAAAGCGAACACCCAACGACAAAGACCCTCACAGGCTGTCGACACCTGTCTGATCCTCTCCGGGTCGAAGTTTGGGTTCGTTAAAATCGTCGTGCGGATCTTCGTCATTATTCTCTCCGCGATGTTGTCTTTATCAAACAACAACAAGTTCTCCAGAAACTTCATGTCGCTCAGCATTCGCAGAGAAGCCTTCCAGTAGTCCTCCACTGTTCCTTCTGGAGTTTGAACCTTGTCCGGCTTCACGTCCTGATGAAATTCAATTTTTTGGTCAGGTTTGATAATTCTCTAGTTTTCAGGACTGATGGAAGGATTAAAAGTGTACTTTGAGAATGCAAACTGCTTCCATGACTAGTCGAACACCTGCTGGAGGGCGTTTCATGGACCTGACTATCTGAATATCCTGCGGGGTTAGTGTGTTCAAGGCTGCGTTCGCTGCGTTCAGGATCGGCATCACTTCCTTCAAATCGGCGTCGCATTCCTCTCGTATGCTGTCCGCCTCGCTTGCGACGACCTTGAAATGTAAGATTCTCATTGCAGATTTACAAGAAATCTTTGAGGGCGCCTCTGGAAATTTCGGAAGAACGAGAGACGATAAAGTTGAACAGGGACGAAGAAACGATGAGGACTGTTCTGAGAAATTAGCTTATCGTCTTATCAAACGCGACGGTACTTCAAAGTAGAAGTCGAGGGGGTGGAAAGCGCGAAGTAAATAGCCTGGGAGTGGTTTCTACAAATGTCTGAAATAACGTGGGTTAATGAAGTTTCGGTGGCAGGCCCCGTTAAATCTCGTTAACGTTAACATGCCGCAAAGCGTAAGCGAACAACGTCGAAGAGAGGCCTGCGGATGACGAGAAAGCATCGAGCCACAAAGAAGCCGGGCTGCGAAATAAAATCGACTTTGATCTGGAAACTCGTACCAGAGCGGCCTCCTCGTCCAGCTTGACGACTTGCTCGATGGCGACGGCCTCGTCGTTCTGTCTTTGAACGTCCAAGAACATGGCCTCGACATCTTTGGCGGCGACGAGTAGCTTCGGTTGTAGCGCGACTAGGATCTCTTGCATCTTCTCCACCTGTTTGTGAGTGCTGTCCAACCTTTCCAAGCCGGCTTCGTACCGCTTCTTTCCCTCGAGCGCCTCCCTCCTTTTCTTAGCCAGAAGTTCCTTGAACGTCTTGATGAGCTCCAGGTAGGACGTCGGAGTGACGTAGTTGTAGCGTTTCGCTTTCCTCATGAATTCTTGCGTCAGGTCCTGCGTGGACGTGTGGAAGAACTGGCACATCTCGATGCAAGCATCGCGTTCCTTCACGGTGAGATCGATCTCTCCAAGAAATTTCGTAGCTACGGCTAGCAAAGCATCCTCGGGCCAGGGTTGCAGCCAGTCTATGGTGCAGCAATTCACCAAGGCCGGGAACTTCCTGATTCTGACACGGAAACTCTCACCGATTGGAGACATAGTGACAACCACGTGCAGATGCTCCCGTACTGTCTGCACGAAGAAGTTGAACAACGCCACCGGACTCCCATCAGTCTGAACCGACCTGTCCCTTTGACGGTCGATCACTCTCATCTTCTCGCAGATGTCCGTCATCTCGTCCGATGCGAATATGTTCGGCACCTCCCCCGAGTTCAGTAGATTGCTAATGTCCTCGAGGAACGTTTCCTCTCTCACCTGTGTGTCCATGAACAGAAACACAGTGTGCAGGTCGCTGGCCGCGCTCTTCTTCAGGATGTCCTTCAAGTCCTCGTGCCATTCGTGCATCCCGTACTGCTGAGACATTTCCACGCCGAACAACTCGTAGTCAGAGATATGCGCCGCCAGCTTTGTCAACGACTGACGACCCGAACCACCCACGCCGATTAATAGGGCGTGGCTGCGAGGCTGCATCATCACTCGACAGATCTTCGATAGATGCTCCACGGCGAATCTATTTGATGCACAAAATCAGTCTGGCTCTTTGACTCTGGAATGGCTGGATTTTAACAATGTATCTAGCAGAGATTAATTAATCATTTTTTTCATCTACGACTGACAGCTGAGAGTTATTTAACGTACTAGCTCAATTGATTGTTGCTTTAAGATTATAGTAAAACTATAGTAAAAATAAGCAAGTCTCGATGGGAGATTTAAGAGATGAACCTGAAGAGAACGAGATTCATCGGTGTCCTCGAAATGGAATTGTATTCTGCCAGATACTCTTCGACTACCACGGTAAGAGTGTCCAAGTTAGCGACTTCTATGTACAATTTCTTATCAGCCAGAGGGTCGTGGTAGTCACAGTAAATTAGGTTTCGAAGTTCTGTCTCTGTTACCTATGAATAAATGAAAATAGAGAGAGAATTAATACCATCGTTCACCACGGCTTGATATTATAATACAAGTAGTTAAAAACAGTTTGCTCTGGGAAGCTGACGAAAACTTACCACTATCTCTGCATCACCAAGCAAGTTCTGAAACAAATGATTCAGATCGTCGTCTAAATGAGCAGACACGGTGACTCGTATTTGCTCGACGAGCCATTTAACGTCCGTGTCGTCCACCAATCGATCCCCATAAACGCGGAGAACTTCGTGAACCCATAGCTTCTTCATGCCGACCTTAAACAGGTAAAGGGATCATCGATGAATCAAATTCCAATGAGGAAAACAATATTCAATCATTGACGCTGAAATTATCGATCAATTACTAAAGAGATAATGTTTTAAAAATATGATGTGGAGAGTATTCAATATGGAAAGCAGTGGCGTGCCTTTATAGGGGTTCGCACGTGTTATGCCAAAGACATAATTACTTTGATTGTCAACTTACAGGTTCGCTAATAGTCTCAGGCGTGGACAGCAGCACACCCTGTATCACCCTCGAGAAATCTCTCAAGTTAAACAGATAATGACACTTGGCCGGAGTCGGCAAAAGATACTTTCTAGTTTGCTTATAAATGTCCAGCGTCCCATCGACAACGTGATCGACGCAAGTTTGGAAAAAGGGTGGGAATTCTCTTCTGTTCAAGTGCCATGTCATTATGGTGCTAAATATAGTAGTCAGAACATCGTCAGAGAACTCCGATATGCCCAGAGTGAAGAAATGCCTCTTGAACCTCGGAGTGACATCCAAACCACCGGATGGAGGACCCATGGCACACACTAACTGCACGTCTACAAGTTCTATGGGAGCTACTTCCCTCAGATCGTACCAAGTCCGATGATCCAGCCACTGTCTCAGCAGTTCTATAGGCGGCTGAGCTCCGTACGTTTCTTTCTGAGGCATGGACAAATCATCTACAAACACTACCCAATGTTTCCCAGGTGGTGCCCCATAGAGACCCTTCCTCCTCCTATCTAGCTTGCTCATGATGATCTCCTGAGCCTGATTAGCAGTGGTTTGCGCAGAGAATATCACGAACAGAGGCTTATATGTCTCCGGGTCGTTCTTCTTCAAGAGAAAATCCATGATGTACACGGACTTGCCAGTACCAGTTGGACCAACCACGAGGATAGGTTTGTGGTGACAAATGAGGAGCTTGAACAGGTGAATATAACGGACAGTCTCGATCGTTGGAACGATCACCTGATTGACTGGCATGTCTTTCGGAATAGGTGGAAGGTCTTGCAAATCGTCCAGCCAGGGCCTCCACTTCCCTTTGCCTTCTTTGATGAACTTGTAATCGAAAACCAGACCAGTCGTTGGTATGTTCACCACGTAAGGCTTTGCCGGGTCTTTGGTGTCCTCGGTGAAGTTAAAACGTTGCCTGACGTCCTCGGGAAACTCCCTTTGTGTCAAAGCTCGGAAGAGCTCGCTGAACAACTCTCGTGACTCCGCGGTCAGAGTGCCTCCCATTGCCCAAATGCAGGAGAAGAAGAAGCAGCCCTGCGATAGAAACGGGATTCCTAAGTTTAATCCAGAAAATTTTCGAGAATCTGCATGTGTTTGGGAATCCCGAATATTCTCAAAAACTAATTAATTAATTGGTTACAATTATAGTTAATAATACAAAGTTTTATTCGCGGCGCAAAGGTTCGATCATTTACAACAACAAATAGTCATTTTGTGACATACTAAACGCTGGATTCGGATTTGAATCTTCAGGTTCAAGAACCACGTTAGCTATTAAAAATGTTTTTAATCAGTTTTTAAAAGAAGGAAGGTGTTTCGTTCTAGACCCGCTAGAGGACTCATCAGTAAGGCTATCTAGCGGGCTCTGCCTTATACACATTCTCAAAAACCCTTAGAACAGGAAGAAACGATTACCTCCACTTGCGCTCGTACATCTAGATCGGATAACGTCAGAAGGTACTTCTCGTCGTGGAAGTCGTTGAGGAAACAGTCGAACAGGTACGTCACCGATCTTATTAGATTCGCATCAGGCATTGTAATCAACTCCTACGGGAAGAACGATGAAAACGCTCGAGAGACAGTCGTTTTATCTAAATTGATCAGTCGAAATCGTTCGAACCTTGACTCCGCCTCTGCGCAGCAAATGAAGGAGGGGCGGGCAGAATCGCATGTACATGTCGCTCAAATGATTCTTGAGGAATTCTGTGAGCGTCGCTGGCAGCGTGTTCAACCAGGAGATCAAAAGCGGTTTCCAGCCGAGGCTGACCGGCTCCATGTAGATCATGCCGCATCTGGACACCGTGGCGGGCGAGGCCACCTGGCATTCAATTAATAATTATGATTAGACAAGTTTATGAAAGTAATAAGTCGATCAAATGCGAAACATGAAGATTTCGAAGTACTGCTGAACACTATTTTCAACAGTTCTGTCACCCGCATATGATCGACATGTAAAACAGGAAGAGCCTGTCAGACAGTTCTGAAGCGCTCTCACCTCCAAATCCATGGGCTCGAAGATCAAGTTGGTGGTGGGCGCGAGCTGGATGATTTCGCCGGAGGTCAAGCACAGCTTTTTATTGTCGTCGAGGACGGTGTTCATGTTTTCGATCCAGAGGGCATCGACGGGTCCATCGAACACCAGCCATTTCCTATTCTCGTTGGTGGAGCTCGCGAACGCTCTGTAACTGACAGCTAGGACACCGTCGCTCCACTCGTGTGAGGCCGGGTCGAACTGGCCGTAGAGTTGGCCCATCGTGATCGCCTTCGGATTAATAACCGTTATCTCCACCTGGTGTTCGTCCATCAATTGTCGCTCCTCCAGCAGGGCCAAGCACTTCGCCAACATCCTGTACGCAGATGTTTTCCCACCGAACGGTAGCCCGACGATCATGAACCCGTGCCTGACGATCATCATCTCGTAGATCTGCTGGATCTTCTCGAGGAAGAACTCCGTGCACTGGATGTTCCCGTCGACGCAGGCTTCCATGGTGCAGGCATTTAGGTGAGTGTAATCCGGAGTTGGAAGGACAACGCCAGGGAACAAATCTGAAGCGATTCCTTCGAATAGAGGGAGATCGTGAACGAGGAACTTGGGCAGGTTGACATCGAGGATGCTCCTCAGCATCAGAATGTCCTCGGACTCGTCCGGGTACCTGAGCTTCAGATTACCAGCGGCGACCAAGACGGACTTCACCGCCCTCATACCATAATCATAATGACTCTGACTGCTCAGTTGTTCCGAGCAGAGCTTGTAGGCAGTGACGATCTTCACTGCCAACGGCCTGCCATTATAGAAACCGTAAGAGTACAGAGTATTCTCAGCGATCAACGCGTAATCAGGCACCATCATGGCTACCGGTCGGAATAGAGCCTTCAGATTGTCCGGTAACTCCGATCTACCAGCATAGCCGGGATTCATCGTGATGAAAATCGCGCAAGATGGATCCAGAAAAATGTCCGTTCCCTCGAACACCATCCTCTCCGCGCCGCTGTTGATCGCTCGTTGGATAGTCAAGATCTGTTGCGCCACCACCGATAGCACTTCCAGATCGATTCGATTGAACTCGTCGAAGCATGACCAAGCTCCGCAAGAAGCTAATCCCTTGAAGAACTTCCCTAGGGCGAGGTAGTCCAGTCCTTCGGAACAATTGAAAACGACGCACTGTTTGGCCACAGCTTTCGCAAGATCCTTCGTTGTTTCTGTTTTGCCAGTTCCCGCTGGACCTTCCGGGGCACCACCCAAATGAAGACTCAGGGCTCCGAATAGGGTACGATAACATCGATCCGTCAGAGGTGTGATCACTAGTCTGGAGGAGTTGCCGAGGTATTCGTATCCGTATCTTAGGCGCGAGTTGATCATGTAAGACCACATGTTGTCTTCCTACAAAAGACAATATTTGAAATAGTATATCTCGAAGCTCTAATCCTTCAATTATAGAATTCTGAAAGTTATTCGAACCAGCCAGTAATAGCGTAGCTGACAAAGCCATCTGAAATCAGTGTTCTTGGTCACTTCTTCCTTGCAGAGACCCGCCAACACGTCTTTCCCGTGAACGTCTAGGGTAACCAGAGCCTCTGAAACGATTAACTTAGTCTTCAGAATGATCTGTCTAATTTCTATGACCGAATTTTATGCATTTATAAATTTATAACACAAAAGAAGAAAAGCTGTTTCTAATTGAATCTTGTCTGCTGCAATTTTCTGACAGGTAATTTTGATTTTGCATAAAGATCCGCATTCTGCTAACTATATTAATTGCCCAACATCGAAGGCTAAGAATGACCAGGGTGATCACCTAAGGTAATACGGTTCTGCTTTGACAATTTTCCCCTGATCAGCAAAATCACCTCGTTCAGCTCCGTCTGGCACTGATCGAAGTACCTATTTAAACCCTCAGCCCCGTATTGCAACATGGACTCCTCGATACGCAAAGTCCAATACATCTTGCCAACGCAAAGAATCGTTTGACCCGGCCAATCGAGCACCCAGTCCCTTCTCGGCTTCCGAGGATACGCCTGTATTGCCTCCTCCACCACACGCCGAATGCTCCGTCTCATAATTATTTCCAGTTCGACAAGCCACTTCTCCACTTGTCCCCTGGCTGCAGAAGTGGATATTATATCCACCAGGTCCACCACTTCGTCCTCCGTCGACCTCATCGCCAGCACGTCCTGATCCTCGTTGAACTTCAGCCTGTGGATACCCTCGAAACACTTCTTCAGGTGCGGCTGGACACTAAAGAAACACAATCTCCTGTACCGAAGCCTTCGTTTATTATTTAAATAAAAACGTGTGAGCTCTATCAGTATTTAACAATTGTTTAGACAGTGAGAACGGTGAAGAGATAGTGTAATTTTAACGACTCTGGTAATTAGTCTGATAAAATCCTACTTCATTAAACAGCACGACAGATCTGGTCGTTTTATCTAAATGCGGTTTTGCGACTCGACATTTTCATGAAAGGTATATACAATAAAGAATCGGTGGCTACATTACCGAGTTGGATCCTTGGTCTCCGACAAAATCTCCAGCAGTTCGTCGTTAGAGAGGAAAAAGAACCGTGGGAAGAATAGCCGTTTCTTCTCGAGGTAATCGTTCAGCCCCTTCTGAATGTCCTCCAGCAAGCCGAAACTCTTCTTCAGCTTCTCGAGCATTTTATCGATCTCGATCACGGAGAGAACCCGAGGATTCGCCTGGACGGCCTTCATGATGTCGCGCCAGGTCTTGTCTACGGCAGAGAACTTGCGTCCTTCGTCTGGCATTTGTTGTTGAATATCTGGAGACGTGAATATCGGCTCCAAGTACATCCAGATTGACTGGACACGCAACCACTGGTCCAGGATGTCTTGCAGCAGGTACATCTTGCGCTCCCACGACCTATTTTATCACCAGAGTTCATCGTCAGACTATTCCGGGTCTATTTCACGTACTCTCCGTGCCTCACAAGAACTCTCCTGGCAGGAAATCGAAAGGAATTCCACTGGTACTTCCGGTTCTAGCCGAATTGTTGGTCAAATTGTGTGACGTGACGCACAGTGGGCCGGATCGAAAAATTTAGGGACATTCTACCACAATGTCTACTTTTCGAAATCACAAACTAATGAATTTGGACCTCGAAAATGAAGAAATTAATGAAATTAAATAAATATTTTAGTTACAATGATCATTTAAAGTTGAGCGTTTTGAAAGTAGCATATTTCACCAGGCAGAATTGCTCAAGTTCTTTGCGATGTCCTCATCGTTTCGTCCCATATTTTCTCTCAGTTTTTCTTTATATGATATAGAGCATCTCTTCCCAATAAGAAATCATGTATTTTTTTTAGTAATAACTAATAATAATATATTTAAAAAATAATGCTGAACGATACATGACAGATTAAAAAAATGTTCTATATTTTTCAAAGGATATCTTTTTTTCCCCAAAATTTCCTAGGCTCTAACAAAGAGGAATATTTGCGGTAAAACTTCCTTTAAATAACCGTACAAGAATCATTTCCGACATCGTCCGACTAACAACAATATAGTTGTTTAAAGCGGACAATGTCGCGGCGAGGCAGGCTAAGAACTCTTAAGATTGTAAAAAATTATTTCTTTTCTTAAGGAAAGCAACTGATTCAACAACTACATAAAAATTTATAGAAATAACTAACTAACAAATTAAACAAAAAATATATTCTAACACGTATTATTCGAAAGAGATTGTTTTGTAATATTTTTTAGTTCAAACCTCATTTAAATATCTCAAACAGTTCAAAAGTTATGCACCAATGTCCCGAAATTTTTCGCTCCAGCCCACTGTGTGACGGTCTAACCACTGGCTGCGAACGAGGGACTTTTTGTAAGACGCGGAGAGTAGCTCCTACAATTTTACTAATTTGCTAACAGAATTCTACTCTCGAACGGCTTGATATTCGGCGAGTTCTTAATAGTGACCGTCCTGATGATATGATCATCCAGCAGCAGCTGAATGTCATCGACGCCAGCGATGACATAGGTCCCAGTCTCCTTGAAAGGATTTACAGTGAACGCCAGATCAGTCCAGTCCTTCTCCATCTTGTCCATAGCCCTCTCCAAGGTGGACTCCTTCGAAGCATTATCTGAAATCGCCTCGAACATGCTGGCCATCGAGTCTAAGCCCATCTCCAAGACCTTGGCCAACGTCAGGTCAGCGTCCACCTTGATGGGAATGCCGATAATCTGCGATATCTGCTCCCAGTGACGATCCTTCAACCCTGGATTGCCCAACGTGAAGATGATCGGCATGCGTGTCCTGAAATCTTCGATATTCTCACGGACGGTGGCTGCTAGATCCCTCAGGTGCGGTTCTTGGAAGGTCTTCTCCAACTTGTAGACCGTTCTAATCGATTCAACAAGTTTAAATATTGTTCATTAGTTCATTATTTTGTTCAACCTGTAGACATTAACCTGTACGCGTATCCGACGTCATTGTCGATATCCTCGGGGCTGTAACTGCCGATCATCGAGTTCAACCATAAGTCATGCTTGGTCATGAAGTCGCAGATAGCATCGAACAGCTGCTTGAATGGCTTCAACTGGTCGGCGATCTGTTTCCTACGCGGATATTGCGTCACCTCCCAACCGAATGAAGCTTCCTCTTCATTGAACTTGTCGATCTTCTCCATAGCAGCTATCAGCCTGTTCTCCAAGGTCTCGGTTCTCCTCTGGTACTTGTAGACGTCCGTTATGTCGCCCCAGTATTGAATGTCGTCCACTTGTTTGGCATAGGAGTCCAGTTCCTCCTCGAATTTGATGTACCTAACTGTTGGACGAGGAACGTAGAGTCAATCGATAGAACCATTTCGGTGTGCATGAAGATTCTCCACTGATAGGTGGAGGAATTTTTAAGAGAAGTATAATAGAGAGGCAAGGTGATAAATAATAATGATAAAATAATTAAGCGATGATACTTCGCAGAGCCTCTTGGAATTCCACTGTCTTGGTGGCCACCATAAGCTCGTTCTCAGCCAAGATATCAGGTATCTTGTGGTACCATTGAAACGCCTCGTTGTTGGAGTGGATCTCGATAGCCGAGAGGACATGATAATCCGACAGAAGGAGAACGTGCTGAATTATATCGTAGAGGTCAGCCTCCAACTGTTTCAGCGTTCCGTCCACGGATCTTTTAATGAACGCGATGAGGTCCATCAGGGCTGCCGTATCCGCAGGCGTGCTCAAAGCCCGGTCTGCTATAGCTTCGTATTCCTGCGCGACTCTGCACCAACAATTACTGTTTCCTTTTGTCTAACCATAATTCTCTCCAGCGTCCTTGAAGGATTCAGAGAATACTCGCCTGACCGCAGTGGACTGATACTTGTCGACGAGGGTAGTGATAAGAAGATTCTGTATCTGACCGACTTGATCCACGATTGTCTCGACAAAAATTTTTCGGGACACCTTGAAGAGTCCGGCGAACGCTGTCCCCTCGACTTCCACCGGAATATTCGCCATAAGCGAGCGGTAACGCCCCATCATCCCCTCGTATTCCGCCAGCGTTTTGTACTCGTCGCTCGCGAACCTCTTCACCAAACTGTACTCGTCGTTATTGTACAAATGTGCGTACCTGTAACGAGCAAACACGATTCCACCGATCGTCGGAAATAAACGTGCGAAGATAACGATTGATAATTACACTTCCAACGCGGTCAGTATTTTCTGCGGAATGATCATCTCGCGATCGATCAGATCGATTATCTCCTGCTTCTGTGCCTCTACGATCGAATAGTCTATCTTTGCCTGTAGCACCGAGGATTTTTATTTATTACCCGTTCATAAAGAACATACAAAGAGGTCCGTTTAAGTAAGAACACCTAAAAATCTCTTCAGGTTATTGTGATGCAAAAAATATCTGGCTCGAATATTTTTTTCGGAGTTGTCAAGGTCATCGATGTTTTTTTGGTACATAAATACATTTCTTTTTTATTGCATGGTGTAACTGATGGAAAAATACATTCAGATATGTAGAATAACATGACCTTAAAATGACCTTGATCCTCGAAAATCAAAGTTTTACAGATATTTGGTCCGTTGACACCATGCACATTGAGTAACAAATATTTTTTGCGTCACAATAACCTGAAGAGATTTTTAGGTGTTCTTACTTAAACGGACCTCCCTGTATAATAACAATTATTTTCGATTTACTTCGAGGATATCTAAGGTGCCCGACCAATCCAGATAAAGCTGCGTCTCCAACGTGTTGAATTGCTTAACAGCCGCGCATATGCGATCCAAAATGCCGGAAAGTCCGTTTTTAAACGCATCGAACGACGGACGGAAGCTCAGAGACTCCGATGCGACAACTATGTCCACTTGAAATTCGCATTTACTAGGCTAGAAGTAAGAAACAATTATACATTTCTTCTAGAATGATTTTTACAGAACTGACACCGATTCACCTGGCCCCGGACGATGAAATTCATGAAATCTTTCAGACTATTTTGACACAGGGAAAGCAGCTGAGCCTCCATTATCTTGGCTACGCAGCCGAAGAATCGTTTGAACTTTCTCGCCTGTAAAGGACTTGGTACTAAACCTTTTCTGTTTTTCTGAAAAAAGAAAATAAAATGGATTGTAAATTAAAACGAACTCTTCATTTCGCTGAAACAATATAGATACTGTACCACGAGGAATATATCCTGAATTCCACTGTACCAAGAGCTCTTCAACACGATCCTCCCCTTTTCGATTTGACGAGAAAGTACGGTTTCAAACTCCCCCAGGTCCCAGCTGCCCTCGTGTTCCACGATTTTTCCGATATTGACGAGCCGGAAGTCTCTGGAATGTAGTTGATCTATCGAACACGAGTGCCGCGCTGGAAATGAACAGTTCCGTACCGGAATTTTTGTATCCATTGATCCAGAGTCATCTTCATGCATGGATTTATCAGGTACAGCGTGTCCTGCAGGACTGCAACTCGCTCGCGAACCTGACCCACTAAACTGGACAGCAGATGAACATCTTGTTCCTATCGAAATTCCTATTGTAAGCTCATATTCCGAAATCAATTAATTTTATCGTATTTATCGCACGAAGTGTACTCGAAATGAACGTTCTATATAGAATATCGATTATGCATCCACCTCCTGCAACTGTTCCTGAAGAGGATCCCGCAGCGCAAACTCCAATATCGCTTTCTTAATATTCCTAGTGTATGTGTCTCTGATCTCGAGTAGTAGATCCTCCGTACAATGGTAGAATCGATCGCGCAAACCGAACGGAACCGAATGTAATATATTCTCAAGAACGTCATTGTGTATTTGTGCAGTATGAAATGTGTCTACCCCGTTCGTAATATAATTATAATAACGATTTATGTCCGCATCCGAGCTTAAGTCTACGTCCAACTTCGGCAATTCAGGTTTCACCACCAGACCCACCATGAATCTACAAGGAAATTTCTCTTTAATTAAACCGAGCTAGGTAATCGTGTAATGTGCAATTTTTTCAAGATAAAATTTATAGTCTTACAACTTATGCAGAACTTTTCAAAAGACTGGTCATCGATAACAAAATTCTGGTTGCGATATATTTGCAATGTAGAACGATGCAGATTGTGTCGATAAAATAATAAATAATATAATAATAATATATAGTTTTATTACTATTATATTATATTTTATTATTATTATATTATATTAATATAATTAATGATTGTTGACCTGCGGAAGTTCTCCGTTTTCAATCGATTACCGGTGTAAGTCTCCTGCAACCTCAATAATTTTTGTTCGTCATCCCTCCTTCTGCATCTGCGGCAATTTTTAAAAAATTCTTCGGGCAGAGAATACAATGGTTCGATCTTCGAATCGACCAGTTTGCTTATTTTCGCGCTAGTTTTCGCGCGCTTTCTTTTGATCGACCGGCTCGGAAGCCCTTCGCAAGATGTGACTTCCTTGCAATCGCATTCCATGTTGAATCCGGGATCCATGGAAGGCCTTCGTAAAAATGGAATTTCTTTTACGTCTAAAAGAAGATCCACAAGCAATGTAATCGTACGTTGACAGATGAAAATTTCTTTGAAATGTTCGAGTAAAATCGATTACGAGTCATGAATCAGTGACTAAACAACTTACGAGTTTCAATCGAAAGTTATCCATCTCCTCTACTACTTTGCGATCGAATTTTATACCGTCACAGAAGGCGCCACTTTCGGAATAGGTTTTGGTTTATCAATTGTTACAAGGATTGGTTTTTAAACTATATTCACGGTAAGTATTGAGATAAAGAATCGTTTCTACGGTGTAATCAAAGTTTCGAGTGAAAAACGATCGTGCAGTATGTTTGCTAGTCGTCGACAAAAGAATCTTAACCACATGCGTTTGCCATCGTTAAATCGCAAATACATTGACACTAGCCACAATTGACTGCAGTTTCTAGGCAACGAAATTAATCGATTCGCAGAAAATGTGTGGTATTTCTCAATCTAATGCTCTTCCCGTGTAACTGACATTTTACTATCAGTTAGATTTAAAATACTGTTGAAAGCGGTGATCGAACATTTTTAGGTTAGGTCTCCCCAAGATTATTGAACAAACCAGTCAGTATTTATTTCTATATAAAATGACAGAACCTGTGACATGTTTCAGATGATTCCACGTCAGCTGTTTCGTTCGATACACGCAAATTATCTGCTCTGCTATTCTTCCAAGAAATCATTATTATCAAGGTTGCGTAAGAAAACTGGCTACACGTTCGTGAACTGTAAGAAAGCGTTAGAGCTACATGATAATGACTTGGAAAAAGTAAGAAGCTAGAACGAATGCTGTTAATGATTATTTGCATCATACATTAACGATTATTAAATGTTATAGGCTGAGGAATGGCTGAACGAACAAGCGCAGGCCCAAGGTTGGTCTCAAGCAGTCAAATTACAATCTAGAGCAACCACTCAAGGATTAATAGCAGTGGTTACCAACAATAATTATGGAGCGCTTGTGGAGATCAACTGTGAGACGGACTTTGTTGCGAGGAATAAAAAATTCCTTGAGCTAGCAGAGATCACGCTGTCTACTGTATTAAAGCATGGAATGACGATGGAATCGCCTCTGCCTGTATCGAAAAATGTACTCTTCACAGATTGTATTAATTCTTTGCCAGTTGGTGATGGCAAGAACCTTGGCGATCATTCTGCTCTCACCATTGGAAGCATTGGGGAGAACATTAATATAAGAAGGGCATTATGCATAAATGTCCAACCAGGTGTGCATCTCTATGGCTGCACTCATCCCACACCTGTCAATCCAGTGCCAACATCGTTTGGACGATATGGTGCCCTAGTGGCTTTAAAATCCAAACAAAAATGTGCCACTCTGGGTTTACAGCTTTGTCAACATATTATTGGTAATTATACTCGCTCCGAATTTCTATAAAACTATTTCATATATTTTATATAATATATTCCTTGATATCAGGAATGAACCCATCCAAAATTGGAGATCCACACGTCGATGAACCAAACTGCGATGTGGATGAAGAATCAGTCATGCTGTACCAAGAATTTCTGCTCGACTCCACTGTGTCTGTGCAACAGCTATTGCAAAGTAAAGAGGCAGAGATTGTAGACTTCGCACGATTCGAAGTGGGTGAAGAGGTCGAATCAGAAGCACAGAAACAACCGTTGGACTCCCTAGAAACATGTGGTTGAAATAGAGAATAATTTCGATCCAATGGGGAAAGACCAATTATAAATTTCATTATTGTATCAACTTTCTTCGTACCTAGACAAAAACGTATCGTTATTTTGTCCAGATAAAAGTAAAACATGCAAGCACGTTAATATTTAATTGTTTATTTTTGTTACAGATAGAATTCTCTATAACTGTTGCGATTCGTTATTAGCCGTAACTCGAAATAATAAATTGGAAAAGTGATCGAAAGAAAACGGATCTGATATATATTGTTAATAATAGACTTTTACTTATCGTCTAATGCAGAGTACATATGTAGAAAAATAGATTCGATTTAAAATAACAATGCGAGATCAGTAAATACAACGGTCTAAATGCAAACAACTTTGCATCCGAAATTCTAGGATCGACAATCAGATTATTCTTTCTCTTCAATGTTGTTGTTCGTTCCGCATGTGGTAGCGGCTAAAAGCTCGTTTCTTTTTCGCATGAGTCTGATCGATTTCCAAAGCCACATTCGCGAATCCTTTTTCCAGTAAGTAGCGATATCTTCTGGTGGATATCTAACACCCTGAAAATTTAACAACAACTTAGCGCGATGTGTATCTGAATAATTGGATATCGTACTTGGAAGTATAATATATCAGGATTATGAAGAACTTCTCGACAAGGAAGCACATCTCTGGCATTCACGCTGTACAATTCTTGTTCAAAGTCGTCAGAAGGCTCGGTCTGAGCATCGCTCATTCGCCTAAGCGGTATCTCATTCCTGGCTTCGAGTTCCGCGTCTAATTCCAAACGATCCAGGACCGATGCGAAGCTCTTTGATTCCTTACATTTGCCGAGATTCGCCTGTTTGCAGAATAATTCAGGGTGAGTCACCTAACTCTGCCACCTTCGATTATTTTCATTAAAATATAGATGTCGCCTCGACTTTTCTCTGGTACATACGACAATATTTAAACCACCTTTATCACCTTGAATTAATTGTAAACTGTATGTTAATCAACAAACGTTACAAACAACAAGAAATGGCACACCTGTTACCAGAAAGATTTGCCAGAACTTCAGTTCAAGCTATGGCTGAACACCTCACTTATGACTAAATTCAGATTAATTATGGTAATGAACTGACACCTGTCCTAGACTGGGTAATAGAATCTACCTACAACATCTGAAAGTTATCTGCCCATTTCACTTACCAATAATATATGCAACATACTGAAAAAAATGGCAACCATGGTCTCCAATGGACATAATATACCCACTGCAAAGTGGATGGATATAAATACTACCATGGACTCTATACCATATAATGAGGTTTTTCGAAGCAGTTAAAGAATACTCTATATGAAATACACCTTTACCAATCAAAACCTACCTGTTTACAGACGACTTAACAATTCTATAGAGAGTTAAATACCAAACCTTCACAACATACATTATAACGCACACTCGACATATAACAGAGATGGTCAACTAAAAAATAACATTAAATTCTCTGAAAGAAGAATGAAATAATCTTCTCTTGAATACACACCTCATCGTCGTTTAAACTCAGATACTCAGAATTTGGAGGTGTAACCTCAACGAAATATCTAGGTGCGACATTCGACAAAAAATTATATCGACACGTCCACGTTGCAAACCTTAAAAATGATCTCAATAATCGTCTACATATCTTGGAAATGTTGTAAACTAATACTTGCTGCCCAGATATAAACGTATTAATTATGCGCTGATAATCCATCGCGTGATCCACGTGCGACTATAGCTCAACTATTTACGTTACAGAAATCAAATTTATCCTTTACAAAAACCTGGATTCCATACATAATGTCGGCGTGAGAATAGCAACTGGAGCTTTTAAAATTTGTCGCATCTTCGGTACCTTTCGGTGTTATATACTTTTCACGAACTGAACACGCGTGCGCTGTATAATGTACTTGTTTATAGCACATCTTGACACTGAATATTTTCAAATGCGTATAAACTGTAAACACGTCCGCAGCGCTCGTAGGAATCAATTTATGAGACGTGTGCACACGTCTATAGCACTCGTAGGAACCTATACCTGACACGTGTATACGCGTCTATAGCACCGAAAGGGTGCAACCCCTCGAAAGTATTTAGTAAAAACTTTATAAGCAGAACATGCAACGTTTGATTTTGCCGGAGATCAAATAATATAAAAATAATTAGTTATTTTTGTGTAAACAATTTGTGGAGGCTGAATTAGGTCACTCGCCTTAAAGGATCAAGCAATACACTACTGAAATGCTGGTAAAGTACTTTCATTTTGTCCCGAATTTATAATTTTTCCAGGTAACTTTTCCAATTTTTCTACTAACATTCTTTGTTTTAAATTAGCTAAATCGGCCCAGCCGTTCTCAAGTGATGCGCTTACCAACGAACAAAATTTAATTTTTATTTATATAAATAATATATAATATATAGAGACATAAATTCGTGGGAAGATTAAGTTACGGTTAAAAATGATTGGAACCTGCACTCCTTGGGAACACACGTTGCATCCTATAGCTCCGGACAGGCTCATGTCGCTCTTGTTCTTGGACAAAACATTTTTCTCGTCCCACGTAAAATTTTCATCTGTTCGCGAAACGAAACGTGTAATTTCAACGTCGATTGATACGATAATGAATGTTAGTACACGGGAAAAAGCCACTAACCACTCGAATTGTCGGATTCATCGTTTCTCCAGTCCATCGGCTTTTTCCTCGACCATGTAAAACTATCATAAAAAAATACAAGTTTCTTGTATCTGTCAGAGTCAGCTGACAGACACTGATCAAGTTCCTCTTCGTATGGAGAAACATCGTCCTCGAGCTATGTTCGAATAAATGAACGGCTTTCGTGGAACTGTTCACGTATCTTCATATACCAGGTGGCATCGAAGCATCCACCTTAATTTATTCCATACTCCATAATTTTCGGAAGTCTGTATTTCCGTACTTTTAATAATAAAGTAGAGTATAAGTTAAAACGTTTCGTTGTAGAGTGGAAACGCTCAATCACTTGTTATCTGCTCCAATTCGCTGTGTTCCCTGGTGCAGGACTAACAACTGTATTAATTTGGCAGAGCCCAGCTAATTAACTATCACAGCAAAGCATTTAGGTCTTGGAATAGAATTTAAATATCCTGCTATGTTGCCGAGCAGGTATAAGCACGAATGTGTATTATAGCTATTTGCCCTGCGCTCCTCTCGGGGCAAATAACATTAAGGAGAGAAAAACTTTCAATCTTCGGGTGGCAGAAGACTATTTATCTTGCTGTCTCACTGTAAATTACCCTGAGAATGCATGGTGCTCTTTTCGGAGTAAATGGATAATGCCCCACAGGGCAATCAGTGCTTACGCTTAAATATCGTCGCGAGTAAATTTCGAAATACCGATATTTCGCGACCTTTTCACGTTTTTTCTACATAGGAAAAAGTCGTTTTGAATGAAAAAATTTTATAACGGGACCACCCCGGGGACATACTCTACAAGATGCAAAAGGTTTCGTACCGATTGGTCCATCCATCTCGGCGTAATCGGTGAACATACATAGAAAAAAAGCACATACAGGTCGAATTGAGTAACCTACTTCTTTTTCGAAGTCGGTTAAAAACTGCACTCCCCTGACATAGATACACGTTGCCTCACCCGACCGATTCAGATCATGGATTTGCTCATATTAATGTAACAGTTCGTTTTACAGGATTTTTTAAAACGTAGTTCTCTTTAAAAGACCTTAAATCTTGAGAAAGAGGAACCCGAAAATTTTTAAGACTTAAAAAAAGCCACATATATGGAATATCCTGCAAAATAATCTACAATTAAAAAGAAATCAGTTCCGCAAGTTAAAAACCTGCGTCCAGACGCGCAAAGGAGATCCCAACTTAACCCAGAAAAAAAGAATTCCAACGGACAGAAGCTCGCAGTAATTCAGTCCGGTAGTTACAGACCGACTTGGGCCAATGAATCAAGTAAAACCGTAACCGCTTGGCGGTAAAACCGGCCGCGTCGTCGGACGTTTAGTGCTCGGAACCGGGGCGAATTGTTTTCCTCAGGGATCAGGAAGAGTAGTTGATTCGCGAAATACCTCGTGCTCGCATATTACACACCGAAAGGCGCCAGAAGCGAGTCTCTCCGAAGAGCAACGCACTTAATCTTCCTTGCGCGGTGCCTAGGAGACCGTAATCTCGATCGTTACATCGGCATCCGTTATTCGAGCGAAGACAACCGACGGCGACGACGAGGAACAGCTGAAGAGAAGGAGGAAGAGGAGAGTAAAAAGAGGGGAAAAAGGAATAGGAGCACGGAGTGGATAGGGAAGCGTCGTTGGATAATGTTAGAAAGGTAGAGGAACAGAACGGAACAGGTGCGCTCGAGCGAGATGCGTGTACAACACCATAGAACCGATGCCCGCATGGCTCTCGCCGCTCGTATTCACGAGGTACCCGTTGGTCACGGGTGGCCGGCCCGGGTTCCGGGCCCACTTCCGGACGAGTCCGCACCGGTACGGTTTCTTTTTAGTCAGGAACGCATCGTATCAGTTGTGTTCGCGTACAGTTAGACGGTGTTGCTTCGTGCCGAACGCCTTCTCCTGCTCCTTCGCGCATATCGCCCACGGAATCGTTCCCGCGCCGCTTCTAAATGACGTGAAGGGATCACCGGGAGATAAACACCATGGATTTCTCGAGACGGGTGAGTTCCACTGCGACGAACCCCTGAGAAAGGTCCAAGAGTCGTTACGAGATCCATCAATCCCGTTATCGTCCTGATATCCTGAATCCTTCGTCGCTCTTTCATCGATAGTTAACTTTATTATTTTATTCTGTATGCGTGAAATTAACCAGACCTGTGATGAAGATCCAGGAGTCGTTACGAGATCCATCAATCCTGTTATCGTCCTGATATCCTGAATCCTTCGTCGCTCTTTCATCGATAGTTAACTTTATTATTTTATTCTGTATGCGTGAAATTAACCAGACCTGTGATAAAGATCCAGGAGTCGTTACGAGATCCATCAATCCTGTTATCGTCCTGATATCCTGAATCCTTCGTCGCTCTTTCATCGAGAATTAATTTTGTTATTTTATTCTGTATGCATAAAATTAACCAGACCTGTGGTAAAGATCCAGAGACGAGGAAACGATCCATCGATCCGTTGTCGTCCTGACATGCTGAATCCTTTGTCGCTCTTTCATCGAAAGTTAACTTTATTATTTTATTCTCTATGCGTGAAACTAACCAGTCCTGTGATAAAGGTCCAGAGACGAGGAAACTATCCATCGATCCATTGTCGTCCTGATATCCTGAATCCTTCGTTGTTCTTTCATCGAGAGTTAACTTTATTATTTTATTCTGTATGCATAAAATTAACCAGACCTGTGATAAAGATCCAGAGACGAGGAAACGATCCATCGATCCGTTGTCCTGTTGTCCTGAATCCTTCGTTGTTCTTTCATCAAGAGCATGTATGCAATTCGTGTCACGGTCACTCGGTACTTTCGTTGTAGATTTTCTAAGTTTCTTCTGTAGAATTAGTCTTCCATCGGTTCCTCAGTTTTTGTTTGCCGTCAAGTTGTTGAATACAATCGTGTCGAGGTATGTTTATCAATCGGAATTGGTTGTTAAGTGGTCGACAGAGTTGCTAATTGTATTAAGTTTCGTTACGCAGCACTTTCGAGACCTTGTCCACCCCCGTCGTCGAGATTTCGTGTCTGTCTTCGAGGGGGTGATATTGATTTCCATTTACATGGTCATCGTTCTGTCGGAGAGTTTTGCAACGCCATGTCTTTCCTCCTTCTGATTCATGGTGCCTACAAACTCACTCTCTGGAAACGAATAATTAGATGTTACTTGTTTTCCTATGATAAAGAGACACCGAAACGCATACGCATCTGCAATTCGCCTCGACTTACTATGACGGTCTATCAAACGCGAAATAGGACGGAAGCTGCCATCTGCACTTCCACATAACCCGTGTGTGTGTGTATGTGTGCTATAAACGCATAAAATCCACCGTCTGGTAACAGGAAAGCTATAAAGCGTGTGATGTTATTCAGCGTACGGTATTCAATGATTCCGCTACCGTGCAGTTTGTTAATTTTGCATTTCTCAATAACGTCGATGCAGTATTTTTAACCAGTGACCCCGTTAACAACAGACAAAATTATTAAATATTACAAGCAGACTTTCTAAAGTTAGCAAATCGACGCGACCCGCGGCTCGTCCGGTTGTCTTCGTCTTAGGGATTCCCACGATTCGACCACATTTTCGTGTGATCAACACTAAATCTACCGAGCTTTAATTTGCGCGGTTCATGATATAATATATTTTCTCTACAAAACATCTCTATATTTCAATTATTGCGAAATAAACAATCTGAAACCGGACATTTGACCGGTGCTGTAGATTTATTGATAATCGATTGCAAGAAATAGAAACCAAATTGAACTTTATTTCATCCCTTAAAGATTTTAATAAGCGGGGAAGCATATATGGACGTATTCAATTTTTTAAATTTTACAACAATTTTGAAGTAATTAATATTAGTACATTAATTATAAATGCATAAAGATCCGCAGTCTAGCGATGACGTTAATATGTATTTTTAGTCAGTGTAAAAGCTTCTTTACCATTTTCAAAGACTCCTCACATGCAGTGGCGCGTTATTAACTAGTTGGGTTGCCTTGGTCAAAGTAGATTCCAGCACCCATAACCACAACTAAAGAACATTCACGTTAGAAAAGATAAAACAATTGTAAAAAACCAGATGCATTTATTATTGCATAAAAAGTAAAATGAATTCCTCTTCATCCACGAAAACCTTTTACAAACAAAATACAAAATATTTGGTAAACAATTACAATAATTGACATGTAAAGAGCATTATAAATCTAATGCACATATGATTGCAATATTTATTTAAATATTTACTTTTCGGCTTTGTTCGCCGCAAAACTATTAATTAGTTCGTTAAAATCAACACAATTGGTTACATCACTTTCAATAGATAATATGGATAAACACAGACAGTTTATCCTGACCCCAAAGTATTTCTTAAATAGTTCTTAATTCTTTTAAGAACATTGAAAGAACGTTATGTCGATGCATTGGAAGCTGGAATTGTTAGAAATACCTCAACATTTGGAAATGATGAAGTAATCCTCTTCGTATGGTTTCATACGATCACTGTCCGTGCAGAACACAATAGAATTTGAGTTCGAAATTTTTTTATGAGAGAAACGAAGGTTTCGGATCTCGAATCTTCGTTAGTGTTCATGGTTCTCCTTGTGTTTGGGGCCTCGGGCATTTGGCCAGGTTGCCCATAGAGTAACGCGCCACTACTCAGATGTTTGTACAAACGCATGTAGACGTTAACAGTTTTATTAAAGCTATTTTATAATTTTCAAAGACTTCTGAGATGTTTGTATGCAATCGCATGTAAATCTGCAACCTGTGGCATATGCCCGGGCATTTAGCCAAAATGCCCATAGGGTAACGCGCCACTACTCAGATGTTTGTACAAACGCATGTAGACGTTAACAGTTTTATTAAAGCTATTTTATAATTTTCAAAGACTTCTGAGATGTTTGTATGCAATCGCATGTGAATCTGCAACCTGTGGCATATGCCCGGGCATTTGTCAAGTTGCTCATATGGTAACGAGCCACTACTCAGATGTTTGTACAAACGCATGTAGACGTTAACAGTTTTATTCAAGCTACTTTATAATTTTCAAAGATTTCTAAGATGTTTGTACCCAAACTCAGCCACTACTCAGATGTTTGTACGCAAACTCAGATGTTTGTACAAACGCATGTAGACGTTAACAGTTTTATTCAAGCTACTTTATAATTTTCAAAGATTTCTAAGATATTTGTACCCAAACTCAGCCACTACTCAGATGTTTGTACGCAAACTCGGATGTTTGTACAAACGCATGTAGACGTTAACAGTTTTATTAAAGCTACTTTATAATTTTCAAAGATTTCTAAGATGTTTGTACCCAAACTCAGCCACTACTCAGATGTTTGTACGCAAACTCGGATGTTTGTACAAACGCATGTAGATGTTAACAGTTTTATTAAAGCTACTTTATAATTTTCAAAGATTTCTAAGATGTTTGTACGCAAACGCATGTACATCTGCAGCCTGGGACAAGTGCTCGAGACCAAACGGGGAACGTATCGCGTGTAGAACTCCCCGAGGTCGAACGGTCGCAAATTTTCACCTCCCCGTGAAACGGTTCGCGGAAGATCGGCGTGGGCGTGCAGCAAGTGCAGTCACCGCTTCCTGCCGCAAATGATCGTCGCGGACCACGCTCGAGCAGCACGTGTACACGCGTATCGTTCGCGACACGCATACAATTTCGCGAGAGCCTGTTCGAACGCTGGGCGTGGGCATGAACGGGCGCGTGTGATACGCGTCCGCGAAAACAATGAGGATCGCGAGCCCGCCGCGCTTTACTGCACTTTGCTGCACCCACACGGCCCGCGACTAAGCCGAAGTTAATACCCTGTTGCATCACCGACGTTGAAATATTTCTACACGAGACAACGGGCAACGGAGCAACCGGCAAACTGGGAAAGCGTGGAGCAATTAGCGAGTCATTCGTCAAGTGGAAACCTCAGGTCGGAACGAGACAGTCACGCGAGCAGAAAAAGTAGGGAAGAAACGAGTCGAGACACTCGCGGAGAATGCTAATGCCATTTTGTAGCATCGTTGCAAACGTCTCGCAATCCAACACACCGATCGGTCTTTCCGATATTTACCGATCAATAAAAATAAAGATTTTTATCCTTTCCGGTACGACGTGTTTCGTCTTTTTTTATTAACCGACTTCGAAAAAGAAGGAGGTTACTCAATTCGACCTGTATATGTGCCTTTTTTTTTTCTATGTATGTTCACCGATTACACCGAGATGGATGAACCAATCGGTACGAAACCATTTGCATCTTGTAGAGTATGTCCTGGGGGTGGTCCCGTTATAAAAATTTTTTCATTTTTATTGTTAATAATTTCAGAACTAGTTGCATTAATTCAATTGTATTCCCATACGTAGGTTCACTAGCCTATGCAGAGCAACTGAGAACTGCTACACAATCATTCTTACGTACCGTGAAATTGTAGCATTACTGACGGACGTAATATAAATCGGTAAAATAAGTAACTATTAGTGCAGAAGTTAATATCAGTTATAAAGAACCTCAACGATGTATGAACACGTTCTTACATATTCGTTTACAGCGGCGCAGCTAACGCGACCATTTTATAGCGTCGTTACGAAGACCTTGCACAGCCTATGGCCCCAATCGATCGGTTTTTCTTTTTCTAGCGGTAAAAGTAGGAGTGCTAAATCAGATTTCCGAACTGAAATGGTCGGAACATTATTCGAAGAGTTATCGCATCGTGTCGCGAATAACTTCCCCGACAGACGTGAACAAATTCAAAAAGGATATGATTCAGCCCAATTAAAAATTAGTTGGAGGATACTATAAGACGTTTCCAGGCCGAAAGATTTAGCATCAGGGGAATTTGTAATTCAATGTGTCGTTAATGAGAGCATTTCGAAGATCGTTTGTCGAACCCAATTACATATACATGCAGAAACTCGAGCGCGAATTCATTCAAACCGTGCCACCGTGCCGACGCGCGTACACGATTGCACATTTTTATTACGGATACGAAAACAATATATGCCCGTTTCTCCGTAACACTTACTCCGACATCCTGTTACAAGGAAACATCGTAAGCCGTGAAGCTAACACGGCAATTAATTTCTGATAAGACGGTGATTCTTTCCAGAATTGTGTTCTCACACGTACGTTCGTGGCTCGGTTAGAAAGGAATGTAGGTGCATGCTACGTGGGTGTGTTTTAGAGTGTGATACGCACAGAACAATGAGACTTTTCCAACGAAATCGTCGTATGTCGCACACACTGTACGAAAGCTTATCTCGCTTTTACATCGTCTGACTTCGCAATAAAAGAAAAACGATCTGTTCCGAAAAATGAAATTTTCATGTGCTTGCATCTCGTTCGGCACAATAAAAAAAACTTTCCGACGACATTGAATACGATCATATACATTATTGAACGAAAGAAAATGTGATCCACTTCCATGTTCTCTTTAGCGGACAGAATAGCATAATTCGATATTACAGGTTACAGTCGACTGCCCCTGGATGAAATCTATGCGAAAGCAAAGTTCAATTGCCAAGTAGTGGTATATTTAGAATATTCTTCATATGGAAATTGAAATTCGAAACGTGATGATTCAGCGACTATCGTTAACAGTCTCTATCTAGGAATGAAAATTTGCATAGTTAAACAATTAGTCAAGTGTCGTGGAGGGACGAGACCAGGCGAACCCCAGCGAGAGCTCTGAATCATAGGATCGTGGATCACCTGTGATTAAGTCCTCCGGAGGACCTCGCTCTCGCGAGTTCCCATACCCTAGTTTTCTGCGAGCGAGCGCGGTGTGCGAGCACTGATCGCGTTTCTCCGTTGCGAAATTCATGCGCGCGCGATCGTGCCGCGAGGCTAGACACGATCAGAAAGGATCGAACCGGTGTTCGTTCAATTTAAAACGTAAAATCGATCGAGACCCGCTAGCTGCAGTGTTCCCACCGAAAAGCATCCTGAATAAAGACGAGGATCGAGAGGACCGCATAGCTCCGGACGACAAATGTCGGAATTATCGTCGAGGATCGAGGAGTCGGTGCGTAATTTCTAAGAAACTGTGGGGAGAAAACGGATAACTGCAAGAGGGAAAGCGTGAGAAGAAGGGCGATTTCCGGTGATCCTGGCAACGGCATCGTACTCGACACTTTTGAAAATCGAGAAGAACCGTTCTTTGCCGGTCCTCCTCTCGCTCGCGTCGCGTCGACTGAAATGTACCGTTCCACGCCGAGAATAATCGGCCATGTAATTTCGTTAATTGATCTTTCCCCGGCCGCCGATTGTTCCGGATTTTTGCCCGATATCGCGCCTCTTAATTGGAATTTTACGTCGGAAACTGGCAAATTGGTCTACGTATTAAAGCCCCGGAATTAAAGTTCCTGATAATAACGATACGGTTCGGCTTTTATGAGTGCATAAAGGGAGGAGAGTGGTATATAAAGCCCGCGGAAGTTCGCGAAAGCTTAATTGAAATAAGGAAAGCACTCAGCGCGGCGTCGTCCCTCGCGAGTGAACAACAAGCATCAAGGATCTCGATGATTTTCTTAGAGGATTCTCTTGATTTCACGCAGGACGACAGGAGCTGCCGTTCCGACGACTCCAATGGCGATATCTTCAAAAACGTCCCGAAGAACAGCACCACGTTCCGAGTTTGGAAAATCGAGGTAATCTTCTCGACTTTTTTTACTTTGCTGTTCTTCTCGATCTCTCCAATTTGAAACCGTAGGAAGATCAACAATTTTTCACCGAGGACGTAATAGTTAATTACATAGACTCGAGGAGAAGAGCAGAGTTTAATATATTATGCAGGACGATTCGTTATTAATGGTGCGATCAACAACACTACCGCTCCTAGTCTAATTATAAAGTGAAACTGTGAGACTTTTTACAGTAATTTTCTCAGGGAATTTTTCACCTTATTTCTTCATTAGAAAAAAAGAACGTCGTCTCATCCTCATCCCCTTGCCGGTCGTTCCAAGAATAACGAACCACCCTGTATACGGGAATCGCGTGAGTTTAATACGCTGCATCGGCTGTTCGAGAGATTAAGAAACACAACGAGTGAAAGTGTGAAATACGAAATTACATTTTAATGCCGGTGCAACAGGGATTACGGGTCGCAGCCGTCACCGGAAGTAATATGGGATATTTCCTCTCGGAGCTGGCATACATTATCTATGCGGTGTCGCCGAAGGACGGTCCGCTCCCTTATCCTGGCATGCCGGTAATTAGTTTTTATTATCGATGCTTCTATTGTTACCGCTTCCTTTATTTCGCAATCTACTCTGTCATTCTTGAAAAAAAATGAGAGAAACCTGTGAATTGTTCGCAATACAGAAAAGGATGTTACGCATATTTTTCAATCATTATGAACTAATTTATCCGCCATTTACTTTCATCTTTTCACCTAATACATTATTAAGTAGTATAAGACTTTCTTTATGCAAAATAAAAATTTTCTACCTGAATTGCAACAAACTGGAGTGATATAGAAATTCATTTTCTTTCTTAATATGTCTTGAAAATGATATAATAGTATGTTTAAAAACTCTTCTAATATTTTTACGGTCTCAAATTGCACCTATTCACTTTCGTCATAAATGCATAAAATCCGCTGTCTACTTATTACCTTAGCAGGTGTATGTAAAAAGATTAACGTGTAACAGTTTCTTACGTTCTCTCACTTTTTGCTTATACTTGCTACCGTACTTTAGAACACCGGATACAATATTCGTACGAGTCAATCCTCATCATGAAAATTATTCAAACAGGTTAAGGACCTGAAATCGGGCCCGGTAGTCCGTGTCATTCATTTCTGGATTGGATCCGCGTGCGACTCGACGATTTCCGGTGCAGCCGCCCTTCGAGCTGCAGAACTCGACTCTCAGATATCCGCCACGATTCTTCTGAGAGAGGCGCAAGGCCGTGAAAGCCCGAGGTTTTTGGCGTACTTCCGGCAGAGTCTCGTCGTCGAGAAGTTTCATTTCGAAACACCGTCCTGCAGTTTGCACAGAGTCACCGGGGTAGCGAATCCTCTTTTAACGGAGCTCGAAAAGGTCCACTGGGACCAGTTCAGCTCACGCGACGTGATTCTGGTGGACGTTCTATTCAAGTACGTTCGAAATAAATTTAAAGAAACTCTCCATTCAATTATTCATCAACTGATACTATATCGCAAATCTTCATGCGAAATAAACATCTTCCTTGAGCACATTAAAAAAAGACTAAAAATATAGAAATTCTCGTTACTTTTTATAAAATAATGTAATCTTTTTTCAATCAGGGGCGTCATCTTCCTCTGGCTAGGATCCTTAGCCGATCCCTTGCACAAACGACACGCGGTGACCATCCTGGAGACGAAGAAGGAGAACAACAACGGCAGAGTCGTCATCGTTGAAGATGGTTACGAGCAAACTCTAGCCGACGATGACAGACACCTGTTTGCGAGCATTTTGGACCCATCTACCAGGGTGGTTCGTCCAGATCGTCCTCACAGAGTGAACACGCCAGCTCCAGTGAAGCTGTACAGGTGCAGCGAACAGTCTGGCAAATACAAAGTGGCGGAACTGAAGTCTGGGCCCATTCTGCGGTCTGATCTAACGTCTGAATCGGTTTACCTGATTGATCGTGGCGAGGCTGGTGTGTGGGCATGGGTTGGACACAACGTTAACGCTAGGGAAAAGCTGGAAGCTGTCCGCAACGCGCGTGGATTCGTCAAGAAGAAGAACTACAGCAACGGCGTGTCCGTTGGGAGAACAATCGAGACTTACGAGCCGACAGAGATGAAGGCTCTTGTCAGAGGCTGGGGACCCTCGAAGGCTAGACCACTTTCCCTACCGCCCAGCTTTGAACCTGACTACATGAACGAAAGACCCAGGATGGCTGCCGAATGCCAATTGCTTGATGATGGATCTGGCGAAAAGACTCTTTGGAGAGTGACTCAAAAAGAAGGAACGGTCCTGATCGAGGATAAAGGCATTTACTATGCAGAAACCTGCTACGTGATGTGCTACAAGTACGGGCAGGGTCGTAGAAGCAAATGCGTAGTACGTAATCGATGTTTCATACATCATTTAATTTTATCATACCAGAATTTAACTGGCAACGTTGTAGGTTTACTGCTGGGAAGGAGTTCATTCTGTAAAGGTAGACCGAGAAGCAGCTTTGGAAGCTGCTTGTCGTTTATCAGAGGATAACTCTGCTCAGCTGGTGAAAGCCTGTCAGGGTAGGGAGCCACCTCATCTGCTTCAGATATACGATGGAAAATTAAAGATACTAGCTGGAAGACACCGGGACTCTCGTTAGTAACGTTTCTGAACTTTGGAGTTTTGCTACTCTCCTGTTTCGCCAATGCAACCTGGCTGTTTAATCATTTTGCTTGCAGCGCCGGAGAAATACCTTGTCAGGGTATTCGGGTCTACACCTTATTCGTCGAAAGCGGTTGAACGTCCTTTGAGATCTAGCAGCCTTGATTCTAGCGGAGTTTTTATCCTATTTTCGGATATGCCTGTAGTATGGTGCGGTGGTAAGAGTACGGGCGACGCTCGACAAGCGTCCCGACGCCTAGCGCCTAGAAATGCGCTCCTGATGATTGAAAATAAAGAAGACAATGATTTCTGGGAAGAACTCGGAGGTAAAACGATAACTAGAATTATGGGATAATCATCAAATTTGTATGTGCGAATGTTGAAAGAGAATGATACCTTCCAGGAAAAGGTACTTATGGCACAGAGACCGTCGATGTCGGAGAGGAACTTGAGAAACACTTATATCAGTGCGTGACGGAAGGAGACACATTCGTCGGTGAAGAGGTTCT
Source organism: Lasioglossum vierecki (assembly GCA_028455595.1). Lineage (NCBI taxonomy): Eukaryota > Metazoa > Arthropoda > Insecta > Hymenoptera > Halictidae > Lasioglossum > Lasioglossum vierecki. Next base: position 14,194,554 of record CM052343.1, read on the forward strand.
TGGATTTGGTCAAAGCTGCCTGCTTCCGGAAGCGATTTGGCTGCTGGATGCTGGAAATGTAATATGGATCTGCATTGGAAAGTATTCGACGCCCAAGTCGTTAAGAGAATGTGTGCACGATGCTATGGTGTTTTTGTACACTCATCCAACTAGTCGAGATAGAAATACTACAATTTCTGTGATCAAGCAAGGTGCGATAACTCGCTCTTTCACGAAGGATATTTGTGATGTTCTATTAATTGTTTGTCCTGTTTGTTTCAGGTGCGGAGCCTTCAACGTTCATCGGACTGTTTGATAATTGGAATTACAATTTATTACGGGACTACAAATCATTTGAAACGTTCTATACGCTTTCGCAAGATAAAGAACCATTGACAAAGATACAGACATCTTCGAAATCGTCGAGCGAGTTCGATAATTACGTGAAATATCCGTTTTCTGTTTTGAAAAGTGATCCAGAAAATTTGCCATCCGGCGTTGACGTAGCTCGCAAAGAGATGCACCTTACTTTCGATAATTTTATCGCCGTTTTCAAAATGGAACCGAACGAGTTCGTGAAACTACCACCCTGGAAGAGGCAAAGACTGAAGCAATCCGCAGGCCTCTTTTAACTCGTAGATCTCTGCCGCCGTTATTATAATAAAGTTTGTACGATAGTCATTATAAAATAATCAAAATATAAACATATGTATACACCTTGTATTTTATTGTTTGGAAACTAAATTTATTAATGAAAAGATCATAAGACCAAAGACTCTGGCTGTTTAAAAAATTTGCATACCATATCAGCTTATACTTAGAAGTACCTAATGCACATTTCAAGATGAAGTATCCATTGTTTCCTCGGGAATTCTACGAATAATTTCTTCCTCGATAATTATAGGATGTACTGTTTTGTTGAGTATAGCAGTGGTGCCCCGTTTGTATCGATAGGATATTGAACGTTCTCCCTTTACATTGGCGACATCATAGGGCCGCAAATAATCGACAGAACCTTTCCGTATGACGCACAGATCAACGTTGGAACCAGAAGCCAAATCATTGAACACACCAGCCCGAATTGCATCCGCTACAAGTTCTTTAGCCTCCTCTTCCTAAATTCAACGTTCAATGCGAATACATTATTTAATAATCAAATATAAATTGTAGTTACACGAGAACATTGTTTGTTCTTACTTCCATATTAGGTTTCCATCGACTTTCAAATACAGACATCGCAGCTAATGACCCACTGCCCATAGTGGTATACATATGCTTGTCCGTTGACCCATGAGGATAAATGCAGTATAAGTGTGGACCATCCAAATCGCAACCTCCTAATACCAAAGCTGCTCCAATGTGGCCTCGATAACGAAACAGTAATTGTTTGATCAACGTATTAGCAGTGCAAACAGGTACCAAACGACCTGTATTCAAACGATGCAATTCCAACTGGCTAGATATCATCTGAGTTGTCATCTCAGTGTCTGCAGCGGTTCCTGCACCACAGCAACTGCGAAGGAACAATTAATGAATCAGTTGTATAAAATTTTAACTGTTTCATATGAAACTTACTATATATTTTCGGCAAGATAATGAATCTTGGAGCAGTTTTTATCAGCTACTATGGTGTCGTCTGTTGCTCGCGTATCACCACCAAGGATCACTCCATCCTTGTAAACCACTCCTGCGATTGTTGTTCCAGTTTTAACAGCCTTAGGTGGTTTAAATCCTTTCTTGATCAGAAAATTATTTCTGTAACAATATGAGACTAAATTAAACATGTAATTCCTTTAATTTTCATTGTATTATAATTTTTCTCGTTGAATTTGCTACTGTAGTTTATTTGGAAAAGTAATTATTATTTAAAAAATGACACAGCACTATTAACCTATGATAGGTTATGTATACCGGAAAATACCTTCAATCTTTATGATGATACGAATTAATACTATAATTTTTATTTTAGGATAGACTGTGCAACGATAATTACCTTTGACCAAGTTCAAATGAAAATCCTGGTGCAGGAATTTCTGGAGCAAGTAACGAAGACATTGTTGAATCTTTATACTCTAGACACAATCAACAAGAGCACCGTCATGAGAAACGGTTTCGTAAATGTTAACGCTCGCCAGAAGATGGCAGTGTTACCTATTATACAGGGTGACACAATTTTTTCCTTCACGTCGTTCTCAACTCTTTGCTAGTGACTCAATGTTATACGCAAAATACTGTAATATATTCAGTCTTATATTTCCATCTTATATATAACAATTATCTAAAATAACTTATTAAATACTTAAATTATATGTTGCATTTAACACTATTTTCGAATGGATACGGTTCGAAACAGAAAATAATTGCCTAAAAATGTGATGCATTTATTAAGAAACGAAACAGTGTATTAAAAAGATAGCATGCTTTGTTTAGTTACAAAAATTAAAACGGTGCGACAAAACCTTGAATAGTGCTTTCACATTACACAGATTGTTGCTCAAATTTCTAAATCGAAGACATTGTAACCAAGCAATAAATTTAGAGGAAGTATTATAAAATGCTATGTATGTACATTATTATAAAAAACGGTATATCGTTTAGCTAAAAAAATATGTAGCGCCTCCTGACGCTCGATAAAGTTTAAAAACATTAACAGCCTAATAAATGACACATATGAATTTTATATGAACACATTTATAAGCAAGAGACATCGCTAATGATCTCTGCCATCATATTTTTGTCTTGCAAAGCTGCGTCCAATTCTTCTTGATCCCATTCCAAACTGATTTTCGATAAACGGGGTTCCTTTTTCGTCGTCAATTTCAAGATGCCTCTCGTTTCTATCAACGAACACAAACTTACAAATTCGGAACCGTCGACAGCATGAATATTTCGTTTTTTGCAAACCTTTTTGTACACTTCATGCAACTACAACAAAATTGAAATTATATAAGTTATACTACAATATTTGATCAGAAATGCGTTATAGAACTTCGCGTTATTACAACATACCCGTCCCACAGTTACATCCTTGTTCCGCCCCTTATTTAAAATAAGCAGAAGAGAACACAATAACAACTTTTGTTGCAAGGGAAACGTGCTTTCTTCCTTCTCTATATTCTGAGATCCTCCGTAAACTCCATTTAAGACTGTAACAACTTCCCTTAAGTCGACTGGTTTGTCTACAGGAGGCTGCTGTTTTTTCGGGCTGCCTGTATTTAGTTCTGTAACAAAAATATATCGTTTTATTCGCTTTTCTAATACAATTCCTTTTTAGAATAATCAGAATAACATACCATTGTTGTTCGTGGGTTGTAAAACTTGTATTAATTTCTGCGATTCCGCAAGCTCTATTACTCTTCTACTTATATCTAAAGCTCTCCTAATGTCTCCAGAAACGGCAGCAACTTTTCCAGCTAACATTTGCACTGCATTTCCAGTAAAGAGATCCGATACTTTGGCTTCGTTTAACCTTTCGGTTATTATGTTAGATATCTGTTGTTTGGTATATGGTGGAAAATGCATTAACTTGGGTTTTAGCTCGCATCTAGCCTGTAATCTCGGCAATATCCTATCCGTCAAGTCCAAAGCATTAGCAATGCCAACAAGAAGTAACTTTGAATTCTTGATCAACGGCCATTCAAAAATAGAATATAAAACAGATTGATTCCTGCTCTCTAGCTGGTCCAATTCGTCCAAGATTAACAGCAACATTTTATGCTTGGAAATTAAGTATTTCTCAATAGCTGTTTTACAACTTTTCCCAGACTTTCCACCAGATAGGCCCAACTCCTGTACAATTTTTCCATAAATTGTCACAGCAGACTTCATGGTTGTACAATTCACGTAAACCACTTTAAAGTTTGATTTAAACTCAGGCCTCAGCATAAGTTTTGATAAACACGCAGTCTTTCCAGTTCCCGGAGGTCCTGAGATGTATAACGACGTAGAAGTTTCATCTTTTAAATGCTTCTCCATAAGTTCTTGCAACTGAGTCAATTGAGATTCTCTGCCAGGTAATGTTTCAGGTACTGAGCTGTGCAAAGCTTTACGAGCGCTGCGATACTTTTCTGAACCAAATAATTTTTTAGGAGTTAACTTGTCCTCCGTATCCGGCGAGGAAATTAAATGCAATTTATCTAAAAGTGTAGAGGGTGTAGAGGGTGTCGAGGGGCATCTAACTTGTTCTGTTGTCTCTACCCTTTTTTGTTTCGGTGGCGAGGAGCCATTATCTCCTGAAATAAGAAAACAAATTTTTGTCACATATTTTATTACATAATAGAAAATTCGTATTGATAATAAATCCGAGTTACATACTGTCAGACTCGCTGGATTTTCGGACGCGTCGGGGAGTACTGGCGGCTGTGCATTTCCCACCGACTTTCACATTATTTTTAACCAACAAATTCTCCAGGTCTGAATCCGAATCCGATTCACTGCTGCTGAAGGTAATCACCTTTTTCACTGTTGGCGTGTATTTGTACGAAGTTTCTCTAGCAGTAGCATTGGTAAAATCTTGTTTTATCGCGTCATTTTTCGTCCCATAAAACGAACACTTCTTTCGTATACTGAACGGAATTGTTGTCTGGATGCTTTTCATTTTAACAAGATTTTTCTTCGTGCCAATAAAATTCTTAATTCCCCGTGTCTTTTAACATAAACGATTTGACATCCATGCGAAATGCACTGCGATGGTAGTTTTCGCGGGAAGGTGCTTTAAACGCGGGAAATCGAAAATACGTGATCACGAACAATCACGAATCAGCGAGCGTTTAGTTTCGCGCGTGAAACGTCGCATTTCAAAAATTTCAAGGTTCATATAAAAGTGACTAGAATGAAAGAAGTAATGTATAAGTATTATTCACTGTTATAAGGAGACTGATTTTACGTTGCTTTAGTTTGCTGTAGCTCTGGCTGTAGGTATCTAAAATTTATAATATTATTTATAAATTAACTTAATTTATATAAATTCCTCAAATTTTATATAAAATATTTTTATATTAAATTTAAAATAATTTACATAAATTTATATATTAATCCCTCCATTTTATATAAATTTAAATATTATTTATAAATTAACTTAATTTATATAAAATATTTAAAATAATTTCAAAGTTTTATATAAATTTGAGGAATTTATATAAATTAAGTTAATTTATAAATAATATTTAAATTTATATAAAATTGAGGAGTTAATATATAAATTTACGTAAATTATTTTAAATTTAATATAAAAATATTTTATATAAAATTTGAGGAATTTATATAAATTAAATTAATTTATAAATAATATTATAAATTTTAGATACCTACAGCCAGAGCTACAGCAAACTAAAACAACGTAAAATCAGTCTCCTTATAACAGTGAATAATACTTATACATTACTTATTTTATTCTAGTCACTTTTATATAAACTCCTGGCGCCCCCTAGAAGCAGATTATAGAAACTACAGTGAACGACGTTTCCGGAGTTGCGACGAAACCAGCGTTCCTCTTCCATATTGGTATTAGAAGCCGAAGGAGACGGCGGAATTGAAGTCCGCAAAAATCGAGATAATCTAGATTGATCTAGAAATCTCGTTAATTTATAATGAGAGCGAAGGTAAGATTACATTAATATTTTCTCGTTTATTCTAATATTTTTCTTAGTAAATCAGTAATTGTCTATTTTTCGGGAAGTTGAACTTGTGTTGTTATCGGCTACGATGTGCGTGGTTGCTTGACACAATGTTGTAGCCGCAATGTTCCTGTTGTAACGATCTTGTTTTCTTAACATTTTTAATACTATTCAAAGCGTTTAATTCGTTTACTAGTTGTACAATTCTTTTGCTTCATCTTTTACTATGAAAAGTACTTTAATATCGCGAATGGTGTCTTTGACGAAGTGAGGTTAAGTGAAATCCTTTGTTAATTTTCAGTGGCGTAAAAAGAGGATGCGCAGGCTAAAGCGTAAAAGGAGGAAGATGCGTGCGAGGTCCAAGTAAATTTTCTACACACGTTCTCTGTAAGTATACATTTATATTTTTACATATTTAATCATGTACCATGCTAATCCTTCGACAATTTGGCTAATTCAAAATGTATGTGGCAATGTGCCTCAAAGATATTTTGCATTAGACACAAAAATCCCTGTGCTATTAGTTATTAAGTTTACCGATTATTCGTTTCAGCTGTACAATTCCAACACCAGTTCCGACACAACCGAGCTTGATCAACCTGAATGGGGATACATCAGCAATTTGACAGACGATTTTATTGTACCAACGCAGAGAGTTCTGTTTTATTATGTACGCGTCTTGTACGGCTAAATAAACTTCATGAAATACATAAAAACTCTCCTCTTATTGCCCTATCATTTGCTAGAATTTAATGATAAAATTTAGAGAAATTTTCGAGATTCCGTACACGTTTCGTACATGTTATTCGAACTGCTTAAAATTAATATTTACGTACCATAATAATCGCTAGTATAAGTACAACGTTAGCGAAGATCTACACGTGATTGTAAACATAACCTTGTTTATAACGTGTACAAGATGCGGGGACGGTTACAGTCGAGTCTATTACAAACAAGGAAATTGTTTTATGAATATTTTAAACCTCGTGTAAATAATATAATTACATATTCTCAGTTGAAACAGGTTCGACAGTTTTCAGTAAAGAATGACGAAGAATTAAGAAACATAAAGAATTTGAAAAGTAATTCAGATAACCTATCTGGTTCGTTCAGTAGCACTTACAAAATTTTCGATGACAAAGATGCAGAAATTATACTCGACGCCAGCGAGAAAGAGAAAACTATTCAATTGGAAGATTTACAAACTGAAGAGGAATTTCATGATCCTTACGTGGGAATCAACTTGGAACGTAAGTTAAAATAGATGGAGCATAAAAGATTTTAATGAAAAGCGTAAATGAAATGTTTATTAGGTGGAGTCACCGGAGTATTTGAAATAGAAGATTTAGTATCTCTGTTACGAAGGGAAAATGCAAAGAACGTCTTTGTGGTAATGGTTCCTCCTGAACTGTCATATGTTAATTACATGGTGATAGTTACAGGGAAATCGTACAAACATATGATAGGTCTGGCTACTTTTGTACGTAAAGTATTTAAGTTAAAAAGGCATAAAACAGATCTAATACCAAAAATTGAAGGAGAAAAGTCGAAGGATTGGATAGCCTTAGATCTAGGTATATATACTTTCTTGTAATATCTTCTATTTGCATTCATGAAGTAATTTGAAAAGTAATATTTACATTGCTTATCTTACAGGCAATATTGCATTGCACATTTTCTCCATGTCTTCAAGAGTATCGTACGACTTGGAAACATTATGGGCGGTTGGTCATGAATATGATAACAAGAGTAGAGAAACTGGTAAAGATGATGATATTATGGAACAATTTAATAAATTTTTGGCTGATATGGATCCCATCGATGAAAATGATACCATAAAAAATAAGAAGAAATAAAATTATGTTAATACATCATTGTATCGTTCTAAATACATTAGTATATAAAATAATTTGATGAATTTGTATTTCTCTTGTCTAATATACACAATCTATTTGTTACTGTATTGTACCTGGTTAAACTATGAATTACCTATGAGAAAAAAATTCAGGACAATTGTAGGACATTTTAATTAAAAAGAACTTTGAATTTTAAATACTATTTTTGACATGTGTGTGTACATTTGTTGTTTACGAAATGCACGAGTTCGGGGTTCACACACACACGTATGCGTACATATATATGTTATATGCTCCCATAAAGGGAAGGGGTCCTCCCACTCCTCTCCTCACACTAGTTTAATGATTCTCCTTTCAATAATTCGCTCAGGGAGCGTCCATATCTGAAGACGCTTTATCACGCATCGAAAAAAAATGAAATCTTATCGAACTATCTATTTTGTTTCACACGCTGACTAATCATCCATTACATTTGATACGTGTTGAAATCTTTACCTTCATTTCTGTGTGTCAATCCGAGCGTGGTTATTGTAATCTTTAATACTGTACCACTTTTCGAGAACTGCATCAACACATCTGAAGTTTACTTAAAATTTGTAAGATAACAAATATATCTCGTACTGATAAACTTATAATAAAATATATACTTTCATTAATCATCTATGTAATCGATGTTATAAAAACAACGGTGTCTTCCCTTGTGAATAAACAATGAATGAACTTTCAACATTGTTTGGGTAATGTATGTTAATTTTTCAAAGCACCTGCTTTTTAGATGAAAATGCGACATTCTGCTATATCTCGTTATCTTTTATTTTAGCGCATTCCATGATTGTTAGAAATACTTAAATGGACATTTAAATACTGCAAATAGTACTCAGAGACAACAAGGAATGAAATGGTGAAAATAATTCACCAGATTTCAAAAAATGGCAAACACTACTACAAAGTCAGTTTGTAAAAAGAAGTCTACTCACTTCTTCCAAGTCCCTTTAAAATCAACAGAACAAATCTATCTTGTCTTCTTGATACCAACGTTGATCGCTTGTTTTGTGTATATAATCCATTTCTCTGCTGACTTGGTAGTCGCTGTGCAACATTTTAGAGAAGACAATCCATTATGGGGATATTGTACTATCGGTTTCATGTATGCACCAGCAGCCACATACTTTATGCTTACTGTTTCGAGGCCAGATTGGTGGATGACGGATGACGATAAATTGGCAAAAGGTGTCTTTCTTTGGTTCTGTCTTCAACTGTGTCAGTTGATTGGATTTGTCTTTTTTTCACTATATAGGTATTATTGCTTTCTTTTCTATTCGGCTTTCACGTTGACTGCCATGTGAATTTTATGTATTTTGCACTAGTCTTGCGAACAAATGAATTGATATTCAGTGCCACTGACCACTGTGGCAGTTAACGTGTTAATCACTTTTCTTAAAGTAATCAATAACTGTTTGTTCAGGTATGCAAGCCTCATTGTGCTATCTGTGGATGCTATTATATTATCTGGCAAGGAGAGAACTAAGACTCTAGATATAGCAGCTGCACCAGCAGCTATAGAACTATACCTTTTTTTACAAGCTTGGTTTCAGGCAGCTCCTCAAGCAATCTTCCAAACACATTTACTCTTTCGTGAATCATCTTACCATCAAAGTCATCAGTCTGGTATTTTCATTTATTTTCTTGTGTATAGTACGTATAACAACAATTATTTTACAAATATCAGAGTAATAAATACTTCTCTTTTTACAGTTGTTATTAAAGTGCTCTCCATTCTTATGTCCGTTGTGATAGTAGCTATTCAAACTACCTCCTTTCAAAGGTTCGAAAGCCAACGTGTTAATGGCAGGAAATTACCATGGGCAATGTGGTTGAAAAAATACCGTGTTCAGGTATATTAATATATTCTACATACTAAAGCTTCTACATCTAGCCTCAATAGATTGAATTATTTTCTGAAAATACATACCTTGTTTGTATAATTAGGAATTCTGTGATCTTGAAGAAAAGACTCCCTTGAAATTATCTGATGTAAAAGAGGAAGACAATGTCCATGCGAATAATGTGACGGAGGAATCAAAGGAATGTGACGAATCTACGAAAGAAGATGAGGACAAGAAACCAATTGATTCTCATATTACTTTGGACCGTCAAATATCTTTAACACCACCGTTACCACCAAAGAATGTGCAGATTAAACCACCTCCTACGCCGTTACGTGGTATTACCACAGTCACACCTTTACCTGTTCCCGATGTACCAGCTCCACCAAGACCAGATTCGATTTGTACAATAACAGAAACGGAGCCTGAAAATGTACTTACTAAATCTGATGGAGAATCAAACAAAGGATCGGATACAATGCACAATTTAAACGTTCCGCAACGAAGGTATACAAAAAAAGGTTTAGAAGAAGACGACCCTGTAGGGAAATTTTTATGTTTCTTATGGTGGTTTTGTTTTATATTAGCACGTATACTTGCTATTACCGTGTTCTACGAATTTTATCCAGTTTATTTAGCTATTGTAATTACTATACACTATGGTATTATGTTGTTGTACCTTTTCTATTATACGAAATATTACGATGCCATCACTTTTTTTGTTAACTTATGGCTGGGATTAATTTATATAGTCTGTTTAATCGAGTACAGAATCAAATTTAGATACGCGGACAAGTGGCTGTTACCGTACTATGTCTTTGTAATAGCACAAAATACACTTATAACATTAGCGTGGTACTTTTATGCAGACTTTGACGGATTTTGGTATTCATACGTGTTTTATGTAATATTTGCAAGTATGGCGCTCTGTATTTCATCGACGGTAATTTATTGCGTTCTACTTAAACCAAAGAAACGTAGAATATATACCAGTTGACAAACAATTAATGTTATTTCTTGGTAGATGTTTTACACGTAACGGTCCCAAATTCGAGACCGCGGGAAAAAGGCGACTTCCCGCTGTATATTCGACGGCGAAACTCTGAGCGTAAAAACGCTCACGTGTTCGGCATTTTTCGATGATCAGCTGTACGGCCTCAAATACAGGTGAAACGCACCTGTAAATGTAAACGTCGCGCCAATCGCGTGAGTACGAAACGCGCATCACCCGAGTTACCGTTCCCGACTTTTTTTTACAACAGCACCACCGATAAGCCCAAACTAGAATTTCGAATTCCCGCTCCGTTCTCGTTCCGAACCGACAGCCCACGGGATCTAAATATGCTCGCAAAATCGTGTGAGACACCTTTAGAATCCGAAGAGTCGATAAAAAAAGACTATATAGTTTTCTGTTAAACTCGCTGAGAAGATTCTCGTCCGAACCTGTAAGGCATCAAAAGCCCTGCAAATAAATTGTGTAAAAATTCTGTACAATTAATTTTAAATTAAAATTGTTACGGATACAGTCATGATTCCTTTCGTGGTAGACACGACTATTTAGGCAAATAAGACGCCGACACACCTCAGCTAGGACTCGGTGCAACAGTAGAAATTTCATTAAAATGTGATTTTAAGAATGCTTTAATCTTTTCCTCGATTGCATTAACATTATCGGTTTTTGTATTTACGTGAGGCTCACAGTTTCATTTTTGATGCAAAGGATTGTAAAACGTGATCGTAAAATAGTTAATGTAATTACAATTACTAAAGAGTTTTTGTAACGTAATATTAGATACATTAAGGACTGACAACAACTACTATTAGATAATATGTTGAAAATGTGTTTATCATACATTATTATAAATTACAGGTAGCTATGTCTATTTAATATTTATACAAAAGTGATTCTTTGAAAAATGTTTTACAAATAGTATATTCGGCAGCATTCGTTCTAATCTGCTATGCATTTATATATATATATATGTATAATATATATATATAATATATATATAATATATATATACAAAGATAATTCTAGATACCTATATGAATACTTATAAGTATTAAAATATAAACAATATTTGTTATATATGTATTTATATGTCTTTCAATTTGTGTTTTTAGTTTTGAAGACTTTATAGACATTCAATTAAAATACTTATTGTTCGACTGAAGCACTAACTTATGAAGCAAACTGAAGCATAAGTACGTCACATCGTTTATATCTCGCTGCTCAAACTTGGCAGAAAAATAACTTTAAAATTATTACTATTAAAGAGGTATAACGATACAATTAATAAAGAAATATTACTAAATCTGATTTGATATAAAATATATGTTTCCTTACATTTCCCTAACAATCTAATTCACATAATTCATTTACACATAAGTATTCTTTGGACAGGAGAATTATATATCTCATACATGTATATTCGAATCTCTGTGAAGATTTCCCAATTGCGCTTCAAACAGAATATCATTTAATAATTTCTCAGCTATAATCCTTTGGTCTAATCTCATATTCCTAAGTTTTGCTGCTACATTTCGTCCAATTGCATCGAATTCGTCTTCCACTACAAATGAATTGTTATGCGATATTTTCAAGAGATCAGTAGATTCAGTTTCGTCCGACTTCTGTCTACGAATTAATGGAGACTCGCTCCATTCATTGGATTGATCATATGTCTCTTCGTGTCCTGGTTGATGTTCCTAAAATAAATACAGTCTTTAATTTTATTCGATTTCTATATTATAACAGTTTCATGAACTAGTAACTTACGGATTTATAATATTTTCTGTACCCTCGTTTCGTTCGAACCAATTCAGGACACTTGTCACCCGACAAGTCAATGTATATCATCGCAGGTTTCCTTTGATTCGATTTACATTTGATTTTATCAACCATAAATGGATGTACCCTCTGTAGAACACTTAAATTAATGAACATAAAATCACTAAATCGAAACTCGAACATTCTAAATATTAAAATGTCATACTTTAATGTGACTTAAAAAATTTCCTGTGGACTTTAAATTTCCATTCAAGTGTTTCTGGCACTGTAAACATCGCACTGTAACATTGGTATCTTCTACTCTAATTACAGTAAAGAATTCTCCGTCGAGAATAGCTGGCAATCGAATCGGAGTAAGAGTCATATTTTGTTGAGCGTTCGACTGAATTGGTGAAATCTGACTGGTTTGATCTTGATGTTGTGTCGGTGACTCTTGTTGTTGATGCAAAGTATCATGATTCTCTACCTCGATACTTTGAGACGAACCTTGTTCGCTTGTTTGCGATATCTCTTGCTGCTGATTCGTACTATCGATCATACATGTGTCGAAAGTTTCAATCTTGGTCTCGTACCTTTGCGCAGGGAATGTATCCATGATCGTGTTATAGATATAAAATTGTCTGTACGAAGCGAGCAAATTCCACGAGGAGTTTTAATAGCTCGACGAATAGATTTTACTCATATACCGCTTCAAATTTCTGTAAAAAAATGATCAACCATGATTTTTCCTGACAACAATGTAAAATACTATTATTTATCTTGGCTTCTTATTGAATTTTAGATAAGCTGTTAGATAAGGATGTCATATACATAACAAATCTAGATCAGATAATAGATGAGACTGTGTAGTGGAAGTAAAAGAAATTGTCGTGTTTACATACCAACTTCGTAAAAATAGGCTAAATCAACGTAGCATTTTCTGTTGCACAGCGTACGGTATTCTCGCAATGATCAAATTTTCGGTGCATCTCTTCTAATATCGTGGATTCACCATTGAAGACTTCAAAGCACGGTGTAAAAAATACCGTGAGATATGTATGTACGTGTGCGTAAAACCAAATACTTGGTAACACTGAAGTAAATAAACATATGAAATAAATTATCAATATTCGGGCAAATTTTTATATGTCGCTGAAAAAACTTGTTTCGTTAAAAATTATTACCTTGTAAAGTGTACGTTTCTTCTCGGAAGAATTTCTATAATAAACGTTTAACGTCTGTACACTTGTGCCTCGCTCTTATCATAATTTCTGTATCACAGCGATAATTTCACGTACAACAAAATTTCACACGAATATCACAGATATATTTTCTACGTAAATTAAAAGAGCTCGGTCGCGATATATTCATATATTATGAGAATATTTCGTTAACCTTTGTTGCAGGGTAATTTTGTAAAACTACATTACGTTGCCAGCATTGATAATACCGGTCCGTTGCGTTGCATTAGAAATAAAGCGAGGTTGAGGTTGAGGTTGAAGCTTAGTGTAGGCGCTGCAATCATCGTGTTATAACGTGTTCCAAGCGTATTATTACAAACATCATTTGTTTTTGTTTAAACTTGGAATATTGTAATGTTCCATGCAAGAGAGTGTTTACAGTACAACATCTTTCAGCGTAAATGAGCTTTCGTTAAGATAATATAGAAATTCTACTGTAAAATTCACCCGGGATTGTTTTCTACATTAAAATGTTTGCCTCTTGTACTGAAACAACAAAGGAGGCCAAAGAAAAACAAGATGATGTATCAACAGAGCAAGAATCTGCAAAGCCATCGATCGAACCTAGTTCGCAGTCGTCTTGTTTGAAAATTAAACTAGAAACAGAATCACAGAAGGTAATAAAGTGTGATCATGAAATAAAAATGTAAAAATATACAAAAATTTGGCAACAGGTGGTAAAAAATGCGAGAGACGATTTCTCACAATTGTAAGACGTAAATAAAAGAAGAAGAGTAATACTCTTTTCAACGAAATCAAAATGTACAAAAACGATATTGTTAATTGTTAATAATTAGATTGCGGATCTTTATGCAAAATAAAAATTGTTCGCGTTTATTGCAAGGTACAGCAGCCAAATAGATACTTCTGATGTTTCTTAATTATCTTATTAAGCTGAAATTAATACATTGCTGTCCTTAAATCTTTTTTATATGTCCACTGCTTCATATTGTACATATCCAGTTTTGTCATAAATTCATAAAATCTGCAGTCTACAAATAATGAAAGAGATAATCGTCTCTTTAAATTACCCAGTCCCTGTTTGCATAGCATTTTATTCATACGCTAAACGCTTACCATTTCACGAAACACGACTTTTAAATTACAGCAAAACAACACTCCTTCAGACTTGTCAAGTGGCAGCAGTAGAGACCATGCGAAATTAGTTGCGAAGCATTATAATTCTATAGAAGATAAGGGCCTGTCTACCAGGAATCAGAGTCGCATCTTGTACATGAGGAATTTTAACAATTGGATTAAGGGCATGCTTATATGTAAGATTCTGATTCTTGTGTGTTTAGAAGGAAGAACTTTATTCTTCTCAATCTATAATAAAAGTAATTTAAATTGCAGCTGAATATTTCAACAAGCAGGATAAAGTGCACGGATCTTCTTCGAGAGTATTAGACATATGTTGCGGGAAGGGAGGAGATTTAATGAAATGGATGAAAGCAAACGTGAGGCATGTGATATGTGCCGATTTAGCTGAAACTTCTATCGAGCAATGCCAACATCGATATAATGAAATATTGAACAGAAGTTCAAACGACAGAGGATTTGATCCTATATTTACTGCTGAATTTATAACAGCTGACTGCACGAAGGTATATCTTCTTACGTAGAAAAATGTGCATTTTTCGTTTTACATCGTACCTATGGAAGTTCTCTATAAAGAAGAGTTTCAGGTTCGTTTAAGGGAAAAATACAAGGATCCTAGTATACAGTTCGATCTGGTCAGCTGCCAGTTTGCATTACACTATAGTTTCGAGTCTTTGCAACAAGCAGAATGTATGATGAGAAATGTTAGCGAATGCCTCAAAACAGGAGGCTATTTCATTGGAACTATTCCAGATACATATGATCTAGTGTATGTTTATCTTCGATGTGTACTAATAGTTGCATAGTAATGCTAAGCAAGTATAATCATTATTCTCTTTCCTTTATCAGTTCCAGGTGGCAGAAATCCGACGGTAATACATTTGGAAATGAGGTTTATAACATAGAATTTTTCTGTGATAAAGAAAAGCCACCATTGTTTGGTGCTAAGTATAACTTTCAGTTGGAAGGTGTTGTCAATTGTCCAGAGTTTCTTGTTTATATGCCTCTACTTACCAAATTAGCTGCAAAGTATGGTTTAGAATTAGTGAAATTTGAAAGGTAAATGTAGAACACTAGCATGACAAAGCATTTAAGATTACACGAACTAAACGCCAAATATGAATTTACAGATTTGATAAATATTACGAACGTATGAAAGTCGAAGGTAGATCATTGCTTGGTTTAATGCACGCTTTGGAAACGTATCCACCATATCACGGTGTGCCGCTTCTTGGTCAGCCTACACAGGACTATCAGCATGCAGTGCAGTACATGCAAAATTTGCCAGGTCATCGTAAAATCGGCACTTTGTCAAAAACAGAGTGGGAAGTTATTTGTTAGTATACAAGAGATCATTTTTTTTTTTGAACGTACAAAAATTAATGTTGTTAACGCTGTTCTAATATAAATTGTATTATTTTCAGCACTGTATGCCGTGTTTGCTTTTAAAAAGACGAAAATGGTGATGAACAGCGAGGGAAAACTAGAATGCGTAAAATCATAAGAATTAAGAACTAATTAGGAACTAAAAATACTAGGGATAGTTTGAAAATGGAAGTTTAAACAGCGTATTATAATTAACTTTGTATTGTACAAACTAGTCTGTTGCTATAGAGTTACATGAACTTATGTATCTGTAGTATACAGTTAGTGAGATATTTTATATGATAATTTTTAACGAAGTTCGGTCGTACGTAAATATATGTACTATATATTTTCATCTGTATGACTGTATAAAATATAATTTATACAAACTGTTTATATAATGGTGAAATTAAATCAATTTATTAATTTACTTACATAACAACACGATTGTATAAAGTATTTATCACGCATTAATGTCTACGAAATAATTTTGAAATATATCCATGTAAGACCTACAGAATCTCTCGTTTAGCAGCTAAGGTTAATAACCATTAAATTTATAAGAAATAAATGTTACAGTTCTCCTGTATTTAATTTTCTATCAAGAACAAAAAAAAATGTATCTGATCTACTGTATCAGAAAGCTTTCTTAGGTGCAATAAAATTCGGAGGAAATATACATTATGATAATTAGACTTCGGATGTTTATGCAATTTAAAATTTTTGTAGACTAATTTCAAGAACATGGAATATAATACAGGATCTTATTTTTCCAGTGGCAGTAGCCTTTGCAGACCTGAAATAAATAAAGATTCCACTAAAATTCTGTCGAATTTTATACTCTATCCGTTTTCGAAAATTTTCAGAAGCCAGAAATGCATAAAGATCCGCAGTCTGATGATAATAAATAGACCATCGTTATTGCGCCATCGCAGAATTAATATTTCATTTATCGTGCTGGTACAAAACATCTTAGCCGTGTAAATACGTACGACGAGCTTCGATACTGTTCGATTTCAAGTTATGGCTGTGTCGTCTGGCAGCAATCGAAGCTCGTGACGCACGAAGAAAATTTCTACTCTATTTTTACAAAATTAATACGATATTTAAGCGATGTTGAGACACGTTCGGCCCGTATTTCGATAAGTATTCATTCGGAACGTTTACCATCGAAATTCTACGTATTACATTCATACCCAACGTTGCTGAGACGAAATATGAACGAATAAACAGTTAGAATTTGCGGGGCGAAGGGTTATATCGGGAATCGAAGAGGCGGAGCCAGTGTAACGCATGCGCAGTTAAGCATTTTCGATACTTAGACCTGGGTCTCCTATACGCTCTAAGCGTTGGCTCCGTGCTCCGTTTCTGCAGTCTCGTGCGGAGTGTATAGTCGAGTAGCGACAGACTGTTGTGTGTGTTCCCAGTTCTCTTTACTTCCCTCGCTTCTGTTAGACCTCGCGTTACCAGAGTCTATCAGTTGCGTTTGCACGAGAAATGGAGCTCGAGCAGCCAACAACGCAGCCGAATTCCGAGCCAGTAAGTAACGATTCCGTGTCTATTCGTTTCGACGCGTTCACCCACGTGCATAGTTTTTCGATATTTCGCTTCGTAACGCCGCTTTCCTCTTGGGCGCAAGGCATAGCCGTGGACGCGAAATTTTTCTAAGTCCCAAAATGGCGTCTGCGACTAAGTCCTACCTGGCTCGCTTCGCATCGCGAAACGTTAAGTCCGATAGCACCACGATCCTTTATGCACGATGCGTCGCTTTCATTAAGATAGCATTCTGATGCGAAATTTCATTGTTCTCAGGATAGGAAAACCAAGGAAATCAACAATGCGACTGGAAATCACAGCGGTAAGCCGTTTTATACGTGCGGTTTAACATACGTGTTCTGATATAGATGAGATTGGAAGTTTGCTGCATAAAAGCTAAGTTCGACGCGACGATCAAAGAACTCGGGCTGCCAACAACCGGACCGGTTTGACACGTGTTTAGATTCGGCCGTAGAGACCGAACAATTTACGGCTTCCTGCAATTTGAATTTTATTATTATTGTTTTTCTTTTTTTTAAATTGACACTTGTTTGCATTCTGTACTTTGAAAATTTGTTCAAGGTTTCTCTCACATGCAGGAATCGCATGAAATTTCTTTGCTAAGTAATAATAAAATTTTTCTTGAAATGGGAGTCGAGATTTTCGAAAAAATGAATTTTAAAAAATCAATTTATAAGTTTAATTATTTACGAAAAAATAGATTTAATGAAAAATTGAAGAATTTCAATATTTTTGTATATTTATTCAAATTAATTTATACTTAATTTTTATTAATATTATCAATTCGCAATTAACTTGTATATGATTATTTTAATGATTGAAATATTATATTTTATACAAATTTTTAGATACTCATATAAATGGCATGTCTAATGGGTTTGATAAGAAAAGGGAACACAAATCAGAGCATAAGGACAAAGACAGAGAGCGATCTCATAAGTCGGATCATAGAGATAAAGAAAGGAGTAAGGATAAGGAAAAAAGTCATAAAAGTGAGCATAGAGATAAAGACAAGGACAAGCACAAACACAGTTCTAGTTCCGTTAAAGACAAGGATAAACACGATGGCAGTAACAGTAGCAAAGACAAGGACAAGGATAGAAAGAGTAGCTCGTCCTCAAGCAAGGATAAAGAGCATAAGAACAGCAGCTCTTCGAGTAGGGACAAAGAGAAGGATAAGAGCAAAGACAAGGAACATCATCACAAATCTAGTTCTAGCTCCAGTTCCAAGGATAAAGACAGGTGAACAAACTTTATCGATTTGTTCTTTAACAAAAAACAACTCTGTTGATTATTTTCTGTCGTCTCATTGTTACTAAGAAATATATTAACATAATTGCAGGCATCACAGTAGTTCCAAGGATAAGGATAGCTCCAGCAAAGACAAAGATAAGAGCAAAGATCGGGACAAGGATAAACACAAGGATAAGCATAGCGTAAGTTCAAGTTCACGGGATAAGGATAAAGATAAAAGCATATCCAAAGACAAGGAAAAGGACAAGAAACATTCATCGGATAGAGATAAAGATAGACATTCAACGTCTCATACAAATGACAAGGAAAAACATCGTTCTGCTGAGAAAGATAAAGACAAGTATAGTTTATCCAGTAAAGATAAACATCGTCATGACAAAGACAAAGACCGTCATCGACACGACAAAGAGAAATGTAAGTTGTAGCATTATGAAGTTCGTAGCTATGTTTAACTGTGATGGTATATCAATATTTCCTGATTTGCAGCTAAGCATAAGGAGGAGAAGGATAGAAAAGAAAAGGAAAAGGAGGATATTAAAGTAAAAGAAGAGCCAATAGAAGAGAAACCTAATCATATACAAATGGGTGGAGAGTTCCAATATGTGAATGTAGGCTCAATTCTGAAACAAGATATGATGAAAGAGGTATAGCTTGTAGATGCAGCTTCTGTTTGAAATAATTGTAACAAATTTTGAGCTAAATAATATGCTATAGGAACCAGTTTCTCAAATTGAACCGGAAGATGATGACGATAGTGGTGGAGAACAACCGTTGTACATTAAGGAAGAAGATGATGAAGATGAGCCTGTTAACGAGCAGGAAGGTAGTATGGACTCAACCGATCTAAACGATACAAGACTCTCTGAGCTCCATAACACGACTCTCAAAACTGAAGACGATTCAGATGAAGATGTGCCTTTGGTAGGTAAAATGTATGCATTGATTGATGACAATACTTTGCGCAACAATTATCTAATAAGATAAAAAATTATATAGAGTGCAAGATCTACTGTGACCCCCGCACGTGTTAAAAGAAGTTTCGAATCTGACGAGGAGGAGGATGACCTTCCTCTTTCTGCGCGCAAGAAGCCTAAGAAAAGCGAAGCGAAAACGAAAAAGAAGAAACGAAAGCACGAGGACGATGAAGACGAAGTTGAACAGGTAATGTATTAATTTGTGCATTTCAATGAAATAATTTTATATCATGATTTTAATATATTCAATGAATGTTCCGTTAGAAGCCAAAAAAGAAAGGTGCAAGAGCATCGAAAGGGGAAAATCCAAGTCCACGAAAGAAAAAACAAGAGGAGGAACTGGAAGTTTGGAAATGGTAAATTTACTATTATCGTTTAAAAATCCCGCGTCCATGTGGCGTTCGAGGTTATGTTACTTAACCTCGTTTCGTTGTATACATAGGTACATATATAATGGTTAGGAGCTCGATGCAGTTGCCTGTACTTATAGTAAGATAGTAAAACAATTAGAAAATGAGTAATTCTCATATTAATGAAGGATAAGTTTAGAAATGTTTAATATTATTTCTAAATTGACGATATTCGTTTCTGGAACCTTGATCCGTAATTTATATCAGAAACCAAACATTCGCAATGCAATTCACGAATGTATACGACCTTTAAGGTTAAGTGTGCTAAGGTCTTTATGATTTTCTTTTCCTTTGGTTGTGTTAATGTCGCCACAATGAATGTTGTGAAACAGTTCGAGTAATTTAAAGATCTTATAATAATAATAATAATTGTCTAGGTGGGAAGAAGAGAAGAAAAACGATGGAACAAAGTGGACTTTCTTGGAGCACAAAGGGCCGGTATTCGCACCTGCGTATGATCCTCTCCCTCCGGATGTTAAGTTTTTTTACAATGGTAAAGAGATGAAATTGAGTCAAGATGCAGAGGAAGTTGCCACTTTCTATGCACGCATGTTGGATCATGATTATACTACAAAGCCTGCGTTCAATACTAATTTCTTCCACGATTGGAGAGAAGTGATGACGGACTCTGAGAGAGCTAAAATAGTTGACTTAACTAAGTGTGATTTCAAGCAGATGCATGCGTATTTCCTTCAGAAAAGCGAAGAACGAAAAGCAATGACAAAAGAAGAAAAGCTGAAAATAAAGGAGGACAACGAAAAGACTCAGAAAGAATATGGTTTTTGTACTATTGATGGGCATAAAGAAAAGATAGGTAATTTCAAGATCGAACCTCCTGGCTTGTTCAGAGGCCGTGGCGAACATCCGAAAATGGGTAAACTGAAAAAGAGGGTCATGCCTGAAGATATTCTTATCAACTGTTCCAAAGACTCCAATGTACCAAAGCCACCGCCAGGCCACAAATGGAAAGAAGTTCGACATGATCCTAACGTCACATGGCTTGCTTCTTGGACAGAAAATATTCAAGGACAAGTGAAATATGTCATGCTTAATCCATCGAGTAAACTGAAGGGTGAAAAAGATTGGCAGAAGTATGAGACTGCTAGAAAATTGGCACAATCGATAGATAAAATTCGTGCCGAATATAAGGAAGACTGGAAGAGTAAAGAAATGCGTATAAGGCAGAGAGCCGTTGCCTTGTACTTTATAGATAAATTAGCTTTGAGGGCTGGTAACGAAAAGGATGAGGATCAAGCGGATACTGTTGGTTGTTGTTCATTGCGAGTAGAACACATTTCATTGCATGAACAAAAGGATGGAAAGGAATATGTAGTTGTATTTGATTTCTTAGGTATGTTCATATTTCCTCTGTAATGAAAATATATAGATACATTCGTTCGGTTTAATATGTATGTACATTCTCACACTGATATGTTTATAGGTAAGGATTCAATAAGGTACTACAATGAAGTGCCAGTAGAAAAACGGGTATTTAAGAATTTACAACTGTTTATGGAGAACAAATCACCTGCCGATGATTTATTCGATCGTCTCAATACAACCGTCATGAACAAGCACTTGAACGAACTGATGGAAGGTCTTACTGCTAAAGTATTCAGAACATACAACGCGTCATGGACGCTACAGCAACAATTAGATAAATTGACAAATCCTGAAGACACAGAAGCGGAAAAGATTTTGTCATATAATAGAGCAAATAGAGCAGTTGCAATCTTATGTAACCATCAGCGTTCAGTGCCAAAGACACATGCGAAATCTATGGAAAATCTTAAAGCAAAGATAGAAGCCAAGAAGGAAGCTATAGCTGACGCAGAACTTGCAGTGAAGGATGCTAAACGTGATGCTAAGCATGGCTCTGTTAAAGAAAAAGTGTAAGATACGCGTAGCTATGTTATGTATTCATTTGATATTTGAAAATGAGAATTATTAATATTTTTTTGTGTATTATGTTACAGTGTATATGAGAAGAAGAAGAAAACTCTGGATAGATTAAAAGAACAACTAACGAAATTAGAGGTACAGGCAACAGACAAAGAGGAAAATAAAGAAATTGCATTGGGTACCTCCAAGTTGAATTATCTTGATCCTAGGATTACTGTTGCCTGGTAAATTTTTGATCTTATACTGTTTTCACAAAGTACGTGTTAGTAAAACATAGTGAAACATGTGATTTTTCATATTTCTAGGTGCAAGAAAAATAATGTCCCGATCGAGAAAATTTACAACAAAACGCAAAGGGACAAATTCAGATGGGCAATAGATATGGCAGGACCGGATTATGTCTTTTAACCCTATGAAGAATCGGTTATTTTACAAGAAACTAATTCCCACTGATTGTATTTAGTGAATTTTTTGTTTAAATAATCAGGAGAAAAACAATTATATAATTTTTTATATTTACAAAATGATAAAAAAAGCAAAAGTGAGGGGCATATTTTATATAGGACACTGCGTTAAAAATTTCGATGAAGATATAATCGGTGTGTCATAACAACACATACTCCTAGCTCTAGAATAAATTGTTTAGTATTGATTGCGTTAAAAAAAATTTTAGCGGTCGCGTTCGCATGTAGGCGCTGTTTCAATTGACCTTACAATTATCAAACACGGAAAATTAATATATAGTTTGACAGTACTTCAAATCCATTAGATAGAAATTTCTGGTGTGTGTGAATACGAAAAGAAAAAGGGAAATATAAAAACAAGATTTCATACAAATGGTCTAAGTTTAGAGGACATATATATATGTATGGATTATTTCAATAGTACAAGAATTTCATGACCTCTAAATTTAAGAAGGGTACCCAAGTGCATGGGCTGTTGCATTGTAAATACAATTTATTCGTGAAAACTTTGCCAGCCCACGAAGGAGAGAATTGTGTACGTGTATTAGATCGATAAAATGAAACTTAACGCGTCTGCCAAACGAGTAGGTAATTTTATATTCGTTTAATCTGACTTTTCTTGTAAATGTATAATACCGTCAGTGGAAAGTCATTTACATCGTGCATTACAACATTCTAGGAAGTTTCGAATGTTTAGATGATTAGAGACATGTGCTCTATGTGAATTTTTTTTAGAATTCAACTTTATCGAAAATGAAATTTTGGTTACTAAACTGAATTGGAATATATATAATGTCCCAGGAAATAATTATGATATAGTGATGTATTTAAAAAGTAGATCATCGCTTCTAGCGATTTATGTTTTATAAAACAATGTTTAGACTATAATAAATGTGAACACAGTGTATCTGTAACTTTTTTTTAATATTTGTACACATACGAACCTTGTAATCGCCATGATAAGCTTCATGAAAGAAAGCTGTTGGTTTTAAATATTTTAAAACCTCACTTATCACGCTCACTTAGCAATAAGAAATTCTCAAGCGAAATTAGTTTTGTTTGAAAATTGTATTCGTCGATCGATCGATGCGACCTTTGGTAGCAACACTGATATGTTTTTAATAGAAAAATATGTAAATCAGTTGCAATATTTTCCGTAATTTTTACTTTTAAGGGGGAAAAAGAATACCTTTGTTTATGTAACTAATGGGACTCGTTACATATGAATGTTTAAGAATATGAAGTGTCTCACATTAATTTGTTACAAGCATAAGTAAACCATACTTAGAATAAATCGTGCTACTATTTATCTTGGAATATGAAACAGGGACGAGTAATTTTTTCAATTAAAGTAACTCAAAATACTACTAATTTTAAAGATACCCTAGATATCGATAATAGATATTTACTTAGATTTCTAATGTCTCGTATTTGTTCGTATTATCGATTGCTCGTCACTGACAAAACTATTCCTATGACTATGTTGTATACATATAAATATACTCGATTATATTTACATCCATAATTATATATAGGTATATATATGAATATATATACATATATATAAGTATATTTAAGGAAATTACAATAACAAAATTATACGAATGTATAATTAGAATGGTGGTTTTTTCAAAATGCCTGTGTTGATTGAGAGTTGGCTTACTTGAGAGAATTCGGCATGAATTTTAGCATTTCACTATTATTATTATTATAATCATCATCATCATCCATCATTACGATTTTCACTTTCACCAATATTACTAAAGACCACTATTCTCACGAAACTGCCAATCATTGTACTATTAATTGTATAATTTAATAGTCTCACATGTTACAGAACCAGTTTCTCAGATTAGATATAAGTTTTGTACTACCTTTGAAAGTTCCAGCTAAAAATCATAACAGCTAAGGAAATTTCATTTATATGAAATTCACCATACACTACTACTTCGAAATTTGAAGATATTTAATTATCTGTTAATTCATATATATTTAATATACTATCTCTAACTTTATATTTTTTTCTTTAACAGCAAAGAGAAACTTTTTGTGGGTAAAACTGGTACTGTATGATAGACTGAATGTTAATTTATATAATGACATAAGTAGACTGAATTTAAGATACACATATATGCATATGTATATCGCATTCTTAACTTACATATTGAAATTATTTGCAATATAGGGGTTAGCAATTACTTAATCTTATAGATTATTAAAACGAAACATGCAATCAGAGAGTAGGCCTTTGATATCGAATGTTTTATGCACGTAACGTCAGATGATATAACATTTTTAACTTTTACAAACTGTGAATGGCAAAGGAAACGCAATCGATATATCTAGTACAATGTGATCTGTGCACAAATTGAACGTATATGTATATTTCGGACATTACCATTTCTATACGATGCTAGAATAATAAAACTTATGATGTCGACAGATTGGTTTGTCTTTTTTTTTTAAATATGTTGCACGTTCTCTTACTAACTACGACCGAAATCTTGAGTTATCAGTATATAATATATATATTTCATATCATATTGTGTACGGAATTGAAAATAAACTTAATGTTTGTAGTACCTTAAGGTGCAAGAAACATAATCAAAAAGACATTCTGATTTTTATTGATTTATTACTAAAGAGCAAAGTACAATAATATAATTTATTACTGTAGTTAGTGGTAATAGAAATAAATTACTAATAATTTAATTCAAATAATCGTGAAAATTTGTAATAAATATTAAACGATGTAAAAACTTACAAACATAACGTCCCATGTGCGTGCAGTACGATTCCATTTCATATTAAATAAATAGATGAAAATTTTCCCTCTTATTGATATTTCAAGCCAGAAAACCCACTATAAATGTTCATGTGAAACGAAGAGAAAACAACAAAAAGTCGTTTAAAAAGTACGAACAATAAATAAGTGATTTAAATAAGGCGAGAAGAATGACATCATCGTAGAATAATTTCAAATACATTTTCAAGTTACTGTATTCTGGCTAGTGAAATATTTTTAATAAATATTACAAGCTTAATTAAAAAAGAGGGGACCATCGCAGTACATTATAATATACATTGTAGAAATAACATTTTATGCTTGATAAAAGGGCGGTAAAGTTACAACGGTGGATCGATTGCAGTGCTAAATCAATTTCTTAAAAAAAAGATCAGCACGGTAAAAACATGTAATCCACACAATTGTGAAATAGAAATGTCTAAAGGGAGGAAAATATTACTGGTTTTATCTTTTCGCAGCATCAATGCATCATACTGCACATAGCATTACCGTTTTAGTATATAAAATATAAAATCTTGGGATTGAATAAAATCTTTTTTTTTGGTTGTTACGTCACAGCAGAATAATTACCAAATTTGGTAGTTCCTACTTTTAAATAGGTAGACTAGATTAGGCTAAATCACTGTTTGTTTCAGTATTTGTTATTTTTGTTACAGTGCAACAAAAGTGTTACACAGAAAAATTTTTCTTGAATGTTTACGTAAATTACATTCTAACATGGTCAACTTTAATTCTACTAGAGGACCAGTGTCCATCTTTTTTTTTGTTGTTAGTGTAATTCTTGTTATCTTTTCCTTCTTTCGTTTTTCTTCTCTTATTAAAAATTTATATCTAACACATTTAATTAACAATATTATTTGTCAATAAAAATGCTGTTACAATATTTCTGAACATATACTAAAAGTATTTAGATTTCCCAGGTTTTACGAATCCATTGGTTCGATCTATTATGCTAACATCGTACAAAGTGCTTATTGTCTTTCATAAGTATTTCAATAACTCTTCAAAATATCCGAGTAGCGATGTTGTTAACGAGACGCAAGCGATTTGGTATGTCGGATACCGAGTTATACGGTAAAAATAATTACTGCAGCTCACGTGTTCAATACAAATAAATTAACAATGAAATATTCTGAATTTGAAAGCGTACAAATGTAATAATATAAAAGCATAAATGCTTAGAAAGTGTGATCTGATCGTTAAAAGAAAATTTAGATATAAACACGCATAGATTTACAAACATCTATAGCAATATATATATCTGCTAGTTATTTTATATTGCTCTACTTGAATGGAGCAATACCGATTGTCTCGCTTATATTCATTATAAATGTTTGTTAGCGTTTGCATATTTGTTCACCGACGAACAAATATTATACTGAACTTCTTTTTTTCAATTTATCACAATACATCGAGAGAAAAGTCGATGTAAAGATTATCATTAATACATACGATTTCACGAAGATGAAAAGTGTGAATTTTTCAATCTCATTCCGGATCCGTTTCCCCTTCTCCAATTGGCAATACCGTAACAAGACCAGCAGCTGCTACCTTAGCTTTGTATGCTTCCGGTTCGAACCAGCGAATCGGTGCCTGTCAAATAAAAAATTATATATATTTATATATGTATTTGTACAATAATTGACAAACAATATCAAAAAACGTATCAGTAGATTTACTTTACCTTGACGTGGTGTTACAAGCAGCATGCTTTTGATTTACAAAGCAAGTGTTAAATGATTTACAGTAACGTGCATGCCTTCTTAACATACTGTCATAAAGCTTTTTACACATCGGTTCGTTTTAAAGTAAGAGAGGAATTCGCCGCGGTTTCGTTTAGACACTGGTGCTACACGATATATTTTAAAATACAACACATAAAAACGCTTTATTATCTTTGAAATCTTAAGATGTTTTACAATATTTTCGTTACATCGTGTACAAAATTTAATACTTTTCTTGTAATACTTAACGAGTAAAAAAAACATAAGAATAGGAATACCTTGTTTAACATCGTTTAAAGAGAAACTATATAACGATTAAAACAATTAATACATATGAATAAT
Source organism: Lasioglossum vierecki (assembly GCA_028455595.1). Taxonomy (NCBI): domain Eukaryota; kingdom Metazoa; phylum Arthropoda; class Insecta; order Hymenoptera; family Halictidae; genus Lasioglossum; species Lasioglossum vierecki. The sequence goes on from CM052343.1 coordinate 14,221,797, forward strand.
AAAGAAATAACGGAGTATATAATCTAATTGTAAGAAAATAAACAGTTGAACAGTCTCGTTGCGTAATACATCTTATTCACTTTGAATTTTTTCAGTCTATATAATCAACCATATTTCTATTTAGTAAGAAAAAAAAAGAAAACGTCGAAATCTTTGCTATTTTAATGTAAAAATGGAAATATGTACTCAAGGATAGCTTTTCGTATCTGAATAAAATCATGGTATTATGCAATACGAAATTGCTAGGAGCGTTCGAGTACTCGAATTTGGAGTCGAGCGTTTGAATTTTCCGAGCTACTTGAAATAGACGAACTGTCTGAAAAAAATGCGAGGTACTTGAAAAAATCAAACGGTTCGAATATTCGAGCCCTCGTAAAACAGTTCGTCGATTTGAAGTAGGTCGGAAAAATCAAACGCTCGACTCGGCTCAAGCATTCGAATTGAGTTCATCTCAGCTTGTAAGTTACGGGGGTACTCTCATACCCCTAGAAATTACGGCATAATATACAGAAAAACGAACGGACTATATTAATACAATGTACCAATATATATTAATATAAATATTGATATGTATTGGTACGAGAGAGAGAGAGAGAGAGAGAGAGAGAGAGAGAGAGTCCAAGGTATTTTGCTTTAAAATATAAAATTATTAAATAACGTAATCAGGAGTGTATATCTTAGAAATATGTAACAGGTTTAACGTATAATACTGATCACATAAAGACTTTTTTGGTAAATGTAAGTATATAAAGTAAACTATAATAGTAACGTGTAATCTTTGGTTTAAGAACTTATATGTCTTGCACACAAATCCATTAACGTATGATTTTATGAATTTGTCATATAAAAAAGTCGAATCTGTAGTTTGATGTTAACTGAGAAAGATAATATAGCTCATTTCCATATCTTTATCACAACCTTCCCATACTAACGTAGCGATTCGTTTCTGCCAAATCTTATCTTATCGTCATATTCTTCAATACTATAAGCATAAATATTGCAATGAGAGTATTAAAACGACTATAGTAGAAATATAATAGTCGCTTTGGAATTAGCACATTTCAGTGTCAAGAACAAATTGTAACTTGAAAACATAGTTAACTTTTGGACAAGTATTATTAATATCTAGTCATTTAGAGAGAGAGAGAGAGAGAGTAACCCTGTGTAACAAATCGAAAATACTTTAGTTCGATAACATTACATATCTTTAAACTACGTACCCTGAACATTTCATTTTAATACTTATAAAATTGACTACGCGCCTACGATAAACACTGATGCCCGCAGTATCAGATCTTAAAATTTAAAACGCGTAAATACTTCTCTTATAAATTGAATCTTTTTGGTAACGCTATCTAATCATGCGACTTCAATTGTATAATAAAGTATAGAATGAACGTATTATATATATATATGTGTGTATATATATATAAAAAATAATATCCAACAATGTCCAGCTAATATGATTTTTCTTTCGAAAGTGAATAATACTTTGTTTCTCAAAAATTTCGAAAGATCGCTCAACTTTTTCAGTATGTTACACAAAGCTTTCTCTTTAAAAAGTATCAACGTAAAAAAAAATATTAGTAAGTTACAATGTTGCACATCAGTTGTTTAGCATTCGTATCACGTCGATGTACCTTGCGAACAATGTTGGGACACTCCTTTTGAATTCGAGCCCAGTCCGCAGGAGGTCGTTTAGCATAAGGACCTGTTGAACACAGTAACAAAAACTCGTACGTGAGTTCCCTGATTTCTGGAACTGAAAAAATGTTTGATTAAATATTAGGCCTCGTCGAAAGTAAGTCAAGTATTCGATTGTACTCGTTTACCTTCATGAGTCAAAGGATTTGCTTCAGAAATGATATGTGGCTTATATGTTTCTTCGCTTTCCGAGGTGGCTGAGCTGTCCACAATCAATTCTCGGCTCATCTCATTGGTAGTACTCGATGTCAACGGTGTTTTTTGAGAGTTGGAAGACGAATAAGCGGACTCTTCTTCGAAATTAAAGTATTCTATACCGCTCGTAAAGTTTTCCGAATCTCCTAAGAAATATTCATCCAAGACCAACTTCGCAGTCTGACACATACCCAGTAATTTCCATTAAAATATATTCCATAATGTGTTCTTGAGCGAAATAAATTGTTACGATCATAGACTTGTGCGTAGAAGTGAAAAATTAAAAAATATAATTACCCTAACAAGATCCAGATTACATCCTGTAATCTTCAAGGATTGGTTACCAACCGTAACCGTGTATTTGTATTCGCCTATACTGGCGTCGTTGGTGGAAAAGCTGTGGAGGAGCGAACGTGCGCGGGAGTTTTGCTGCTGTTGCAATCGATTGCTTTCATCCGATGCACTGCTATTTAACGAAGAACTAGAACCACCCATTGCTCCTTTTTCTCCTCCACCTTGCTCCAATCTCACCGGTGATGCATTTCGTTGAATCGTATCTTTTATCAAGTCCTTCGCGTAACTGTTGAAATAATATAACAGGTCTGAACATTGCAAAATTTAACACTAAACCTACCACCACCAGTCAAAATGACCGGTTCCAGATCTTTTATTTTACACTTATTGAAATACAGTAGAACTTCGATTACCCGTGCTAATTAGTGCAACATGATTGTTCGGATAATACAACAATTACATAGCTTTAGTACTGAACTTAATCCTTACTGAAATGTGCAGTAAACTGTGTAGCATGTGCGTTACATAATCGAGGTTCTACTGTAATAAGAGTCTTTAATAGAGCACGTATTATAATAGGAGCCACACAAACTCTAAATCAAATTAATCTCGTCATTTTTATAAGGGAACATGTTTCAGTTACTTTTGAGACTCGGTAGGTTTAGTGCTGAATATCAACATTAAAAGAAATTAAACTCACTGTATCTTGTCCTCGGAAGTACCCGTGATTTGGACAAGTCGTTCTTTGGCTCCAGGGTTTACTACAAAATAAAAGAGGAACAATATTAGACCGATGTTTGTTTTGATATTGCACGTGAAACTTTGTTATTACCAAAGTTCGTTTCGTAAAAGCGATCTGTATTATGGTTAATGTATCATGTATAAATATAGACACTTTCCAAACATGTCAAGACAAATTATTGGTGGATTAAAACATTAATAAGATCGGTATTAATTGTAGACGAGATATTCTGTGAAAGAAGAACAATTTAATATTCATGTGCATTGGGAACCGTAAGCGATTGTAAGCAATAACATTTGTATTAAGAATGTAAAATGCTGCTCATAACAATTTATTCGTATTTGAACTTCTTTTTAAATAAGCTGCAAACACAATGCATGATATATTCGATGATAATCACATGATAATAATTAAAAATTGCACAATAAAAAAATGATGTGAGCAATTAAACTTCCGAAGCTCAAGCAGTAAAGTATTTCAATCACTTTTGTCTATGAATGTTTTTTTTTTACAAATTAATGAAGAACATATGTTTCATGCAAATAAAAGTAAAAATACATGTTAAAACACAAATTAAAAATAAGATATTACATGTGTGTACTGTTTAACGAAATACATCTTCACTCTGTTTATTGAATTCTATGTGATTAAACTATAGAAACAAACGATTTTGCATCTTATTATTTGTAAAATGTAATTTTGGTTGTAATGAGAATATTAGGATATATAACAGACATTGAAAAAGTAAACAATTAGTTATTTCCGAAATGCATGAGCATAATGCTATCAAGCCATCTGCAAATTATTTGTTTACCTCGCTGGAAGGAGATGATTGTCTGGCTGAGCTCTTCGATCATGTGAACTCGCCGCCCTTTTATTCCCATCACTATATTTTTGTGCAAATAATTTAGAAGTGGAAAATAATACTTACTATATACTTATAATAGGTACGAAAAAACGTGTAACATAGAAATATTGGCGCTAACGATATAAAGTGCGTGATAACTTGAAATTAAATTAAATGACTAAGACACCAAGAAAATACGCCACGTACTACAACTTACAAATATTCATATGTAGGTACTTTCTACTACATTAATAGAAGTATTCGTATCCTATTGGAAACTAAATTTTCTTTACCTTTGCCGGAATCACTGTTACGTATAACAACTTCATCTTTGCAGTAGTTTTTCCCTGGAATACGTGTCGGTTTAACAAATTTCCCACTATTCTTTATAACTTCACCAGGACCTAAGATAGGTGCTGCAGTGGGCGAAGACATTGCCAGAGGTGAAGATAGCACGTTTGTAGGTGTGTCGGGAATTGCTTCTGCCTATTAATATTACACGAATACTTGTAAGACATAATCATATTATACTTCAAAAAAGAAAAGTAAGAAACATACATTATCCAGATGTGATAGTTTCTGAGTATAATACTCGTCCATGGAATCAGTGTGACGCCACTGCTTAGCTCTTAACTCTATAAGTTCCAGCAGGTGAACCCTAGTCAGCAGATCTAATTTTTCGTCCTGGCTTCCATTTCTAATTGCCACAAAAGCTCTGTCCAGTTGATCTGTGTATCAACTCAGCATTGTTAGAAAAAATTAGGAGTGGGCGGGTGTGCCCGGAAATTCGGGTTCGGGTCGGGACTCGAAAATCTGTGATGGCCGAAGTCGAAATCGTGTCGGAAACCCGAAAATTTTGATTGTTCGGAAATCCGAACGTCATAGATTTTTGGGTCCCGAACCGAAGCTCTTAGATTATTTTAGAAAAAATATTTTAGTATCAATAATTCGATTAACACGTTGACTCCCGTAGCAGTCATTACTGATCAGCTCAACCGAGCTCAATAAATTTCGAATACAAAAAAATTCAAGATATTGTAACTGTAATTAATATTAGAACCAGCGACTTAATACCAGTAAAATAAACATACTGGTATCAGAAATCGTTAAAATACCGGTTTTGGTATAACCGATATTCTACCGAAAAAAAGGAATTGCGTACCAGATGGTCTAAAACCGTTAAGAAGTACCTAAGACCAATAAAAGGAATTGCGTACCAGCTAGTGTAAATCGTTAAGCACCTAAAAACCAAAAAAAGGAACTGTGTACCAGCTGGTCTAAAACCGTTAAGAAGTAGCTAAGACCAATAAAAGGAACTGCGTAACAGCTAGTGTAAATCGTTAAGCACCTATAAATCAAAAAAAAGGAACTTTATACCAGTTACTATAAAACCGTTAAAAAGCAAATAAATCAGGTAAAGTCTACTTATCTTAGCCCGCATTTTTTAGCCTGGTTTTATATCCGGCATTTCCAAAACCGTGTCCCAACCCTGCTGGGAAATGCTGGATAAAAAACCAGGCTAAAAAGTGCTGCGGAGTGACCGTGCGGGCTAAGGTTAATCGACCTTTAAAAACGTATACACAATGCGACCCGTCGTAAAACCCATGTGCGAAGGAACAAGCGCGAGTCCGAATTCAGGTAAACTATTCAACGACGATGTACCTACCGTGGACCGTCATAAAACATTAAGCCAAAGACCTTCCAGATGTACCTCCCAATAAAGTGATTTTTAAACATATTTAATAATATTGGGTTGGTAAGAAAGTAATTTCGGTATTTTCAGATAAAATAAAACCGAATTTCTTTATTCAAGCGATGAACTTTAATCAATAAAATATTGTCTTATTTATTCTTTTCGGCATAAGATCATCGCATAAAAGGGAAAATATATTATTCATTAAAGTTCATTGCGTGAATAAAAAAATTGGGCTCTGTTTATTATAATACCATAATTACTTTCTTGCCGACCCAATATATTATATTTGATAAATACATTTTATTATTATTAATAATATTCACTAAGATTTGTACCAAAATTGATTATTAATATAAGTCGTGGGAGTCGCGGAATACCTCGTTTATGATCGTGAAGCAGTTAATGCATCCTATACATTTGAGAAACTGAAATTATTACCGGTAAATATTTGCAAAATTCACGATACCGGTATTTTATGCACTGGTATAAGTCCCTGCTTTAAACTGATAAGCAGACCACGGATCTTTATACATTTATAGGAGAATTGAGTAGATGAAATTCCAAATTGTAGGAAAGTTTTGAAAATTGAAGATGTCATAATTTCTCCTCTATTCAAATTATTAAGGGAAGAAAGATTATTGTATTCAGTTTCTACTTCTTGCAATCGACACAGATAATTCTTATCTTGTATAAAGATCCGCATTCTACCGATAACTGTACATGCGAACATGTCAACTTTTTATTTCTGTTATCGACAGTCAATGTGTTAACTTGCACTTCTAATATAAAGTTTAATACCTTTGTAAATGGCTTCTAATTGATGGGCATAAAGTTTCAGGTGATTACACATTCTAACCACACTCATGTGCAGTGTTTGGTCATGGAAGACATTGGTTAGTCGCATTGCTACGTTGTCGATTAAGGACACTATATCCTCCACTGTTAAATAGAATTGTTCAATTTAATAGAATCACTATAAATATACATTAGAGATATATAAAGTAAAACTTACTACTCAGACAGACGGTCGAGTGGCGTTGAGTGAGCTTAAGCGGCCGAGGTTTTTCGATTTTTTTGATGGTTCTCGCCCTGTTCACCTGAGTATTGGCCATTATGTATAATCTTGAAAAAAAAATATTCAGAAATTATCATGATTAACTCCATAAAAATTGACCGCGACACTACAAAGTTTGCACTACATTTGAGAATCGTAAATGTAAAATGAATCTACTTTCACGCGGTTAGAAAGTCTTTAAACGTGCCGTTTGCGGATGCATTACAAGGCAATAAAATGATAAATAAGCGTTTTTATAACCGATTTCTCCTAGAACGTTTCGAAAACTTTTTACCACATTTCGATATTCAACAACGAAGCAGACGTGTTGCTGTTCGCTGAACTAATATTCACAGGGACACTGTTTACATTTTCGATAATCTAATTAATATCATTAATTATAATTTTTCGTTCGCTCGAGCCTTTCAAAAATATTGAGACACTATACGATACGTTTGCCGCCGATAGTTATTCCAAGAACGCGCGGTTTTGTTATTATACAAATTTGTTTTACCGGTGTAAATGGAAATTCGAATAATCCGCAAGTTCGTTTGCCCGATCAAACAAGTTTCTTCCCATTCAATTTAAAAATGCTTCGACCACTTTGAAAAGAGCAATCTCCGAAAGTTTCAATGTTCTGCGCCGCGGGTGATTTAAAAATAACTACAGAAAAGAGGGTGTGTGTGGTTTGCGAAGGAAATAATAACCCACGACCAACGAAGACGGGAATACCAAAGAATTTTGGTTGTAAAACGATGATTCGAACGATGATCGATATACCTGACTGTGATTGTGCGAACGATAACGTTTTAACAATGGCAGGTCATTTTACCGTGGTCCTCAAAGCGATAAAAATAATTTATGCGGTACCCATGTGAGCGCCCCTGGCGCTTTCGACATCTTGTACGGGAACGTTAGAAGAGGAGGGAAAACTCGCGAGGGACAAAGACAGGTAACAAGCAAAAGAAAGGAGAAAACTGATGTGGGGGAGGAGGAAGAAGGGCGGAAGACCGAAAAATGTGAACTGATATGAACGAAAAGAATGTTGAAGGATAATTACGACGACGAATCCCACGAATTTGAATGATTTACAGGTCGATGGGAGAATGACACGGACGAACTGTCGTAAGCGTGAATTGAGCGAGTTTAAACAATTAGCACCGTCTAGCATTGACATAAAATCCAGATCGTGGGAGCTAAACGATATATGTCATGCCAATCAAACACTTCACACCTGGTATTTCACACGTTAACCTCACGCGACGTCGGTTGTTGATACTCGATTTTTTATCGTTGAAAAATAACTTACCAGCACGTCGGCCGTGCCACGGATCAACAACAGGCAGACCGTCCGAACGAAATCGGTATGAGTTGTGTCGTTGACATACGTCGCGAAGATATACTCGGGTTCCTTAAATTTCAGACAGTGCTGTCAACATGGTCTTCAAAAATTCCTAGCGAACGGAATTAAAAAAAGAACCAAATCGAAATATCGTCGGCCTCGTATCAAAATCCAAAAAAGCAAGTTTTACAACAGGCGAAGAAAACTGTTTTGCTTTACACGAAGATTTTTTTAAACTATGTTTATATTTAGGTACTAAAAAATATTAGCCTGAAACCGTATAATTTGAAGTACCTAACAAGGCGAAACTGAAACCCCACTTTTAAAAAAAAAATGTAAAATTTTACTCGTACTTCTTGAACGAATGAAGAGAATAAATGATAATGCTATGTTTATTTAAGAAAGATGTCTAAGCGAGAAGAATAATTGAAAAAAATTTCACTTCTTTGGCACAGAATTCAATCAGATTAAAATGCTGCATTGTCTAGAAGCAATTGTACACCGGGTCCACCCAGGTTCACCCTTATTACAATGGAGGGTAGGGGTTTTATGGGAAATCAGAAAAAATATTTTTATCATATTTTAATAAATTGTTGCGCGATGATTATGAGAAATTTAAAACTTCTCAAGCTTAGAATTGATTAAGACTCGTGTATTCAGATATACATTGGTATTTTAAAGGTTTTATTGTATTTTTAAGTTCGGACCAGAAGAACCCCCAAAGTAAATCAATAATCGACATTGAAAACATTTTATTCAGTCAGTAAGAAGCATTCTACATGATGATGATGATGATGATGATGATCATAATGATAATGTAATAATAATCATAATAATAATTAATAATAATAATAATAATTCGTTTATAATAACCATTTTAATATACAGGTAAATTCTCTCTTTCTTTCTCATTTTCGCTCTGTCTCTCTCGCTCGTTCACACACATTGAATTGTCATAGTACATAAATTATAGAAAATTTACCGATATAAATGAAATATTACATTCTTCAGACTATGAATGTAGTCAATAAACCATCCTTATCTCGTTTTTTTATTTATTCTTGCTGCAAAGATATCTTGTTACTTCTTTTTAGTTTTTTTTTGTATTCGGCAGCGTTGTTGGATTTGAAGGACTACTTTAAAACTGCACTGCCCACAGTGACGTTTACATGCTTTGTGCTTTTCTTTGTACATTATTAAAAGATTCACTCCTGCTAAGCAGGTTCAGAGATAACAAATCCTAGACGCGTCTCTCCATAAGGCATAATATATATGTCCAATATTATATCTCGCAACAGAAAGGCTGTTGTTCAGTGAAATGTATAAATAAACGACAACACCAACATTGTAAACGTAACTGATGCAGTTCTATTATTGTAAATCCATATTTCTATTGATTTGAGGTAGTGTTTTCAATGTAATCCTATTACTTTGCTGCTATATGTTGTGTGCGGATATGTGTTTCGTATGAATATCTTTCACACCCATACACTTTCACTATAAGTCCAAAATATGTAAAGCATATATATACATGTATACACGTTATATACATGTATATATACATGTGTGTGTTAGGAAACTTTGTACTCAATAAACATATACAACCATAATTCTTCCTGTTCGTTAGTCTCTGTAATAATTCTATTTTGTTGCAAACAACATGATATCCTCGTCTCATCGCTATTTATAAACAGTTCGTAATGCATAGAAACGAAGAAATACGTGTCTATGTATATATTTATATATATAAATATACACACACGTAGATCAGTATTTTGGACTTACAGTTACACCAGTTGTAAGTGTGTTTTCAAAAATTATCATCTATTTATAAAGTATGAGAAAACCAAATGTCGGGCAAATTTTGAAACCTGCTTTGTTTTCTGATACCTCTGTAATTATTACTTTTTTCTCTCTCGGAGCATGCCGTATGTTAAACGTGCATGAAGCATCCATTTAAAAAAGAGTTACCTTGACATTAATCGTGTCAAAATCTTCCCGCTATTCAGTATTCCAACTTCATTTACCAAATACGACAAGGCTGCTGACATTAGGCTTGCTAGCACTTGTAAATAATGCCCAGCAATTGTGCTATTTTGTTAGTTTCATTAACTATTATTTCATGAATAATTTATCACATTTTAATCATCTTCACAGATTGAAAAAGAGAGGGCACATGTAACATCATGCATTACCAAGTTGGCTCAATCTATGAACACTTTTGTAAAAAATATAACATCTATGGATGGTTGAGCCCTTGGTTAGCATATAGCGAATTAGTACTTTTTTTAAAGGTAATGCGAATCACTTCTGCAGGAACCAGCAACGGATATAAATATCCATATACGATCTGTGTTTAAAGTGCATTTAACATTACCCTTCCCTTCACTTTAAAAGGAAACATTGCTTCTTTGGGTATCCAAGTAAACGGGTACCCAATCTTTATATCTAACATTTAAAAAATGGAACCTATTTAAGCGCAAGAGACGGATACCTTCCTGCAATTTGATTGTACAAACACCTTTAATGCTATTGCAGAAGTGATGATCGCTCTAGTCTTCGTATATTAGTTTTTCTTACAATATCACACATACCCCCTCCCTAAGAAACTAAACGCAGTAAACATAAAAACAGTATTCGAGAAATCGACGACATCAATTTTGAATTTTGACACATTCGTGTTATCCTTATATTACCTTTAATATAAGTTAACGACTTAAGTGAAATTAATTCTCAAAGTGAAAGCAACAAATGCAATGCACGAACACATTGTTTCTTCTCCTCGTAAAAAAAAGTGAAACTTAACGTAAAATATGACTCACATCGAGATATAATAGCCTCAACAGTTCACCAGGGGAAAACACAAACGAAATATACATATAATAGTAAAACTATTAACTACTTCACTACTCTAAAATAGCGAGAAAATCCTAAGACATGCGATATCGCACGATGAACATTATTCTTAGAAGTTGCAGAACGCTTTGCAATTTCTAGAGCCGCTTGTCCCTTATTAAAGTTTGAATTTTTCTAATGCTTGCACTGAATGTCTTGTGATTTTTACGCTTCTGTAACAATTAATTCAATATCATCCCTCCTGCTATGTTACCGGTTCTTTCTTTTTTTCTCTCTTCTATAGCTGGAGAATATCTCAAAATAAAGCAGAAAAATCTTCTGCCTTCAACTTTTACGTTTAACTTACAATTTTAAATCTTGGAGCCGAAATCCATTATTTGATTAATTGTGTCACGGTTACACGTAATTTTCTTTTTTTTTTATAAGTTAAGCTCGTATGTACCTTGACATTATTTTCTCATATATTGGAATATTTTTTCTTGCGATTCATGGAATATTTCAACTCCATAGATAAAAATTGATTTTCAGACAACAATTAAAGGTTAAAATCATTATTAACTATAATTATCAATTACACGACCATTAGTATGTCTTATGCAGTAATAAATTACCATCGTGCTATTTTACTTCACCGTCGACGGTTGCTTTTTATTTTTAGTTACTAGATGTTATGAGTTATTTAGCTTAACTTATTAACGAGTATTAATGGCATCTGCTTTTGTCAAGAAGAATCGAAGTAAATTTTTTTTTGCATTTTACCTTAATTATTAATGCTGTACGAAATTCAGCTTTTCAAACTGTTATGAAGCTGATATTTAGTGATGCCGTTTTTTCTTGAAACCTAAAACACAGTTTTGATCGTGTTATAAATACTAAATACTATATTCTGAGAACCTATAATCGATTGATATTTTCATGGAATACAACTTACTTCTTTTAGCTTTACCCTTTTTCTGAGTTTTCCTCTTTTTAGCAGACACAGCAGATGGCTCTCCGAAAGATGTAATTTCTTCTCCAAGTGTTCCAACCGTAGTCATCATGCGACGTCTGTGTTTTTCTTGTTTAGTAACTGGCAAACGTGTCATGTACGTTTCTTCGTATTCTACCTTCCGCTTATTCTCACGACCCAAGCTGATTTGTTTCTCGCTCAGACCATGAGAATCTTCGATAGGTGCATCTAAATATTCCTCTTTCAATTCTCTCAAAACAGCACCTGAGACTGCACGTCTGCGAGCTCTTTCGCCTGCTTTACGCATTTTCTCTGCGACTGTCTCATCTCCATCTGCAATATTTTTCTTTAGTTTTTCAGAGTACATTGAATAAGAAACACAGATACTAACCATAGTGTACTGCAGCAAGTTTCGGCGGTACATAAATATTAGACTTCCTTGACTGTGTCGATTTAAAACCATCCATTTCTCCGTCCTGATCGCTATCAGATTCATCGTCGTTGCTCTCAATCGTGCCGATAAGTGCATCAGGATTTGCTTTAAAATTACTTGGGTCATCACTGTTAGTAGTACCGGTTACAGCAGTCTTAACAAGCTTATCTATTTGATATTTAAGTTTGTGATCTATTGGTCGGATTTTCTCTAGGACAGTTCTGATTTCGATTAAACGATCGATCGATGGATCTCCTTCTATACGTTCCCCTGAACATTTTCTTAAAACTATGTAAGTCAAATTAATCAAATAGGAAAGTAACATGTGATATTTCATTTCTAAGAAACTAAGACCCTTGTCTGTGGAAATCTCTCCGTTTTTCACACGAACCAGCATGTTGTCCACAAGTTGGTTCACTTGTAGTACATTGGCATTCATTTCACCGAGTAGGCGGAATGCCTGTGGGAGATCCCTTTGTTCCATCTCATCAATTGCCTGTAAACATTCGTTATTTACGCATGAAAATATATTTAACGTTATTCTACAACGTTCGTAACAATGTATATTTATATTAATGAGAAAATAATTTTATACCCTCATTTTTTGTCATACTTCGATTAAACACAATGAAACATTTAAAAATAACGTGTTCGCGGTCGACTCTTCATTCACAAAACATTAAAAACTTTCGCATCGCGTGGGACCGGGAGTAACGTTTAACAAAAGTCACTCGATATTTCCGTGCACTCGTACACCGTATTTGACACAAGTCCGGCACATAAAAATTCTTTGATATTTCATTTATGTCGGCCTTAACTACGTTTCATTGAGAAAAATGAAGCACGCGTTGAATTCCGTTCGTAAAACTGGATCGTAACCAATGTTTTCGTACGAGTTTCGTGTGAAAATTCACGGAAAGGCTTAATTTTAAGAAAAATGTCGGATCCGCGAATGCACTGGAAAAAAGCGCAATAATCTGCTGCCATCTTTCCTATTTACTAATGGATGACAGCGGAAAAAAAACAATCAAAAATTCCCAATAGACCCGATAGAAAAATGCACTGATTTCGCCGATTTCCACGGAAATCCGTATATATAATATGCTCAAAAGTTTCCACTCACCTGTACCATTGTTCTGAAATAAAAATTAACGGAACAGATGCATATCTAAATAACGTAACTTGTAATTAAACGAGTCCCCACGTGGGACGATATTTTCCTTTTCGGGGGTATATTTTTTCGCTCGGAAAAGCCTGGTCAAAACACCAACTATTGTACGGCAAAAATGCTACTATTTTCTATAACGGAAGCGTTCGCGAATCGTTAATAACAAACATTTTAATACGTTAAGAATTTCTAGAGCACTTTTCAAGCGGATAAACTGACAATTTAATAACAATCCGCTATTATAAAAGACCCACTTCCTTTTCATTTACGGAATAAAAAATTGCGGGAATTTTAAAAATAAAAGTAATGGCGAGTATTTTTTATTTGGTGATTAATGTAACGAATAAGATATTAATCGATTAGTATTTCGTTCCATTATAATTCAAACAATTATAGTTTACAGTCGGAGCATAAATAAATAGTTCAAAAGTGATAGAAATGTAGGAACTATCTAATAAAACCTAAATGAATGTAATAATTCACATTTAAAAACGTGTTTCATATTATATATTTGTCTTTCCACTTTTTCTCAAGATAATAATGCATAACATTATACGCTGCTCACAATTCAGTTTATATATAAACTTAAATTGTCTTAATCTGCCTTACGCAATTTCTGAACAGTTTTATAAAGTTTTAGTTGGACAATAAAACCTTTGACGAAACGGTAAATTTAAAGGACTATATCTCGAATGTTTTAAAATTATTCTAATACATTTAGCAAATGCATTCAATTTTGAATTGGATTGAACAGATCAAATTATGTGTTCGTACATTAATTACGATTCGAACAATCTTTAAATATATAAACATAGACTTAATTTGTATATTACTTCTAATGTTGTATTATTCGAAACATTATGTATCCAAATATTAAATTAATTTATAAATTAAAGTTCCGCAAACATCGCAGAGTTGTACTGGATTCACATTGGCGGTTGCGAACAGTTCGCGAATCATATTCGTTATCAATGTGGACACTTTTGCGAGCAAGTTAAAATTGTTTAATGAAGATTCGATATCTCGAAACGTTTCAATGAAATGTTTTATGCTAAAACTGTTTGAGAAATGTGTACGCAAAATTTTGAACAGTCGGCGAACAATCGAACAACTTTGAACAACTAATATGAACGCGGCATAACGTTTCGAGAATAAATAAACATTCTAGAGAATTTGATAAGAAACGAATTATGTTTCCTGACTGACGAATGTTTCTAGGCGAACTTCGTGTTAAAGTAAATTTCATTTTTGACGTGAACAGAGTGGGAACTCTGTGAATTGTAATCTGAAAGATTTCAGCACGGCGTGGCGCGCCTTTGACGAAAATAATATTATAAAATGGTACGTATTATTGGAAGTCGTAAGTTTCGAAAAACTATTGAAAATGGAGAATCGTGTTATTGAAACTATCGATGATTCGACGTGGCTTTTTATATTTCCTAAGTCCACATCGGCAGTTTTCGTAAAGTACAACTTCATCAGCTCTTGACAGAATGTAATAACATTGTTTATCGCGGTAACCGTGAAATTTCTCTGAATATCGGCAACGTTAAGCCCTTTAATTGGTCGGAACCCATGGAATATACTTATATTTTATATAATCGTACAGATTCCGTGTCTGTATCGTATTGTTGTGTGCACTTTTACGTGTTTATAAATAATTTTTTAATGTATACCGGTTGACATGTCGGAAAGTGTTATTTAATTTGATTACGAGAACGGTTTTCCTTCTATTAACAGGAAAGGTTAAGGTGTAGCACTATATTTGTAATAATATCCTTGTTAATCGAAACAAATGGCTTCTATGTGCCTGGTGTTGCACCTGTGGAGTTCACAAAGGGGCAAAAGATTGATGTGAAAGCGGTTAAAATGACTAGCACCCACACACAGTTGCCGTACGAGTATTATTCTATTCCATTATGCAGACCAAAAAGTGTTTTCGTTTATAAATCGGAGAATTTAGGAGAAGTATTGCGTGGTGATAGGTAAGACGCACAGATCATTTCCTTCTTTTCATAGAATCTAAGCTGTTTTATATTTACACAGAATTGTAAATACTCCGTACGAGGTAACCATGGCGGAAAGTGTAGACTGCAAGTTGTTGTGTCACGAACCAAACAGTAGTATGACATGGACTGAGGAGGAATCGCAGCAAGTAATAGAGCGTATTCAACACGACTACACAGTGCATTTGTAAGGAAACACGAAGCTATACTCTCCTTCAAAGATGCACTACTAAAAAACTAATTTCATTAACTTTATCAGATTAATAGATAATTTACCAGCAGCTACAAAAATATTTGATAAAAACACAAACAATGTGATCGTATATCAAGGGTACCGTTTGGGTGGTGTAGTGAACGATCAGATTTATATCAACAACTATCTAAAGCTAGAATTAAGTTACCACGAATATGGAAAGTTAGTATTGATCACGTTATCGCGGAAACGGAAAATGTATCGGATTATTAAAATTTACTTTTGTGTTGTAGAAATGCGTATAGGGTAGTTGGGTTCGATGTGAAAGCTCAGAGTATTGATGCGAGTCAATTGAAGTTCGTGGGAAATACTTGTATATTGCCTCCAGATGCGAATCGACAATTTGTGAATCCTAAAGGAACCAAACTGTGGTTCTTGTATTCTGTTAAGTGGAAGCAATCTGCCGTAAGTTGGGCTAGCAGATGGGATGTATACCTAGGAATGAGTGACGTTGAGATTCATTGGTTTTCGATCATCAATTCTCTTATTGTG
This sequence comes from Lasioglossum vierecki, assembly GCA_028455595.1. Taxonomy (NCBI): domain Eukaryota; kingdom Metazoa; phylum Arthropoda; class Insecta; order Hymenoptera; family Halictidae; genus Lasioglossum; species Lasioglossum vierecki. Next base: position 14,237,828 of record CM052343.1, read on the forward strand.
GTACTTTTTCTTTCTGGTAAATATATTCAATTGTTCATATTTAATTGCTATTCTTTTTATAAGTTCATGCAAATATTTTCTAATACAATTCTGCAGGAATTCTAACAATGATCATAGTTCGAACTCTGAGAAGGGATATCGCGCGTTATAATGCCGGTGAAAGCGATAGCTTGGCAGGTTTGGATGAGACAATCGAAGAAACTGGCTGGAAACTAGTCCACGGAGATGTATTTCGACCTCCGCCGCATCCTCGATTATTTGCTGCTGTGATAGGCAGTGGAATTCAAATATTTTTTATGGCTTTGATAACAATATGTAAGATTGATATTTCTACACGAGATGTAGCTGACATTTTCGATATTTTATATTTTATTTATGCGTGATTTTTAGTCTTTGCTATGTTGGGTATGCTATCGCCGGCTAGTAGAGGCGCACTGGGAACTAACGCGATATTTTTATATGTATGTTCCGGTTTAATTGCTGGATATTTCTCTGCGCGCCTTTATAAAACGATGCGTGGGAGGAAATGGAGGAGGACAGCATTATTGGTAAGAATAAAACATGTGTTAACTACTATTGAAATGGAATACTATTAAATCGCTATTTTATTTCTACAGACAGCAACTCTGTACCCCGGAATTGTATTCACCACATGTTTCTTTTTGAATTTCTTCATATGGGGAAAACACAGTTCCGGCGCGGTACCATTCACAACAATGTTAGCATTGTTGTGTTTATGGTTTGGCATATCACTTCCTCTGGTATATCTTGGATACTATTTTGGATACCGTAAACAGCCTTTCACACATCCTGTTAGAACGAATCAGATTGCTAGACAAGTTCCCGATCAATTGTGGTACATGAATCCAGTATTATGGTAAGTTTAGAAAGTTCATAGACCTAAAGTCACAACTCGGGTTCGGAATAAAAATACATCAACATTTTTACAGTACATTGATGGCCGGAATTCTTCCATTCGGAGCAGTTTTTATAGAATTATTTTTCATTCTGACTGCGCTATGGGAGAATCAGTTCTACTATCTTTTTGGATTTCTGTTCCTTGTGTTCTGCATTCTTGTCATCTCGTGCTCCCAGATATCTATAGTTATGGTGTATTTCCAGTTATGTGGAGAGGTAAGAAACCGATAGAAGTAGCTGCGTTTGAAAGTATTTTTCCAATATGTGTATACATTATTATTTTCTCGTTATCAGGATTATAGATGGTGGTGGAGGAGCTTCGTTGTTAGTGGAGGATCAGCTGTATATGTGTTAGCTTATTCAGTCTTCTATTTTATGACAAAATTAGAAATAACAGAATTGGTTCCAATACTTTTATATTTTGGCTACACAGCATTAATGGTGCTAACGTTTTGGTTATTAACAGGTACAATAGGTTTCTTCGCGGCTTACGCGTTCATTCGTAAAATATATGCCGCTGTAAAAATAGACTAGTCAAAAAAATATCGTTGACGATGGTCAATGATATAAGAGGAGGATAAATATTTTCAATTTACAAAGAATATTTAATTATTTTTAAATTAAATATGTAATACCAAAACTGTAAAATAATTTTCTTCAGTTTCTATTAGCCGATCTATTTTATTTTTTTGGTTTACTTACGAGTAGTACATCTACCAGCATTAATTCTCGAATATTGTAAAGTTATTTTCGGCTGTACAAATATATTAAAAACATCCTGTATTAAGGAATGAGTAGAGGTAAATTATAATTTTAAAAAATGTACAATAATGTCCAATAATTAATGTCTTATTCAAATACTGTTTCTATTGAATACTCGATTTTGAAAAAATATTTCGCTGTTATAAAAAGTACTTATAATTCATAAATTCATGAAATGGAGTTCTACTACTCACACAATTCAGTAAAAGCCTATGTATTAAGAATGTATATACACACACACACACACACACACACAAACACATTCGTATACACACATATAAAAAGATATGAGCTGCATCGACTATATTAATATTACCGTTTCAGACAGTATAAAGAAATATGTAAAGATATTAATAAATGTAATATTAATTATAGTCAATGCCAATATTATAGCTTACAATATTAGTTATTATTAGTTCTTGTTTTATTACAATAAAATGACAAGTTTTTACAAGACGTATGTGCAAAAAGTTGTTAATACACATACATGCATTAAATGCATTACATTGTAAGATTAATAATATAAAATTTATGTATTTACTTTGCACGTGTTGTGTGTGAACTTAATTCCTCAATACTCGGGTCATACAACTTACGTATTCGTTATGCATAAATTATATTTTGGCATATGTATGGCTTATTGATCCATTAACATTAAATAAAATGAACAACAAATAAGTAACTTTTATACATGTTACCATGGAAATGTATGACATTAAATCTGCGACGTTTGTATATTTCCATAATTTCAAATATATGTACATGTCTTACAAAAAGAAAAACAAAAAAATTTCAAAACTATAGAAAGCACTGGAAAACATCTGATGCAAATAACGAGTTATAAATATTTTGTATTCAATTTTTTTCAACATAGGAAGAGAATTGTTGTAGAAATAAATTTCAATGAAACTTCAAGAGATAATAGCGATGTTGTTTTAGTCTGCACTTTACGATGAAGTATATAAAAATAACAATTATACTGATAATATAAATTTTGATCTCTGTAGATTCCACAGGCATGTAACATTTTGATACAGAATAATTATTTGAAGTAAATACTCCCTGAAATACAAGTGTTATTTTAAGGAAGTAATATTACAATGAAATTCTAAGTCGATGTTGTTTCAACATTTTCAACTTACCAGTAAGAGCGAAGGATTATTTTTGTTGCGCCAACTGAATGATGGTATTGTAAATTCCCATATATCTTTTCTGTGTATTCTTCTACAACCGTGATGAGTGTGGCCGTTAACGATCAATCTTGGTTTCAAGATATCTAAAAGCTGTAAATAAATGATTTTATAAATGTTTATAATATCGATTATAACAATTCATATGAATTATTCTGTATACCTGTTCGGATGCTTCCTTCGATAAACATTCCCATCTTTCTCTAAACTTGATATCTTTTATATCATCTGGTGCTTGATCAAGTTCATTGCAAATTTCATCGGATTCGCGATACAGTGGAAAATGCTGTGATAAAAATTAAAAGATTACACGAGAATTCTTAGTTTGTCGAACGAAATCATTTACTGACCTGTAAAATAATCGGCCTGCTATATTTTGAAATGGCATTAGTTTTGTCACAGTGATTTCCTGTACCTTTCGCACAATTTAAATGTGCTGCAATAAAATCCCTCTAGTTGCAAATTTTATTCTTGACAAATGTTAGATTACAGGGAGGATCTTTCATGCTTTGAAATAAAAATCGAATTAAAAGAAGCAAGGAAATGGACATACTTGCAATTTTATTTAATGCAATCTCTGTTGGTCGGCATAAGAAGCAACCATCTCCTTCTAGAGCCATGCTATTGATTAAAATAAAATGATTTCCCCTTATTGTAACTCTCTTCACGCTTGGTGCCTTCAGACCATCCATGAATCGTTGATTTAAGAATGGCGTAATAACTGAACAAGAATTTGTTTGTGTTAACAACACTGTATAGTTACAAGTAGATTAAGAGTAATAGCAAAATGAGATTCTTAAATGTTTTCTAGTACCATAATGAAATCCTATGTCATGATTTCCAGCAACGACATAAAGATGAGTGTTTTTAGGTACAGAAAATAGTGAGTGAAATCTTTGAATATATTGCTCGAACTCGGAAGAGCTACTCCATTGACCTTCATCGAATAAATCACCTGTTGACAAATGTACTATATTAGTATGATGAATTATTTTTGTGTATTTCTACGGTATGTAATCATTAGACTGTAGATCTCTATACAAAATAAAAATTGTCTGCATCGGTTGCAACAAATAGAAACTAAATCGAATGTTACTTTTTCCTCAACACAACATCTTAAGTTTTAAAAATATTCCAACAATTTTGAAGTTTATCTATTCAATTTTTCTACAAATGCATAAAAATCCGTAGTCTGGTAATCATTTACCTAGCACAAAGATTATGTCTGGTTTATGAAGTGCAACCATAGTCTGAAATGCTCTGTACATTTGCCATTCCCTAAACAAGAAATTGAACATGATAGAAATTTGTAAGAGAGTATCGGAAAAAGGACTTGTACTATGAACCTTTTTAATTTGTCAAACCAGTGTCCCTTTTTGGAACCTAACAAATGAGTGTCTGCTATGAACATTGCATGCACAGGTAGTTCTTCTGCACTCGGTTTAGGTACTGTCGCATCAAGCTTGTTGGAATCCAAAACCGGCCACGAACACTAATGACAAGAAAATATAATACACATAACATGTGTTTACACGTCTACAATGTTTAAACAAATAATATTAGTAACTTACCTGAATAAGTACGACGTAATAAAGTACATATTCACAGAAAAAAAATAAACATAATAGAGCTAGTGCAACTTCGGCGAATAATCTTTTATATGAAACCATTCTACCGTTCAACATTTTACGTAATGTTTAAATAGTGTTTCATAGATTACAAATACAATAATCTATCATAGATACAACATGTTTGAATAATGTTTCATGACGACATTAAGATCTTGACGGCATTCGCGACATCTGTAAATATTCGCAAGCTAAAATACGCGTCGGTAAGCTAGAAATCGGTATGGAACCGTTTGTTGATAAGAGAGGAGGGAAAGAGAAGGAAGAGAAGAAGAGGATCTAGAATCGCCTAGGGGGCGTGGCCCTTGAAAATCCGACCCCTGACCTAGATCAATCAAATTTGGATCTATATTTCTATATTATAGCAGAGAGGAAATGAGAGTGCTCACGCCCAGGTTTTGACTGCGCCCGGTATAGTGCTGCCCCCCTAGCCTGGATCAGCTCCTAGACCGGCGGTAGAGCGGACGCTTAGCATGGATCAGCTCCTAGACCGGCGGTAGAGCGGACGCTTAGCCTGGATCAGCTCCTAAACCGGCGGTAGAGCGGACGCTTAGCTTGGATCAGCTCCTAAACCGGCGGTAGAGCGGACGCTTAGCCTGGATCAGCTCCTAGACCGGCGGTAGAACGGACGCTTAGCCTGGATCAGCTCCTAGACCGGCGGTAGAGCGCATTTCCCCCTCCCATGCCAGAGAGAATCAGATCTCACATCATTTTTGGGAAAGAAAAACTAATAGTTTAAAAAACATTCTCTCTCTGTCTCTACTTCTAGATTTAATATGCAACTTGAAGAAAAGTACCAGAGAGTTAGAACACATTTTACTCTCAAATTAATTTATATTTTGCGTAGTTTTACCGATTTAGTTGAGACTATGTTATTCTTATAGATCTCGATCTCCCATTTACGAATATATACCATTATATACGCTAACGCTCAATAGTTTTTGGGATATTCATAAACAAAGTTTTATTATTGCTTAAATCTGCTATTGTAGAGGACGTATACAACGAATAAGACTTGGTGTTTCGGCAACGTACGAGACTTCCACTCGGTGGACTAGGGTTCGATTCTCGTTCGGTGAAATTTTTTTTCATATTTATTTATATTATTTATTCGCTGTGTAACATTGACTTGTCTATATGAAATTGCACATTTATTACAAGTTAAAGAACAAAAGGATTAATAAATTATAAATAAATTCGCTGTGTAACATTAACTTGTTCCCATACTTACTTTATTTTTTTTCTGTTTTCAGACACGAGAGGGATATTTAATATTTTATTAATTTCAGCTTATTTATTTATAATTTATTAATACGTTTATTCTTTAACTTGTATATCTTTAACTTGTATATGGGAGATCGAGATCTATAAGAATAACATAGTCTCAACTAAATCGGTGTAGCAACGTTCTTGCACTCTCCTTGTTAGCATAAAAGTATAAATTAATTTAATATTCAGCAAAAGATAAATTATGAAGAACTGTCGGGCCATAAAATTGTCTCTTGTCGTTTTCAAATAAACGGTTTATTTATTTACAGGAATACACGACACGGTCGTCGGCCGAATTAACTTTGGGCGACTGATTAATAAGGAGCAGCGAATCGTAGCGGTACCATCAGTTTAATCTTAGAATGTTTTACGCGCAAACACTCGAGGATTCACTTTCTTTTACTGTCCAAAGGATGACCAGACATCGGAAGGAAGCTCAGTATAACAATAAATCTAGCGCGGCGCAAGGAGGTGTACGCGGACATGACTGGTCGGAATCGAACAGATTATACTCTACTTGTATGACATAATTTAAACCGATTAATTAATTTAATTGCTGGTCATTACGCTAATCGTGAATGTAGTTGAATTACACTGTATATTTCAGAATTTTTAATTGTCAATAAATAGGGAAATTGGGCCAAAAACTGGTTTTTCGATTTTTTCAATAACTACCTTTACAGATGAGATACGGGGCTAAAATTTGGCAGAGAAGGGTCTTTTTGGATAAGCTATCAAATAGTCCAAGCTCGATTAAAATCCCGCCGGGAGTAAATTTCATTACCAAACCCGGGTATAGCCTTTAAAGTATTTCGGGGAGGGGGAGGGGGGTACAAGGTGTACAGTGGGACAATCCGATGAATTCTGTGTGAAAATTAAAGTGCTTTCGATAGAAATGAGATAGAGCGATATTTTTTTTCAAATTATAGCTCAAATAATGCAGAAAATATGAGGAAATGGAGTGATTATGGTACGAACGTTTTTTAACGTTGAAAAAACCCGCAAATTGTAACAACGCTGTGCATTTGCCATTCGATGGCACTGGATTTTGCAACCACACGTGATTTCAAGTTTGCTATAGGGTTGGCAAATCAAGATTCCGTGGAACAATTGTTCTCGAAACTGCGACAACGAGGGGGTTTCAATTTTAATCCAACGGCGCGTATGGTGCGATTGAACCTCCGACAGATTATATATTCAAAATTAATCAAAAGTGGAGATCGAACCAACACTCGCAATGAGGGCGAGGAATTAGAAGCGCTGATTGGAGTTGAAAGCTCTGTTTCCGCAGAATGCAATTTCACGGCAAGTGAGAATTGCTTGGAAGAAGAAGAGGACGAAGGTGCGTTGGAATGCGCAATTGAATTACCCATCAACACGCAAGGGATTAGTGTTGATATGGACGAAGAAAAATCTCTATACGAAGAAACGTCCATCACATACTTCGCGGGCTACATTGTGCATCATATAATGAAGAAATTTGACTGCACTGAATGTCGCGATATAATGATGAAAACTCCATTGGACTGCATGCGACTTGAAGAAGAATATATTGCAAGTAGAGAATATTCAGACGACGATGACGATGAATATTCACCTGATATTACGAAACTCTCACGCCCTACAGAGCCATTCGTAAACATTATAACAAATCAATTGCACATACGTATTTTATGCATATAAGTCCCTAGCACGGGTCTGCCGAGGGACATATATGCATCAGGGACACTATTCTTTGAGTTTTGCCGAACGTAGAGAAGGACAGCCGAGCTCGAGAAGCCTTGGTCGCCGAGGTAAACACTCAAATGTAAACACAATGAACACAGAATTTCCAACTTCCTTATTTTTCATTATTTTTTTTATGGAACTTCAAGTTCCATATTTGTGGCATTTTTCTGATTAAAATGATACCAAATATGATATAATTCCGATGATATTTACTTGTGTCATATACAATTAAAGTAACTGGCCCGTGGAAGGATAGCGTATGGGAAAGAAAGAGACGCAGAGAGTCGGAGTCGGCGGCACACTTCAAAGGCTCGCGCGTGCTTACAATGTAATACCAATGGATAACTTTTTTTATTATTACTTATTTTTTTATGGGACTTTTTTTTAATAGATTTGTGACATTTTTCTGATTAAAATGATACCAAACACGATATAATTCGGATCATATATACGTGTACGGACATTAAGAGTCAGGGACATGTATACCGGTGAGTCAACGGTACTGCACAAGTAAATATCATCGGAATTATATCATATTTGGTATCATTTTAATCAGAAAAATGCCACAAATATGGAACTTCAAGTTTCATAAAAAAATAATGAAAAATAAGGAAGTTGGAAATTCTGATTAGGCGGTCTCACCGAGACACCCGAGCCGCATGATGTCATATTTCTCGGCGACCGAAGCCTCTCGAGCTTCTTGGCCCCTCAAGGGGGTATACCCCGCAGTAGTGGGGATAGACCAGGGACTTTTATGGCTCAGACTTTTGGGACATATATGCATAAAATACGTATTTAACGAACAATGGAAGAGATTTTGGCACGGGGAAAACGTTCTACAAAACTTGTGCGAAACAGCAATTACAAAAATGAACGTACAAGATCCGACTTGGTTCAAAAAAGATGATAGCTGCTACGAACATAGAGTAGCAGCATTGAAACACTTATACAAAGTGAAATTACACGCCCAAGCACGGAGAAGAAACGAAGAGGAAAAGACAGCTCGTCGAAAGACAAAATCCCGAAAATTAAGGACAACATTACACGAATGATAAGCTCCGACCGATCTGTTCATGCCCATTCGAACTCGCGTCGAGGTGGACCGAGTAGCTGAGACGCGAGGGAGGAGAGGCTGCAACAGTCCGTCGAGATGCGAACAAAGAAATCAATGAAGATCTTCCGTTATATATCTTCCGAAAAATATTAAAAATACAAAAAATGTTGCCACGCTGTCATATTAATATTAAAAAATATACAACTTTCTCGCACCGTTCGATCAGTACTAGCACTAGCGATCGCACTAGCGATCAGTTCGGCGCGTCGTCTTCCCCGCACCGTCCCACCGCTCTCCGCGAGCTCCTCGGGTGGATCGAGCAGCTCGAGTCTCGCGGGCACGGCGGGGGGAACGGTCGCGGTGGATTGACGAGCCCAGCTGATCGCTCAGTTTGTCTATTGATACTCCAAACGACGTTCGGTATCATTTAATAGCCTTATGTAATCGTTTCGTCGATCCTCAGAGTCTCGAGATGAATTAAGAAAATTGTATCTTTTATATTTTCTTCTTTTTGTTATGTGTATGAAATAAAAAATTAAAATTAAAATGTTATTTTTTTCCATAAAAAAATGAAAAATAAAAAGTTTCGCAATTGGATTGGCAGTTTTTACACACCTATATCTTACGACTCATCCAACTCCGAACTTTAAAGTTTAAAGACCTGCGTCCGATCAACAGCATACAATGTAAGCGGATGGAGAATCGAGCATTATTGGTAACTTTAACTTTTATATTTTTAATGCGAGTAGGTTGTAGAGCTTATCCCGATGAAAATGAGACCAAGCACAACATCATTTGGACTACTTCAATAAGATTATAATTTTTATCATAACATTAGGTATCAATAAAAATTGTTCCATTATACTCGAATTTAGTCTCATTTTCATCACAAAAAGCACCTCAATTCACTCGTAATAATTTTATGTGGGGGAATATATTGCAAAATCTAAAAGTTTAACTTCTATTCGTGCATGATTGCCCATCTGCTTACATTGTGTCGTTTGTCAGTCGCTGGGTCTTTGACATTCGGCGCTTGTCGGACCTCGTCGCCGTTTATTCGAGCTGGAAAAAGTTATTGGAAGATTTAATCGAAAAACCTAAGGCGAATAAAAGATGAAAAATTATTTAAAGTTCGAATAAATCTGCTTCGAATAAAAAAAATTATCTTTACTTGTCGGATAAATTTTCATCAAATAAAATTATTTATTCGATATTTGTCGAACACACGCAAAGATTGTTTTAGATGATCGGTCGTTTCCAAAAACTGGACGATTCCGATCGTCTAAAGCAGGGCTCGCAAATGTTTGCTCGCGGCGGCTGACAATTGAAAGCTAGGCCTCCTCGACCGGGCCGCGCGTCTCGCTCCCCGTAGCGATCGCAGTACTAAGATCGCTACGGGGAGCGGGACGCACGGCCGGGTCGAGGAGGCCTAGCTTTCAATTGTCTGCCGCCGCGAGTGTAATGGCCTGAGGTTCGACGAAACGGTTACGTAAAACTTCGGAAAGGCTAAGGATTACGAATCGATTGTCTTTGGATAGTGTCAACAGACAAACTGCGACGATCAGCTGGCCGCTTCGACCCACCGCGTCCGCTTCCCCCCTCCGTGCCCGCGAGGCCCGAGCTGCTCGATCCACCCGTGACGCTCGCGGGGAGCGATGGGACGGTGGCTCTCGATGTCAATGTTTATTAATATTTCGCGTACATTGATATGTAGGGAGTCAAACGTATATACAGCGAGATGCAGATAAATGTAACGAGAATAAACTGTATCTAGATGTGATAATAAATTAAATTTTAGAGGCTAAATATTTACTTATTTTAGTATTTACTTATTTTAAACATCGTACTACTTTGACAAGTTTAAAAAATGAAAACTGTGTGTCATGTGTATCAATTTTAAGTGCAATGTCTCACAGTTTATAGTTTCATTATGACAGACATTACCGGCGGCAATTTACCGCAGCGAATTTTAGCAATTTCCGATGCATGGTTATATCGTACGAATCATCTGTTGAAGCTAGTTCTGATTTATGCCATAGGCTAGTAAAGGTTCTGTTTTATGCTAAAACTGGTGTGCTCTCTGTTACGTGGTAAAAGTGGGCTCTACCGCCGGTATAGGAGCTGTTCCGTGCTAAGCGTGAGCGTGCCAAGAAGTGGCTTCAAGTTCAGGTATAGGCGTGAGCACTCTCAGTTCCTCTCTGATTATAGACAATTATAGACGTTAATCTTTATGTGCCATCTGCACTTGCAAATTGTAATAATCTATCATTCGTGTACATGTGTTTAATAAAATTTTTATTATTTTTTAAGGATGATTATTTAATCTGTATTGGAGACTCAAGGTTTTTTCATGCGTAAAAAATTTTCCACAAGTTACTATCATTTATTATCAGGCACTGATTGTGCGAAATAAGTACCAAATTTATTTTCGAACATAGTTACTGCATCGATTTGAGGTCAAAGTCCTTGAGGAGTACATCCAATTCTGTTGATTCGGTCTGTAGGTCTTTATCCACGTACTAGCACGCATGCGTATTCGACCCGTGATTCCAGTTTTCGTGCTACTGATTCCATGTGTAAGATTTAATATTGTCTTGTCGGGGCGTTTACGGGTATTGCTTTAAAAATGTCGCAATACAGATTATTGGGTGCCTTGGCACGTTTATCTGCCATAAATAAAAATTATGTCACACGAACAGGTAATTACAATCAGAAAACTGCATTCTAATAACAATACCTACGTGTCTGAACCTTGCTCCCGCATACCGAACGGGAGAATTTCTCGCAAGTTGTATGTGAAACAATAATGAAAGTATAGATCAAATGAGCATCGTATGCTGCTATAGTTATAACTTTTCGAAATGTCTACAATTCCATATTATTTTCCACAGTTGTTTTTACAAATGAATATCACTATTCATTATGAACACATTCTACATTGTTCCATATCAAATAACTGATAAAATATGATATCATAATAATGAACACTACTTTCAGCATTTTGTGAAACAACGAGGAAATTTGCAAGTGCAACAAATACGAAACATTTGAAATACAAAGTTGTAGATAATGTAGCCGTAGTGACTATAGACTCACCAGGAACCAAGGTAGGTGTTATCTATATTGTTCGAACAATTTCATTATATTAATATATATTTATATGTATGCTTGTACATAGGTGAATAGCTTGAACGATGAAGTAATGCATGAAATGGTAGCAGTGTTAAAAAATGTGGAGCAAGATTCTTCCATAAATTCTGTAGTCTTAATAAGTGGAAAACCTGGCTGTTTCATTGCTGGCGCAGATATTACTATGATACAAAAATTTAAGACTTCGGATGAAGGTTATAAAGTATCTACCGAAGCTCAACAAATTTTGAACAACATAGAGAAAAGTACAAAACCAGTTGTGGCTGCGATTCAGGGAAGCTGTTTGGGAGGAGGCTTCGAGGTGCATAAATTAAGGAATTCCTAACGTGTATCGGTATCCACATTTCCTTCTTGCAAACTGTTTAAAGACTGATTCAATTGCTGCAGGTTGCAATGGCTTGCCATTATCGATTGGCTGTGAATGATTCAAAAACTACTTTAGGCTTACCAGAAGTAATGTTGGGATTATTACCTGGTGCAGGTGGTACACAAAGATTACCAAAATTAACTGCGCTTCCCAATGCATTAGACATGGCACTGACTGGTAAAAATCTTAGGGCGGATAAAGCTAAAAAGTTTGGAATTGTAGACATGGTAGTAAATCGTCTTGGTCCTGGAATTGCACCAGCAGAAGAAAAGTAAGGGATGCGGCGATTAATATTTTTTCTTGATACTTGGGTAATATGTAGAATTAATAAATATAAGTTTATAATATTCACAGCACTATGAGATACTTAGAAGAAACAGCTGTCCAAGCTGCGAAAGATATTGCAAATGGAACATTGAAGATTGATCGTAGTCCTAAATCTCTGGTCCAGAAACTTATGAATTATGCTTTATCATATAATTTCGTTAAAGACCAAGTGTTTAATAAAGCAAAAGGTCAAGTGATGAAAATGTCTGGTGGCTTGTACCCTGCTCCACTTAAGATTCTGGATGTAGTACGCACTGGTTTGGATAAGGGATCAGCTGCTGGTTATGAGGCAGAAGCCAAAGCTTTCGGCGAGTTAGCAGTTACACCTCAGTCCAGGGGGCTCGTGAGTTTATTCTTTGGACAGAACGCGTGCAAAAAGAATCGTTTTGGTGCGTCGAAGAACGCTGTGAAGTAAGTAGATATATAACATGTTATGATAAAAGATAAAAGTGATTGAATGACAATAGAATTAATTTTATATTCAATTTTAGAAAAGTTGCAGTTGTCGGAGCTGGTCTAATGGGAGCAGGCATTGTTCAAGTGACCATAGACAAAGGCTTTGATGTAGTCATGAAAGACACGAATGAAGCAGGCCTATATAGAGGAGTTGGCCAAATACAAAAAGGCTTGGATAATGCTGTGAAAAGAAAAAGATTCTCCACGTGAGTCATAAATACGTGTGACTATTAACTCTTAGTACTCGGGAGGTGACTTTAAGACGCCACTTAAAATTGCTCTATCACTATTTAAATTATTAGATATGTTGGTGTCTAATACATTATTCAAAATTTGAGTATTGTATGAGGAAAATGGAAATATTCTAGGTTGAATGGAATGTTTAATTTTCTAGTTGAAACAGCTTCGAATGCAAAGGGTTAAGAAATGTTGAAATTACTTTGCATTGCAAATCATTTATCGGATGTATTTTCAGTGTTCAAAAGGACAAATACCTCTCCAAGCTGGATGCCACTTTAGACTATAACTCATTCAAGAACGCGGACATTGTAATTGAAGCTGTATTCGAAGACCTTGCGATCAAGCACAAAGTCATCAAGGAAATTGAATCGTGTACGTCGCCGCACTGCATAATCGCAACAAATACATCTGCCATTCCTATCACTGAAATTGCAGCTGGAAGTAAACGCCCGGATAAGGCAAGTACAGATTGTTCTATGTAGACTGTGGATCTTTATGTAAAATAAAAATCTACTTCGTCAGTTCTAAGTCACAGTACTTATCTCTTTCATAAATGGATAATATCTACAGTTCTAGTTATATGCGAATACTTGATTTGACAAACTATCGATTCTTCACAGGTGATCGGAATGCACTACTTCTCTCCGGTAGACAAAATGCAACTGTTAGAGATAATAACGCACAAGGGAACGTCGACTGAAACTATTCAGACTGCGGTCGATGTTGGTTTGAAACAGGGTAAAACAGTGATTACTGTGGGGGATGGCCCTGGATTTTATACAACGCGAATTTTATCAGCCATGTTATCCGAATTCATGAGGTTACTGCAGGTAATATTCGCAGTGATTACTAACACTAGGTTTACCGAGCAGTAAAAGTGACTATTTTACATTACTTTATAAAAATAACGAGAATATAATGTGTTTTGAAAATAGGAAGGTGTGGATCCGATAGCTTTAGACAAGTTGACTAAAAAATTCGGATTTCCTGTTGGAGCAGCGACGTTATCGGACGAAGTTGGTCTGGACGTTGGATCTCATATAAGTCCGCATCTAGAAAAAGCTTTAGGTGATCGTTTCAAAGGGGGAGATGTAAACATACTCAGCGATTTGGTCAAAGCTGGTTTCCTTGGTATTTATTCAATTTCTGTCATCGCGCTTAGACGAGTATCAATAATAGTTTTCATTTTGCATGTGAATGTAATCGCGTTTGTGTGAATAATTTTTAGGCCGAAAATCTGGTAAAGGTATATACGTGTACGAACCCAATGTTAAGGACAGACCTCTTAACTTAAAAGCGCTAGAAATATTGAAAAAATACAAGATTGAACCAAAAGGAAGCACAACCGACGAAGATCGTCAGTTGCGAATGGTAACTCGGTTTGTCAATGAGGCGGTAATTTGCTTAGAAGAAAACATATTGGCCAATCCGGTAAGTAAAGTTTGGAATATATTACGTTAACGCATTCTGCTTAATATTCTTTTTACCAAAATTTAAATGATTATTTTTATAGTTGGAGGGTGATATAGGAGCAGTGTTTGGATTAGGCTTCCCTCCATTCACCGGCGGACCTTTCCGCTGGGTAGACTACTACGGAGCCGGTAATTTAGTGAGAAAAATGGAAGAATTCCGGAGTCATTACGGCGATGCTTTCAAACCAGCCCAGACTCTGTACGATATGGCGTCCGACTCAAACAAGAAGTTCCATAAACAATGAGAAAAAAATATAATGTCTTCAGGTCGGGAAACAGTAAAAAACTGTAACTAGATTTTTAATTTTTATACGTTTCTAATGAAGATAAGAATGTTGCTCTAATGTTAAAACTACTATATTTTTTGATAAATATATATATTAATAAATATATATATATATACATGCCGAGATTGTTCAAACGGTGGTTTGTACTTTCACAATTATCAATGCAAATGTACTCTATATTTATTAGAACATTTTTATACAGTTTATATCGCAAGATATCGTAAATATTTCTACGTCGCCAATGCTATAGTATTAGGGTCTATTTTTTGAAAGTAATACGAAGACTTTTGTACATATGTGTGTACGTTGTTTTACAAATGATTATATATATATACGTTTTATTGTTGCTGAATGAAATAAATGGCATTTCTTTTTTAAACGGCGTCCTACTTTCATTTACATAAGCAAACGACGTAAGCATCCTCCTCTGCAAAAATAACACTAGAAAAGGTGTATGAACATATATGTTTAAAACATATCATCCGTGTGTTCGGAAATAATTAGTACTGAATCATGACTGATATGTACATATATAGACGAATACGTTCGTCGTTTAATTAATTTTTTTCCGCGTGTTGAATTATGAAAGACATAGGTGTGGAATTCTTGTACTTGATGCAATGTCCAAGAGATATTGCACTTTCAGGTGCATGCTTATTTATGAGCGAGGAAATCACTGGCTGTCTAGCAACATTCACGAGCAAGGGAAATTTTCCGGATTACGGAATCTCGAAGAAAGAGTTGCTTTGAAATATTTATAATAATATAATATAGTATAAAAATACTTCTCCGTCGGTTTATTCAAATAAAAGTTGTCAGATTTCACGGCCTCTCACTACAATGAGAGTAATGGCGAAGAAATTAAGGAAAAATATTTAAAAGAATAAAAGGCATACTTTCTTAATACAAAAAATATTGCGAATCAAATACTGTCTATAGACTTATTGCGAGTTTCTCTTGTTTCGTGAATTAATGTTGTTCTTCCCGTGAAATACGAAGACAATAATTTATTATATGCCATGCTTTCCACAGAAAACACAAATTTGAATCAAAGCAAACGAGGGTAATCAAGAGGACATTTTGCGTCATCTACCGGTCCCACACCTGTTTGTGACATTTACAATATTAAGAGCCGAGTCCTTGGCTGATGCAAGAAACTACGGCATTTCGTGAGAGACCATTGGCGAGGATCATAATTTTAAGTTGTCCAGTATGTTGCAAAAACGTTAAAAAACACAGACAACGATTGACAAAAGCATAAAAGACGAACTTTCTGATCTTGCAAGTAAATAATCGAACGTTTTTTCAACGCGAAGCTCATTAGCCTAGCAATCAAAACAATCATTACAATGGGTAGCTGCAACTTGAAACAATGACGAAAATTTAGGTTTCATTTTCGCCTAGAGTAAAAAGACAGAAGAGTGCCACACAAAAGACCAAAGGGACAAAAAGTTCCATTGATCACTGTCTCCACGATGCTGGAGAAATCAAACTGCGAAAATATACATGAAAGCATTCGTTCTCGCAAGCAAAATCGTACACTTTTGGGCATCCGGCTCCTCGTGCGAATGTATACGATCGATAAAAAAATCTTATCTTAATCTACGACCTCGCGAATTGTATGCGACGTTAACATATAATCTTCTTCTTTTTCGCACCACAAACCGTGCGATAATCTGCAACGGAATATTTTATTTGCACCCCTATTCATCCTAATAGTGTCCTCGTACCATCTACTATAATAATCGTGTTCTTCTGTATGCTTCTAAAATAATTCCAAGCATGTGCAGTAATCACAGAGCAGATAGAAAATCGTGCATCGGAAGAAAATATTTCCAAAACAAGATTACGAAGAAGTTTTCAAACGAAATATTATCCAAACACGAGTGTTACGTAAGACACCATTGTTTACGTACAAAAATATGTAATACGATTGACAATTTTTATCACAGATGTATTTGAAAGATAAGAGAAACCGCTTCGAAGAAAAAGAATCGGCCATCTTCAATAGAAAGTATCGTTGTGGATCTTAATCGAGAGGAAGAGATTATATATCCACACGGCTCGACGCAGCTCTTCTTACACGATGCGTGATGGAAACTTTTTGCTGCGATAGAATATTTGCCTACATAGCTTGTTCCTGTGCTCGCATTCGAAGAATCCAACGCTAACAACTTAATGATTAAGCCCGTTTAAAAATCATTATTTACTTGAACGAGTGACTAGATATAAATTGTTCTACGAATTTTGTGAAAACGTATGGATATTGTTTTGTTCGAATTCTGAATTCGCTCGGTTCGATCGGAACCCTCGTGCGCAGATAAGTGAAGCGTATACTCGTTGCACCGTTGTTCCGACGAAGATATACGTTCAATTGCGAAATATTCGTACTGGGATATATCTTGGTTTGGTTAATCGTTCCCGAGGAATATAGTGAATTTAAAAATTCAAAACATGAGAAATGTAATACAGCGCGATCACGCTTATATTTACTGTTTAATTATCTTTTACCGTATTTATCTAAACCGCTGCAGACGCTACGTCACGTACAAACGGATCACTATCGTTCAATCGTAGCACGCATCCATCGGTTCTTCGCAAATGGAACTAGTCTTTTTCCTCGTCTTCGGTCATCTCGATGCATGACCTTCCGTGTATTAGTCTTAAACTATTTACCGCACGCGAGAAAAACCTGACATCTGACGATGTTTATTCCTATCTTGTTTCTCGTTGCGCTTACGCAACTGCAACGAATAAAATAATACAAAGTGCAACAATTTTCCTGTACCGAGCGGTATACGTGCAAACAAAACTAATCTAATCACAATTTTGGAAAAAAATTGTGACACTAACCGCTGCAGTTGCAGAACGTGCGTCTGGTAAATGGGGTGTAATGCAACAGTTCGTTGCAACCGAGTCGTTAAAAGTAGAAGGTCGACCGTTTAGGAACGCGTACGGAGGAAGGACATTGCGAAACTGGTCAGGGTGTATGATCAACATCTATAAGAATTTTACGAAAGTATAGAAGTCATTTAATCAATCTTTGTTCTTGTAGAAAAATCATTAAATCTTATCCTTACAGTAAGTCTTATGCTGTCCGGAAGAACTTCCTCGTGCGGACATTTATATACATTTACGTGATTCATAATTAACATGTATAACTAGTCGGCAATAATGAAAACAGCACCGATTCCAACTTGGTTCTTTAGCATAGCCGTTACGTACATTATTCATAAAGACTGTCTTTGAATTCTTAAATAAATACTCTTTTTCTCGGTCAACGCGCTTATACATCACAGATCACAGACACACTTAGGTACTTGGTTCACGGACGGCAAAGAAGCCTCGTTTTCATGACTTTATCACCGCTCCTCGTGCCTTTAGGTCTCATTCTCGTAAGTACGCCTCATGTTAACATTCTCTTCCCAGCGAATCATCACGATTACACATGTGTTACAGAGGCAAGTTGTTGAATCCTTGGTATATCTCGAAGCGAGTATCGATCCTCCGACTCTATCCCGACGAGTTCGAGATCTTACGGGGACTCCTCCGTTTACGGGGAACATCTGTCGCCATTCGGCCAAATTCATCCTCCAATTACGACAACTTTGGAATGGTTCTCGATAATGCGATAGTGTAAAGCTCCATCCGCAGTTTTCGACGCAGTTCAAGCAAACCCCCGGCGACTTCACGTCACCGTAACTCGTGGTTTTTAAGCAGCCAATTGTGGCGGTATGATTTGTTGAGCGGGTTGCGTTAGTCGCGGCGCCAAAACGGGCAACAGACTGACCCGCAACGGCGCGGACGTCACCTGCGCGATTGATGTTTGAACACCGTTGGTTCCCACCGACGACGACTTGTCCCTGGCATGTCTTTTCACGTGTTTCGCCAGATGGTCGCTCCTCATGAATCTTCTCTGGCAAACTGTACAAGCGAACTTCTTCTCGCCGGTGTGGGTCCGCTTGTGTCTCGACAGTTCGTCGCTTCTGGAGAACCGGCGGTTGCAGTCTTCGTAGGGGCAGGAGAACGGTCGTTCTCCAGTGTGAGTCCTTGTGTGAGCCTTCAAATGGGATGATTTGAAATAATTTTTGCGACAGCCCGGATGCTCGCATTCGTAAACACGGCGTCTCGCAGTTGATTCCGGAGTTGAGATATTTGCAGCGGCGGTTGGAGAAGCGGTTACTAGTAGCAGCGGTGCTCGGGGTAGTACCAAGGGGGATCCCAGGAGCCCGGTTACCATGATCGGTGCTGGTTTTGGTGCCAAAAGATGTAATTTTGGCTGGCTGATCTCTCGGTCCGTGTTCTTGTTGTTCACAATGATCTCCTCCTTCCGCAAGCTCATTTTGAACTTGAGGCTCTTCAAAACATTCTCCGGCTCCACGGTGCTCTGGCGAGCGATTGGTTCCGACTGTGGACTGGTCGGCGCCTCACGTGGAACCAGTTGCGGAGTCGGCACCGTTGTTTTCGGCGCCAAGTTGGCTGGACTGTAGGTGCCGTCTCGATTCGCACGCATTATGACCGACACTCGGGCAGGCTCGGGACTCGGAGGCGGTGTACCATCGAGCAACAGCTAACACAAGAGAAACGATGCCTTTGAGCTTCATTTTTAACATTGCCAGAGGTGTGCTCGGGACAAGAATTCCGGGATTCCCCGAAACTTTCGGGATTAATCCCGAGAACATCAAGGTACCCGATATTCTCGCACACCTCTGGTATTCATGAAAGACCGTAATCATTATTTCTACAAAAAGAAAAATAACCGAAAAGTAATTGAAGTGCCATCTACTTCAAGCAAAAGGTATCCATCAAGCTTTCCACGTACTGATACCGTCGGAAGATACAAAGTGCCCGCTCGAAGGATAAGCGACAAAAATGGTGTAAGAGTGAATGCACGCTGCAAACGGGGTCATCTTGCAAAACAACTGTGCAGGCGTGCGCGCATGCGTGAACGTATATTGGAGCGGCGCACCGATTGCGCGCGGAGAAAAAAAATGAAAAAGAGATAGACTCGGCTGTATTTAAGATGCGCAGAAAACGGTTTCCAGATAAAACGGTATTTACCTTCACCAATTCGCATTGCTCCGTGCACCGTCGTTTTCGCAGAGGTTCGTCCTCCTCGGAATCCGACGGCTGAGGTGTGGGTGGCAAACCAGGTCGCGAACCCACATCGTCGTCTTTCTTTGCATTCATCCCGGTAGTCTCCGTTTTCGCCAAAAGTTTATACCCCAGGAGCGCCGCGACGCTGAACGACGATTGCAAAGGTTCAACCTGTAACACAAACAAATTCCTCCGTAAAGCCACCAAATTTTCCGTGGTCACAAAGGATCACAAAGTCAACCGAACCATCACTAAAAAGCTAGATGCCGATCGTACCGACGACGAAAATTTCACCAAAACAAACCGTACGAGACGCGAGCGCGAAGAGAGAAAAAGTGAAACAGGAACCAAAACAACGAAAACCGAACAAGCACGGTTCAACAATTCGAAAAGAACAGGATAATCGTGTCGAGGAACAAGGCGTAGTTGGGTCGTCGGGCCAGCTGCGTTTGTATTTCGCGGGCAGCCAGCCGCTCTACTGCTGGCGGTACTTTTAATTCACTTACATGTTTGAATTGGGGTGAGGCCGGTGGCGACAGAGGTGTTTGATTCGTATCCATTTTTTTTTCAAAGAGAAAGAAGCGTGTCGTATTGCGAGGGAATCGCGTTCAAAGAGGCACGGCCCAAGCGACGGGTTAAACGCAGTCTCTCGTGTGTACGGTATTACTGGTCTCGCGAAAAAACCCGCAAGGGAGGTAACCGTTGAACGTCTGGTAACGCAATGAAGCTTTCTCAGGTCGGCTGGCCCGACACGCTGTGCCCGTTGTGTGCGTGATCATGCGGCGCGCACCGCCGCGGCCAATCCCGTTGAGGGGCTCGCCATGCCCGACCAATGGGAGCCGTGCAATCAGCCGACGACCGCGTGATCACCGGCGTGCTGTTCACGTGCTCGCGGTCTGACTGAGGCCGTGATCGTGACGTCAGTCCGCGTGGCGCGCTCGGTCGATACGTCATGCTATCGCCGCGCTCCCGAGCGTCATGCAACCAGCTACAACCAACCCTCCTACACTTCATACATCCGAACCTATCCGATTCGCTGTCTCCGTTCCTCCGCCTTCGCTCCTACCGAACAGAAACACTGTGTTCCCTCGTATTACGGTCCAGCGACCGTAAAAGAACGGAACACGATGTTCCCGGAGACCACGGCGAGCCCCCGAATTGTCCTTTCGCTGTGATCACCTATCTTTCCCCTCTTTGTACCGCTCCACGCGTTGAACACGTGTTTCGTAAGTTCCTCGTAGAAAACGCTCGTTACTCGCCGGCATCGCGGTTTCACTCGACTGCTCGTTCCATGCCGTTAGAAACTTTGTCTCTTTTCAACTGTCCACGTCTTCAGGGCAGAGATTCCCCTATACTGACCCTGTCGAAATCTGCATCGATGAAACTATTCTCATTGTATCATCTATTCTCTTTTTTTTTTAATAAGTCGAAGATTTGCGTGTTGTCAGTGTCTACCACTTGGTCCAGCTAGCGTTCCGGATCGTGTTCGATGTCTCGAACATTTGTAGAGCTGATCTAGATCTACGGGTGTTAATTTAGGAGTGGGTTTCTCCGTGGACCACTGAGAAAGATGTCACTTCCTGCCTTCTATGAACCTGTCAGATTTGCTGACGATACTCAGAAGTTAGACATCCGTTGTTCGAGTATGATACGTCTCCTCGTGCTTGACGTTTGCGTGTGTTAAACCGATCTTGATATTTATCAGTTTATCGCATCCTGGCCCCCGCCGAGGCTTCCCTCGTCGAACACGCGCCGAGTAGCGCGACGGAGGGTATCGCGCGCGGGCAACTGAAAAATCTGGGGAACCGAGGTCGCCGGGAGGTCGGGTTTCAATGAGGAAGCATTCTGGCGCAGTCTGCCGTTAAATATACCGACCGCCCACTTTGCGACTGGTTAATTCGAATCCAGCTCGGACGGTGCTGGTCTTTGACTCGTCTTCGCCCCTCCTATCTTCTTCTCCTCCTCTTCGGTCGTTCCGTTGTCTCTTGGATTTTTCAGCGGTGCCCTCTCCGTTCGAACAAATTGGTTGCCGATCGAACGTCTGCATCGGAACCACGATGCGCGACGCTCCGTTTATTTAAAGCACGATCATCCGAAAAGATGACGGGGAGTTCAAAGATTAACCGGAGCTACATGAATACCATAATTTCCTTTCTGTCTCGTTAATGTACGCTTGACAGCCGATACGCCGTGCATGTATGCACGATTGATGCCGACCGGGTCGGGCGCCATTGCTAATCGCCAGATCTCCGAACATTAAATTCGGAAATGTTCTCCGCGAGAATGGCGTCCAAATTCATCCGAAATCTTTTCGGAGCTGGATTTCAATTGCCATTAGATATAGGTTGTTTAATAACTGAACCTAATATTAAGGCGTGTGTATATATGGTAACGTTTCTAAACGCTTGTAATCTACGTGCCTGAAGGTTTTACTTTAATAATGTTTCCTTTTTGTTTAACTTCCCTAATGTTCTTGTGTTTTTATATACGCTGTATTACAATGTAATGTATACTATGTTCTAATAAATCTCATTTGAGATTTCCTTAAATAAAAAAAAGAATGGCGTCCAGAACGAAGGACAAGTTGTTTGAAAACATTGCTTTGGTTGATGGAGATTCCGGCGTGTTGAACTTAGAATAGAATTCGCAATGGAGACCAGGAGAATTCCCTCGAATGCTCCACATCCCGTGCCAGGCCGCTAAAATAAGATGGAGCCGCGGAACGATAAACCAATAGTCGGCATGTGGTAGACGGCCTCGGCAACTGATGTTTATTGCTTCTCGTTAATCTAATCACCTGTTGTATATTGTCTTCGGTCTAGTGTTTACCTTGAAGACGCACCCATCCCGAGAATCGCTATTTTCTATTCCGACCGCCTTGAGCGACGATGCTCTTTTCCACGAGGTTTCGCGTCGCCGTCAGCCGGCCGTCCCAACCTTAGTCCTAACGAGATTAGGGGCACGTGAAATGTCCATTGATTTTCGTTGTTAACACGGCTCGTACGGTGACGTGACTCGGTTACCGAACACGTGTCACACCGCTTCAGAATGTAATTATCAATTTTCTCCAATTGCGACTGTGTCCGGTCCACCAAGATAATGCCGTTCTACCGTGACCCGCATACAGGCTCGCGGCGAAAAATCCTATAAGTTCGAATGCCCTGATAAACTCGATGCGCGCGGGCCACGCGGATTTCCCCATCGACTTTGTTTGTCTGCGCCCGACGAAGGAAAGAGACAGCAGACACATCGAAGCGCAGCATCTTAAGGAGCTTTTCTTCTTAACGATACACCGGGCTAGGATCCAAGGATTTCCCCGGTCCGAACTCTCTAAATCTTCCGGAGGGGAAATAAAAGAAATCAACGCGTTCCGCGTTATAATCGGCTTTGAAAATGGAGCATCTCGACTGCACGCGGTTACCTAATCACGTTCGGCGCAGAGCAATTTATAATTGCGCCGTCTTATCGGTGTGACCGGAACGGTTTCGCGACGATTCATTAAGAAGCGATCGGTTTCCGCGACGTGGCACGAATATAAACAACGTCGCCGTGATAAAATGTTGTCGAGGCACGGTTTTGTGTTTCGCAGGTGGACGCGCGAAGAGAGATCGTCGAATCGCTAACATCCGACATCCATGCGCCTATCCACACGTATTCACGGTACGTTTTTATCGTCGGACTTATTTTTTCGAACGTGCCTGTTATCAAGCGGCAAGCAATCTCATGGAATATTACTATGTAAATTCTTTTCCTCGATGCTTTCGCGTTTCTAGCTGCTCCGATCTTATCGCACAGTATCTTCCGTTCCCGTTGCACTATCGCTCCCGGTTGCAATGCGTATACATAACCCGTTCGATCCGACGCGACGCTAGACGATTCGGAGTTTCGCTATCTATCGAAATCAGGGTAAAATCCCTCCACGATTTTCTTCGTGTTCATTTATCGGGGGGAATCTTCTAATTCCTCGCAGTCTTTAATTAGCCTGTATCGATTCTCGTGAGCAGCACGCGCCTGTCGATTTCACGAATTCAACGAGTACCAATGTTTACGATAGACAACAAGGGAATCATTCGACGGACTCGTGATCAGCGAACGCGGCACGGTGGTGTGTGCGCGCCGCTACGCCGCGTTCACGCACAATCGCCCGGCCACGCGTTAACACGGTGAAAATGTCGCTGACTTTGTTTTTAACAGGCCGAAAGTATATCTTGCGAACGCGTCTCGTCGGGCTCGCGACGAACGAGCACACGATTACCAAAAAATTCCTCGAAATCGCTGCCAGACGGAGGAAAGTGTATCGTACCACTCGTGCAAAACATCCGCGCGGGTAATCGTCATCTCTCCTTTTTCCGTGGCGGACCTCAAGGTTGATCGGCCGACCTTCCCCAGTCCGCGGAACGTGCCTCCGTGCCGGCGTTCTGCAATACGAATTAATAATATGACCGAGGTGGCTGAACGCGACGCGCATTATCAAACCGTCTTCGTAGGAACAGAAACGGAAAACATGCCGAAGAGGCACGATCGAGACATGACCGTCGCCTGTTAATATAATTAATGCCGAGGAACGGATCGTAAAGTGTTTAATCAACACCGAGATTTCATGTTCGCCGTTCAGTTTCAGGCTTGAATAAAACGCATTAGATACGGTTTTTAAAATACTTTCGTATTAAAATAGGCGGTGTTATCGTTCCCGTTTCAAACTCTTCTGTATCCGTAACGAGTTCAAAGACTGGCTGGACCACTGTTTGCTGCACACGCATCAGAGTTTCACGTGGACGCGATGCGATTGCGAGCCACGGCCGACGCGTACTTACCCACCGTTTCATGAACTTGGAAATAGACGAGTCTCTATTATTCGGTTATTTATAGCGTTGCGTCGGTGATACGCTATCCGATGTTTTCGAGTAGTCGATGTCTATCTGTACGTACTGGTATCGAGAAATATCGAGGATTCACCCACATGCGGAATTCCTAGTATGGAAGTCCACAGGTGAGTTTCCACCTCGGTTAGGTCATCGGGAAGGCTCGCAGCCACGGGCACGTGCATTCGATCAACTTTAAAAGCCTGGACAAACTACGTCATCGGTTATTTCTTGTGCACGCAACTGTTCACCGCGAATTACTTGAAAAAAAACACCGTCGACGCTCGAGTACGATTAGATTTGACGCATTTCTGTCGCGTTACACTGTCATAAATAATTCCTCGTCCTTCGTCCCGTCATCTTGATTCCCAATTTTCTTCGTTTTAAGATCGTCCTCCTGCTGCGGCGACCTTCAAAGAAACGCACGACAGAATGACAAATCGTCTCTAGCGCTGTATGCAAAGCCTCGTTGCCGATTGATCATTAACAATTTTACCGCATCATTTTTGGCTTTGCCACTTTCAGACCGGCCTTCGCCTTCACGCGTCATTTCGAGCGGTTGACTCGAATCTGGCGTCGGGTCGGAGCGAACTTGTGATTCATGATGGATATAAACTGTGATATGTTGTTCGCAAATACAGCAGGCACCAGAATCGCACAAACACTGGATATGCGATCATTCCTGTTTACAATTGGAAAACAGAGATCTCGTAAAATTAGCCTCCTGAGGACCGGCGTCGGCGAGGAGGAGAGATACGACCTAGCTCCAGAATTCAGCTGCAGTTTAGGCTTGGTGTCGAATACTAGCTGCTTTGATTACTAACATAGTAGTTTCTAAATATATTCCAAACGAATTGGCCTCTTTGCTTGTTACGTATAACGTCGATCGATTTTACTAATAATTGTATAATGAAGTTACAGCAGATCTTAACGCAAAATAAAAATGTTGAGCCATTGCAATAAACTGCAGTGATATACAAATTGATTTTCATTCTTAATTTGTTGAATAGGTTGAAAACAATATATCAGTAATATTAAATTCTTCGAATGTTTTTGTTTTTGTCCTAGCTCCAGAATTCAGCTGCAGTTTAGGCTTGGTGTCGAATTCTAGCTGCTTTGATTACTAACATAGTATTTTCTAAATATATTACATACTCGTGTCGACGATTATAAAAGTGATGTAAGTCAAAATTCCAAACGAATTGGCCTTTTTGCTTGTTACGTATAACGTCGATTGATTTTACTAATAATTGTATAACGAAGTTACAGCAGATCTTAACGCAAAATAAAAATGTTCAGCCTGCATTGCGACAAACTGCAGTGAAATACAAATTGATTTTCGTTCTAATTATGTTGAAAACAATATATTAGTAATATTAAATTCTTCGAACGTTTTCGTTGTTATAAATTATAAAAGTATAAAATCCACTGTTATCGTGGCAAAATATTTTTTCACCAATATCTCGAAGAAACATTTAGTTGCAGATCGAAGAAAACTCGTGTGTGACTGTTGTACGTGTCATGCCTTTCCGCGTTTCACAGCTAATTTGAGGTGTTTTGTCTCGGATTCGAGAGAGGATTACCCAGAGGCGCGAGCCGAGTTTTCGAGCCGTGGAAAATGTAAATGCGCCGTATACATAAGTCGTCAAGTACTAAGTAACAAGAACCATTGGAACATGTGTACCTCGGACTGTTGTGGCAGCCGCGTGGCACGGTACTCACGGTTCTGAAAGCGTGGGGCGTGTCTGATCAGTTAAACGGGTCAGAGCCCTTCACGGAAAGTATCACGTAAGCACGGCGTCTCCCGGTTAAAAATACGTGCAATGGATGAGATTCGACACTTGTCGAAACGTCTGTTGTTCTCTGCGACGGTCCGTCCGAACTTCATTGTGCCTCTCGCACGAAAATAGAACGTCTCGATAGTTGTAGCGCGAGAATGGTTGTACTCCGACGTGTTTACATTCGGAGAAACAATGACACTGAAAACTGTAACCAAAGAATGCGGATCATTGTTGTCTTCTCTTACGAGTGCTCGAGAATCAACTAAGAAATATAGTTACCATAGGTTTCGTCAAAACAAACACGAAAGAATGCGTCGTCGAGAGGCAGGGGAACTAAGCGTTGGAAAAGTCCATCCGTTGACGACGAAATACAGAATTCTTAGAATCACATGTTTACTGCAGACAATTAATAAGTCATTAGCAATTTAAATGGTTATTGAAGCTCATAGGGTTCACATGTTTCTGGACTTTGATATTTGATGGCGACGAATGAACTATTGTTAGCATTCAATTCTAATATGGTTTTATTTTTACGTATGGTTATGTAATAGTAGTGTTACTGTTATATTACTGTGAAATTAAGATTAACTTCCATTAGGATATTTTTGGTGAAATGAACATTCGTTGATACTGCAGAGAAGGACTCGTCAACGACGAGATACTGTTAAAGACTACTAGCGCCCGTGCTATTCTGCGGAGCGGTAAGTGGGCGAAGTAGGCGCCGGGATAAAGTGAAAATTACAGTGATCTGAAAGACCACATTGCTAAAAGTTGTTCCACCGACGAGATACAGTCTTCTGTTGAAATGAAATGTCGTTGGTGTTTCTGTTTTTCACTCCAGTCGGAATAAATCCTAGAGGGCGTAAGGAAACACCGAAATATTTGCGGTAAATAATGTCGGTAATATAAATTTCTATCGGTGTAAATAGTATCGATTAACTTGTTAACATTCACTATTTTATTAATATTTATATGGTTTTGGTTTTTTACGAATAAAATATTGGAATATAATATTGAATAAACCTTAGTAGGAGAGGCACGCTTATTTATTTCAGAACGTTCTACACAACTGGTTCTCTTACGCCATCTACGCTCACAAAAGGTAAAAGCTGGAACTAGATCCACGAAAGCGATCAAATACTGAGCTCTGAGCTGTGTTACATTCCCGCCAATATTTTTCGGGCGTTCATATTCTAAAAACGTTGCAAAATTTCTCTGTATCGAAACTGTTATTGTGTCGAGCATGTAATAATTTAATAATAATCTCCTCAGTAGTCTTTTGCACCGACGAAATGCTGCCGGAGGTATTTTTTTTTTTGGCTGAAGCCAGAATATATCCTAGAGGCGTAAGAGAACACTGAAATATTTATATGCCCTTTTAGAGTTGGTTAATTTCAAATCTTTTTGCCGAACAAGAATACCTGCCAAGTTTGAATGAAATAACCGTTGCACGCCGCTTACTGGGCGGCGTCGCTAGGTGGCGCCACGAGAGGCCGGTTGTTGCAAACTTTCATACACACAGTTTGAACCGCCATTTGCCGCCACTGATCGCTTGGAATCGTCACGCGTAGAAAGTTTATTGAATTTTGGTACGCATTCATTTTGATTCTCTATTCAAATTGAATTGTTTATTTGTTATTCATTCTGATTGTATGCTATTATTTCTGACTGTTTGCGTGTATTATTTCTTTCTGTTACAGATTCCGTGAGCAAAAAATCCATCGATTGAAAACATCGATGCTACGCCTATCTTTCCGAGAAGCAATGTCTAGACGCCAATGGTCATTGCGAACATTCGTCAGCAGCGACGGACGTGTCACCGTAAGTATATAATAAGTATTAACTTTTCAAATCTTTTTGTCGAGCAAGAATACCTGCCATGTTTGAATGAAATAACCGTTGCGCGCCGCTTACCGAGCGGCGTCGCTAGGTGGCGCCACGAGAGGCCGATTGTTGCAAACTTTCATACACGCAGTTTGAACCGCCATTTGCCGCCACTGACCGCTTAGCATAGTCACGTATATATTTTTCGCATTTTCTCGCTAAAATCTACAGAATTATTCAAGAAAGTGGCAACAATTTCTGCTTTCTGGAGGTAGAGTATTATCTTATTTAATTTTCATTGATATCTATATATTTTCGAATCGTGGTGCATTCTCGTGGTAATTTGCTCGTGTGTCGTGACGATCAAACTAATTAAATTCATTTCGTGGTATGGAAATAAAGTTTATCGAATTTTGGTACACATTCATTTTGAGTAGCTGTTCAAATTGAATTGTTTATTTGCTTTTCATTATGATTGTTTGCTATTATTTCTGACAGCTTGTGTGTTCTTTCTATTACAGATTCCGCGAGCAAAACATCCATCGATTCAAAACATCGATGCTACATTTACCTGTTCGACAATCAATGTCCAGACGCCAACGGTCATTTCATACATTTATCAGCAGCGGCGGACGTGTCACCGTAAGTATCTGTTGTTTTGTTATAAATATTTAATTGTTATTTCTCCGAAACGGATAGACTTTAAAAAAAAATTTGTTTTGAATATTGCATTGTTATCCAGTTCTAAGCTATGTTTCCAATTTCAAGTCTCTAGCTCATCGGACATTTAGTTTGAAAGCAATTTCAAAATTTTTCACCGAACAGACAAGAAACCGAGCTAATAAAAAAACGTGGTAATAATATTAAAAAAAAAATAGAATAGAGAATAGATGCAAGAAAACGGTATTTCATACGGAACGGTCACTTTATATCGAATTTTTTATTAGTGCAGTGGGGCAAGAACGCAGGTTTATACCTGCGTTTTACTATACATACCCTTCAAAGCAATATACATAGTACGCCATATTTTGAGAACTGTCTCACCAACTGTCTATTTATATAGCTATCCTGTTTATTGATATGTCGATAACACGTTTCGAAAATTGTCCCACTGATGTATGAAAAAACAGTGTGGCTAGGTATGTTGGTGGGTTATTCTCGAAAAATGACGTCATGTTTTGTATTGAAGGAACTGCGATGTACGTTTCGCGAGCCTCCTCA
>CM052343.1:14267560-14280737 GCA_028455595.1 Lasioglossum vierecki
TTGCCGATTCATAATATTTTGTTTCCTGGAAATGAGACGAATTGCTCTATAAAATATTAAAAATCGGCAATCACATCGAGCTAATGCTGCGAAAGTAAAACAATTTCTCGGGATAATAATTCAAATAATAAATATAGAAATAAATAAAAATATATTTATTTAAATAATTACTTTAACAACAAATCGATTATAAGACAATAATTACAATAGTGAATGATAAGGGAAATAAGAAAGCAATAAGAGTGCGTAATGAAATTATACAATAAAAAGTAATTTTTTTCTAATAATTATTGAATGGGTCAGCATTCTACATTCAATTACACCTGCGGCACTAATTCTATTAAACAAATGATCTATTTAGGTAGAGAGCACTGAACCACCGACTGAATCTCGTCGGTGGTGGAACTTTTTAGCGATGTGGTCTTTCAGGTCACTGTAACTTCCACCGTTACCACTCTGCCCATTGCGCCCACTTAGCGTCCCGTGGGTTAGCACGAGGGCTGGCAGTCTTTAACAGTATCTCGTCGGTGACAGTCTTTAACAGTATCTCGTCGGTGACAGTCTTTAACAGTATCTCGTCGGTGACAGTTGGTGACAGTCTTTAACAGTATCTCGTAGGTGACCTCGTTTATGGTCGGTCTGACCGATGCCATCCGTATCTACTGCCGTTAATTTCTATAAACTGCCATCTTTGTTTTCTTTGCGTATATTATAGAAATCATGTTTAGTAGTACAGATGTCGCTAGATAAAGGTTGAAATTTTCAATAATGACTGTGATCACTCTACTTTGATCGTGATTAAAATCAATTACCATTCTGTCATTTCCTTTTGAATGCACACCTGCAAACATGTAGAGGCATTAAGTTGAATAGAAGTGGTTTTTTAATGATTCGATTCTGAGGAGTCTAGGAATAATAGTAAAGGATTATAGCGTATCTTAGAACTTCTCAATTTCTGTTTTGTAGGAAGCGCCAGGATTGCATATTTTAAGTTTATAGTGTCAACTGTAAATCGTTGTTTGTAACAAATTAGTGAATATCGAGTACTAGATCATTGTGTTATTAGAAATGACTGAACTCAGTATATTTACGTAGTTATGTTGTCTACAAGTATCGCAAATGCTGCTTGAAGAACTTGAATGAACGAATGAAATGACTCCTTACACAATTGTGCTTATAAAAGTCAGAATACAAAATAACCTAGCACTGTCTAAATAATTATTATACGTGAGTGAGTATACGTAAAACGAATGTCACCATTGGCTATCCATCTAATTTATAAAGATGTAAACGAATAATTGAATTATTTACATTACAAAATATCAGTCCATGCTTCTTCCTTTTACGAGTATTTAAGACTTTTGCTCCACGATATAATTCTCTAAGGAAAAAGTTATTAGTATTATGGAACATGTTCATTTGTAAAGGGTCATTCGCAATATTTCGATATTCGAAATCGCATTTTCCCTCTCACGTTTCAAACAATTTCTCTCCAGGTTCGCTGTCGCCATCTGGGGTCCCGTTGCAACTCTCGGCCGGTAAGTGAGTCATTTAAAATTTCCCGCTCCGGGAAAGGGAACGCGCGTAGTAGGCGGAGCCAGACCCCACTCTGTCCTCCCCACTGTATCCTCGTAGTCACGCCGCGTACGCGGGAGTGGGGGTTGTTTGGTATCGCGTTTGTTTAGTTGCTCGCTGACAGCGGCCGCGGTACGAGCTGTTGTGGTGTGTGTATGCGTTCTCCGTCGACACTTGTGCGTGAAAAACGCGATAACCGGCCTTAAACCGCGGACAAGACACGAAACGGAAAAAAGGCGAACGTTGAGAACGGTTTGAGAAACCGTGCAACGAACGGAGAAAAAGAGAGAGAGAGAGAAAGAAAAAGCTAAAGAGAGAATCGTTGTTCGTCCGGGTGGATTCGGGAAACGTTATTTTGTGCCTCGAAGTGTTTTTTTTCCGTCGCTGTTTTTCGTCAGCTTCTGATCCTTGCCCGTATTGTCGTCCTATACAACCATTGTTTCGTCTAAACGCTCTTTTCGTTCCCGTGTGCTGTGTCTCGTTTGTTATATGTCGACGAAGTCACGCCGATCTGGGACGGCCGATCTTCGTCAACTCTGGTCCCGTGCCGCGAGCGACGTCAAGCATGTCGATGCTGCTGATTTGGTGATGGCCGAACGCAGAGGATGTCACGCCGCAAGCAGAGCAACCCGAAACCGCTGAAACGTGAGTCGTAGTCCAATGTGATTTTCGTCTTTTATCCCTCGCTTTTCCCGTATCTTATGTGTATCGGCCGGCACGGCGATCGAGCCGTGTGCCGCGTGTGGAATCGTGTTTGTCGTGCGCCGGGAAAACGGGTTTCTCGCGGGCGTGCTTTTAGCCGGTCGCCACGTTGCTTGACAGGTGATTGGGCGTCGTTCGCTGTCAGGCCGCGTTTCCACTTACCGCTCGCTTGCCATGCAAACTGTCTGGAGCAATTCGCGTCGCCCGTGATTCTCTACCAACGTATACCATTCTTATCTGCTCGGTTTTATCCTCCCGAACGTGTTTGCCAACCGTTGCCCCCAGCCAAGAGTGTTTGCACTCGATTTGGCGGGAATTTTTACTTGCCTCCACGATACAAACGGAGGTCGATGATTTTTTAAATACTACCGAGGGTTGTGATCCGTATATGTTACCGTGGTTTTCGGGCAGTGCAAGGTTACCTGTGATAGACAGGAACGTTGACACGCGACAGGTACCAACTTGTCAGCTGACCTATCACAGTCCCTCGCGGGTCACGTGGTCGACCACGCATGCAGCGCTTGACCGCGTGTACACGCTGCTGATACCGAAACCGTCGCGTTCCCACTCGATCGAGATCGAATCTGTCGGACGAGATTATTATAATTAATCGCGTCCTTGATGCTTTTTTCCACTCCTTATCGGAACAGCCCATTTTTTCGTCTCTTAATGGATCGCGGATTATGTTACTGGGCTGACTGAAATTGCAACGCGTTTCAGCCGCGAATATTTAAATCTCGAGAGCGGCAAATTAATCCTTTAGATAATTTCTGGCTCATTCCATCATTGATTGACTGGGAACGTGTCTGATTCTTTGTAAACATGTCATGCCAGTATGTGTATGTAGATTGTTCAATTTTTATCAGTATGTGACTTCTTGGTAGGAGTCCGTTAATAATGGATATTCAATTTTCTTATCTTTGTGTTCGAGTAGCAACTGTCACGAAGTAATACGTTCAAGTGATTTATGTATCTTATATCAGTATTAATCTGACGATTTCATTTTGTAACGTACTAGTTTATTAATTAATGATGTCCGGAAAAAATGTCTTTAATCAATAATAGCACTGGGGTTTAGCATGATGGTTTACTGAGACAATGCCATAAGTTTACTGGAAATTATCGCTGATTACTAAAGTGATGATTTTCTCAGAAAAAAGTGGATTTTTATTGCCGTGACAAATACTGTGTGGTCCGAAAATGTATTCATGAATTGTAATTACTGTTCGTTGTGTTAATATTTAATCGAAGAAAAATTGAACCGAAATGTCCTTAACGGTGGACGAATATGAGACCCATTGATATTATCCAATCGCGTGCAACAGGATATCGCCGCTAATTAGAATCTCCCGAAGATGTCCGTTTGGTCTTCCGAGTGTTGAGTAAGCGGCGAGCGACATAAACGAAAGCCGGTAGACCCTGCTCTCTTTGCTTTTGCTCGTTATTAACTCAATTACAGGTGCTCCCAATTAGCGGCAACGCGCTCGTCCCGTCGTTCCCAATAATTACCGGAGACATTAACGTCCCGGTAATAGGGTGGACTGAAGGGAGAAGAACAAGTTTACCAAAAAATCGTTTCTAAGTAGAACGGAAAAGGAGGGGACGGAACCATAAAATACCACAGTCCCCCGGAAAGTTCTGTTCAACAAAGTAGACCTCTACTTTACCACTACATTTCAGGCTTTTATCATTTTATTTTTGGAGTTACGAATATATATTTTCATGCTTCAAATGTAAATCAATTTATAATCATGCAATGGCAAAACCATTTCATGTTTTATTCTTTTATGAATCTTCTAGCTACATGTTCGAAACATGTTTCCTCGACACTTTTAAAACTGACTTTAACACTAAACCTACCAAGCGTTAAAAGCAACTGGTACATGTTCCCTTATAAAAATGACAAAAGGGAAAAGAAGGGGCGGAACCATAAAATACCATGGTCCCTCGGAAAGTTCTGTTTAACAAAGTAGACCTCTACTTTACCACTACATTTCAGGCTTTAATTATTTTATTTTTGGAGTTACGCATATGTTTTCATGCTCCAAATGTAAATCAATTTATAATTATGCAAAACCATTTTATGTTTCATTCTTTTATGAATCTTCTACCTACATGTTCGAAACATGTTTCTTGGACACTTTCAAAACTAATTTTAACGCTAAACCTACCAAGCCTTAAAAGCAACTGGTACATATTCCCTTATAAAAATGACAAGATTGATTTTTTGAACTTCGTGCGGTTCCTATTTTTATACGTGTTCTACTAAAGATATCTATACAACGATTTCTTATGAAATCATTTTTACTATTTTAATAATTGTTAAATAAAAAAATTGGAGCCGGTCATTTGAGACTTGAGGGTCCCGGCATAGGTGTTAAAAATTGGACAGCACATTTCGTTGTTGCTTAGCGGATCCGCGGATGTACTATCGAAGTTCCGTTGATTCGATCGTAGAAAATCGGAGAGCGAATTTCAGTGGAGGTAGCAGAAGGAAAGAAGCCGAATACGAAACGTCGCGACGGAAGAAAGGAGAGACACCCGGTTCGACGGGTGACCAGGTACGTGAAAGTGGTCGGCAAGTTTCGTGATCGCGGGCCACGCGATCCCGGGCCGTTACAGAAGGGCGGCGAGGGACGAACGATCCCGCGAAATCGGCACCCGCGATCTCGTCTGGCCTCGATCGTTTTACGCCGAGATCGGCGAAAAAAAGACAGGCTGATATGAATTTGTGCAACGATCCCTCTCTCTCTCTCTCTCCTTCCCCTCTGTTCAACGTGCACCACCACGATCGTATCGATCCAAGTCGTGGAAGTCAATGGCTTTAATTGGCGGCCACGATAACGCGTGTCGCTCGACGCTGCTCAAGGATTTATGTTAGAATCGGAGCCTCGAAAATATACGAGCAGTTCTTTCGTCGAGTCGTAAACGTCCGGTTCTTTACCGTTCCGGCCAGATACAGGTAAATTCGTTATCTCGGGAAAGGAGTCTCGTGGGACGGCTACAGGATAAGAACAAACGCGAGAATTGCCGTTTCAAATACATAATTGTTCCGCTGGACTGAAGCGATGTGCTCACGGTCAGATGCTTCACAAGTGTGCTTCCTAATGCCTCCTGCAGTTCTCTTTTACAGTATCCACGATTCTGGATGTAATTTTTTCAGTGAATGTTTTCTTTTGCAAAGTAGGTTACTTATCCTCATTTTTTAAAAATTATTCTATGAATTCTTGAATGAGATCTGGTGGCATAAACTCCACAAGAAAGAATATAAGAATTTCAAAGACAAGATCGGAGATGTGTAAGAGAAGAGAAATTAATATGCGATTTATGAATGAAAATTCTTTCGACAATTTGGTTTTTCGTTCGAATCTTGTACTTTTTCAGACCGTTCGCATCGTCGACTTCAATGTAAATCGCAGCTCCGATACATCCGAAGTTCACAGGTCTCAGAAACACCTTCCGATTATATCGAGTTGCCAGGAATTGTCCGGTTATTTCCATTCGGCGAGCGCGTCGGAATCCTCGTGGAAAGCTATACAACGAGGATCGTAACTCGAAAGAAATCGTTAAAATTTACGCCCCGACGGCGATACGTGTCTGAAATCCGCGACGGAATAACGAGATCGCCTTAAAGATTACGCTATCTCCGCGTTATCGCCGTGTAGGATTCTAAAGCGCGCGAACGAACGAGTGAGCAACCGAGCGAACGGTTGTGCAACAAAAGTTTTGGACGATTTCGGGCAAAGGACGTTTCCTCGGCTTCGCGATTACGTTTCACGCACGCAGATACGTCCTCCGCGGAAGAGGCACGGTCCTCTCGAAGAATTCGCGATAACCGCTCGCGCCGTACAGATTAAAAATTATTGACGTCAGTGCTGACCCCTCTTTCTCTCGCCATCTGTCGCGTTTCGATCTCCAAACGAGACGTAACAGCATTATTTTCGGGTTCCTACCCGATGGAACCGTCAGAAATAAAATTATTTAGACCATCGTTCGATAGTTTCACGAAATTTGTGTGTACGCTTGATTTATTGGATTCTATAGAATTGCGATGAATTCAGAAACGAATTAAAAGTTTTAAACAAATTTAATGCGTTGCATACATATTATTTGCGACACTGAACAGAGGAAATCAAAATTCATGTATTTATGGTATTCAGAATTGAGCAGATTATTAAAAGCGTATGGTATCAGATGCGACAATAAAAATCGGTAATTTTTCATCCGAGTGGCCGGCAAAGCGGCGAGTCCGAGGCGGGTCGCATTTATCGCATCTCCGTGGTCTTCGCGGCGAAAACTGTTTTACCATTTTGGATATCGGTCCGCGTGATCGGCGAGTCCTCCTTATTACCGGCTAGTTCCTTATTGCGTCCGTTTCCATTCGGCGGAAACCGATACGCGGAGTGTGTCGATCTTCTCAAGGCTTAGGGTATCGTTAATTCCTCTTCTGGTTCTTTTTCCCCCCTCCGGTTCCTCGCCTGCTGATACCAATATGGAAGAACCGGGGAAGCCCGGCGGAACTCGAATCGCACCGGGTTTATCGAAAGCTGGTCCGAGTTTCGCGGGATGATTCTGGCCACGCGGTTGCCGAGGATTTGTAATAGGGTTATGAAAAAGATACCCGCACGATGGAATTTGAATTGAATGGAGCTGGCCGCGGAATGCTTCGTGAACGCATGCACTTTTCTGATCCGCAAGACTGGTTCATGGGAACTTGGATCGATAACGAACTTCTTTCGCGATCGATCTGCCGATAAGGGATTCGCTGTTTTAACCCATTCACGCTGCAACGTTTTTTTTTTTGGTGCATATGGCTGTGCATGCTAACATTGTAAGGATAACTTATGAACTATAACTAAGGAATATGTTGAACATTTTCGAATACAATATTAACATTAAAGAAATAAACTGTGAGATTTAAGAAATGTATGTATAAAAAACACGGGACAGAGAAAAGGTCCGTACAGAAAGGAATCTATCGTATAGGGTGGAAAGTGACTCTGGTTGCGAAGTTTGCAAATCAAAGTATCTCTATTATTATCGTAGATCGGACATTGCCATAACACATGATTAGGATCCTGTACCAGACAACCACATGGACAACTTGTGTCATGAGCAAGTTTAATCTTAAAGAGGGGGTCCTCAGTTGATAGTGTCCAGAACGAAGTCTATTAACCCAGCAAATGAATTCTCTGGGAAGCCACAGATAGCAAAGGAACTGAAAAATTTTACGCCCTTGAACTCTGCTTCTTTAAGAATATGGCTTTTGGTTAGCTTTTTAGCTTGTCACGCTGCAACAATTTCTGTAGTGGTGTATATGTGTACTCTCGAAATTTGTTTTTATACTTTGAAGCATACAATTCGGACTCTTAGTTGATTAGATTAGATTCGAGCATTTTTCCTCGCCTCCCCAAGCAAATTGAAGAGAACGAGGTTTATACCGAGTTGTTACTGCCAATTCGTAGTACAATTCGTCCTCTCGGCGCGATCCCTTCGAAACACACAATCGAGGGTCGCGTCAATAACGAGAAACACCCCTTCGATCTTGATTATTTTCCGTTGAAAACTGGCCGTTCCTCGAGTCTCGGGACTAGGGTCGTGGATCCGCGTACAAGAAGAAGGAGGATGAGGAGGTGGAGAGCTGGGTTCCCTTGTATCGTGCCGGTAATCGTCGATGCCAGGGATAAAAGGTATCCCGCGGAGAGGCAGCAATCACCCCCCGCCGCGTTCACCCGTCAAATTAATAACCAATGACTTTATAGAATGTTTTATTGAATCGTGTTCCACCGTAAATAATATCTCCGCGCGCCATCGGCATGTTTCGGCGAGATGGCGAGAGAACGAAACCCGGAGGAGGATCGTTTCGCGGCCTGTTCCCGTTGTAATCGTTCGCCGACGCGCTAATACCGACGCCTTAAACCTCGCTTATCCTTTATCCGGTTCGTTCAGCACTTTATCCTTATTTTTCTTGATCGGATGTCCTGACAGCGACATCCTTTCCACCAAATGCTAAACCACCTCGATGTTTTCTTGTTGGTGGTGGGTGGATCGCTTTGTCTTTACTTGTTTGTGACTCTTTTGTGGTTTTATGGAGGATTATTGGTACTTGTGATGATTTTTATAGCGTGCATGATAGGACCACCGGTGAAGCGTCCTCTACAAGCTGCAAGAGGTTACAACCCGATTGGTTTATCCGTATCAGAATCATCGATGGACGGTCGTAAGAGGAACAATTCTTTTCCCTATTTGGTAGAATTTCTCGCAAAGAAAGGGTTGCGTGGAAAGGAGGGTGCATATTGTACCCGGCGTACCAGTGAAGTCGCTCGTCCGACCGCGCCGCCGTCTAATTACGTTCCTGGAGTATCGGTTCTACTCTGTGGAATTCGATTCGTCGGGGTGTAGATTCCCGAAATCTGCCTCTCGAATCTATCGGGTACAAAGGGGCACGCTTCCTCCGATGGTCCCCTCTGTGGTTCCCCAGAGCGAAAGGTACAAAAGCGAAGTCGCAAATTCCGTCGTGGCCGGTTACCCGCGAAGAGTCGTTGCGGCTATCAGTGTCGATCGGCCGGCGGTGTGTGCAATGAGCGGGTGACGTGAAAGGGACGAGCAGGGAGGGAAGAGGGTAGGCAAGAATAAGAAGAAGAAGAAGGCGAGGAAAGGACAGGACGAAGGGAGAAAGAGAAGGACAAAGATGGAAAGAGTCACGAAGAAGAAGAGGAGGAGGAAGAAAGAAGAAGAAACGTGGAAGGAAGGTCCATCAGCGTCTCTTATCTTCCTCGGCCGGGTCCCTTATTCCGCGCAAACGCATGAATCCAACCGCCGCAGATGTCTCTCCCCCGATGTTCTCTATCCCTCTTGTTCCCCTCTCCCTTTGGAGAGGCACGTCTATCCACCTTGTTCCACCTTCTCCGAATCTTTCGTTCTCTCTTTCTCCGTCTTGCGTCTTCTTCGGTGAAGAAACGCAGGAGAGACAACTATCGCGGCGTTGATCTCGTCTAGTTAGCCCCCTTGGTGCCTTTTCTCCGTTCCTCTTCCACAGCTACCCACCGATTCCCGCTCGTCCTCTTTCGTGTGTGCCTCTTCTTCTTCTTGTTCGTCGTCGATCGGCGTTGTTCGGTGAGGAGCGCACACCGCCTCGTACTCGTTTTCGTGCTCGCTCCCTCTTGCTCGCTCTTGTTCGCACGGGACGGAGTACGAGCGAGCACGGGCAGGCGAGCGAACGCGTCCTTCCTGCCTTTGACCAGCGCGAGGAGGAACCGATACAGGCGTTCTCCGGACTCGGCTCATAAATACAAGCGGAGGAAGAGGAGGCGGCGGCTGCTGCTGGAGGCTGGCTGGCTCTCTCCCGAGAGGGAGACACACGCGGGGAGGAAGGACGAAGGGCGAGCCTACAAATTGCTACACCGCATTGTGGTGTCACTCCAGCCTGTTACGACACGGCCCTGGCATCGCTGGAATGGTGTCCGCGGAGTTCTTCTCCTTCTTCTTCCTACTACCCATGGTGTGCGTTCAACCCCCTCGCTTCCCGCCTAAACCCATCGTCGTCCTACGTGTCCCCATGGACTTCTCTTCCGCTCCGCTCTCTCGCGCGCTCCATAGCCGCGCCGCGGTGTCAACCAGACCTCGTACCAGCTTTACACGCGTGTAAACGCGGCTTTACGCCGATAACCGCGATGTACCCACGATGCTGGACACAACTGGAACCGTTCCTTTCAACCGGCCCGCCTCGACGATCCTCTTCCATTTCATTCTCGCTCTATCTACCCTTTTATTCTTCCTCCTCCTCTTCTAGCGCCGGGATCCGCCGACCACGTTTCTTCCCAGAATTTTTTCATAGTCCCGTGGCGATCACACTGTTAATAGATTAGCGGATCGTCCGAGTGGACATCTGGTCCATGCGTATCTAGGGACTCTGGGTCTTCCCGTGGATTTTGGGGATCGTTAAATGAGGAATGCTGCGGTGAAGTGCACTTAGACCTCCGAGATTGGGGTCGGTGTTTTGGGGATCTTTGATGTGCCCCTTCTCGGTTGGGTCTCTGTGGTTCTTCGGATCAACTGGCTATCTGGGTCTCAAGGGTTGTAAACTATCCGCTCTTTGGCTGGACTCATTAAATTCTAATACTGGTCGCAGATACCTTAGACACATTATCACTGTACTAGTTCTGTAACTGATCCCTGTAGTTCGTAACGCAACGATTAGTATCGCTTCGAAGCTTAGTGTCTCCTACTTTATTACGCACACTCGTTGCTTTATAATATTGATTTTTGAAGACCAGCTCCGAGTGTCAGAAGCTTGATATCTATGACAGTTGAATAGCTTTGGTAGTAAAGTACATGTATTCAACACCAGTTCCAAAGTGTGCTAAGAAATATAATCGCTCTCGCCCTGTGATACTTGACCTCTTTAGATCCTATAAGGAACTCTATTCCAGTCGATCACGGTCCTTTGAATTTCGCAATAATCTCAACCTTTTGCCAACATTGCAGCTACTAGGATATCGAGTGACACTGTTGCATTCGTCATATTGACACTTTCACAGTGGCCCCTTGTGTTCCGGATCAGTCGCCAACAACAAACTTTAATTGGTCAATATACTATTTGAGAAATTGAGCAAACCACACCCTAGACTTCTACAGACAGGACAATCAGCTAAATTAATCAACACGTTAAGCGCCACGTTAGCCATCCGTGGTTGACACTACACACTGACATTAGACTATTAGTTCTGTAATGAATCAAAATTAAGTAAATTTTATAGTTCCGTATCATGTTGCCGATGGCTGACGTGGCGCACAACGTGTTAATATTTACAAATTTAAGGAAGTGAAACTCCCGATTCTAGACTTAACTGTATAGTTATTATCCGCAGCTGTTACTAGAGCGCATCTACAAAGCGACCACGAATGATCCCTTTGTTTTGGCCTGGACTATCGGCTAGATCACGTGACCGATAAGACTGTAGATAAACTGATGCATCAAGTCAATTGACAGGACACGCGGCGTGGTGCCGGTCGAATGTAATGTCGACAGTGTCCACGGTGCAGCATGGATCTCTCTCGCGAAACGAATGAAACGAGCCGTGTGTTACGCAGCTGCTGCATAAAATCAACGGGGACAAACGGAGCCCGATCGGAATCGCGGATACGATTTCGCGGTAGCGCGGTTATTGGGAATGGGCGAAACACACACATACACAGTGGCAAGGTTTGCAGCTCCAAAAATGGCGCGACCTCTGCACGTGTGCGCGCGCGAGCGCTGGAGATCGCGGCGGAGACACACAGAGCGCAAAAAGGCATTCGCGAAACGCGAGAGGCACGATCGAGATACCGTATCGGGCCGGCATTCCGAGTGAATATTAGCGTAATGAGCTGATACCCACCGATAGCAGATTTTAACCTGCCGACCGTCACGTTCGTACGATCCGCCGATCAAAAGCATCGCGACGACTAATCGACAATACAGCGCGACGGACGCACGTGGATATGAATAATCTCGACCCTGCCACCGCGAGCCATAGCGCTCTCGAAACAATACGCCGTATCTGCGTTTGCGCCGCTCCCCTTATCGAACCGGGTTCTTTTGTCGTGATCCTCGTAGTTTCACCGAATCTGATGGTCTACGTACCGTGCTCTAATTACCGGCCCGCTCTGTCCCAGACAGAATTTCCGAGAGTTTAGGGGACTCGTTAAAATTCACCGAGCTCGACGAGTCGTCGATGACGCACGACCGTCGCGAGTCATCGGAATGATCTCTTAGTAAAATCCTACTGCTATACGATCGGTCTGTCAACATCTACGAACGTATAAAATCCACAATATGGTAACAAATATTTTTCTATGAATATTGTCGAACATATAAAATCGACAGTCTAATAATAAATACTAGAAAGTTGATTATACTCGTTTGATATTTGTATTGAGTGTTATTCGTTATTAGTTATTCGTATATAGTGATTTCGCTATTGCCAGCAATTTTCACGAACATTGCCGAAGATAGAAAATCCATAATCCTTTAATAAATAGTAGAACTTTGATAATTCTCACCTATTATTCCCATACGCAGCAGAGCAAGTACATTTTCGTCAGATTCGCCAACTTCGCGATTCTCAGCGTTGCCAGCAGTCTGTCAGATCCTAAGGTAGCGTCAGAGTCGTCAATTGCTATCGCTATCATTTAATATTCATTGCCTCGTGCGCGTTGTAGAATCTGTTGGCTCAGCGTTCCTCGGCGTGCTAAGTCATTCGATCTGATCGCGATCTGCGAGAGGCAAGGACGCGCCGATAGTGCGTACGAAGTTCGCGTTTGCTATTCCGTAGGTGGAGAACAGTCTCTCTCTCTCTCGCTCTCTCTCGCTCTCGCTTCTCTATCCTATTATACCGTTGTCTCTGGCCTCTCGTGGTTTTTAGGGCCCAGATACCAGCCAGATTAGCCCAGGACGCGTACAGCATCTGCGTTTTCTCAAGTCTCGAGATAAGTCGGACAGCAAGGGTGGTTGCTCCGTTCGTCCAGTAGGATCGCGATATCTACTCCATTCTCGATATATTGACGCATGGGAACTAATGCGGGCAACGCTTCGCTGTATTTGCGTGTCGATCGGAATTCTACGCGATGAATAACCACCGTTTCTCTCGTCCAACGTTGCTATGTAGAAATACGCAATTTACGTTATCACTTCTAAGCTTT
This sequence comes from Lasioglossum vierecki, assembly GCA_028455595.1. Lineage (NCBI taxonomy): Eukaryota > Metazoa > Arthropoda > Insecta > Hymenoptera > Halictidae > Lasioglossum > Lasioglossum vierecki. The sequence continues at coordinate 14,280,521 of CM052343.1, forward strand.
CAACATTATTACGTACAACAGTTTTCGAACACCCTGTAGAGTACCCAGAGCAAGGATAACGCTAAACAAATAGAATTAAACACGGTTGGGGAAATGAACGATTCACAAATGCACCTTCACTCTATTTACCACAGTGCTTAGCTGTTGAGGAGTGATTCAGAGTCATCACTAAAAATTGCTGTACCATTATTAAATATTGGTATGTAATCAACAGATA
>CM052343.1:14281237-14329755 GCA_028455595.1 Lasioglossum vierecki
CATTTTTATTTCACTCCAGTTTGTTGAAACCAGATCGAACATTTTTATTTCGCGTAAAGATTCGCTGTCTACGTTCTGAAGTTTAGAGTTGCTAATGGTGTGAGCAAACTTTTTAAATTCTCGAGGGTTCACCGTGGATGGTGCAATTTAATTTAAATTAGGCTTACTCATTTTTGCCATAAATGCATGCAATCCGCTGGTTATTCATAACGAAGCAACCGATGATCGAAAAATGTTGTTTCGATGCGTCAGCTTGATCACGTTCGGAATGTCGCCAACGTAAGGGGTTGCTACCCCACGAGCGACGTAGAAAGTTGTTTCAGAAAAAGTTTCGGGCGGTCGAATGGGGTGTTAGGGTTCCCGGGAAGAGGCTAATTCCGAACAGCAAATTGCCGAGGCGAAAAACTCCGTGGAACAGGTGATCGTGCCGAAAAATGCTCGCGGTATCCGGGCTCGAGCTCGATATCGGCCGTGAAATCGTCTGCCCGTTCGCCTTATGTCGGACGCATAAGGGCGTCACGAAACGTCGGGGCCCTGTTTCCTTCGTTTTTCGTGAGGATGTATTCTATCAGTCCGGGACACCGACGCGTCTCTTGCTTTTGTATTTGCTCTTGAGGACGTGATCGCGCGCGCGCACACGTGCACTCCTGCCGAGAGATGCATAGATAAGAGGGTGGAATGAGGTGATGCCGCTCCTCAGTCTTTCTTAAATGTCCTCCTTCTCTGTTCGTCTTTACCTACGAGAAAGAGAGAGAAAGAGAGAGCGAGCTCCTTGGGCCCCTTATGGTCTCCCTCGTGGTTCCCTCGTGGTTCCCCTCATGGCCTCCCTTGCTCCTGGAGCCGACGTCTTTTGTCCCCTTCCATTCCGAGCCACCCACGTGCTCGCACTTTAAACGCTGCTCTCCTCGACGAGAGGAATGACGTGTCGCGTCGGGAACGAGGAACAGATCGCGTGGGTTACACGTAATCAGTCAGCCCGCTGAGAAATTGATATCGGCGCCCCCTTCGAGTTGGAAATTCGACGGATCTCCGAGTTCCTGGATTCCTCGATCCAGCTGCGTTTCTGATCCGATAGATACCTTACCGCTAGATCGTATGTACGCGGTGCAAAAATTAGTAAGGTCAATTGAACATATGTTTTTATTTTATTCTCGGACTCGACTGCGTGCACCTTAAAGCACAGCACGCCAGTACTAGCATCGCTAATGATCTTATAGTCGACGGGCCGTAAAAAGCGGCTGTTCTAGGAAGGGACGATAATGATTTCCATCGTTTTTCGCTAAAAGACTTCTCGGGTTCGTCGGGCTACCGTTCGGTGATCGCACAAAGCGTGTTGCGAGTGGTAGGCGGCAGAAACGGGCCGGTACGGAAAAGGGAAGAAAGAGATCGCAGAGAAACGTCGAGCAATACGAGAATACCGCGCGAGGAACGGTGTTACCTACGCTCTCGACACGCTCGCTAATATCGTCGATAAGATCGAGCCTGCATGTCGATGCCGGCGAAAGAAGCTCGGATACGCTCGCGGCTGCTGGATGCAGCTCGGCTGTTGCAGAGCTAGCTGTTGGCGGCGGCGTCGCACGGTTGCGATCCCGGGACCAGGTAACACGGTCGCGCGATCCAGGACGAACGCGACGACGACGAGGACGACGAGGACGCTGACACCTCGGTACAAGCGGCAACGTTCCACCTAATTAACGCCGTAACCGCGTGCAACGCCGTTGTCAAAATAACACGGCGATCGGTCTTGCCGATCGACACTGACACGTACCATTAACTCTCCCTATCGGGGATAGATCGATTAGAGACTCTGCCCCGTTAACACCGTTTGCTTGCGAAACCCGGAGGGGCTGCAGGAATTCTATATGTTAATGCGACGATGACTATAGCTTGTTTTTTCCTACCCAACAGATAAATGAGGTGTTTAGGCCAATGTGCCTGCGCATTTATAATCGCCGTGGAATGCTTTTCGAGAACGAGGCCGTGCGAGTTGGAGGAAATAGTGAAAATATTATTGATGGGATTGCATATCTAGCCGCGAAGATTACAGAGTCCAAAGCGCTGGAGCAAGATTATTAACCTTATCTCTGTGTACTGCTATTCGAATGCTAACCGTGTGCAAAGATATAATTTGTCTGAATAAGTATTTGTGAAATTTTATTGATTTTTAAAAAACAAGTGTACTGTACTTAAAAATTTGAAGCATACATTATCGGAGATAGCATTCCTAGACAATTTTCAGAAATTTTCCATTCATCAACCTCCAGGTTTTGCTTTCGTCAGTCTTTGGTGAAAAAGCACCCAGTACACAGCGAGATGGTTAACATCGCCGAATCCTCCGAGGACATTTGGCAGTTTGCTGATGGTTTCCTCTGCTCCCGACCAATGTCCCCGAGTCGCAGAAGATCGGGCACCAGGTAGCCAAAGGGTTTTGAGCGTGGTCGCCGATATACGGTACGGGGACGGTGGTTATCGGCCGCGAATCTCTCACGAGAAAGGACTACTGTCTTCTCGTCGGCCATAAGAAGATGCACGTCCCCGTGTGCAACCGCTCACCTTTACACGCTGCTCCCTGCCGTACGTACTTGTACCCACTGCTAACCGCTTTGATTCCGAGACTACGATCTCGCCTGCGGATCGATAATCATCTTCTTCGTCTTCTCTTGGCTGGAATCGAACGTTGGTTCCGGGGAAATCGTTCGCCGCTCCCGGATGGATATTGATGGACTACCTCTCTCTCTCACTTTCTGCGTCCTCTCTTCGTGATACCGATGAGAGTTTATTGGTGTTGACGGTTATGGTGTTGATCGGCGACAGCGTGGGAGTCCTGGGTAATTGTTAACCCGGGGAACCGAGCGAGTCGTGGCCAATTAGGCGCGGTTGCTCGCCCGGTCTACTTAGAGGGTGACTTGCTCGAACGAAAACTTTTTAGTGGACGTTGGCCTAATTGCGCCGCAGCTGGTCTTACGGTAGTTGGTAGATTCTAACGCTGCCGAGAGCAGGAGCAAGCTTTTAGCCAGCTACGGCTGCTAGGATCTACTCTTATTAATGACTCTTATACGAGTAGCGTGGGCTTTACTGTTAAGTACATTCGACGTTGGCTGATACCTAGTCTGGCAATGAGTTTTGAAAGCTATCCTCTCGCGGGTACCTAAGCTCGAAGCTTTAGCATAAACTCTAAGAGATCCTTCACTCCAAACAACTATTTTCTTTCCTTGGATCTTCACTGATATCCTCATTCCGTTCCACCAACCTTTAAGCGCTCCGCGCAAAGACAATAGACAGCAGATGGAGATAGTGGTATCTGAAAGTGAACTGACACAGGTCCTCTATCTTTTCGAAGCGAAATATTCCCAGATCGATATTTCGGTATCAGGAATCTTTGGAAAGGGTTCGCACGATCGCCCAGGGTGTTCAGGAAGAATTCGAATTCGATTGTTATCACGGCCGAGCGCAAACACCGGCAGTCAGAAGCGGTTTCCGCGAGAGGATCAGAGCTCCGGAGGCAAAACTGTTCGTTCCGCCGCATGCGGAAGCACGAGATTATCGCGGATAGTCAGAAACAGACGGACTGTGGGCGCAACCGGCGCAAGGGGGTGGCAGTCGCGGGGGTGGCCGGGGGACAGCGTTATCATTCGTAGTTTTATCAGTCTCCGCATCGTCTGGGGTTGCCTGCTCTCTCTCTTTCTTTCGTTCCTTCCTCTTCAACGGGCCAATCCCCTTGTGCTCTCTCAGCCCCCTCGAGGCAAACTCGGTCCACATGTTCTTTTCCAACGCGGCTACGGGATATATCCCTGTTATACGTCTCGGGGACGTTTGTCAACCAGGGGTGGATTAATCGGGAGTGACTCCGGCTGCCATATCGAACAGGTGATATTAGTCGGACGCCTTTCTGGTTTCGTTAGGGATTCGTGCCACAGCTAATTCGCTGTGACAAAGGGGATTACGAGTTATCGAGCCCCTTGGGAACTGACTCCGCTCTTATTGTTTTCCTGACCTCCTACAGGACCGTTCAAAAATCTCCGTCCACTGGAGATCTTGATTGATAATTTTAAATCATCCTGTAGAACGTGTTTTAATAATGTCTTCAGAATTGCTTTTCAGGTACGTGGAATTTTAAATTGAAGGTTCCGGTGTCTCTTCATCAATATGAATTTATGATTTCGGCGCCAAGTTCGATCAATTTAACACAAACAGCAAATGTGCAATTATTTAAACATGTACCTTGACGTTTTAATCCCTATGTGGATCATTTTCATAAAGAACATATATTGCGTCTAAAAAAAATGAAAAAGAATTATAATTCTAATTCATTATAATTTTCTTCATCAATGTTCCAAATAAGATTAAATTGTATGTAATTTTGTCCAAAAATTTGTGCATGTTTCTCATCTTCAAATTAATAATTTCAAAAGATCCTCGTTCTTAGTACAGGTCGCTGCAGACGACAAATAAGTTGTAGAAGTACGTCGATGAAATTGCGGAATGTTTGAAGATGTTGGGAAAAATGGAGTAGCAATTTTTTCGTTGGATCCGACCCTGGGCCGGACGGTTTATTCTTTCTGCGGACGTTCGACCGTATGCATTCGCTTTTACGTGTCCGGTTCGCATGTGCGGGAGTCTCGGTGGTCCGAGAAAGAGCGCGTTACAGGAGGAAGAAGGGGGGCAGAAGAGAGGCAAAGGAGGAAGGGAGGAGAGAAAGAGATGAGGAGGTGGAGGCAGAATCCTATCTGGTTAAAAATCGTCTGCGTGCCGCTCACTTGGTTCCATTCGCGAGGACGACGTCCGGCTTAATGCATTCCGCGAGATGGAAACGCGCGCCTTCGTCTTCCTCCCCGTGTGTTCGTCTTCGTCGTCGTCGGCAGTGTGGCGACGACCACGAAGACCACAACGACCACGACGAGGACGAGGACCGATCGATCTGCCGAGCGTTGTTCCTCGTCGTCGTCGATTCTCACAGTTCGGCCCGATTCTTATCGAACCGGCGTCGCTACACGGAAAAGGGGATCGGGACAGACCGTGGTACAGGTGTGGTCGTTAAATCCGTTAAATTGCCATAAGTGATCGGCCTGGAAAGAAACGCTCGCGTCAGGATAAGGTAAGGAATGCCTCGGGCCATCGACAGGCTTATTCCCCTCGCTGTGTTTGGAAATTAACCGACCGTTTGATCTTTCCTTCGCGTACTGATTATTTCTGCGCCTTTCTTCCAGGTGTGCAACTTTTTACCAGACTCTAAAATCATTCTCAGCTTCCGCGTACCACGGTACTGGGATTCCGTGTAACACGGGGTCACCCAAATACGAACAAAACGATTTTTGCTTAATCTGGAGATTGTGGATTTTACGCGTACGCGATAGAAATGCGTAGGTGCGATATCAAACAGTGGATATAATATTTTCAATTTTTCTAAATTATCGAAGGAAGGAACATGTTGCAATTTGGCTTCTGTTTTTGCAATTCTAATCACCGTACCAGTTAAACGGATCACAGAGCAAGGGGTTGAAACCACAGTACTCGAGACCATCGAAATCTAAACTGACCCTCCGTTAGCCTCCAGTTCCACCCCGTTACCCCAACTCTAATAAATACTCAATAACGCGAGCAATCTTTCGAAATCTCGCGAGGATCTCGGCGCACGGGACAAAGACTTCAAAGGCGTTCTGAGTCCTGGTCCAGGGGTGGATGCATTATTAGCGTGGCAGGTAGCGATGCTCGTATCGCTTCTAGCTCTCACAAAGACTCGAAACCGTATCAAACTGAAGGGTTGCGGGGGTGTCCCGTTTAGGGTTGTTCGCGTGGACAGACTTGCACAGTTTAGACTTGGACAAAAGGTCTCGCCGCGTAGAGGAAGATAAAGGAGGATGGGGTATAGGTAGACAGATCAAGAGAGGAAAAGAAAGAGAGAGAGAGAGATCCTGCCGAAAGTTAAAAGGGAATCCATCCATAAATAAGCGCGGCTCTCTACGGGGTTTGCCTTGGCGAGCCGTGGAACGGGCCACGGATCAGCGCGCGATCTCCAACGGAATAATAATGCGGGTAAAATAAAACCGGCCTCCCCCTCGAACACTCAGACACGCTTACGCACAGGGTCGAACACGCGTCAACCGTTCTCCGTACGTGTAACCTGTGCAGAACCCATATAATACCCCCATAGAGAGATGGGAAGATCAAACACTGAAATTACAGCATTGTGAGCATTCTTCTTGCGGCCACTCTTCTTCTTCTTCTTCGTCGTCGTCGTCGTCGTCGGTCGTCGTGGTCTTCCCGTGGTCTCCTCGTTTCTTTTGCTCCTTGTTCTTCGTTCGAGTCTGTGCTTACCGATAACGGTCTCTCTTTCTATATTCACTATCTCTCTCTGTAACGCGTGCACGCGGTGTTCCGGCGTGTTCGTTTGTCTCTCCCTCTCTCTCTCTCTTTCGATCCCTCCCCCGGACTCTTCGGCTCTTTGCCTATCGCCCCTCACCCTAGTCCGCATAAACACACACTTGCCGCGCCTGCATAAGGCTCCCTTTATTATCAAAACCCGGATCGCGTGCATATTGCATCGGTGCACCGAGAGAAGACCGACCGACCGACCGACCGACCGAACGTTCGTTCGTTCGTTCGTTCGTTCTTCCATCTATCCGTGCATATCGAAGTTGTAGCTCGTTCACTCCTCCCCCGGCTTGTTCCGCGTCGCTTCATGGCCGAGCCTCTTAAAGGACCTGCTGTCGTGTACACGTCCCTCGTTTCGGTGCAACATTCGGCAAAGCTTCGATTAAACGAAGGGGGAATGACGAGGCTCGATATAACCCGCCCTATCCTTCTCTCTCTCCCTCTTGCTTTGCGTGCAACAAAGTAACGATACTCAGAGCATACGGTGTCGCAGCATAATCGGATTCAAGATATCGGAGGGTGTGCTCTCTCCGACGCACGATGTTGCACGCGATACCGTGGGATGGAAATGATTATTGGTTACGCAGCGATTCGGCCCATTTTTGGTAACTTGTTTTTCAAACCACACTTTTTCGTCACGATAAGCGTCTCCGACGATTCTTCGAGCTCCATCGGGACGAACCTTGTGGGTGGGTTAAGCACGGAGATTGTTAACCCCCGAGTGAACAATTAGAATCATTTGCAAGGTCCAAATATTAATTAAGTATGTCGTTGTTTTTTTTCTTTTTTCTTTTAAATATCTATCTATTTAGCCATTGAAACACCATAGCCAGGAGTACGTCTTCAACAATCCAAACCAAAGTTTCAATCATCGTCACCTAAGCGTCTTCATCGTTACCACATTCCTCCCGATGACCCCGAGCCGTGATCTCGCAGAGATCTGAAACCATCCGACCGATACACTCAACTCGGAATACTCGAGACTTGAAGATTAAACGCATTGCTGTTGATATCATTCGCAGATTAGAGGAAGCTGATACTCTCTAATATCCAGCGAGCTTTTTTGAAAGAACGTTTCTTCCCGAAGACAATTCTCCTTTGATGGGTTCTGTCTACGAACTTTGCTCCGGTAGACGTAATCTCGATCTGGCGATACGTCTCGCTAGCCCAAACAAGAACAATCTTGTTCCTTCCAGAAACTCTAGCTTACCGCTAGCCTGGAGGAGAAAAGTAGAGAAGAAATTCCTGTACCCAACGCCACACAATGCGCATGCAATCGTCAACAAAACATTTATTTAATCGAGTCCCTTATAATTTAGCTACTTTCTTTAATCTTGAGATGCAATCTTCATCAAGGTTATTCCATTAAAATCATTTAGACAGTAGACTAAATTCTCCAGACTCCAAAGAACGTTAGAGAAAAGCTCACTAAATCCACAGAGGCTAACTCCGAAACGATTTCGCTACCTCGACCGACCTTGAAGTCGCAACCACATCGGCTTCAGCCTCTCTAAAGCGTTTCTATGCCACAGTACAGTGCAGACGCTGCATACTAGAGCATCACGACGCGAAGCCAGACGCAGATACGGTAATTATTCCATCCGTCTCGTCTGGTTTCCTGGTTTTTTTCGGCGTATCGCTCAGTCGGAACCAGTGTCGCGTCGCCGGCGAACGTTCGGGAAGTGAATTTGGAATTCGTAGAAGTTCTGCCGGTATCAGACTGCTATCTCGGCCGTGGAGCGTAATCAGTCCATCATCCGGTCTCTCTCCCCCGTCCCCTTTCTCTGCCGCGACTCCTTTTACTGGTTATTCGCCCGATGGAAACTTTCCTCTCGTCGCTCATTACCGCTATCTCCGTCCGGCTGACCATCAACTGATATCCTATCGACGACTAACAACTCGTAGGCCATTCGTGTCTTTCTTTCTTCTTCGTCTCTTTTTTCCCTCCTCCACTTTTTTAAACTAAATCCCCGGGTGCACGGCCGTGTGCACTCGAAACGAGGCCTCCCGGCTCGATTTTTCAAAACCACCTCGATCCCTCGAATTTTCGGGAATACAGGCAATCGGATCTTTCCTCCGGAATCCTTGGGAATATTTTCCGAATTTTTTTTGCAGCCTCGAAGCCTCGTTTTTGGACTGTTCTTGCGGTTTTAACCGATGAGTGTTGATTTTTTTTGTCTACCTAATGTATTTAATAATAATGAATTATTAATAATTAACGAATTTGTAGAGATGTAACAGTGAGATTTTTTTTATTATTTAACGTCGCTTTTTTTAATTCTTACGTGAGAATTATTTCGCGACGGGACCTACAGTTTAGAATAAAGGTGAGTTCCGAACCACCTTGAGCACCACAGTATTTAGATGGCACATGGGATATTGTAACAGTGAGATATAATGTTAATGTGCCGATAGAAAAATTGATATGCTGGATTCAAATAGTGTGTAAACGCTACGAATATTCTTCGCAGTATTCAGGCTGGATTTTGCAAGCAGGAAAATAGTATACAACCTCTCCAGTTGTTGACACTGCTTATTATGCGAGATCCGGTACATTGCATAATCAGAATAACACGCACGATCTTTCCCGGCAGTCTCATCGATTGATCAGTTACTTATCAGTTCAGTAAAAAGCCTGAGGCAGCGATTTCTTACTTAGTCAGGGCTAAACGATCTCCATGCGAGGAAACACGTGTTGTCAGATAAGATCGGTATACTTTCTATGCAGACGAAGAGTATACCGGGAAAGTTATTAAATCGCTGTCTGTACGTTTCTGAGAGTATCGTCGCTTACGAATCGTTCAATTGAATCGGGAAATCGACGGGTGTAGGCTGATTATAAATGTGGCTTTCATGCAAGTTTCTTTTTATGACTATCTTAGTGTTTAACCGGGACTATTCATTCTCGAATGACTTTTTGTTGTATACAGATGTGGACTTAATAATTGGACCATTTTGTAAAGTGCTTTATACATTACTCCATTTTCATCCGCAATTTATGGTAACATCAAGTAACTGCGAGAAACGCAGATGGAATCAATATTTTTGGTACGTTACGCACAACCAATTGAAATTAATAAGGGAAGAAATACATTTTCCGTAGTCGACGCAGACAATTTTTATTTCGCATCAAGATACGATGCATCTACCCTCTACATTTTCGATCGATCGACGAGATCCAGGTGCTCGCGACGACTTGGACGCACGCAGATCCAAAAAATAGCGATTTTTCGGTCGGTTTTCGAGTCTGCCCTCGCAACAACGCAATTCGATAACGACTGTTTTCCACTGATCGGACGGCCGTTCGGCGCACAGATTGCATTGTTGTCTTGTCCCAGAGATCACCGTCGAGGGTATCGGTCTTCCCCCGATATCGTTGGCAGAAAGTCGAAGGAAGACGAACAGCCCGCTCCAACCGCGGGTGAAAGCTTTCCAGCGCGGACAGAGAAAGCAGGCGGAGGAGGCGTCGCAACGGGCTAACCGATAGGGTACCCGAGGGGGGAGGGATTAAAAAAATGAAGAGATGCGATGTCTGTCAATATTCCGCGTTGCAGCTTATCTGTAGCCGCGATGCAGCCGGTCGCGCGAACCCGCGTGAAAACATCCATTAACACTGATTCGCTCTGAAAAACACCTTATCGTTCATCCGCGATATCCGGGAGACACCGGGCTCTTCGATCTGTCTGCGCACCACCGATAAATCCGGTCGATCCAGCTCGATCCTCGCGATAACGATAGATCCTTCTTCGATTCGCAGGGGAAGATCGTCGAGAAAGGTATCGGAGCTCTTTGTTGAAGCTTTATCACTGTGAATTCTTATTTATTGGTTGGAATCTTCCGCCTTAGGGGATGAAGTTTGCGAATGATGCGTCTGGACACGTTATCTACACTCGTGATAATATAGCACGATGTGTAGACAGTCTATCACTTTCCTGTTGATACTTGCTTTAACACTTCATGGCATATAACAATGACGACAAGTATCGAAACAAATGGGCTAATGAGTAATAAAATCAATTATTAACATCCAAGAATTGATGTACATCTAATAACAGAGTCAATATCTACGACATTGCAGTAGCAGCATATTAAACTCCCTGGAGCAATGACGATCAGTAATGAATTAAAAGGGGATCAAAGGGGAGCAAAGTGAAAGTGAAGGGTGCGAAACCAATTCGCAAAGACGAATTCACGCGAATTCGTATGGGGAGGATCGCGTGGACGCCGGCGCCAATATCGGCGGCAGGAAACTGTATTTTTTGCAATGGCGGGATGCGCCTTTTTGGGCTTTCAGCCCGGTGGCTTTTGCAGCGCGGCAGATAATGAACGAGCACCCTTGCGCCGCCAACGCCGGCTCTCTGTCTTTCTCCCTCGGCACTCGGTGGGCCGCTGCCACACACAACCGTTACTTCTCTACCGACCCCTTCGCTCCCCGACCGTCCCTGCGGCCACCCTCGATTCACCTCGGCCACGATGTCAACAGGTGGGCACGCGGATGCGACCTAACCAACGAACCTGGCCTGTCGATTCGATCGGCCACGACCTTCTCTCCACCGGGGCTGTTGACACCCGTCTCTTCCCGTGCGATACCGGCTGCGTTCTACGCAGCCAACGCGACGGTAGAGGAGGTGAAACTTGCACAGGAAGTGCTGAAGGCCTCGAAGAGGACATCGGTTCTTAAAGAGTCTGCGGAAGATTTGTTGGAACGACGGTTCTAATGTTTTCAATTGAAATATTATCTGATATTATACACGGTATGAGTAAAGAATATTAACATTACAAACTCCATTGGAGAACTCCTTATCTTCGCACGTCACGCCACAGTGATGCGGAACAAAGATGCAACATAATTGAGGAGGACGGTAGAGTTAAGAACTAGTCCCTCAGCAACGTTTACCACGGGTATCGCACGCCATCGAGAAAGCTGTTATTAGTCAGTATCACGAAACCCGCGAGAGTTGTAAAATATCTAATAAACATAAATTAAATAATCTCTCCTGATACAGAAAACTAGATATTTTTTAATTTTCTTCGGCGATACCGAGGTGTTACGTTGTCTGAATGCCCGACAGCTGTAACGAACCGTTGATTGCACGCATCCCGACAGGAAATTAAATAAATATCAGTCAGTAGGGTAGAAACTTGCACTTTAATACAATTAACAACAACTAAGGACAAAACGGAAGTAAAATAACTCGTAGATGACAACCTGACTGTCTCTGGTGATGTGACTTGTGCAGTCGAGAATTTTTGATGAAGTCGAAGAGGTAGTCGCTTAAAAAATACTGAGCTCAGGATCCTTTCGGTAATTAAAGAGAAGTCAGAACCGTGGAAAGTACGTTCCTTTCATGAAAATCACGTACCCTAATATGTTAACCCTTTGCACTCGAAGCTATTTTAACTCGAAAATCAAACGTTTCTGTCGACCTAGAATATTTCCATTCTCTGTGATCTTTTAAATTTGGTAGATATGAAGTTGATATAATACCTCATACAAGACGTAAATGTTTAGTAATTAGTTAGATATCGACATATCTGATAATGTAAACAATATTTTAAATACTAGTACAGGAATTTTTAGTGTCGCTCAAGAGGCGCCACTCGAGTGCTAAGGGCCTATTGCAGGGCCTGACTCTAATAATTAATCCAGGGCCGACCCAAAGTCCCACTGGTAAAACTTCCTTGAAAAATAACGGAGCTGAATCTTCAGGGTCACAACCACCCTTTTATAATAATCAATTGGTTATCGATCGTAATTTATCTTCAGTATATTACAAATTTTTTATTCGCAAAGGCAAAGCGCAAAGGTTCGATCATTTACAACAACAATTAGCCATATTTGTGAGATAATAAACGCTGGATTCGGATTTGAATCTTCAGATTCGAGAACCACGTTAGCTATTAAAAATGTTTTAATCAGTTTTAAAAGAAAGGAGGTGTCTCATCCTATTCTACCCTTTTATAATTCTGGCTTGGCGTCGTAACACGAGAAATAGGATCTTCGATTTCCATATGACGATTACGAAACTTCTGCCGCGATTTCCGTGGCGTTTAGGTGTCACGTTAATAGTAGAAGCTGCGAAATCGGCAAAGGAGGTTGCAGCGACGGTATCGGCGTATTTAAGCGACGCCAGTGGCTTCAGTGGAGCCATAATTGTCATCTGGATTTCGCAGGAATCGAGTAAATAACCGTTATCGCGGATGCTTCGTCTTTTTTGGCATATCTCTCTCGCATGCACTTCTCGGTGCACGGGTGTAATTGCGTCGAACGCAAATAAAAGCCAGATACGGGAGCGTCGATTCCGACCGAAAGAATGGCCGCAATTACGCTCGAAGGCCACCTTCCGGTATAAAGGCCGTCGAGGAGCTCGCTACCGAAAAAGATACCGATTTATCGCGCGCAGATTGCCGGCCGAGAGAAACGCCTGCGACTCGATAAGCCCCGCAGTCTCAAAAGTTTCTTCTGCATTCAATGTCCCGGATGAATTTGGCCAACGAAATTCCTGGAGTAAGTTCGTCGTCCCCCACGCTTCGATCGCTTTCAACCCCTGATTCTTCAAAATTTTACTCTCGGACAGTTTCTTCGAGGTTCTACATAATTCCCCAGCGATCAAGACCTCAATCGATAATCTAGATTTTTCATTAGTGGACGCCATCAAATTTTCAGTTTCATTTAATTATCAAATAAACACTGTTATTAAATACAGAACATGAAAGATACGAGCACCGAGCTCCTAGGCTAATCGTGGAAGAAAACTGCATATATTATAATTGATAAATAAGAGTTCAGTAACCCGCCAATTGATATTTACTTAACACTAATCGTAACCGATTGCACCGCAAACAAGACGCACGATTAACAAACAATTACGTATGTACACAATCCGGTTTAAAATTAAAATCTGGGTAAAGCGTGGGGGAGATCGGAGTGGGAGGGTGGAAAATCGTCGATTAAAAGTTCGTTTCCCGTCTAGCCGTGAATTTGTTGACGATCTTCGTTATCGCGGTCTCGTCGAGATCTTCTAAAGGGAAGAAAGGGGGTGGCTGGAGTAGATACGGATGACGAAACGTCGTTCGGAACCGCCTCGACGTCTGTTCAAAGGATGAGCGCGTTATCAGCCGGCTGGATTGATAACGCGTCGCTCATCGAAGCTTCCGAGGGAATCTTTCGCGTTCTCTCCCCTTTCCGCTTCTTTCTCTCTTCGGCGTCCGACTTTCTTTCCTCCCTGTTGCGCGAAATATCGATCGTCGTTCCGCCGTAGCATATCGCGGATGCACGGCGGCCATTTAATCGGCCGCGTTTATATTTGCAACGGGGAACGAGACTCGCTCCAAATTCTACTCCATTTTTATTCTTGCGCAAGATGCACAATCTGCAGGCATTAATTCTTTATTTTTACGACAAGCATTCGTGCAATAGGGTATTTTTTATAGGCTGTGTTTGTTTCGACTTGATGCAGGGGTGAGTTCATCCCTTACAAAGACTCGAAAAATTTCTTTCTACGACATCTTCATTTTCACATTACAATTTGCTTCATGTTGAAAAACTTTAATGGCTTAAAACAAAATTACTTAATTTATTTAAAGCAAACGAAGTTACAAACTGGATTAAAACGGTGATCCTAATGTGAATGAAATAAAAAAAGACAAACTGTATTGACAACTGGGCTGGTTCATCCCTGGGAAAAACCTCCGGTCCTTTTTCTGAAGGCAACGAAATCTCTGTTGTTTCTGTATGTTGTATAATATTATCGTTGGATTCCAACACTTCAGTATTAAGTTCTAGAATGCAAGTTGTACCGCATACAATTTATTTTTATTTCATCAGGGTCAGATTGGACCCACTCTTCGACGGAGTACAGTTATCCAACAAGGAAAAGGATGAATTAAACGGGCACGTGAAATTGCCGAGGTCGATGCATAGCGATCCTCACAGTGAATGCAATAAACTAGTCTCGGTGGTCGAAACCGGAAAACTAGGATATCAATGTCGGTGTCCTATTGGTGCAATTACGATGGCTGATCGGTATCTTCGTAAATACCGACGAACAGGCGAAAATAACAGCATATTCCGGGGCTCGTTGGTGGCTGGCGCGAGCCGCGAGATTAATCGTCACTCGGGGCAGCGGTTTGTCGGTAGTAAATCGCCGATTGATTCAATTACACAAGGCCGGCGGCGCGCGATCCGTATCCCGGAGGCTCGACTACTCTCTTAACCGTGGCCGGTTTTATTATTTCGCCGCGGACGGATAGATGTAACGGACACCTAGCCATTATAGGCGAGAACGCCTCGATGGGCCCGCGGATACGCGCGGGTATCGCAGCTTCAAACCTGACGCGTGGGTGTTGCTTTCTCCCTTCGTCGCACCTGTCGCTCGGACAAGGTGATGTCCTCTCGAGATGGACTTTGATTTATTCGAATGCGTCACCTGCTTGATGGAAGCGTTTTCTCAGATTTCTTCTAGATCCTCGATTAACCTTAACCCTTTGCACTCCGAATTATTTTTCAATTTTCTTGCCAACAACTCCCTGCTATTTGAAGTTTTACTTCGCAGGACAGTTCCTTGACTGATACTTCTTTCAAACAAGTTTGTTTACTAATTATATTAAATATAGCTCTTAACCTTTGTTGTAATTTATATTTGTTTTTAACTAAAAATTAAGACAATTGAATAGATAAAGGAAGAATTCTGATGTTCCACTTCTCGACAAAAGAATGCAAAGGATCCTTATAAAAATGTTGCTGTGAATCTAGCGAGTCCTCATAGTTTTATTATTTCTAAGAGTTTCGTTAATCTGAATTGAAAAGTTGGATCACTTTTTCAGCTTTTCTACATATAGTATCTGTAAGAAGTCTGCTGTTTCTCCTATACTCTCATGTTTCCTTTTTTATTAAATGCCTATTGGATCAAGACACAGGACGGACTTTATTGATCCTAGAGGATACGCTGCTTCTCACTGGCTACTTACGTTATCGAGCTACTCATTGAACCGAAGACGCCTAGTCTAGGATTTCAAGATCACCAGCATCAGTTTATTAGGGGTTAGTAGTTCCTCCAACGTTGGCTGATTTGTGGTTCCCCCGCTTCGAATAATAAAACAAGGAGATATGACAGGAATGTGGCCACCCTCCTCTGTTATTGGCTACTTACGATATCGGGATATCGATTGGATTAGGGTATACCGAGGTTTACAGTTTCGAAATTACTTGCGGTAAACCATCGATGGTTACTAGTGCGCGATTGGGATTCTTTTATATGTACAGAATTGTTCAATAGCAAACATCCATAATGTAGAGCGATGCCTATAATCTGTACGGAACTAGTTCTCTCAATATTTCTGAACCGATACGATCACCCGTTCATCTCATCGAATTTGATCAATTGTCTGCGATTATCATTTTTAAAAATTAACAGACCAGAAATCCCATATAAGAAACCACGCAGCTCTCAAAATTCGTATTTTTGCAAATGAAGTCAAGAGATTCTAGAAATAATTTCTAAATCAATACAATTGCACTGATCAATTCTAAATCGAACAACCATTACCACAAAATTAATAGCCCAAAAATCCCTTCGACAGGTAAGAATTGTAAAAGTTCTGGTAAAATTAGTAATTTCATACGGTGTTCCACGTGCGAAACAAAGTTGCAAGATTCCGGGAACAAACGAGACTATTGGGTTATCGCGAAGATTAAGCGGACAGGTGGAGAACTTAGTTCTTGCTCCCGCATGATTATCAAAATGTTCAGGTTTTCGCCGTCCCCGTTGACTTTTCCACCGCGTCGTCAACTCGACCACCCCCGAGGAGAGCGAGTTGATCGTCCTGGTTCGCCGTAAGAGCTTTAATTGTTCCCCTTTGACTAGATTAGTGAAATTATCGGAGCGTGTACCGGCCTGCGAAAGACGGACGTCAACCACCCTCGGTGAGAACTCGCGGCGACATAGGGGTGCGATAGGAGAACGTTACCGTCGTGGTCAGACCCGGCGATAGCGTCTCGAGGACGGCGATATATGTTTCCATTGCGAACGCTCTCGCACCTGCTTACCGAGAAGCGATTACGGCCCACGTAGTTTTTCTTTGTTGCGGACGTAACGAAGGGGTTGCGGCCCCACGGTTTATTGAATTCGAATTACCAACCTGGCGTTGACAACGTATCCGAGATACACCCGCCAGATTTCCATTATTATTTGCATATTCTCATTCCTCCTTTCAAAGAACTTCTTCACTGATATCAAACAATTCTCCGAGTCATATTATAACGAACATGTCAGATCAAATTTTCTTATGCTACGTATAATTTGCGAAAAATTTATGCTTAGGCATTAGACCATGTGTCTGATTAGGAGGGCTATTTCTACTTGGAATTAAATGATTTTACGCAACTTATAAACTTTCTGCTGCAACAAAACGACCGTCAAGTTTCTCCAAATTCCATAACAGGTTACCATTTTTATTTGCATATCCTTTTCCTTCCAAGGAAACCCGTGACTAAAATCGAGCAGTGTGCGCAATTCTCCGAGTCAAATTATGGTGAACATTTCAGATCACATTTTTCTTATGCGACGTATAATTTGCGAAAAATTTGCACTTACGTATTAGACCATGTGTCTGACTAGGGGGACTGTTTCTACTTCGAATTAAATGGTTTACGCTGATCTGTGTGGATAAAGTAGAAAGAAAGTTTCTGTTGCAAAGGAACTTTGGCGAAGTTCCTCCAGATTACTTGACAGTTCGGATCAGCGTACTTTCTTTCAATTCAGGAGTCCTGAAAAAAGGACATATCAGAAGTATCCGGTGAATAACCGTCAGGTTACCATTTTTATTTGCATATCCTTTTTCTTCCAAGGAAATCCGTGACTGAAATCCAGCAGCGTGCGCAATTCTCTGAGTCAAATTATGGTGAACATTTCAGATAAAAATTTCTTATGCGACGTATATAATTTGTGAAAAATTTGCACGTACGTATTAGACCATGTGTCTGACTAGGGGGGCTGTTTCTACTTCGAATTAAATGGTTTACGCTGATCTGTGTGGATAAAGTAGAAAGAAAATTTCTGTTGCAAAGGGACTTTGGCGAAGCTCCTCCAGATTGCTTGACAGTTCGGATCAGTGTACTTTCTTTCAATTCAGGAGTCCTGAAGAGGACATATCAGACGTTGCAAGGGCAGTCCCGTTGCGATCGTCAAAAACGTTGGGAGCGCACCGGGCAAGACACAGAACCATCGTCGGTCGTGTGTCGCTTATCAGACACCGCGGTATCACATACGGGTCGCTAATGTCTCCTTATCAAAGGTACCTACCTATTCCCTGGGCCCTCTCCCCCCCGGCGCCCCCGTCCCGTACACGTACACGCCGGTACCATTGGATTTTCAGCTACCAGCACCACTTCCCTATACCCAGCTCTAACGTCACCGTTGCTTGCTATCACCGTCGTGGGACAAAGACTTTCTAGTTTCTCGTTTCTGTTTCCGCGCTTCCTGATACCGGCGGCCGATAACAAGCGGCCTGTGCGTTAAAACCGGGCTGCACCTGCAAACGGTTCCCTCGTCTCGCCGACGAATATTTCGCCTGTAATCACCATCACGATACTTCTCCCATCCTCCCGTGTTTCCACGTTTTTCCCTTTTTTTCGTTCACTCATCTTTCTCTCTTTTTCTTTCGCGTCCGTTTCCGTTCGCACCGATGACCACCGTCGAACCTGCCCAGGAGATAAAGTTGGTCGCGGGGGTGGCTGGACGAGGATCCGAGCCTTATCGAGAGTTACGGGGCGGATTTATCTGCCGCTTATCTTGTATTCGCCGAATCGGAATTGGAAGTTTCCTGGGCGGCGTTTGATAAGAGACGTGATCGAGGCGTCCGCCCTTACGCGTCCACCGAGCCCGAATTTGTCTTCGTCCGGTGCATTCGTCTTCCGACGCTGCTAATCTCGCCCCGAAAAAATGGCGGCCGATATATTCGAGGTCTTTTTTTGCCCGATGTCTGTCACGCGTTCTTCCCCCTTCGTGGACATTTTTGGAATTTATGCTGCTACTCCTATTACTAATATCTCTAGACGTTCTCTCGAACACTCATGTTCTTTCAAATTGCACCCATCCACTCCCGTCATAAATGCATAAAATCCGCAGTCTTCTCGTTCCAAACCCCGAAGCAATTGGTCCACCCTCGCATGTAGTGCAGCACCTTGGAATGATTCCCAAATCGTCTCCATCTCAAGAAACCCTTGTTCTGCATCGCAGGAACATCTCAATCCGCCTCGAGGGCTGCAGAGTAGCCGAAACCCGAGCGCGAGGGGTTCAATTACAGCTTCACGCCCACCTTAAGTGGCCGTGTGCACGTGCGATGGTGGTGCCTTTCCGCGAAAGTCGCGGGCGAGAGAGAGAGAGAGAGAGAGAGAGAGTCTGGTCCGGTTACGCGTGTGCGTGTACCAGTATACACTCGCGGTAAGAAGTGTTCCTCTCGTCTGTCTGTAGATAGGTGGAGGTTGTCTGGCTTGGAGTGGGGTGTAGCTTGCGTTGCGGCAGAGGGGAGAGGGACGAGCGTAGCGAAGGGGAGGTTGGTGGGGAGGGCGAGCCGGTAAAGTGGGTGGGGGATGTCGAGCGGGGAGGGGAGAGGCAGAGCGTGAATTAACACCTCTACCGCGGCATCAGATAGCGCCGGCGACTCCCCTCACCCTCGGTGGCGATGCTTCTCCCCTCTCTCCCCTTTCACCGCCGCGTTCCAGGGGGAGGGTGGGCGCTGTTAAAGGGGTGGGGGTGGATCGGTAAGCGCGGGGAAAGGGAGTTTATAATTGGCGGCGTGCGTATGCAAGCCGGAGGCCTTCTCGCCGCGAACCAAGGCACGGCAGAAGGCCGGAGGAAAGATGAGAAAAAGAAGAGGCGACGAAGAGATTTGTTACCCCGGCGATTCTCTTACACGCGCGCCTCTTCGAGCCGTACGCGCGCTCACTACACCAGAATACTCTCTCTCTCTCTCTCTCTCTCTCTCTCTCTCTCTCTCTTTTGTCTCTATCATTTTCTCTTTCTATCGTCTCTCCCGCGCGTTCACGCTTCGTCGCGGCACTATTTTTCCTCTTTCTGCTCGGCCCTTTTCGCGCGCGCATGCCCCGTCCACTTGTTAAGTCGTTAAGTGGCCGTTACTACTTGGCGGAGGGCTTGAATGAGACGACCTTCCGCTGCTCGATTTTTAGTTTCACCCACCCGGCCCGCGGACAGACTCGCCGCTTCTAGGAATCTTTGAGGAGGCGGGGCCTGTGGCGAATTTTTCTGCGGATCGCGTTAACGTGCTTCGGTCTCGAGGCTTGACCGACCTGCGGCCACGGGTTTGGTTCCTGGATATTTTTTAGTTATGCTTCTTGCACGATCTATCCGCTTTTTTTGCATATCAATGCAATTTCAGAAGGTGATTATTATTTACACAAATACTGTACAATTGTGTCCAAAATATCACTTACGAGGTCCAAGGGTTCTCTGATCATTTCTTGTTCGTTTCTTTGGATGATTGAATTGCTCGAAGAGCGTCACTCGACTGTCGCGTTAGATTGCGACATAATTTTCCGTGGTGACGATTCATGAACAGCGCGGGGACCGTATCATCGGCTACGACCGAGGAAAATGTAACCTGTTGATCGGTCAGATTACCGAGACCGATTTCTGCGCCGCGACTTGAGCTCTCGCGTTCGTAACGCTCAACAGGTTAATCGCAGGGAAACGTTACGCTGTCTAGAAAATTGTTCGTGGGCATTTTTACGCGGAAAGTTTCGCCCGCTGGAGAACCGACTCGTTCACTTATTCGATTACAGTGTTCCTGCTCTTAGCCCGCAATAAGACTCTAAGTAAAACGAGAAGTTCGTTACAAATTATTTGGTTCGATAGTCCATCGAAGATAAGCCCGATCTCCAACATCGATCCACGGACCTCGTTTTGAAGTTTACTGCCAATTAACACGCAAACACCAGTGACTTAGTAGCATACCAGAAATTTCCGTTTGCTAGAAGAAACTGCACGGCAACGAACCCGAAGGATTACTCGAACAATTAAAGACAGGCCCTGTTGGTATTTCGCTCGATTTCTCTTCATGTACAAGCGCACCATTTCTTCCCGCGATAATTGTCGGGATCACGAGCGAGCGCCTGGAAGGCCATCTACTCTTCACGCTATAATAAATTTCCACGCCATGCTCCTACGCCAAATACGACGGGTCGAAACAATTTATTACGGCAGACGCCGCGCTGCGCCGCACCGGGCCGGGCCTCTCGGAGTATTTCATACACGCGTTGCTTAATTATCGTCGTAAGAATACGTCGACGGAGTTCCGCGGGCTTGCGCCCGTAATTGAATGAACTCGTGCAGCCTTCGTTACCAAACCAGCCGCGTAAATTAATTATTTCCAACGATTTGCATAGGGCCGCGCTTGTACGCGTCGCTTAATCGCGATCTCGTATTAATTATCGCGCCATCATCGCGCGCGTTCGATATACATTTATTTTTTCGTTGGCGCGCCAGAAAATTCGCGAGAATGATTGCCCAACTGTGATTAGAACAATAAACGACACTGTTCTTCGAGCTCTACGCCGTGTTCCATGGCGACTACGATCTCTTTACGATTTCGTTGGACTTATGGGACAGCGATAAATATTAAACGAAGCAGGGAATGATTTCTACGTTTCTCTCGAGAGAAAAGACAAAAAGTTAAGTGTAATTATAATAAAAATAAATGATTACAGATAAAACGGAATAAAGGATGATTTTAATTTTTGTACAAGCAGAAAAGAATCAAAATAAAATGTAACAGAGCGTTCTAATAAAGACTGAAAGTCTTAAGAGAGATTTTGTTACCACCGTTAATCGCATCAGGGCCAATCACTACAACTTGGCTGCTTCACTGTTCCGGGTGGGCATTGTTAACTATACCAACTGTAAGTGTGGCCATGAAGTGGAGGACTTAGACCACGTCATATGGCAATGTTGTCTATTTGATGCTAACTGATACACAAACCGTAAAACTCTGAAAAAATGTATAACTTCTGTAACTCAAACTACTAAATTCTGTAACTCAAACTATGTAAAATAATGCGATTTAGGTTCAGCTGTATAGACCCCATTTTTGGGGCCTGGGTAAGCTTAATAAAAAAAATGTATCAAGAGATTTTTTTTATTGAGCCACTGAAATCTATTATAGGTTTATTTCGACTTTAACTATATTTTTAACAGTAGTCTTACAGTTAGTGTACAATGACAGAATTAATAATCTCTAGAGATGAAGATTGCAGTCGCATAAAAACTGAAAAATATATTCACAGGCTTTAACATTAGGTTCAGCAAAGAAAATGTCCGCTTTTAATGGTAGAAAAAACTTAATTTTACGCAACTTATTAACTAATTTAATTCTTTGAGAATCATAAAGACGACACTGCCATAAAACGTGATCTAAATCCTCGGAGCTATAACTACACTTACAACTAGGATCACTGACAATGTTTATTCGATGCAGAGAGGCAGCGAGATTGTAATGATGCTTATTTCATAAATTTTGGGTGAAGAATAAAATTGCTATTGTACATGCGTGATTTTGAAAAGCAACGCATTGGAGTGGACGGGATGACTGCGAGGAATATTCGTGAAAAAGGGGTAGCGTGCACGGTCAACGATTCGTGATCAAGTCGTCGAACCGTGTCCCGTGACAAATATTACATCGACAGGAATGAAATCATTCCGAGAGAGTCCTCGGAGCGGAAGGAGACCCTTCCCAGCTTTCTCTCCCTCTCTCTCTCTCTCTCTCTTTCGAAGATTAGACCCGGCGCTTCACTCCGGATGCATCGATACGATCGGCCTCTACTAACGAAGTCACCCGGTATACCTGCACGTGGAACGGGGGTGGGCAATCAGCGACGATCTCGTGTGTCTGTCCAGTGTACCAACTTAGCAACCATATCAGATAATTTCCCGTGGTTGTGAGGGCACACACGTGCACCGGTGGTGCCTTCTTCTTCGTCGCTGCGTTCATCGGTTACAATGAATCATTTCCATGTTTATAATTAACGTGCCCGGCTTCGTTCGGGTGCGTTTTACGCGAACAAAAACAACCAGAGAAAAAGAGAAATCTAAAAGAAATTCGTTAACAGAGATGACCGACCGTGTAAGATGATTCCGAGGACATCTTTCCATAAAATTGATTCGATTCTGTGCATTTCCCTGGTCACTTTGCATCGCATTCGGGATAAAGAGCTATCAGCCAGTAAAATAATCGTAAAAGCTCGACCACCGCTCGCTGTAAGCTCTTTGATAGTCCCAAACGACCGTACAGACGGACTATCGGCTCTCGGATCCGATTACTGTCACTTAGCCAACGCGTTTCCGTTTATTTATGATCTTGGGACCATTTCACTCTGGGATATGCAATTTTACAAGAATCATCAATTCACGATGGCGGTCTACGATTTGGCAAAGTACGAGTCGGTTCAATTATTCGGGGATTAAGAATTTATGAAGACTCGTCGCAGATCGGTATCGTCGCACATATTTTATTACGACGGTCGCTCGGTGTATGTACGGTGTGTGACGTAACGTCACGCACGATAACGAGGTGAAAGCATGAGGTCGTATAAAACGATTGCGAGGCCGGGAATTAACATCGACGTCTGAATAAAGCTGCACCATACCCGCACACTCGACCTCAATATTATAATATTATCACCTCGAAGCCCGGCTGTAATAAGTCGTTTGCATCGTCGTCACGTGCCGGGGGATCTCGGTGTCTGCTATATACCCGTGCCCGATCGACAGTTAGGATAAGACGGGACGTGTCAGTTGGAAAAGCTCGAAGGCCAATGACCAGTTTCACGGGTCCCCGTTTGTCACTGCCGTCTCGACTGTGTGTTCGTCATTCTCCTTTAAATATAATGCTCATCCCCCTGCACCGATTCCCCAATTTCTTATTTTAAACCAGCTGACCCGACAGACGTTGTCCTGGCCAAATTTCAATGTTCCTGATCACTTTGCGAATTTGTGAAAAGTTATTAGTGTTGAGGTATGCGGTTCGCTTATGGGAAACGAGCTATATTTATTAAACATTTTTAAATTGATTGATTATAATATACGAAGAGTATAAAGAGGTTCTATACGACTGGACGTACATACACGGTTCAAGTCTTAGGACGTTCTGTCTGCGTCAACAAATAATCTAATTACATAGAAGTACACATTAGGTGTCAGCATAGGCAGGTTGTTCTTCATTATCGACAGACTTGTCGTTATTACATTCAACAATTAGAAATGTGTAAATAAAGTAAAAATGAGAGAAAAACGTTTTTAACGATTGTGGCCATGGACAAAAAAGAATTTTCCATTTTCCGAGACAATTTTGTGTTAAAAAATTATCCAAATTGGTCCAGCCGTTCTAGTGTGATGCGCTCGCCGACGAACAGTATTTAATTTTTATTTATACATATTATTGGTCGTCATTATGAGTTTCTGGTACAGAAAATGAAAAATGAGAGAAACTTATACGTAGAAGTATCCAAAAATCTCCAAAATAGAATTCCCGGAGTCACACTCCGTAATTCCTGCAACGAGATGTGCAGGACACTCGGCTGAAAGCCGGAGAGCCGGATTAAGGAAGTAGTTAGCGTAGGCGGGGTGGTGTGAAAGGGAGAAACCGCGTGGCCATTTCCCGTTTATCTGGAGCTGCCTCGGGCCGAGGCGGCGAGCGAAATTCGCGGCAGTCTTTTCTGCGCGGAAGGTTTTCCTCTTTAAAAACAACGTCGGATCCTCGTGGAAGCCATTTACTCTGGAGCGGAACGGGTGTGAGGCACGAGGAGGCACGCGTGCGTGGTTATATCCGCGTTATAAACACCCTGAGCAGAGGCGAGGAGAAACTACCGGAGCAGAGCAGAGCGGAGTAGTCGCGTGCACGCACCCGTCCACGAAAACTGAAGCAAAGAGAGAGAGAGAGAGGGAGAGAGTGAGAGAGGGGTGTAGGAAAGGGGATAGAAGCGAGGGAGAGGAAGAGATGAAGAGGCAGGATACCAGGTTCGTTGTCATGCAGGATGCAAAGGGGGATGAACGGTGTCCGCCCCCTCGACCATCCCCTTACCGCCTGTTCCCTTCCAGATGGCAAGCCGGCGCACTTCATTTCCGCGTCTTACAGCTAGCCGGCACGCCGAAGGAAATGAAAACAATGAGATACAGCGGTCATCCGTTACCTATGCTCGTCGAGCTGCGTCTCTTAACTCGCATTTATATTACTTAAGCGCCTCTAAAAGCGACCGACCGTTCTCTCTCTCTCTCTCCGCATCGCACCCTCGAACCCTCTTATCCGGCGGGTGGACTCTATGGCCGACTACGGTTTCCATGGTTCGAGCATTTCCCTATCCTGCCTCCCCCTTCAGGAGCCGGGGGAACTTATATCCGCAATGGAATTGCGCTCCTTATGAATGTTCTTATTAATTTCGCTTAGCGCCGCTCCTTTCTATGCCGGCCGCCGCGATTGGTTCGCTTGATTCGTTTCTACGTCCGGACCTACCCCCCGAACACTTTCTGCTCCTGGTCTCGTTCCGCTTGGGAATTCGAGGATGCTTCCAGTGATTAATGACACAGATCGCGTTGTTGAATGTTGAGTACTTATACCAGAAAGTCTGTCTAAAGCCGATTTAAAACATATCTTTCACAAATACAAATGCGATCATTTTAACTCTTTGCACTCCGCTGTCCCCCTCTCATGGGGCATCATAATTCCAGTATATCACTCGGACGTCCCCTCTCATGGGACATTAAGTTTATTAGTGATTACGGAGAATTAAGTTATTTTAGCGAAATTTTTTGAGACATGCATGTTTCGCTGAATGTTCTCTTGAAATAGCACAAAAAATCAAATAAAAATATAGTAACATTACTATATTTATATAGTATATATAGTATACACGACAAATATGGGTGGTATGGATCGTGAGGATCAATACGCTTCGACGTATTGTTTTCTCCGTAAGTCGCTGTAATGGTGGAGGAAGTTATTTTTTGGTGGTTGGTAATGTGTGTCATTAACTCCTACATTATTTAGCGCATCTCAAAAGAAACAAATAATCAAACGCAATGACACACCGCAAGTTTGTCAAGGCACTCATTGACCAGTTGAGAGGTGATCATTCCACACCTCTTCTGCGGACAATAGATTAGATAATTAGGATTGCATTGTTTGTTCTGACAGAAAAACATCTGGTGGCAGTCGTCAAACGACTTATTATTGTCAAACGTGCACAAATCAGCCTCCAATACATATTGGGGAGTGTTTTAAGGTTTATCACACTGTACAATATTATAAAAAATAATATATTAATTTTTTTGCAAATATACATTTCATAATACGTTACTTGGTTCCAAAACTATACTAAATAATACGGTGGTCTGTAAATGCACGTTTCTGCCACGAAGCTGAGTAGCTTATAGTCAACGACCAGAATGGTGTTCGGAGTGCAAAGGGTTAAATTATTAAATAAATCTGATAACTTTCGTGTAACATAATTTTGCTAGCGGCGATGTCTCCAATTCAGCAGTTTAGTTCCGAACCAACCCGTAGAGCCCGGCGAAAGCTCTCCCCGTCCGTCAAAAACCCCGCAGCACGGCGGCAGGATAAAAAGGGTGACACGACCGAGCTTATTTGTTGGCGCATCCTGCGGGAGCGAGGAGGCAGCTCTCCCGAAACGGTCGAAAGTTCATCCATCTCCTTGAGCCGAGAGCGTTCTCGTTTATCCAGGCTGTTCCAGCCCGTTCAGTGGAAGGCAGAAGCAGAAGCAGCAGCTCGTCGATGCTCCGCATTAAATTCCGGTGTGCTCCAGAGCTTGGATCCGCGCCGGCCTCACGTCCCGCCTACGGAAATTATGAAATCAGAGACACAGAGCACGTAGTCGCGCCCCGCTTTCATGCAGGATGACTACGGATCGTCCTTTGCCTCTCTTACTCTCTCTCTCGCACTTCTTCCCTTTTGGCGACGGTGTCGTTCTCTCACTCAAGAGAGAGGAGAGAGAGAGCGAGGAAGGAGATTGGCAAAAGTTTGCCTGCGCGCGGATGATGTATCGTGTCGATGATAATGCTCCGCGCCTTCTTGCCCGCCAGATAAATGATCTGAGAGCGGGTCGTTCCTCGTCGAGGAGATTTGGCGAAATCGACGAAACCGTGGCTCGGGATCGATGGGGCCGCCATTTACGCGGTGGAGGACAGTTTGTCGGCCGTAAAACGCGTCACGCTCTCGAACATCGACGTGCTTGACGTCGGAATCGGCACTGACTGCCAGCCGGACCAAAGCGATACACGTCATCGCTCGTTTCGATGATTCATCGCGACCCCGGGAATTTACATCGTTCCGCTCGACTATTATTCAACAGCGGAATCTGTGGACGATCCGGCTAGATCGCGATCGGAAGATCCGATCGGAACCCAGGCGAAATTAGAACGGTCCCCGCGTGCTTTTCATATGGAAATCGGGACGAGCATGCGCTGGAATCATTAGGAGATGATTGCAGATTACTATCGATGTTCGTAGTCGTTCTAGAAGGTATTCCATCGCTTTAGTGTTTCTCGATTCCACGTGCCAATGAGCACGATTTCTTTTTACCTGTTCGTAATTGTAGCATCTAATTGCCAACGTTAACTGGGTCCATGCCAAAAAGGGTACCGCGGTGGGGGTGGAGACGAAGGAGAGACCTGAAAAGAGAAGGGGATGGAACGTTATCATAGGAGGGTGCTTCTCTGCATTCGCCGCGATGCGATGGAGAGAGGGCTAATCAGATGAAAGCCTCAAAAGTAGCACTGCTCCAGTTTGAAAAAAGTTGCGCTATCCGGACGTGATTATACGGTAACGAAGTCAGGGACGCAACTTGTGTCCTGTTCCCCTTTCTCTATTTCGTCTAGTCCTCCTGCGTTCCAATGGAAACGGTAAAATTGATAAATCAAAACATCTTTATATGAATTTTAATCGTGACACAACCTTACTTACTTCTGGAAGAAATTATATGGAGGTTCGTTAGGGGTTGAAAAAGAACTAGCTAAAGATTAATAAGAATTGTCAAACAACGGTAAAAATGATACATCAAAACACCTCCATATGAATTTTAACCGTGACACAACCTTACTTACTTCTGGAAGAAATTATACGGAGGTTCATTAGGGGTTGAAAAAGAACTAGCTAAAGATTAACAAGAATTGGCAAACAAGCAGGACAGTTTCGGTAAAAATTTTAGTAAAAACCTGTTTTTACGACAGCGGGGAACGTCACAGTATCAAAAAATCCCGCGACGCACGACTTTATTCGGCCGGTATTCATCAGCGCATAATTATGCGCGGCGCGACCTGTAATTGTGTGTATGTTAATGTAATGCAAATTTCAAGACGGTCGCATCGATGAAAATTTCCGGCTGAATTTTGCAATGGCCGACTCTGGACGCTCGGCCTAGGGGGTTGCTGTACGGGATAGAGTTTGATAGGGGTTGGATCCAGGAGAGCGAGGAACGGGGGTGGTTTGCGCGGCGCGCACCTTATCACGCCACTCTGCTGTTTTAGTTTTTGTCCAGCACCTGCATATTCCAACTTTCTTCCTCGGCATTGGTGGATGCACTGTTTACACGTACGTCGTGTCGCACGCACACGTACACTGTCGTTCGTTGCCGTACGGGGGATGCAACTCGTACCCCTGGCACGAGGATATGCACGCGCGTCCGTAAATGAGATAAAATTTATTTTGCGACAGTTTCATCCAATTATACATCGAAAAGATTGCGCAATCTGACCGGCGAGGCTGCCGAGAAAAAAATTCGAGGGTTCCTCCGTCGACTCTCTGCTTTCACGGGGGTGGTTTCAACCCTCGAGCGCGAGACGGACAATCCGCGGCGCCATTTTGCTCAGTAATAAACATTTCGTTGGTCCGTATACAGATATACTTTTCAAAACAATATTTTCTAACATCAAAATTGTTTTAATAATTAATTAATTGGTTATCGATCGTAATTTATCTTCAGGATATTCCAAATTTTTATTCGCGGCGCAAAGGTTCGATCATTTGAATCTTTAGGTGCGAGAACCACGGTAGCTATTAAAATGTTTTAATACGAGGAGAAGAAAAAAAATATCAAAATTGTTTGCCTTTTACGTTCCACTAACAAACACGACGATAGACAGTATTGTACAACGTCGTCAATTTTCAATCTTAATTGATAACAAAATATCAGATTAAAATCAAGCTGCAGTCATTGAAAACGAAAATTTTAAACTTACGTGGTGATCTAACCCCTTGAGAACTCTTAATTTTTCCCACGAGAGCAGCCGCGAACATAGCGACCCCTTTTCGAATCCTAAAACCCCTACCACCCCTGGCAGCGTCACTGGCCACGTCCACCGAAGCGTCTCGCTACTACCAACAGCAGGGGAGCAAGCGGAATGTCAGGACTTAATGGTCGCCGGCAATCGATCAAGCAACCCCATCGCTCTCGAACATCCCCTTCGGCTCGGCTGCATTTCCTTGCTCTATTAAGCAATCGCTAAACCGAATTGCACTGAACGTGTCTCGAAGCATGATCGTCCGAGGCGTCATCCTAGTTAGGCTTGTTCGCGCGCTGACCGCGCGAAACATCCCCGATAAAACGGTCTGTCGTCTGTCGAACGGGGTGTGTGGGAGGAGTCGCGAGCGTATATCGAGGGAAACAGGAGAGGAGGGGGTGGTGTTTCGCCGGGACAATAGGGACGACAGTCAAGCTTCCTACTTTTGCGCCTATAGCTCGGATAAAAGCGGCTGAGCGAGGCCGATTGAAAAACGCCAAGGGATCGGAAGCAGGTCTCTTCCCTCTATCTGCTCTCTCT
Organism: Lasioglossum vierecki; assembly: GCA_028455595.1. Classification (NCBI taxonomy): domain Eukaryota; kingdom Metazoa; phylum Arthropoda; class Insecta; order Hymenoptera; family Halictidae; genus Lasioglossum; species Lasioglossum vierecki. The sequence goes on from CM052343.1 coordinate 14,310,454, forward strand.
CGAGATGATGTCCTCCCGTTTCACTCTCTTTCTCTCCTCCTCTCTTTCACTGTTTTCTCTGCTGCCTTGTTCGCCGGTGGTGGCTACCTTCGCGATATTCATTTGCGAATCAAAACGGCCTTTCTCTTCTCCCCGCTACCGTCGGCTACGTTTCCTGCGAGCGTCGTTGTTCCACCGACCACTTTTTACCGTTTTGTTAAACGTTACCATACCGCTCCGCCGCCTCTTATCGCCGCCGCGACGTTACACGATGCACCTGCATTGAGCCACATGCGACAAGGAAAACCTGGCTCGACATTAACGGGGAAATTATGTTAATCGAGCCCGGAGAATTGAAATTTCAAGCTTCCCGCCTCGGCGTCGCGCCGCTACCGGCTCGCCTAATCTGCTGCGGGCCGAGCGAAGGGCTGGTGATTAACTTCCCGGAAAGACTAGGGGCTCACAATTAATTTTTTACTGCTGATAAGTCGTTGGACTTTTTACTGGGAATCTGATCCTGGGATTTGCAATTGGTGGTTTAGCGGTTTGATGCGGTTTGTTGGATTTGAAGAGGAAGGGGTTTGAAAGGGTTGTTTAATGTATAGTTAGATCGTCGATTTTCTTATCGATTTCTTTATCTAAAACGAGTAGACGTTTAATATGATAAGTAGAGTAAAATATGAAAGGATCGAGTCGACGAGAAAATTAGGTTTAAAATCGAATCCCGTTTTCCATGACGGATGCAAAAGTCAGACCGGATCCGGTGACGTGTTAATCTCGTCAACGAGCAGGATTCTCAAGCAAACGGGTCGTGATGGTTCACGAGGGTTGGGGGTGAAGTCGGTGGTGGGTTTGCGGAGGAGGGTCTTGATAAATAGCGAAAGTTATCGTGCGTTCATTTACACCCGAAAGCATCGTTTGTTTCGAGCCAGAAATCATTCGGTCGATACGGAATCGTCGGCGATATCAGCGCGCCCGCAGAAAAAAGCGCACTTTCCTCCACTATCTGGAGAACTATTTCTCCGGTGTCTGGAAAAGCATTGCCGCTACGATAACGACTGCGAGGGCGGTCGCGGAGAAAGGGCGAATTTATCGGATTGACGATGGCCGAGGCGGGGGTTGCTCTCTCTCTCCCTCTCCCTCCTTCTCTCTCTTTCTATCGTGCGCGAGCGCACATAGACACATTTGTATGCAACGTGTACGTGCACGGGACCCGCGTCCGGCCACACGTTCCCGATATGAAGAAGAATTGTTCGGACGTAGACATTGAAGGCTTTTTTCCCCGGGCGGACTGATAACGCGATAACGGGGACCGGTGGAGCGTCGCCTTTCCCCAATTAAACGGCGAACGCTACCAATGCTACTGCTGCTCTCTCTCTCGACGTTCTTTTATTTTCATCCCCGTCTGGTACAAACTGTCTAGCCGTGAGCGATGTAAATGTCCTAATAAAATTGTTTTCTTTTTCATCCTCGCGCTCTTTGCCCGGCCCCGGCTTTTGCTTTCGATTGTTCCTAGTATATTATCTATCCCATTCTATAACTGTCTCGCGGTTCTCGCGTTTTATTAATATACTCTTCTGCATTGAATCATTTTCCTACAATTTACAAAGATCTTCATCCCTTCTTGTATCCTTTCATTTAGGAAACAGAGTACCTACGACAACTACATAACCGCATGGTTTAGTGTTTAATTATAAATGACTATGTATTGAGTCTGTAGTCGCATCAGCAAGTTACGAATGAGGAATGCATTGTTATCGTGTTCCAAGAGGGAAAGTCTCAACGTAGGTCCAAGAAGCATCAGTGTTCTGGGGGTGTAGAGGAATGCTGGCGAGTCGGATGGCCGTTCAGCAAGGGTGCAGTTGTGTACGATGCACCTACAGCTATTCTAGCGGAGGCCGATAAGGGTGGCGAGAACGGCAGGCTGTAGCCCGTAAATATCAGAACAGGGTGGGCAACCCCAATGCCCACTGTGCACCCCCTTTCTTCTGTAGTTTATCGCCTGTATCGGAAGTCGCGGAACCAAAATCGCGCCAATTGTTTTACGGCTCGCCACCGTGTTATTTCTCGGGGTGCTTTTTACAATTGCTGTTTGACAGATAAACGTTCAAACTATATAAAATCCTGCGGAGATGAAAAGTTTGGAGAATGTTAAAAATCATTCGAAGAAATTTTTCGGAATTCCACCAGCTAAGTTTTTCACTGGAACGTTGACAAGGGTAGAAATGGATGAGTTCGATCGCGATCGCGAGGCGTTCCGGCGTTCTCACAGCGTTCGCGATTAAAAACGGCAAGGTGAGGAGGGTGCAGGGACGTATCGTGCACCGCGGGGCACCCCGATCGCTCGATTCAATTATCGAGATCGATATCTGGCCGGTCGCGCACAAACGGACGCGTGTACGGGACGCGATCCACAGGCACTCCTTAACTTGAAACACCTTATACGAGCTGTCCGCCTTCTCGCGATGACGCCGACGATCGCGATGATTAATGACGTCACCTGACCCGACGAAAGTAGCGGCCATTAACCACAAATGACGGTACAAATGTTTGACATAGGTCTGCGCGCCGCCGGGGAATAAAGGATCGAGAGAACCCCGCTGTTATTAGTGGAACGATCCCCTTCAAGTCGCGATGATCGAGCGTGTGATTTTTGAATCCTCCGGGGTCGTCATGATTTCGTGCAAAATCAGAATTGCTTGTACATACAAATGATTACCGGACTGTGGATCTTATGTATCTTTGACAAAAATGCATAAGTGTAATTTAAATCAGAGCACAGATTAAAAGTATCTAGAAATACGAATGCGTATTTGGGTATATCGATGATCCAAACTGTAGTTGCGGTGAGGGAGATGAGACCCTGAACCATGTTCTCTGGCAATGTAATACATATGTAGGAATTAAGTTGTAAATAGAAATAACACGTCTGTGAACACAACAGTTTAACGTTTAATTCCAAATATTTTGAATACAATTAATTAAATTATCTCATTTAAATCTCAGTCTGAGACCAAACACGTCTTTTCTATTCAATACGTCGAACCAGAATAATAAATAACACAAATTATAAAATATGAAGAACGCAAAATAAATTCTCACCGCTCGGAGATAACTTCTCCCTACACATATGAAGCTCAAAGATTGGTGCTTTTGAAAAGACTCTATAGGTTGGGATTTCAGTTGCCTCTGGACGTCTCCATGCTTTTGGCTGGACCAGATATCAGGGCTTACCATCACATTGTATCGTTAATGATTGTGATCTGCGTGTGTGAGAATTTTACAAAAAGTAAAAACGTTAATTTGTATGCTTTTCTGTCTGGATTGTTAATGCTTCACATTATGCATACGGCATTTTTGTTTATGTATTAAACGTTGTAATAAATCTTTTCTAAGATTTTCTTAATAAAAAAAAATACGAATGCTTTGGCTTCAGCTAATTGATGATTACGACCAAGTGGTCGAGGGAGAAGAGAAAAATGAATGAACATCGACAGAAATGGTGGATTTCCACGAAACATCGGAACGGCAGAAAGAACGAAGCAAGGATACCGGTTTTCCACGTAGCATCCGGCAGCAACATGACACGATGAGTCAACGCGTTCATGGTTCGCCATGAGTTGTTCCACGAGCCCGTCGATCCGGCGACTTTCTTAAGTGGTGTAATGGACGAGCCGTGTCTGTACTCCCTCATTCGTCGCAATAGTTATCGGTCTGTGATATCGATACACGACGCCTTGTACGCCTATCTAGCCGCGAACAGAGACCGCTGGTCGCCCGCTCCGCCATTAATAATATCGAGAAATAATCCTCTATTATTTCTGACAATGACGAAGGGAAGCCTCGATTTTGCGAATCGGGTATATACACCGTGTCTGAGTGCTGGGTAATCGTCGTGAAAATGGCGCGCTCGCGAGAAAGTATTCGTCGGTGATCGAATGGCAAGACAGATACCTCGCGATAGCACTCGAGCCGGCGGGAAAGATAAGCGCGAAAAACGAGTATCAACCGAACCGACGGAATCCTTCTTCCTCTCGTTCCTGTCGGACCGCATTGCGCTGGCCTTACTCATACCTTGTATCGAAGCTCCTCCATTGTCTTCATACCTCCTCGCTGATTTTCCAATATTAAAAAAATATTGTAATGATATCACGCTTGTTCGCAACTATCGCGAACTGGAGGCAATATTTTATTGGAAACGAGTAAGGGATGAAATAGAGAAAGCATTTTTCTTAGAAAAGACAAGGGACGAAATAGAGAAAACAATTCTGTGTTGAAAGATGGCGAGGATTGACATTGAAACAGAATTTTTTAGACTTCGGAAAAGGCATTTTTATTAGAATAGATTGAGGGATGAAATAGAGAAGATAGATTTGTTAAAACAACGTCGGGACTGAAATACAAAAGGTATTCATGGGAAGAGAATGGCAGACGAAATAGAGAAAGTTATTTTCATTGGAAAAGAGTAAGGGATGAGATATGAAAAGCATTTTTATTAGAAAAAAACTAATGGACGAAATAGCGAGAATATTTTTAGTGGAAGCGAGTCAGGGATGAAATAGAGATGAGCATTTTTTTGGAATAATTCGAAAAAGCGAATAGAACAACACTGAAATAAGTGATATAGAATAACCAATATACGAGATGATAGAGTGAACATGATATTATAAAATGCAGGAAAATTGCAATTTGCTAATACGACTCTGAGAGCTTTGTATTCGAATGAAGGTGTTAAGGAGCACCGAGGAGAAACGTAAAAAGCAGGAAGATCCGCGGAGGATAAGGGACGGACAAGGAACAAGCAAGGACAGCGGGAACGATTGAAAGGGTTGGCGCAAGAAGGACAATTATCGAGGATTAATTTCTCAATTAATGAGGTCTGACGAGCCGCGGGTAGGAACGTCGCGGGTGTTCGCCCAACGATATTACGCGAGACGTACGCAACGCTGCGTACACCGGCAGCGGGAGTATAGTCTCGATCGGAGATAAGAGGTAAATTTAATTAAGCCGCGCGGAGAACCGCTCCAATCGATTTGTGACAAGATAAACATTTCCAGCGTGCGTGGCTCTTGTTAGTCTTCGCGCAGTCCCCGTGACAACTATAACGACGTTTCATTAGCGACAGCCTGAACTCGCCCCGGCTAATTGCTGCGAATGTATGCGCAGCATCATAATTACGAACGCTCAAGTATGGACCTGCGGAATTCATTAAAAATTTGTTACATCAATTCTGAGAGCGTCTCTTCTCGAGACTATCAAATCGAGGTATAACCAACCCCTGGAATTTGTTGACTATGCTCCCTTAAATGCTCCCCTGTTGAATAATAATTGGATTGGACTATTACCTTCGAATACTACTTGCATAACAAATTAAAATGGCAAATTGAACATACACAATGGTGACAAAATTTAGATTTTAAAACGCGCTTCATTTTCAACCATACGTTGTCTTATTTAATAATGATTTTATAAAGACCTTTTTAATTTAATGTTCCTGCAGAAATATATACAGGGTGGGGCGCCACGTATTGCCATCTAGATTTACGTTATTATTATTACGCATAGCAAACAATGTTTCAGATGAAGTTGAATGGTTTTGAGAGGGGCACATTCTGATGGTACATTTTTTTGTAGGTGGACGTGTAAAGGACATATGAAGGTCATTAATGTTTTAATCTATTTGTGTAAAAAAATCATTAGTTTAGGAGATATTTTAATTATAACTTGTTAGGTTTGTTAGTACCAGAGAGTCGAAGTTTCCTAATAAATTATAATTAAAATATCTCCTAAACTAATGATTTTTTTACACAAATAGATTTAATACTTTTTTGTAAAGAATATTAAGGAGCATCAGCAGATGCAATAAAAAATATATGATTCCATTTATAAAAACATTAATGACCTTCATTAAATGATTAGTGCAACTCTACGACACGTGTTTCGCAAAGATTGTTCAAGGAATCGAATTGCGTACGAAGAATCGCCATAATTAAAGAGCTGGCGCCAGGGTAGAGGCATTTGAAGAATCGGCGATTCGATTCAACGAATCGATCTTGTCCCCGCAATGCAATGCGGTTCGCGCGTGGGAAAGTGCCAAGCAAAACCGAAAGCTTTCGATGTTAGGCAGTGTCTTCACGTGGCGGTCGTTACAGAGGATCGTTTGATGCTCACCGCCTTGAGAAAACTCGAGCCGTAGGAGCATCAACTGCCAATCAAGGGAGGCGCCTAAGCGTCAGGAATTTCGCGATCGCGAGCCACCTGTTCGCGGCTCGCATAGCAAGCGTGTGCTAATTGCCTTTCGTCTTTCTCCATCTCCCTCTCGTTTGGTCTCCTCTTCTCCGCGATGTCGGGGTTCTTCAAGGATTCTGCACAATGATTTCCTGCTGCTCGAAGCTAACGGTTCACTGTCGGCTCGAAGAGTGACAGCGATTAATCCTTCCCCGATAGGATTATCCATGACTGTTAACTGGAAACGACGAGTTAACTCGTTCGTTTCGTTTAACTGCGTCCTGCGATAATGGTCTGCAGATAGACGAACGATTTTACACCTTGTTACTGTACCTTGCATTAAGAAAGTGTCTTAAAATTAGGTTCGTCTGAAGATTTTGGGAAAATTGTTTCTCGACTGTGGGAAGAGTTTTCTTTATTTTAATTTTGTTGCTATATTTCATTTTGACGATTAGATTTATTGACATAGTCAGCTGGAAGGTTTATTCAATGTTTTAGGTGCACCTTCTGAAAATTAATTTTAACAGTCCACTGTTTGCCTCTCAATTATGAACATTTTTGCCGTTTTCCTCTACCAAACGATATTTTTATAAATCAGGATATAATAACAAAGGTAACTAGATTTTTGAGTGAATTTTTGGGCGATCTAAATCCGAAAACGAGGATTAATATTACCGGAACCGGATTATTTATCGGTGTACATAGTATATTAACGAGAACAGTGTCAATTTTATCGGACGATTATCAGAACAATTCATGTTTATTATCACTACAAATCACGGGAGCGGCAGCGGGGGTGATCTAACGATATTCCACGCGGATTTCATTGGTCCTTGCCGGCAAGGATAATTGTTGCGCGAATTGCTTAGCAGATACCCGCGAGGAATCGACGATTAGCGTTACTGTCGGTTGTTTCCGATCGCGTTTGCGGTGAACCTTCTACGTGGTGTGCATTCGGAGCGTAGAATCGTTGCTGTTGCTCTTGAGTATGCTGTCTATACTGTGCAGATAAGCTTGTTTCGGAGGAGACAGTAGAATTTGCCGAATGACGATCGACGCTCGATCATTTCCTTGCTCGAAATCTTCTTAAAATCGAAATATTTTCATGGTACCATCTTCATGGAAGCCGTTTCTTCTAATTCTAACAAAACAATTCGAGGAGACCTTTCTAAAACATTCTAGTCTTTGTTCATAGGTGAATTAATTATGATTTATTATGTTATTTACTGTTATACACAATAGGTACCCATTTAATTTTTATTTGATGTCTATATATATCTGAATTCAATCTTTGTTTTATTAAATACACTTGAATTAGAATATTAATGGATCAGGAGCTGAAATTGTACCATCATAAAACGTAGAGAAAATTGATGAAATAGTATGCATTAATTTTTGGAAGTCTGAGACGATGTTCCATTCGATATACTTGAATCGGAATGAATTGATCAGGAGCTGAAATGAATCACTATAAAATGTAGATAAAATTGATGAAATAGTATTATTTTTGGATGTCTTCTTAAAGTGTGCGTGTTAGAAAAATTTCAAATTCGAATAGCTCGGAGGGCAATAATTTTGCTGGCCTTCCTCGAACGATATTGACACGTCGAAAGACGTGGTTGAGGGACTGGCAGCGTCAGGATGACCAGCGATATTGGAAAAGACAGCTTTTCTCCTGCGAGCGAAGCAATCGGTTTGGCTGTGGGGGTGGCAGAGCAAGACCGCCTAGGAATACCGGTTGGTTCGGGGGGTGGGAGAAGGGTGCGGGGTGGGCTAGGGATTGCGCAAAGGGAGCAAAAAGGGGTGGCTGGTCTTGTCGGACCGGGGGATCTCCGTCGGTATCCCCGCGCATCTGGGAGACGGCTATGCATTTATGCATGTTTTGCGGGTATCGCATGCTTCTTGCCAATAACGCGGCATTCTACGTGGCACACGACTCGCGCACACCGAGCCTCCATTTTCTGGCTTCCAGTCTCGATAGTGTCATGACGTTCTTTCCGGAGCGATCCGAAAATTTTCGACCTCGGAACTGTCGGCCATCGATCCTCCAAAAAATTATTCGGAACTGTTGCACAACTCCTCTTCATCCGAAACAGTCAGAAATAAATTTTACATATTTTTCAGAAACACAATCCATGGAAAACTATAGATGAATTTGATTAGTACTTCGAACTTAATACTTCTAACTTTTTGTTCCCATCGATCAAGGACACTGTGCCTCCGTTATAGATAAGCGCTCGCAGATTTTCTTTCGAAGACACAGTCGGCGGCTCAAAGTGAACACAGTTTTATTATCGCAAGTGTAACGTCGTAAAGAATCCTAAAGGGCAGGCGGACTGATCGTTCCGATACTTTTGAGAAATTCCGATGGGGAAAGTTGAATTTTATGACAGATCGAAATACTCTTCTCTGGTGTATGATATCGCTGCGTGGAACTCGTTTCATTATTGACGACGAATAAGTGCTAGTTTATGTCAACGATGAATAATTTGTGAGTCAGTGCCGATTGGTCTTTAGCAATCGGTTCTAAAACGAAAGTCGCTGTTAGATACCTGTAACTCTTCAGCCTTCGATCGGCCTAATCGGCTTTGACCATAAACGACGAGCCTCGAAAACAACCGTCCTCCTTTCAATTATTTCCTATTGCTACACACTCCATTCACATTAATGATTAAGTACTATAATTTTATTTTATATTCTATAGTGTTTTTTTTTTATTAAGCTGTGGAACCCCACATGGCTGTGCATGCTAACTTTACAAGGATAACTTATGAACTATAACTAATAATAATAATAATATATATTTTATTATTGTATTATATTATATTTTATATTTATATTATATTTTATATTTATATTATATTATTATATTTATTTATTATATTATTATTATATACATAATATATAATAACTAATAATAATATAACTAATATATAACTAAGGAATTTGTTGAACATTTTTGATTACAATATTAACATTAAAGAAATAAACTGTGATTCTATAGTGTTAAGCCGTGTTAGAAAAGGAATTTATGATGATGAATCTTTTCAAGCAGCAGTGTCTAGAATTTGTTGCGCGATTTGTTGAACGTCCTGTAGGTTTCTTTTACCGGAACCGTTTGCGACGTTATGAACCTCGCCGTGTAGCCGTTCCGATTTAATAAGAGCGACAGAAAGACAAGCAAATAATCGCCGGTTTAATCTACTCGAATCTGCGGCAGTTTCTTCCGAGACAGATTGATCGTACGTACGCGAAACGTCTCGAGGACGCGGGGTAATTCTGTTTAACGATCGAGCTCGATCTGCTGGCGATTTTTCAGGTGACTGTCATTTTTGTCGGTTTCTCTCTCTCGTTCTCTTTCTCTCTCACACTCGGGTCTGATCTCCGAATGTCTTGCGCGTGTATTCGTACGTACAGAAACACTTATTATACTTGGGAAGCAGTCCGTAATACGCCGCGCCAGCCAGTAAAGTCGTAAGTGGGCCCCGTTAATGGCCGCCGCAGTACAAGATAAGGAATTATTGATCGTAAATAATTTTGTAATGTACGCGACGATAATGTTGCAATCGCTGCCTCTATCGACTCGGCATTCCGTAGATGCGCGATCGGACGTAAAAACTTTTCGCGGAATTTTTTCCCAAGCCTCGCTCGACTATGCTGCGAGAAGCCCTTTCCCTTTCGGCCCGTTTCGCTATCTTGTTTTACTTCGAATGGACTCGCGATACCCCGATAACACTTATCGAAAATGATTTTCTTTAAATTATTCCGACCGACCCTGAAAATATTTGACGAACGGCTTACGTGACTCCTTTAATAAACAACTGACTTATTAATTTTGTAAACGTTGCATTTCTGCACCTACATGTGTCGAAATATTACAGAAGAACAAAAAGAAATGTTCTGATTGGTATAAAGTTGTTCAATAAATTTAGATAACGTGAAATATTGCACTAGAATTTCTACTAGAATCATAAATATTGAAATAAATATAGATGTTGAATTTTTGTGTTCCAAATTATTCCTGAATAAACATTAGCTTTTTGCTGAAACTGAGAACGTTTGGAATAAGTACAAGGAAAGAGCCGCAGTTCACGAAATCCAAACTAAGGAAACGCGATACTGAAAGAACGAGGGAAAAACGGCATGAAATGCAGAGCGATAAGCATATCTTTCATTAAAACTCTGAAATCAGCGATCGTGACCAAAACGATTGCACAAACGATTATACTTCCCACACCATTAGCATCGGCCAAACAAGGGGCCATTTATGCGGCACTCATGCACTCATTACAGTCCGACTAGACTTGAACGCATTATCTAAAACAGTCCTCGTAGATCAGACAGTTTATCGCGCGGGAATTATTTCAAATCGTCGTCAGAGAGCCTATATTCATTAACATCGATCGATTTTGCGGCAATTTCAAATCACGACGAATTAAAATACGAGTGTGCGTTTCTACGACTGGATACCACACTCGAAATGAATCGTGTTGGACTGTACAACGGAACGCACGAAACACGGAGGAGCAAAGGTCTTCTTTGACCTGACGTTTATTACGTTTCAAGCGTCGCTATTTCCTTATCTAGAAGAAATCAGGTAGGGTAAACTGTACTGTTGCTGGCACTGCAGTAGTTATTGGCACTTTCGATTTAAACGACAAATATTAAGAATTCTTGGTATAGGAAAGCATTTTATATTGCTACTTATTTATATTTCAAAGCAACATTGTAAGTTTTCATAACAGAGTTTCACATATGACTGTTAACATCGCTGGTACATCCAGTAAGACCACAAAGCAGTGTAAATAGTATTTTATTAACATTTTCGTTACAAGTATACTCTATCGCTTTTTAACTTAATTTTGGACTGTACTACAGTTGTAACAATATCATTCATAACTGATAAATGTTCATATATAATATATTTATATATTTAATATAATATATTTGGATAAGGTCTAGATTTGATCTCTCAACCTCTTCATCCCAACAAATCGAAATGGCCTTAACCCTTTGCACTCAGTGGTCCCTTCTGAGGCATCACTAAAAATTGCTGTAGCATTATTCAAAATATCGTTTACATTATTAAATGTATTTCATATTCAAAATTCATATTCCATATTCCAAACATGATGGTGAATGGAAATATTCTAGATCGGAACAAATATTTAATTTTCCAGTTAACCCTTCACCGCATGATTCTGTTAATTGGTATGAAACAACTGAAAGAATATCGATTTTATGTTTTATTTAAGAGAAAAATATTTAAACAATTGGAATAACACTTTCAGAATAATAAACATAAATAAACATAGTCAGAAAACACATTGTTAATTTACTATATATCAGATTTGTTAACTGTATCAGATACACTGTGCAGCGGAAGGTTAAAATAGCTCCGAGTGTAAAAGGTTAATTGTCTTACATTTCCGAGAAAATTGTATTAAATTAACGCAGGGTGCGGCGAAGGGATCAAGATCGTCTTTTTCCAGGGATCGTGTACACATTTCGGTTTCTCCTTCGGTTCACTTCGCGTAGGTATTAATCGCTATCAGATTTATCGAGGAGCCCATAATTCAGCCCGTCCACGTTGACACGTGAACGTAAGCCGGCACCGCAACACGGTGCGTACACACGCGTCGCGGGACCGTTGTGCTCTGTCTATATCGTAATTTTATGCACTTGGGCGCGATGAATATGGATTCGCGAACCAGAGCGCCATTGGGTCGTCGATTTATGCAGCCGGCCCGGTAAACCACTATTTATCGAATAGCCGTGTAATCGAAGAAAAACGTGCGCGGCAACAGGCCTATCACCATCGATAGTCACGCGACACCCCCCTTCGATTTTCAAAGGCAATACACACCCTAACACTGCGCCGGACCTTCCATTTTCGTCCGGTGAACATTTACGAGCGATTCGCAACGATTGTGCTACAAGAATTCTTTTTCAGCAGAAAAATCCTACCGCTAGACTAGTATACAATGCTGAGGTAAACGGTACGAATTATCTTTCCATAGGGGGTGAGTTCGCTTTTAATTCCACTTGGAACTATCAGGTCGAGAAAAAGATTTTATATGGACGATATTTGATTTTTTCTAGGCTACTTAATATGGAAGTGGAATGCGCATGTAATGTTTATTAATGATTATAAGAAGTTGACACGGAATGTATACTGGAGACGACGGGATGTTCCGTCGATCGCTGGCAGAGGACTGTCGGTTTTATTTTGACAAAATCGTAACGTAAAACATTCATTTAACAAAACATTAACGCGACATGCAAATCAATAAAAATATATATAACATGTAAATTAATAAAAACATATATGCACACTCACGTTCAGTCATATGACATGCATACTTATATCATTCTTACATGATTCTTTTTTTTAATTCGTTCAGGTAAACTGTAACGAATTGTCGGGTACGGAGTTTCGAATGATTTGTTGGTGGGATGAATTTGCGGGGAATTTGCTGGCACGGAAAGGCGGAAACTTAAAGATGGCGGAAGATGAGAGGGTGTAGTGTCAATGTGGCAGAAAAGGGGGTCCGCAGGGGGCACGGAGGATGGGGGGGGGACATGGGGAGGAGATCGAGGCTTAGAGACCGTAGGTGGACGAGCCGAGGGGGGCGAGGTGGGGACGCATGTGCTAATGAACGCCATTAAAAGCAGCGTTAATTAGATTGCGCTAATCAGATTGTCCCGTCCGTATCTGCTACCCTTTTTTTCGTACGAGCCCGCAACATTCGTAGCCGATGGTAGGAATGTTGGGTAGGCTCGCACGAAAACCTTCGTCGCGATTATTCGCTTTTTTCCGATTCGTCGACCCCGTCTCTCCACCCCCGCAGCTCGTTGTTCTTTTCTTTTCTTCCGTGAAATACTACGTGTTCCGAGCAACGTGCTCTAATCTACCCCGCGGGATCTAATATTTCGCCTCCTTTGTCGAGAATCTAATTAAATTTATAGCGATCGCGAGTCCCCCCGGATTTTCGAGACACGCGGATCCCGAGATCTCGAATGATTCTTCTGTTTTATTTTTTTTTTGTATAGTGGAACGCGTACCTTCCTCTTTTATTCACGTTTTTTTTTTGATTTTAACGATAGTCGGACGGAGATCGTTCTGTCGATTAGCCGGTTGCGTTGCGTGGATTAATTAAAGATAATGCGATTCGACGCGAGAACGTTGTTCTCGGAGAAGCTCCAGATCAGAATTGAAGTTGGAAGCTTGTTGTAATTCATCTGATGAGGACTGGCTTATCTTGCCTCTTAGAGAATCTAATTGTCTGTGTGTGAACATGGTCAGTACAATTCTTATCAGACCATTATGGAGATTATTGGAGATTTTATACAAGTTTTTACAGCAAGTAATACAATTTCAAACAAATGTTGAATACCGATGTAGAAGTGATTGCGTTTTTCCAGATTCTGATTAAATTTAAGTATGTTCATCATCAGACAAGAAAAGAAAAATTGTTTGTGCGAGTCTCAAGTGTTTCGAAAAAGTTAGCTGAATAGCCCAAAGCTCTTTGTTAAAAAATAGCACGAAAGCTGTTCAACTATCTGTAACAGGTTTCTCAGTAATTAATTTACGGAGTCATTATTGCGAGTCAAACAGTCTCAGGGAAGCGTTCAACCCTGAAGTGACGTCGTTTTCAACGATGGCCGAATCGGCATCGTGGTTCGGTATCCGACGAAAACGAAGTAATTAGTCAGGAAGTTAATCGGATTGCGGCGTTAACACGAGCGTTACAGCAGCTTAAGCCGAGTAATTAGTTGCTTAGTTCCGCCATGTTGGCGCGGTCAAACGATTATTAAATGTAAATCGAGCCGCGGGCTCTTGCGCCGGTCTCTGGCGGTTGCGTTTTCGCGCGTGATAGCTGGAAACTGAAAAAAATGTTGTTATACAAACAGAGAAAAAAAGAAACGAGCACGTCGAAATGTATTAGCGCGCGCAGGGGGCTTGTTTCAATTGCTAATAAGATTAACGAGATATCGCGGGCCGTCTCGTCGAGGTCGTCGGCTCTCTCGGAGCGAGAGAGAGAGAGACGCGTCTTTGCGACGATTTCGAATCAGCCAGATTTTGTAATCGACCATTAGGCGAAGTCGCTTGTCGTCGTCGTCTGGATGGATATTGTACATTTCGGAGGGAAAACGATGTTAATACTGACCCGTGTATGGGAGTGCGTGACATTGTATGGATATTAGCCGATCTGCCGGCCGATAATCTAGCGGTGGCCGTGTGCCAAGGTATAACTATGCGGGCTCTTTACGCAAAAATCTTAATTCATGACGTCGCCACGGTCCTAAGCAATTATGACCTAGATTTTGTCTGGATCTCGTATTCCCGCCATCGCGCCGTTGCTTGCCAGGACACGAGAAGAATGCCGCCTTTTCAGATTTGTATCGTGGCCACGCGAGGAATATGGGAAATGCTGGGAACGCACGGTAAACGCGCGGTTTCACAGCGATCTCGTTGACAGTGAAGTGAGAATGGAAAGTCGAGCCCGTGTGTATATGCTCGTATGGAAAAAGTCTAAGGTCGACATCTCACCCATTAATTCACTCCGTAAAGTCTTCGTATCGGGAGGCAGAGCTACCTTTTTCGGACGTTCTAATCTACCTCTCTCGAATCCCCGATTGCATATTCAATTTTTAATGGATTACAACTGTGACACGCGAGCTGTGGGAGTGGAAAGCTTGTGCGGTGCATGGCTCTGTAAAAAATTCAAGATCCATATCTCGCCCTTCCTTTTTCTTATGAAATCTTGATGCCGAAGGAAAATTATTTTTATCGCTGGTCGCGGACGTTGCAGCCTTAACTTCTTCGTACGTCAAATGCAGTTCGTTCTTTTTTTTTGTAATGGAGTGCAAATGACATGCGAACTGTGCGAATGAAAAAATGTGTACTGCATTACTCTGTACAAAAGAGATCACTATCCCGACCCGTTACGTTCTCGTGAAATATTAATGTCCAGAGAAAATGATTTTTATTGCTATTTTCGAGTTAACGCGAGCGACACGAGGACAATCAAAATAGAACATGTGATGCATTATTATATACATATATATAAAAAAATAAAGGTCGATCTCCCTTACTATTCTTATCAAAATCTTGATATCGCTAGGTGTTTCAGAAACACGCTTCTCGAAAGATCGAGTATACATATATTTATTTTTTGAATATATTTTAAACGACTCATGAATACTGAGAACACGAAGCTGAAATCATGCGTGGGAGAATGTGAAATTTAGAGTAATTATCTCGCCTCTAAAAATGATTTTTTAGGTCTTGCGGCATGTCGAGTCTGGGAGTGTATATTAATTTTTTAATGGAACGCGGAACGGATCTTCGGGTCGGCGTTGGTGCGAGACAGATTAGCATTGAAGAAAATCATTTTTACAAATGAGTTTCGATGAGAGAAGGTCACACGCGATACGATTTCTCGGGGAATGCTCGTTGCCAATCGACCGATACGAAGGAGCGGGGAAACTTATTTGTTTTCGGCGCATTTCCGTATCTCTAGTCGGCTATACCGATGCTCGATACGCATTCAAAATATACGAGAATAATCGTTTCCCGATAATGAGTACGTGGCCGCTGACTATTAATTAAACACTGCTGCCTGGCGTACTTGACCGTAAACACAATAACGACGATGGGAAAATAATAATCTGGTGGGAGAAGCGTTGGCATGTTCCTCTTGTATTCCTTTCTTTTCTTGTTCTTTTTTTATGAACGCCTCTCCCCACCCACCCCCATTCGTTCTTGATATCGAGCGTCTGGCTCTATAGATTTCAATTTATGCACGCTCCGTCGCGATAGTTAATCTCCGAGTTCTTGAACCTCTTTGCCGCGTTGTTGCGTTCCGTGAAATCGTTTTCTGTTGCAATTGTTCGGTTTGCATGACGAAATTGGGACGCGGCGCAAATTAATATTTAAGAGCGGCACAGGGGAAAACTGTGCCCATGGAAATGACCAGGAACCTCGTGTGAGAAACATTCGTGCGACAACATCGGTGTACATGAGGATTCGGAATAGAAGTATTACGGAGGCTTGATTAGATTCGCGGAGAATATTCAGGTCGAACGGAAAACTGTTATCCAAAATGAAAGTTCCACAATCAATAAGAAGTACTTAAATATTTACGATCGAAATAACAAAAATCCTCCAAGTATCATGGCGAAAAAATTTACAGTTCGAGTAGGCCAAATTTCCGACACAAAATCATCGAAAAAGAGACTTACTCGCTAGTTACTGATCTGTCACCAATCAGTATAAGTACAACACTCCTCAAACGCCTTCGAACATCCCGTGTCTAAGGCAGGCCCCGTTAGATAGTCTTACTGATGAATCTTCTAGCGGGTCTAGAACGAAACACCACCTTCTGTTCCTCTACTATTAAACATTTTTAACAGCAAACGTTGGTCTCGAACCAGATGATTATTCCATCATGAACTTAAACGTTTGGGAGATCTTATAAAATCTGATAAAATCATTCTGATTTATTATCTTAAATATTTACGATCGAAATAACAAAAATCCTCTAATAGGAAGTACTACCCAAAGGAGCGATGCAAGTTCCGATCGAATTCAAAAGAAAAGTGCTTGTCTACAGGAAAGTGTTTCAATACAAAAGGTTTGATATTAGAACTGTAAAAATTAGGGTGCTAGTTAGACTTAGGGTATTTTCTATTGTTAGACGTGAGAGAGGTAATTTTGGGAATTTATATTGACGCATTTAATTGTACATAGACAGGATAACGACGAGGTTACTTTAATAAAGTTTCAATGCAAAAGGAAACACCATCGAAAAGAAAATTTCAACGAAAAATCTCCGAAAGAGCAAGAGAATCCATGGTTTGGAAAAGCAGTATCGTGTGAAAACCAGCGAAACATCCAGCAAGAAAATCGGTCTCGGCTGTAAACCGAGTATCAGCGAGAAGATCAAGGCGCCAGCGTGGAGATGGTAGAAGAAGAATCCAAGGATTCATTGAATATCCACAAGCACGTATCCGGAGACACCTTCACAGGCAACATACCGTAAGAGCCTTGTGAGAGTGTCTCCGAAACCTCGCTCGAATCCTCGTAGCATGTGTGAGCTGGAGAAGGAGAGTTAGCTGGTCGTAAAACGGGGGTAAGTCACTTGTCCGCGTTGGGAATCTCGGTTGTACGAAGGTAAACGTCATTCGCTCGCACGGGCCATGCACAATCATTTGATATCCATACAATGCGAAAGCCCGCGAAATGCGAACGGGTCCCGCGTTCGAGCACACACATAGAGAAATAGAGAGAGAGAGAGAGAGAGAGAGAGAGAGAGAGGACTGGTGTGTATCTCGGTTCTTATTCGCCGATGGGAGGTTTTCGTGATGTTTGTGCACAGGTACTGGCTCTCGCTAGCACACGTCCTCGCGCACAGATAAAGGTGGCAGAGGGGCAGGCACACGCACACACAGACACGGGAATACGGCTCCGAACGGCAGCGGAGATAAGGCATGGCACACGTTGCTAGATATGTAGCAGATATCAAGCGACGCCGTTCGCCCGGCTACGGCTATACCGAGTGTACGACCTACAACTAAAGTAGGTACTACCTACTAGGCCTACTACAACGTACCTACAGGGAGTGGTACAAGTACCAGACGCGATCGAGACATCCATGGGAGCAGTCGGCGGAGGTATAATCGTCCCGCAGACACACAGACCAGCTACTGTCGCGGATTTGCGCGATTCTACTGGGTGTCCTCGTTGCTTTCGCCTAAAACGAACGGTGGCAATCTTGTTTTAGCTGGTCTGCGGACAGAAGGAATTTTTTTTGGTAAACTTCTATCTCTCTGATATTCATCGGCTAATGGAATTTTTCATCGATCCATCAGACGAGACCGATTAAATTGTAATCAATGTTTAGCACATCGTCCGACACGCCGAGATTCTGGATCTAAATGATTCGGTAACCACGCGAGGTTAAAAGTGACCGAATCTGACACGCTCGATGACTAACGAATCACGCGCGTAAGTGACTAATCATCAGCAGAACTAGATGCGGACGTGAATGAAAGAGATAAGAGTGTGGCTAGATGTTTCAGTTTAATCGACTAAAGAAATATCCATACTGGGATAGGTTAATCATTTTTTATTCAATTAATGCGTTGAAAAGGTTCAGTTGACTCCACGCCTTTTCTGATGTGATAAATAATTTCAGAGACAACTCTGCGTTTTGCTACTACAACAATAATCGTATTCACGGTCTCGGCGATGCAAGGGTATCCTGTAACTCTCCCGGTAGGTAAATCTGGACAGGTTGGTCGGCCATGTATCACTTTTAAGCGCATTCGATTTTCTATAACGCGAAGATCACCGTAGATACGCCGCGTCATTGATCTAATACGCGACGCGTCTTCCATCGGTCGGGCGGCGATAGATTCTCGCGACGGGGGCCGGAATTAAACGGACTATGATCCATAGATCATGGGAGATCGAGCGCGGCGACGAAGGCGCTGCCCCGTGCCTCCAGAACGATCCTACGTCGGATCCTGCTGCTGCTGCAGTCTGGGGTAATGACGTGCGAACAGATATCGGATCCCTTGCTCGCTATCGTGTCCTCGGCCCTCCACCAACCTCCGTCTACACCTCCGCCAACCGCCTCCGCCTCCTGTTCCTGCTTTAACAGGCTTTGCACGCATGATTTCACGCGCACGCACGCACTGGCCGCCTCGTAAAAACATCACTGGATAGCTAACTGTGACGCAGTCGGTTAACAAGCACCTCGTTACGCGACAACGAACCGGGTCCGCGCGCGGACTTGTAGCGAGGTTGGACTGGGTACTTCATTTTCCTAGTCCACGGTAATCTATCACGCTCAAACGACCCGTTTTCGATTTCACAATTATTGAAAACTACTCACTTCTACTAGGCGTCCCATTTTTATATGTTTCGTGCTTGGTGAAAGCGGGGAATTTGGTTTCCGAATGATTTTCAGTACAAAACCTGTATTCTGTTTTCAGCTGACCACAATTCATAACAATTAGAATAAGTTTTCGTCGGAAATGTTCCAATTCCGCAAGTAGCCTGGTAATTATAATTTTTCACAATCT
>CM052343.1:14329855-14347395 GCA_028455595.1 Lasioglossum vierecki
GAAACAGTAAAAACATTAAAAGAATTAAAAATACAATCATGTTATATTCGATGTATTGAATGTATTAAAAGATAAAATTTTATATTTGCAAGATTCGCTAATTATCAGATCTCTATACAAAATAAAAGTTGTCTGTATCAATTAATTTCTTCCCTTAATAATGTTAAACACAGCTGGTTATCCAAACTTAAAATTGTATCCATCATATTAAATTGATAAGAAATATGCCAAACGAAAACGACACCTTCACAACAATTTTTCAATTGCGGAAAGATAATTTCATGGTTCGAACGAAATGAATCGGAATCACCGAATGACGCGAATTTTCGCGGTTCCCTCGGCAGCGGCTAACTTTGACCATAAATTCGGCGGATGATGTTCGCGGGGGAACTACCGCTGTACGCTGTGGTAACAGAGCCTGGTATTATTTCCTACACGCGAGATAGTCGGAGCGGATAACGAAAAGTGGTAGAGACACGTTCGATCATCCGCGTTATTTTTATGCCGGGCGAACGATAATGCGAGTTAAGTCATCGGATTGATTGCTCTTTATGGAAGACTGTTGGGAAAGAAAGGGGAGGTAGGGGCGAGAGGTAAAGGAACAATGCGGGTAACCTTATCGAATCTCGACCTCCACGACCTCTTATCGCTTGCTTCTCGATAGACGTTCCCGGCAATCGCGATTCGAAATGACGCTTTTAAAGGAGTCCACCGATTTTATACAACATAAAAATCCACCCCGACAAAAATGAGTAAGTTCAATTCAAAGCAGGCACCGTTAAAATTAAGAGCTGACTCGAATCGTTAAAAAGAGAATGACCATTTTTATTTTTGCATTGAGATCCGCAGTATAATCATAAGGAATGCTCCTCCGAGGGTGAGAGGTTAATTAACAGCAATCGTTCGAAACACGTCATACTTAAAGGAGTCCACCGATTTTATACAATATAAAAATCCACCCCGACAAAAATGAGTGAGTTCAATTCAAAGCAGGCACCATTAAAATTAAGAGCTGACTCGAATCATTAAAAAGAGAATGATCATTTTTATTTTTGCATTGAGATCCGCAGTCTAATCATAAGAAATGCTCCCCGATGGTGGGGGGGTAATTAACAGCAATCGTTCGAAACACGTCATACTTAAAGGAGCCCACCGATTTCATACAACATAAAAATCCACCCCGATAAAAATGAGTAAATTAAATTTAAATCAGACACCATTAAAATCGAGAGCTGATTCGTATCATTAAAAAGAGAATGATCATTTTTATTTTTGCATTGAGATCCGCAGTCTAATCATAAGGAATGAATAGTCTCATCGTGTGTGCTCCTCGAGGGTGGGGGATTAATTAACAGCAATCGTCCGGAAGACGTCAGACATATTCGCAGGGGTGGAAGAACTCGGCCCACGGGCGGAAGGGTGGTGGGTGTACAGAAACCAGGGGTGGCTATCATCCGGCCGTTTCGGGTCCACGGGGTCGTTCTAATCCATCCGATAGCAAGAAACCAGCCCCCGAACGATTTCGCCGTGTCGGTGGTGGCAATCTCCGCTATTGAAATTTCCAGCGGGTTCGAAGAGCGAAAACGGGGGTGTAAAGGGGGTTGCGCAGGGTCTCCGGAGGCCGGGCAGTGAGAGAGCCGACCTATATGCGTCTGGTTGTGCAGACACCTACAAACACGTATACGAACATACACACGCACAGAGATCGGGAGTTGCACACTCGCACACCTGTCTGCGAGGTACATAGGTAGATAGATAGAGAGAGAGAGAGGGAGAGAGAAAGAGAGGCGGCAAGGGTCCAACGAGGGTTGCAGGAGGGGGTTGGTTGGTCGGTGGTCGGCGGCGGTGTTATCGCGTCGGCCCAGATTGAATATATTTCATATGTTTTCATAACTACCGCAGCCGGGCCGCTACCGTCCCGCTATCTGCTTCCACCTACAGCCAACCTACACCTCCTCTGCCGCTGGAGTCGCCTCCGCGACGGGGTGAGGATGGGGTGAGAGACGCGTTCGCCGATGGGGGTGGGTGGCCGCGCCGGGGGTGAAAAGCGGAGAAAAGAGGGAGAATGAAAGAGCGCCGGTGGAAAAGGCGTGAAGATAGAAGAGAGAAAGACGCGCTTGTGGAGAGAGAAAGAGCGAGGGAAAGAGAGGGTTGAGGGAGCCACCGGAGAGGGTTGCAGGGGGTGAAGAACGAGGTGTGCAAGAGAGAGAGAGAGAGAGAGAGCGAGAGAGCGAGATGGAAAGAGAGTTAGGTTGGTTCCGCCGCGGCCACGGGAAATCAACCGTGAGGAGATACCGGTTGACTGATGTGCGCCTTTCTGTTGTAAAACGATAAAGGCGGCGTGGCATTGGTCGGGCCGAGGGTTTCCGATAGCCAACCACCCCTCTGCCCACCCCCCTCGCCCCCTCTTTCTACTCCCTTGCAGCTCCTCTCGCTCTCCTTCGCCCTCTCCGACCATGCCAAAGACCTTTTCCCGCGGGAGGGAAAAAGAAGAAGATCGCCCCCGTCCACTAGATGTATTTTACATTGTACACCGTGGAAATAGGCGAGAAGACGACCAGAACACCAACCACCCTGATCCGACGCCATCGGCTGAATATTCATCTCGCGTCGCGGCGCTGCCCAAGCGACGATAACGCCCCCCGCGCTCCCTTATCGGCCAGCTCTCTCTCCTTGGACGCCGGGGATGCTCGTCGAAAGCGTTTCAATTGTTCCTCCTCTCTTTCACCTTTTTTCGTAAATAAAATATTTGCCGCCGTGTCACTCCTGCCGGCGAGTATCTTCCGCGTCTTCGAAACCAGTTTGCCGAATGTGTTAACCCTTTGAAGACGATTGTCGACTAATTGCTAGCTTTGAAACCAATAATTTCTAATCTTTTGACCGTCGCAGGCTTGGAAAAAAATGTAAAAAATTCTATTTTAATATACATATAATCGTTGGAACGTCGAATGTTCGAGGTATTAATGGGGAAAAATACCTATATATCGGACAGAGAGAGAAATTCAAGAGTGAAATTTCGCTCCGGACTGGCCGCGTAGGCTTAATAATATTTCAACGAAAAATTCCGTGAAAATTCTGTCAGAAGCAGGATCGCGTCCAGGTAAAACAACCCTCGCAAATTCCCAGGTGTCAGAGCCCGAACGAAATAATTCCAGTCCCAGTGTAGCACAGATAGACTTCCGCAGCAATGCTCTTCCTCTCGCTTTCATCCCCCTCGGTTCACCCTCGCGGAAAGTTATTCAAATCGCGATTCGGTTCGGTTCGTTCGTCTTCGCGCGAATTTCACCGGCGCGTACGTGGGGTTCTCCGGGAGAAGGCAGTGAACGCGGGTAACGACGAGTCACCTCTCGCCCTCGACGAGCGCATAATATACACGTACGTTGCTCAACGTACGTGTAACCGGTCCGCGATAGAGAGAGAGAAACAGAGAGGGAGAGAGAGAGAGAAAGAGAGAAAGGGGGCCGGCGGCGAGAACGGGAGGGAGAGAGTTTGTTATCGTTATCGCGCGACGTGGCCGCGCGGCGATCGTGATAACGGCTCGCCACCGCTCTTATCGCCGCGCCGGTTTGCTTCGCCCCGTACGTATATTCCGTCGCATCCATTCCAGCTCGCTCCACTTCGTCCCGGACGACTCGTATTTTCGCGCCACTTCACGGACTTCACCGTGAACAACGGAATTTTCGGCACTGACCGATTTTTTTCGCGATCCGGAGAACCAAAAGCTTCGGCGATCCAGGGCTGTTCGAACAGTGCGATCGAGGAGTTCGATCGCTTCAGCGGATTCGCTCGATGAAATGGCTGTACGTTTTCGTTGATAGTAGTTCACCGTTCACGATGGAGCGTTGCAGAATATATTGTTGTGACTAATTCTAAGTGGATTTTGGTGGAAAATTGGTTGGTTGAGTGAGAGACTCCGTACGTGTCCATAATTTGAATTTTAACTCGTTGATCGCCACGTCAGGCATCGGTGGCTGACTCTAGACACTGACGTTAGACCATTAGTCCTATAATGAATCAAAATTAAGTAAATTTTAAATAAATTTTTCTGTAATTCCATAAAACAGTGTGAATTTTATAGTTCTATATCATGTTACACGCTGTCAGCCAGCGGTCGTCGATGCGGCCTAAATGGAAAGTCTAGTGTCAGCCACCGATGGCTGACGTGGCGCTCAACGTGTTAAACAGTTGTATGAAATGTAGAAGTGAGCTTCGATAACAGAGGATTGTGATCGTAAAAATTGAAAATATGCGGATTCTGGTACTAGAACGTGGAATTTGGAGATTCTAGTCGCAAAGGGTATAGGCGTGTGGACGGACCCCAAACTAATAAAAACGTACACGAAAAGTTGCCGAATCGAAAATTTCAAAAGTTGACACATAATTAAGAAAATAGAAATTCTTCAATTAAATTGTTTAATCTTCTCATACCTACGTAACATTAGAATATACGTGCGCAGAGTGAAGGTTGAAATTAACCGATTCCAAACCTCGAAGAACGAATATTTGAGATTGAAATCTGGAGAGCTCGAAAATCCGGGGATCATGAACCCGAGAGATTGAAAATTCATAGACCCACAAAAGATTGGAAACTCACCCTTCACAACCCCCAACCCGGTCTTCCATTCATGCAACACCCCCGATAAAGATGCAAATTCGCCCGGCAACATTCTCCCATTTACAAGTACCGCGGGAAGTTCAAATCCTCGTAACCCTAATCTCGCGGTCAATAAATTCCGCGAACCCGGGACCATGGTACCCCGCGTTACATTCGAACTCGATAATCGAATTACCTTGAGAGTCACAATAATTTTTAATCGGCACCGGCTATCAATCTGAAAGTTCCGTTGACTGCGACAAAGGCCGGGCTCCGTTTATCAACGGCGGTGAGCGATTATTTTAAAACGGAACCGACCGTCTC
The DNA here is from genome assembly GCA_028455595.1 of Lasioglossum vierecki. Classification (NCBI taxonomy): domain Eukaryota; kingdom Metazoa; phylum Arthropoda; class Insecta; order Hymenoptera; family Halictidae; genus Lasioglossum; species Lasioglossum vierecki. Next base: position 14,334,774 of record CM052343.1, read on the forward strand.
CGTGCCTCGAACTCGGCGAAATAATCGCGCGAATACTTGGAGTCCCGGAGCGGTGCCATTATAATTATCTCACAAATTTTCTAATCGGTCGTAGATTATTTGTCTCGATAGGTTTTACAAGCGGCCCGCCCTGCCGTGTACCTTTCCCGTGGGTTCGTTTCGAGTAGGAGGACCGATAAAGAAACCGTCTTAATCGCTATGCAAAACAGGAGGCCCGTACGTGGAAAAATGCTCGCATAATTTACTCCATCGATCCCTACGATCGGGAAGCGTGATCCACGCCGCGCCGTGCTCAACATCTTTCTCTCTTTTGCTTCTCTGTACCTCCCTCCATCGTCTTCTTCTTCATTCTACCCCCACTATTTATTCGTTTTTCACTGCACAAGCATCGTTTGACCGTCTCGTGAAGTGGCGCGAAAATACGAGTCGGTCAGGCGAAGTGGAGCGAGCTGGAATGGACGCGACGATAAGAAAGTCGCCCACTCGTTATCGCTTATCCTTATTCCAGCCGACCGACAGAGAAAAAAATATAGTATATATATATACACACATATATATGTATAAGAGAGAACTATCTGTAATACGATCGATACCTATCTACCGACCGTATCTGGTTCGATGAAACGCGACTCGCGCGGCTCCCGAGACTCTCTCGTCTCGTAATTAGAATGGAATTGCCCTGGAAAAAGCGGCGTTCTCGCGACCGGAGAAATTGCGCAAACTTCACGCGGAATTGATAACGAACGGCGAGATTCGTATCGAGGCCGAACGACATTTGTCATCGTCCCGCGAGCGGAATGAAAATGAAAAGCCGCCCCTTCGGAAACCAGCGGACTCGCTTTTACCGCGCTCTTTAAATGCTTTTTATGACCGCACTTACCCGGCCCGGCTATTAATGCTCTTTCGACGAGAGCGTAATTAGACTGCAGATGCTAGGCAGACGCACCGTGGATTCCCACTCTGCTAGATTGTTTTGCGAAACGATCGAAGAAGATACGAAATATCGACGCGCCGCTTCCGTCCCGCGTGTCTTTACGGTTCTGTCGAGTCGGGGTTCGCGGTCTCCTCTTGGAACGTTTCTAATGTTAACCCTTAGCACTCGAGAGTCGCCTCTGAGGCGTCACTAAAAATTGCTGTACCATTATTTAAAATATTGTTTACATTATTAGATATGTCGGTATCTAACCAATTACGAAACATTTAATTATAATTACAATTACTACATCAACATTTAATTACAATTACAATTACTACATCAAATTTAAAAAATCATAGGGAATGGAAATATTCGAGGTCAGAAGAAACGTTTGATTTTGCAGTTAAAATAGCTCCGAGTGCAAAGGGTTAATACACTCGGTGTAATAGATTTTATAATTCGCAGTTGCATTGTTCAACACCAACGATATAAGCTGGCCTCAATCATTCAGAATAATCCCAATCGTCTCCTGGGAATATGTTAACCCTTACATTATTAAATATATTGGTATATAATCAATTAATAGACGTTTCAGTATTGTATGAGGTATTACATCCATCTCTACAATGGAGTTATTCTAGTTCGGAAGAAATGTTTAATTTTCAAGTTGAAATAGCTCCGACTGCAAAGGGTTAAATAAGCAGTAGCAATGGGATTATGATTGTAAGGAATCTAATTAGGAAACTTCATCTTTATTGAAGTATTGAAAAATCTGATTCTGATTGAAATCTGTATAAATAAAAGTCAAATGCTGTTCGTTGATAAGCGCATCATTTGGCTAATTTTTTTTAATGTTCGTAATAGTCCGAATAAGGTTTCAGGGAAAGAGCAATCGGAAAAGTTGCCCGGAAGAAATGGAAAATTCGGGAAAAACTAAACAAAAGAATTTTAATCAATATTTCAATCGGAATTCACATTATCGACGTCTGTTTGCGTTATCGACATTATCGACATCCGCCAGTTAGTTTATTTCTGTTCCAATTTATTTATGAATTGATCAGAAACAAATTTATAGAAAGGACAGGACAACGTCTGTCGGATCAGCTAGTATAAGAATAAATATGGCGATTGTCAGACAGCATTGCGTTCTGTTCAGAAAATTTAAACTATTGTATTTTGAGTGATAAAGTGGGCCACGATTAAATCGTCTTTGGATCATTCCTTGCAGAGGGAACGAAGAACCGAAACCGTGAAAGAAAATTAAAATCGCGTCGCAGCAGGAATTTTCACGGCGAAATCTGTTTCCGCAAAATTCGCGATCCATCTTCGTAGCAGTTTCGACACGGAGCAACGCGTGTGCCGGGTGCAGTTATGGCGACCAGTGCCGATGGAAACTTCTGAAACGGAAACGCGGTCCGATTCGATCAACGGGGCGAGAGACCGCGGGCTCAAGGCGGATTTGCAAGGGGTAGGTCATGCGCCAAGGTAGCCAGGGATAGGCAGAAAAGGGATCCGTCTTTGTTCAGGATGGCGAGCAGCCAAGGGCTCGGCCGCGGCCCGAAAAACCAGAGGGTTGCAAAACTAACGCGGCGCAATGGGGCGGCAGTCGCGTGCCTCGCATCCCCTAAACCGTGGATCGACGTGACTTCCACGGGAGGGTGGTGGGACGAGGTTAGGGGTGAGTTTATGCTCGTGGCGGTCTACCCTCCTTCGCCGACACCTCGATCTTACTTAGCCGAGCTATCGCGATCTGCGATCCCGCCAAATCACCGGCGCGAATGCCGCCACGAAACCGAACAACCCTTGCACCGTGCCAATCCACCCTCTTCCTCCTCTTTTTACTTTGTTATTTATGGTCGCTCGATTTCCAAAATCGAGGATTAACTGGTCGGTGTACAGGAGGTTGTGCGAGGTCGATAAAAGGTATATCTGGAGGGGTGGATTTTTAAACGAGCCACGTCTAATCATTAATTAATTATTTTGTTTTTGGTGGGTGATAAATATTGTTGCGGAGGCTTCGACGCTGTCTTGCCGGTGGACACGTTATTGTATACAATAGCAAATATTTATTAAATATACAACAGCTAACAGCAGATACATGTGTGATCGTTGATGTGTGTTCTCGTTTCAATGGCTCGAGGGGATCTGATCTCTTCTTTCTTCTTATCACAACCTCATTGTCTGGATACCGCAATATCGATCTGACAGGCAACTTCGCTCGATCTCTGCAATATCTTCAGAATATCACAGGGGGAGGCAACTTCATCTCGTACCGTCATAACAATATTTTTTCTAGGATTTTAATTCTTGTGAAGCAGTCGATGAGAACAATAATGTGTGTATACACTCGTATCTCACCTAATTTACTGATAAAGTTTAAAATACTTGCAAGAATTTCATTTGGAATCCACGGTCTAATGATGAATGTAATAAATAATCATGGAAAGACATTAAATCAGCCTGGTCCGTTTGTAATTTCATTTACAATGTTAAGAATTCCTTCAATCCATATAGATAAGCAAATCCAGCGTTCCGATCTCCAGCATACAATTCGGAAAGACCGTGCAAAGATCGAGAATTCCTTCGCAACGTATTCGCAGCCACCGAATTTCTCATGCAACAACGCAGACGTCTCCGGTGCTCAATCAACGAGTGTCTGCTGGTATCAATTAACAATTCTCCGAACACGGAACACCAATTTAGCCGGAGCGGCTCGCGGCCGTGCTGTTCCATTCATTCATCGCGAAGAAATTCATCGGCAGTCCGGTCACGTAGCTCGTAGGATACACTTACAGCACATTTGCGCCCAAGTCTGTAATTAACCCCGAAGAAGGAATAAGAGTAGAAAGGAAACTTACGATGATCGTGCTCCGTTCCCCGTTCCCCGTAGCGTTGTTTCCTCGATCATATCTCGCCGCTATAATCATCGGTAGATCGCACTGGATACGTCGAGAGATATCGATCTCCGATCGATTAACACCTAGCCGAGATAAGGGGGCGAAACACGCTCGATAATCTCGCAGGAACACATGGAGCGATAAGCAAAGTCGCTCACCCCGGCCTCCTCTCGATGAATTATATTATGATAATCGCGGCACGAGGGCCTTCCATTAACATATTAATATAAGTCAGGCAATAACGGCCCGTGTAAAAATGCGACGCGATAATATTCATTTCTGTTCGACCCATTTCCAGTCATACACGCGTTAATCATGCGTGATCGGAGCCGAGTCGAATGAAAACTGCCTTTTTCGCAGCTGGTGGTCGAAAGCTGAGTTTGCCCCTAAGTGCACGATGGTTTACGACCTGTAATTTATTTCTCCGGCGACGTCTTTATGTTCTCGCAGACATTTATCACGTGTACATTAATTGTACACATTTTTAATGTTGTATTTTGAACAGCGACACAGGTAAAAAAATCAATTATCATGCTAAAAATGTCTGACGGTTGAAAAGCTTCATGGTACCACAAATACTCCACGTTTTTTTGTTTTAATTTGTAAGCATTTGAAACCCTTCTGGGTTTATTTTGCTTTACATGAATAATATAAATGAATACAGTAATGTGAACACAGGAATAGTACAGTAAAAATTCTTTAGGGCTACAAGTGGGTATACATTACTACATTACTATGTCCACTAACGCTAAATATGTAAGTTATAGTTTTATAAGAAGGAGTGGATGCAAATACACTATTTGCTATAATTATATCAGTATTAAGGGGTGGTTGGAGACCCATACTAAGTAGGGAATTTATTAGTTTCTGCCTTTGTGTATTGTACAATTCGCATTTCCATATTATGTGGTCCAGTGTTTCAAAACCCTGATTACATTTACATCGGTTATCATTGATAATACCTACCCCCTCCAGTGAAGCAGCTAGATTGTAGTGATCAGAACGCATTCTGTTAACTGAAACGAGACTAGACTTCTCTTGAGTTTTAAGTGGGCTACCATGGTGTTGGTAGCCCACGTTCATTAAAGAAGTTTTGAAATTATTCTTTTCCTTTAAAGAGACCTTGATTTTTTATGATTTCGAAGGTACGATCTTTAGGGTGTAGGGGATCGTAGAAATATTTACAGTATTCATCGACGTGGCTCATTTGGCTGCCCTGCCCGCATTTTCATTGCCTTCGATTCCGAGATGTGATGGGATTCAAAACAATCTAACGAAGCTGTTATGATTATTATTGATCAGCAAATTGTATTTTCTTTTGATATCGAGGATGTATGGGTTAATTTTAATGCCTACTTTGGGGAAATACTCCACGTAGATGATGAAAAGAGGTTACTAAAACGAAGGGATGGTTGTCTAGCAACGAAAATATTAGCCAAATAAATAATTGTCTTATTGAAAATTCAAAATTGTGTGCATCTTCAAGAAGAATACCATTAATTATTTTTCACCGTAATGTAGACGTTGCTTACCAGATAAGGGTTGGAAAGAAATTACTATATTTGTAGACGTCAATTGCTTAGCCCACGTGTCAGCCTTGCCACTATTAATATATTAGTCTTCTTGTCGTAGATTACTTAGGATAATTGAACGGAAAGGAGATTACCACTGAGCATGTCTTCGAGATTCAATTTCAAGGGTTGCTTTGTTACGTTCGTGAGGGATTTATTTCTGAGGAAAGTGTCAGAGATAAACGATTACGTTGCTTAATGCCGAGGCTTAGTGTTCCTAGGGTTTATCCTCGGCAGGGATTTTTCGAGCGATCGCTGAGAGGAAAGTTCGCGTGCGGAGGCGTTCGTTTGACAGATCCTGCTACTTTCTCTCGCTGTTACGAAATAGTTGGACGCTAGTGTTCACGGTATTACGTGTCGATGCGGCCCGGTGTGCGTTTGCATATAGTGGTTTGCGAAGTACGCGATGAAGTGGACTGCAAACCTGTGCAACATCGAGTTATTGAGGAAAATAATATCTAATTCACGATTAATCTCAAGGAAAAAAAAGGATTCAAGAAGAACGTGGTATTTCTTTGACAGTGGTAGCGAACGTGTTCACGCTAAACCTACCACAAGTGACTGATTCCAGATTTTTTATTTCACAATTGTTGAAATGACAACGATGCTCTTGTGGTAATTGATTAAATAAATATATATAATATCTTCTTATATATCTGGGATTGGGGTTGTCGGAATTAATCAACCAAATTAGTTTCTCTGTAAATAAGAGTTATATATTATAACAGATATTATATTTACAATACTATTTACAATATGTACAAGTTACCCGTAAATAAGAGAAACGACAATTCAAGTCAATTAATGTCTCTCTTAATCACCGATGCTAATTATAACTATAATTATCTTTATTGTAGCACGTGCTCTCTCTCTCTATCTTTTACTACCTAGCTGTCGATTCATTTAATGCTTGATGGGACATCTAGCAGGTGTCATAGAAGCGCGCGCGGAGCATACTAAGCGCGCAAGATTTAAAGAGAGTATATTCTCTTTATATATATAAAAGTTCAAATAAATTCGATCTTGTTATCTTTATAAGGCAACATGTACCGGCTACTGTTTTAAAATGAAACCCACCACTGCCGGTCAAATGACCGGTTTTATATTTCCCATTTCACAATTATTGAACTTAAGAAGTTGCTTACATGGGAATTGATTCGATCAATTTCTTTATCCAAGCACATACTGCATAAAGCATTTTAATCACTTTTAGTGCTCGGTAGATTTAATGTTAAACTCGCCGGTTTAGTGTTAATTAAATGACTTGGACTCTGTACGATTCTTTTGAGAAGGCAGCCGAACTAGTCAACGTGTTAACGACGTAATAACGAAGTAAATGTAAATGTGGCTGCAGCTACAAGCATTGATATTCCCATTAACACTGGGAATTACGTGCCTAAAATATATCTACATTCGAATAACACTCTTCACATCTGCATTCGGAGGAAGCTAATGAACATGATCTCGACGAGGAAACGATTCCCGAGGATCTCTAAACTTTACGTCTCTCTCTCTCTTCTCTTCTCTCGGATTCACTCACTCTTTCTCTCTGTCTCGTGAATCTCCAGGTCGTGGAGTTTCAGCTGGCGGTGTAGGCAGTAGGCAGTAGGTTGTGTTGCCGGAGATACGATCTCGACAGCGCTGGCCATCGAAGCAAATCGATTAATTGGGAACGAACGCGCTCCGATCGCCACGCTCTGACGTCTAAAAACCAGCTCGACCGTGTTTACCGCAATAACGCGAATATACGGCCGCCACGCTGTGGCCCAAAACGAAAAAGAAGAGAACAGGCGCGGAGCGGCGAGCGACCGATCCGAACCGCAGACACCGGGATCGGCTCTACCCGATGGACCCGCCGAATCAATCGCTCGCACCGACCCGGACGCGTTCTTTCCTATTTTCGAAACATATTTTCACTACGCCGAGAACGAAGTGATAACAGCTCGATAAAACCCACCGAAAACACGCCGCTCGCTTTCAGGAGCGACGCTTTTCCCCGGACCGGTTGATTTTCACTTCGATATTCTTGCTGTTCCAGTTTTTTTTTATTATCAATAAACCGGCTGTCTTTATACGATGTAAAAATCGTCGGCACAAATTGCACAAATCGGGAGTCGAATATTGACCCCTCTCTATCCGTTACATCGGTCACCAATATTTTCTACGATATTCAATGACGTGCACTTTACAATCTCGCAAATGAATGTGCAATTATCAGGCGGCGGATCTTTAGGCAAAATAAAAATTTTCTACCTGATTTGCAACCAACTGGAGTGACGTAGAAAGTAATATATAATTGCAAATAATGTGAGATTATTTGTAAATCTGTCCAATGTGTTTAATGTTTTAAATTACAGAAAAAGTTTCGAGGTTTCTAAGAACGGAATTCGCGTAATAGTTCATTGTGCACAAGGACAAATGATCATTTTACCTGTGCAAAAATGGTAGAAGATGAAAATAAAATAAAAATTTTCTACCTGATTTGCAACCAATTGGAGTGACGTAGAAATTTATTTACTCTTTTACTAATAGCCAATGGGTTGTAAATAATATGACAGAATTTGTAAAACTGTCTAATGTGTTTAATGTTTTAAATTACAGAAAAAGTTTCGAGGTTTTTAAGAATGGAATTCGCGTAATCGTTCAGTGTGCACAAGGACAAATGATCATTTTACCTGTGCAAAAATGGTAGAAGATAAAAATAAAATAAAAATTTTCTACCTGATTTGCAACCAACTGGAGTGACGTAGAAATTCATTTACACTTTTACTATTATATGGCTAATGGGTTGAAAATATTTGTAAATCTTTCTAATGTGTTTAATGTTTTAAATTACAGAAAAAGTTTCAAAATTTCTAAGAATCGAATTCGCGTAATCGTTCAGTGTGCACAAGGACAAATGATCATTTTACCCGTGCAAAAATGGTAGAAGATAGAAAAATCGTCTCCACAATCTCTGACGATCACAGGTCTCACTTTTACGAACCGTAAAGATCCACCTGCGAATTGCAGCATAGCGGGCTCCGAGTATGGCAATTTCGCTAGCGGACAGTGCACATCGTCCACGATAATATGCTCATTTAAATTCCCGAGGATCTTATCTTCGATCTTTGTAGCACACACTTTTCGTGAGCTCGATACCGTCGGCTTATCGGCGTCGAAAATAAACAGCCGATTCTTTGGGCGTGTTCGCGCTTACGAAATTGCATTCCGACACGACACATTGTCAAACTCCGTTGTATTCAAGAAGAGAGAGAAGGAGAATGAGAGAAGGAGAGAGAGAGAGAGATCGTTGGTCGGACGAAAAGTCAGTCGGACGTGTGCAACAAGCACGCATGAATGCGCGCAAGCCTCTCCCTCGTAGATCCGGCGAGATCGAGAACGAAAAGGGAAAAGATCGAGAGGAAGATCCGTCCCGGGCTCATTGAAACGGAGCGGCCCCGGATTCCGGGCAACTGGCTCGCGATAAAAAACACTTTTTTTCCCTTGTCCGATGAGAAATTCGATCCCGATCGTGCATCGGGGCCTTTTTGCAATTCCTATCGAGTTTCGCGTCGCGGTGTCCCAGCCTCGCCCCGCCGCCGCTTAAATCCCGATTTAATCTCGATCCACCGCCCCCTCCGAGTCCACCTCCCAGATTTTTCTTGTCCCTCGAAATCCTTATTGTATAACGCTGTATCGGTCCTTGCGAATTTTTACTGCACTCGCCTTAACCCTCGTTCACACGACGTGATATCCGAGTACCAATTTCGAATTTGTATAAAGTTCGTATAAAGGGTTACCCGTGTGGATGAGGATTAAATATTTACCAATGTTAAGGCGTGATCTCCTTTGAACTTCTGGACGCAGCGTTTTGTTATCCCAGCGCCTTTTATTTTCCATTCGTCACACTTCGTCAGAACTGCGTCTAGAAGCAGTGGTTCAAAAACGCTTGCCGTTTGGATTGGTGCAACATTCAGAAGCCTCGAAGCGAAAATACAAACGCATATGTGTGCGTCGAACCCATATCCTAAATCGATCGACGCACGTGTTTGAGTGTGGGCGATGCTCTTTCGCTTTTCTTCGCAAGTGAAAAACAAGGAAAGACATATCAAATCGCATCATAGGAACGCAAACTTGTGCAGCCAAAGGCACGGCAGAGAGCTAAAACGAATGGAGTTTGGATAACAAAACGCTGCAAAGGAGAACCCACCTTTAGGTAATTTCACAGGTTTCATTTTGCTACTCGCTGAGAACACTTACAGTTGAAGAGAATGAAAAAAATTGACTTTTGGATCGTTGGAAACGAGTACACTCCCTAAATCTATATAGAATTTATAATATATACATTTTCCGGGGTTTTAACAAAATATGCGCTTGGATGCAAAAATGTGTATAAATATTTCCAGTGGATGCATCATTGTAATTTCAATAATTGTGAAATTAAAAAACAGAAACCGGTCATTTGACCGGCGGTGATAAGTTTAGTGGTAAGTAACTAAACTTCATTGACTAAAAAGTAATTTTTAAAACGGTATTAAAAATCTTGCGTTATCCTGGATAATGCAAAAATGTATGACGTTTCGTTTTTCCGAAGAAATGCATCGCTGTGAAAAGCGAGAGGAGGGAGAGGAAGGAGAGAACGAGCGCCTCACTCTCGTAAAGCTTATCGGCAACCGTCGCGAACGGCGCTTGGAAACGAGCTGTTTCGTCAGCAGCGATTTTTTCCGCGACGGCTTCCTACACCGTGTCACCCAGGAAGGAATCGTTTGCTCGCGATACACTAACGACGTTTCCGCGAACTCCGTTCTGGTTCCGATCGTTGCCGGTACATAAATATTTTTGTACTATAAAATTACTTGGAACCCCTTCTTTCCTCACATAACATAGATGTTCTTCTTTTATGACTCTACTCTTCGGCATTTTTATTGTGACATCCTTTGACGCTTGCAAGAGGCAGTCTATGAATATTCATTGGAAATATTCATAGATGCATCTTGATCATGTAATGCGAGATAGCGAAGGATTAAGGAGTGTTCTGTTAAATCAGCTCAAGGTATCTAGGTGCAAGATCAATTCAATTTTCTGCATATTTATTTACTTGAATTGTACAAACAATTTTATTTCTTGGTTTGTACTAGGTAGTCGTATTTTTAACTAGAAATTTTACATTAGTAAAATGACTTTTGGTGAGGATGTATTATTTATCCAATTTTTCTTGACTTTTGGAATACAAACTGCACTTTTACCAGAAGTAGAGAAGAAGATTGTCTTGGTAGGTTAGTGGGTTGAAAATAAATTCAAATAAAATAATTATTCGGTGGTTGTTAACCATGGAGGTTTTATTGTTCGACAGTGAAATTTGATGTTGCCGAATAAAATATTTTCTAGATTGGTCGAGAGGAACGTTGCACATCTCGCAGCTTTAGCAGATTATATTGAAAGTTCCGAGGTTAATAATTCTTTGGGTTAAAAGCCTGTTTAGCGGTGCCAGAAATTTTCGAGCGATCGGAATATTTCCGATCGAGCGATCTCTCGCGGCGCAGTAATCTCGAAAGACCGGGGCTGACTCGGTTCGATCCATCGAGGTTTCCCGAGCACCGAGCGAGAGCCGGTCGCTCTTAATTACAATCGATCTTATCACACGCATTGTCCGTGCCGGCGAGCAAACAAGCTCTCGCGACGATATAAATAAGTTGAGAAAATGCATCGGCGAAGATACATCCCCGGCACAGTCGCCAGATAAACGATGGAGATGTGGTCGAGGGCCTGGGTCAGATGAGATTACGTCCGCATGTGTATCGTTCGTTTCCGAAGCTTATCGCGCCGCGTGATAACACTTGGACGCCCCCAGATCACTCGATAACCACGTTATCGACATCGGCCTCGTCCATCGGTCATCACTGACTGCGAGCCTGATGGAAAAAGACCAGGTCCTCTTTACTACGTTCCTCTGGCAACGATTATCGTGCCGAAACCTGCACGGGGGCGTGAAACTATACACCCATTTATTGTTCCTGTTTGTCGCCCTAACTGCCGGCCAAAATACAAACTCTACTAGCGAGACTAAACAACCGTGAACGTGCCTGGAAAGTTGCAAACCTGTGACTCAACCGGGCCAACTGTGCTCCCACGTGGGCTACGAGCGCGAAAATAATATTTCAACACAAGTTTTTCCGTTAACCCTTTGAACTGTGAATCACTTTTTAATTTTATATTTTATTGCCAACAACTCTCTACAGTTTCAAGTGTTTTATTTGAAATTTACTTTACAAGACAGTTGCTTTACTGCTACTCATTTCAAACAATTTTGTTTGCTAATTATATTAAATATAGCTCTCAAATTTTGGTATAATTTATATTTGTGGAACCATTATATCCGTTTTTAACTAAACAAATAAGAAATTAAATAAATAAGGGAAGAACCAAATACATATACATATTATTTCTCCGATGTCGAGTCATACTCGACAAGGGAGTGCAAAGGGTTAAACTTCTTCTTTCGCATCCATCAAAACTGTAGAAAATATTCTCTTGCAAATATTTTGGGTGTAAATTCAATCCCGATGTTAGTATAAAGGAGTGTACATCGACTAGAATTTCTGTCCATCACGCACGGCGTTCGTGATAAAGATTGATATTTTGATTACATTTGGAGTAATCGCTACAATAATGACGAAATTGAAATGACGCAACTTTATATTTAACTTTAATTGCTTGTTCGACAAATTATTGGACCAGGAGAATTGTCGGTACATCGTTTATAGTGCTGTAATATCAAGAAGACAGTTTCGATCACGATAATTTATTATAGTATGCATAAAGTGCGACTTAGAATTGATAGAAGTATTTATATCATGTCGAATTATTCGTGAAAAACATGAAATACATTTTCTCATTCCCACGCTCGCCAATTGGTATCAAATTACTCAATAATAGTCAAATTAGTCATGTTGCGAAAGGGGAATGAGACATCATTGATCAGGCAAACTCAACGATCAGTATTGTCAATCTCGACACCACAGAAAGGTAACTCTCACCACAGCTTTATCTTTTACTTGCGCGCAAGTTTCTGGGACCGTTGATCAAAAAACAAAAGAACAACGCTCCATCTAAGTATAAACAGTCTAACAATTTTGTCAACAAGTAGCTGAACGTCGATCTCGAAGAGCCAGGTCGAAAAAAACCGGCGTGTCAAAATTGATATAAACGATCGATTAAAACTAGAGCTCGGACATTTACCCGGGTATCTCATAAGA
>CM052343.1:14347495-14360639 GCA_028455595.1 Lasioglossum vierecki
CGTTATAAAAAGCAATGATCAGACCGATGATTTATCACCGCACACCGGTTCTAAATCTGCGAATACCGCGCGACGTTATTATCGCGGAGGATGTATTTTATGATAGCATCAAAGCGTATCCTAAACAGCGAATAGCGTCACGATCAACTGTATAATGCTTCTAACAACGATAGCTCTTATCATCCTCCCGTTTTATGCTCGCGCAGTGTCCCACACGATCGCGCGCCGCGATCTAGAGCCGAGGCAAAAGCCCACGCGCACGCGCGCGATCCAGTGCAGTGGATCGTTCAAGGAAAACGATCTTGAAACGAGTCTCGCTGCGTTCCGACGCCGTGCTCGGTACCTCGGTGGATCTCACGTGCGCAGCCATAAATCCGGGAAAGCCTCCGAAACGAGAAGCGTTTTCGGATTCATCAGTCGCGCGCGTCGATTCAATTCGAACGGCCTTTATCTCCGGGTGCGGAACGGATGCAAATACGCGGCGGGTTAAAAAAAAGCCCGAAAAAACTTCACCGAGGGAGCGAAAGAGAGTCTATCCGACGAGCGGTGTAATCGGCGTCGAGCCGGCGCGGCGTCCCGACGCATCGTGTGACAGGGGCCCGATCGACGCCGGATAAGCCGCGGCAACTATTTCGAGTTATAGCTCGGCGAGAGAGTTACGGGCCGCTCGCGGGATTTATTAATCGCGGCAACGACTGACTCCGAACCCCCACCCCTCTCTCCCTCTCTTTCTCTCCACCAGTTGTTGTGTTCTTTTTTTTCTATACCGGTGATCCCTTGATCATTTCGCTCGAAATCGAATTTAACGACCTGACCCGCGAAAAAAATCCGGCTTTAGATCAGTGGATCGATCCGAACCGGAGCCGAACAACGAAAAAGAGCGTCGCACGGGACACCCGCTCGAGGAAATATGTTACCGGCGCGGCGCAGTTGTATCTGATAGTCTTCAGGACGCCGCGGCGCCGGAATTTATAGCGCCGGCCACCGCCTTGATGGTTTTATGAAACGCGCAATGAATCTCGGACCGCGGGTCTCAGTCGCGCGTAATTAATCGCACCGTTGCACTATCTCATTATTATACTACTTCACTATCATCATAGCGCCACGTTATCGTAGTATTTTCTCGCTCCAGCGTAGCACTATCTCAGCACACTATTTCACTATCATCGCGTTATCACATTATTTCATTATCATACTAGTTTTACCGTCGTCCATTATATTGCCACACAATCGTATTACTGTACTATGAAACGCCATTGTACTTCTTCTTGTGCTCACATCACCGTGCTACCGACCATCATACAATTGTACTTATAATATACTATCACATTATCATATCGTCATCATATTCCACACTCATGTTATCATGTCGCCCATACCATTCTGTATAATGATATTATAATATATTAGTATCATAGTAAACTAAAATAACTGCAAAATAATTGGATATCGGGTAAATTAATTGCACCACGATATAAAGGCACGTTAATCCCTTGCCGTACCTTTTTTATAGTTATAGTGACTAGAACGTCTTCATCCCAGAAAATATCGTAGAAGAGAAGAAAAAATGCATATTCTTTGTGTGGCTACATTTATTGGAATGCTTAGATAGTGATTACAAACTAATCAAATTTTATTTCATCTAAAACGAAACGGTCAAGATTCACATTTGTTATATATTAGTATTATAGTAAACTAGTATCACTGCAAAATAATTGGATATCGGGTAAATTAATTGCATCACAATATAAAGGCACGTTAATCCCTTGCCGTACCTTTTTTTACAGTTACAGTGACTAGAACGTCTTCATCCCCAAAAATATCGTAGAAGAGAAGAAAAAATGCATATTCTTTGTGTGGTTACATTTATTTGAATGCTTAGATAGTGATTACAAACTAATCAAATTTTATTTCATCTAAAACGAAACGGTCAAGATTCACATTTGTTATATATTAATATTATAGTAAACTAGTATCACTGCAAAATAATTGGATATCGGGTAAATTAATTGCATCACAATATAAAGGCACGTTAATCCCTTGCCGTACCTTTTTTTACAGTTACAGTGACTAGAACGTCTTCATCCCCAAAAATATCGTAGAAGAGAAGAAAAAATGCATATTCTTTGTGTGGCTACATTTATTTGAATTCTTAGATAGTGATTACAAACTAATCAAATTTTATTTCATCCAAAACGAAACGGTCAAGATTCACATTTGTTATATATTAGTATTATAGTAAACTAGTATCACTGCAAAATAATTGGATATCGGGTAAATTAATTGCACCACGATATAAAGGCACGTTAATCCCTTGCCGTACCTTTTTTTACAGTTACAGTGACTAGAACGTCTTCATCCCCAAAAATATCGTAGAAGAGAAGAAAAAATGCATATTCTTTGTGTGGTTACATTTATTTGAATGCTTAGATAGTGATTACAAACTAATCAAATTTTATTTCATCTAAAACGAAACGATTAAGATTCACATTTGTTAAATTTTGTTAGAAACCTTCATCGCGAGTTTGGCTCGTCAACATATGGCAAGGGGTTAATAGGATTTTATGATAGTGCAACATACTGTGATACGATAAGGGTATGATAAACACATCACGAGAATTTATAGCGCCAGCCATCGCCTTGATGGTTTTATGAAACGCGCGATGAATCTCGGTGTGGGTCTCGGTCGCGCGTAATGAACCGCACGCGGCCTCCGTTATAAATATGTTCGCGGATCGCTCGTTAACGAAATTCGACCCCGTTCCGTCGAGAACCGGGTCGCCGACGAAATCCCCGCGATAAGAGTCCCAGTTTCGAGTTTCTACGGCAAAATTTCCCTCGGCCAAAGCTTATCCGATTCGATCGCGACTACGCTGAAACGTAAACAGCTCACAATCGATCCAACCCGATCCGCGCTTCGTGTCGATCGCAGATTGCTTATTGCTGTCGCGGTATTGTGCGATTCGATTGACAGTGCTTATTGTGGATTTCTCTGGACAGCGTCGAGATCGGGAGTATAAAGACGGTCGATATTTTAACGATTCCGAGATATCATTGCTCGGAAGATCCTCGAGTACTGCTTCATCCATTTTGGTTTACACCTTTCGATTCATAATAGAAAATATTATAACATTTTGAAGACCTTAGTAATTTGATTGTGAAGACTGTGGGGAATCAGAAAATCATCCAGTCGAGTTTCTCGACCGTCCACAATTAATAGAAATTAATAATATCGGCGCACAGGTTCGATGAAAAAATCAAAACAAAGCAATTTTGCAATTTATAAAACAATCCTCAACGTTCTGATCAGATTCTGGATCATCTTCCAAAGAAGTTTTGCGTCTGAAAAACACTGAAAGTTGCAGTAAGTGTTTCACAAGATCAATAATAACTATAAAATAATTTTTCGCCGTGCTTGCTATGTGTAAATTATCAACATTTATTTAGTAATTTGATTTTGAAGACAGTGGGGAATCAGAATATTATCCAGTCGAGTTTCTCGACCGTCCACAATTAATAGAAATTAATGATATCGGCACACAGGTTCGATGAAAAAATCAAAACAAAGCAATTTTGCAATTTATAAAACAATCCTCAACGTTCCGATCAGATTCTGGATAATCTTCCAAAGAAGTTTTGCGTCTGAGAAATACTGAACGTTGCAGTAAGTGTTTCACAAGATCAATAATAACTATAAAATAATTTTTCGCCGTACTTGCTATGTGTAAATTATCAATATTTATGCGTGTCTAGCCAATTACATTTAAAACGTGAACTTGTATTTCGTAATCGAAAGTCTGATGTATAAATCATGCACGCTCGGGCCATCGAGACAACAAGCTTGTTTACCTTCGTCGATCATTTCACGATTTCCTGCGGAAGTCGATCTTTTCGATTCGTCGTCGCGTCGGTTGACATTGATTAAGAAGAGATCGGACAGTCGAAGTGCCAAGTCGATGTAAAACACGTTGATCGCGTAACGTTCTTGCACGATTGCACGTAAGAAAGAGCGAATGAGAAGAGGGGGAGAAGAAGGGAGAGAGTCGGCGAGTCTCGTCTTGGCTGTTATCGATTATCTCGCGGCTCGTAATTAATGTCTCATTAATATGAGAAATCGACGGACCGTTATCGATATCTTGCAGACCGGCCGCGGTCGCGTCTTCTGTTTCTCGGAAAGCGTTTCGTCATATTTTATCCGCTTTATTATCGAGCCGTATCGCGCGCCTGGCTCCCAGTCGATTTTTCAACGTACTTCGTCGGTATCCTTCGGCCGCGTTTCCAGGCCCCGATATCTCGTCGCCAAGGTGTGCACGCACCGTATCGTATGCGCTACGCCTAAGTTTATCGTCTACCTACATGCGTTTACGTCCGGAGGACGTATAGACAGCCGGCTTTCCACGCCTCGCGAACCGCTTCTATCGCCGCGGAGTCCTCGGTATGCGGCGCAGATTACGATTTGTCGTTAGCCTCGCGATAAACTTTATGTTGCCCGGCGATATCGGCCCGATTCGAAGCGCATAAAACATTCGCCGCCACGCGGAACCGAGTGTCCGGCCTGTGATCGAAGGGTCGCCTCCATTGTTCCTAGATCCTGCGTCCTGGTTTTTGACGATCCAGCCACGTTAATCCTCCATCTCGAAACTCTGCACACAATTATTTCCCATGGAGCCTTTGGCTCGAGAAACTTGCGATTTTCAGCGTATCGATCTCCCGGTGGTGCAAACTACCCTCTTAGACCATAATAACAGCTTGGAAAATGTACGACGTGAAAATTGAGCGTATCTCAAACTACCCATTCTAGTTAATAATTCTGTAATAATAGAATGGCAACTCTTTCCACTTTCAACAAATAAATAAATAATTAATTAATTAGTTATCGATCGTAATTTATTTTTAGGATATTATGAATTTCTATTCGCGGCGCAAAGGTTAGATTATTTACAACAATTAGCTATTTTTGTGGGAATACTAAACGCTGGATTTGGATTTGAATCTTCAGGTTCAATAACCACGTTAGCTATTAAATTGTTTTAATACGAGGAAAAGAAAGGTATTAAAACAATTTAATAGCTAACGTGGTTCTTGAACCTGAAGATTCAAATCCGAATCCAGCGTTTAGTATTCCTACAAAAATAGCTAATTGTTGTTATAAATGATCGAACCTTTGCGAATAAAAATTCATAAAAATTCATAATATCCTAAAGATAAACAATTAAGTTAGATAAAACTACAGGAGCGCAGCAGAACCAAAGAAGTTTATAGTTCGCGTTCTCGAGGCGTCGGTTCTGCGAACGATTCACGGGAAATGAACGATTACGAGCATCTTTGACTGGCAACTGTGAACGAGCATTAACGAAAGCATGTTTTATGAGTCATCGAATGCTTTCGCTTTCTCGGTAACGATAAACTTCGTCGCAGAAAGGAATGCGCGTTTCTCGTATCAACCGACCTTTATGCAAATTTTAATTCATAAATGCGGGACTTTTAAATAGGAACCTTCCCCGTCCGATTACATCCGATAAGAATGGAAATAAACTTCGGCGCGTAGATGCTTGGTTTATTAACGTTACCAATTATTTTATTCTAACTTAGTCAGCCGATCCCGTCAGCACCGGACGCGAGGCTCTCATTATCTCGTCCCAGATAGAGATCCGGTACAAGAGCAACGCGATCCGAGAATCGCTAGAAATGAGTTAACTATCGATTCGTGAAACGGTTCCGGGAATAATATTTATTCTCTCGCGAGACCGGTCGGAATCGTTATCGTGCCGCGTTTACCAAGATACTCGTTGCGTTTACATTCTTATTCAACATTACGTAATAATAATATACTTTGAGATATCGGCCGTTTCCGTGTGTGTATCTCTCTCTCTCTCTCTCTTTCTGGATGGTCTTTGTGTGTGTGTGTGTAGGCGCGTTCTTGTTCGTGTGCTCGCGCTTCACAATATGTCCGATCTCGTAGATAACCGCGGCTTGAAATGCAAGCGCGGTTCGCTCGTCTAAGTGGCGGGTCCGTTGTCGCTCCCATTGTACGACGGGTCGATTGTTTCTATTCAGGTTCCCGTTAACGGTGCGTATCCTGACTCTTCCTCGGTGCAACGTTTTCCTAATTGCACCGCTTGCTGCACCGCTATCGATGCGCTTGTTCGGATCCCTCCCGATTCGATCCCCGCGCGCTAGATGCTGCGGAACGCTTTTCTCTCGTTCCCAGAATGACTTTCATCGCTCCTTCGAACGTCTACTTCGTTCGCGTTAGATGCTCCCGAAGGAGCACCCTTTATTTTTATAATAAGCTTTTACATCTGCTTTACGTTACGTCTTGTCGCGTTACACTGCTCATCTAAACCTGAAATAAAAAGTCGAAATATGTTTTAAATATTTTCAGTGTTGTATCTTTTAAAATCTTATATCTTTACATTTTGCTTTACGAATGTATGGGGTCCAGTTACGTCCCTGTGTACGGTGAACATTGGAATAGCAGTAAACAGAGGAAAGGTTAAATTTTGTACACGGTGACTAGACTGCGGACCTTCGTGCGAGATGAAAATTTTTATCTCTTTATCATGAACAGCGAAATTAATTCCGCACATTATGAATCTCCCTGTATAAATTGTAAACTAGCAGCGCCGAATGATTCTGACACCCAGTTCAGCGGGGCGATCACGATCATCCGGGTGAAAATTAAATAAAACTCGGGATCGAGAAGCGAGCAATCGTCCTCGTGACCAATAGATCTGATTAACGTGTCGGTGGGCTAGGAGAAATGGATATGAAATCATATTCTGTCTCTCTGTCGCGACAGAGAGAGATAAAGTGCTGGAGAGAGGAAGAGAGAGAAGGGGGCTGTACGAAGCGGAGAGAGAAAGCCCCGACGTTTGCCATCGATAGAGGATATATCGAGGACGGCGTGGCCACGTCAATCGATAGCGGCCGTTCGATATCTCGAACCGGGCGAGCACCCGAGGGCGAGACCCCACCTCCTCCGCCGCGTACTTCCATCCGCGCATAATCATCGGCAATAAATCTCGGGTTGCATAAGTGTAACGAGAGATACGGGATCGCAACGCACACAGCCTGAAGCGTTACCGTTCGAAGCGAAGCCCTGGCCCGGCTGCTGCCCGGCTACCCAATCGTAGGCCCCGTCCAAGCCTTCGATCCACGACGATGATGCGGGAAGCGTGAGACCCGCCGGACCAATGATCGAGACCAGTTTGTTCTCGATAACCGGCCACCATTGTTACTGAGAGTTCCGCCGATTTTTCGGGCCTACACGGCCATCCTTTTCCTGCCCGCCCATCGATCCCCCATCCTCTTCTTCTTCTTCTTATCTTCCCCTTACTTCTCATTATTTTTATACATCTACAACCGGAAAAACAATTTTTCTCAGTGTCATTAATAGACTTTGGATATTCACGCATTTACGAAGAAGTCAACTCGGCGAAATGTAAAACATAAACATATTTAAAATATCTAGGAATATTGTTTTTTCAACGTAACATGACTAAGTAGTAACCCTTATACTTTTCTATTGTTTTTAGGTAATTTTAACTCATCAATTTGTTATTTCATCCATCTTTTACCACTGTGTTAACCAGTTAACTGTTTCGACTTTGTTGGAAAATATGTCCTCTGCGTGCTAATACTTTTTATTTCGACATGGCCTCAAAATATTCTAAACTTATTACAATTTACGAATATATTTTATTTTTAATTAATATTGCAAAACTAACTGCCGATGGTCACTGCTTAAAATACATGACGAATATATTCGTCATAACACAAAATTTTACAAAGTTTTCATGACGAATATATTCGTCAAAAACAGTTAACTGGTTAATTTGACACCGAGGTATAGATTCAGTTCGTGAAATGAATAATGGATGAGGGTTAAGGGATGAAATCTTTTACCACTGTGCCATTTTTTTATGAGGGCTAAGGGATGAAATGAAGTTTTATTTAACTACTGCTTCCCACAACAACAACAAAAATCTGTAAAAATAGCGAAACAGGAGAAAGGAGAAGAATGGATAATCTCGTTTCCTTCGACGAGCCGGTTGCTAATTTAATGAACTGCAACGATAAAATTCAAGGCAGTTAAGGTGTACGTTTGGTTTTTAATGTATTCAGGCTTGTTCGAAACGATGGAATATCTATACAGGCCAGAGCGCGTTGCGACGACCTCCATCTCTGCCTGCATCATGTTTTTAATTGTACCAGTTAATTTTATGCCGGTTAATGCCGGCGGACCGTAGATATCGAACGGCCTGTTATCTTCCAGATCTCGATTGACGTTGCAGAGGCGTCCCCGATGTATCTTCTATCGATGGTATCGAACAGCGCGGCTCTATCGTCCGACGACCGGAAACAAAATACGATCGAGAAACACTTTTCGTTCGCGCGATCAAAGCACTTGTCCGAACGATAATTAATCGATCTTACCGGTTGTCTCGCATGCATCCGATTAACCCGCCGATTGCATTCTACTTTTACAACATATTATATATACATATATACACGAGCGTTACCGGGTTACTTCATTCGCCGTATCTTGGTCGATTATCGTTTCATTAAGTCTCATCGCGTAAGCATGTTTATGCAAATTCAATTCGCATTTCGCCAGCGAATCGCCGTAATATTTCAAACATATTATCTTATTCTGCGCCGTGGTTGTATTTGTTGCGATTGAAAAACGAGTCAGTACGTTCTTCATAGATTTTATTCTTTTTAGTAAACGGCAGATCGAGACAGGAATATTTTTGTAGGATTTTGTATACGGATATTGAAGAATGATAAAATATCTTTTACGAAATGGCGGTGGTACAGGCACGTCTTTGAATAGCCATTTTAAAGACGTCGAAATATTTTCGTACACTACGATTTATAGAACGCACTTACCTATCTGTCAGATTGGCTATAGTGTCACAATTTTGTGAAGGGAAACAATGAAATAAAAAAAATTAAACCGACTTTGAAACGCACTAAAATGTATGAAATAATTTACATTTTATAAAATATTAAATACTTGACAGATATTGCTGATTATGATTTCATTGGAATATGGTGAATTTGGAAATCAGTAGGTGGAAAGAGAAGGTACATTAAAATGTGGAAGCATGTTGAAGAATTTTCGTAATTTCCATTGTTGAGAATTTTCAATTTTCCGCCGCCTCCGAAAAATTATATTGTATTTAATACTTTATAAAACGGAGATTATTTCATATTTTTTAGTGCATTTTTTAGTGCGTTTCGAAGTCGGTTTAAATTTCTTTATAACACTTCTTTATTTCATCCTTTTTAGTGGAACGAGCAGAATTTATAGAACACAGTAGGATGGTTTGTTGGTCTCGCAAAGGATGAAGAAATACAAAATTTGTCTTCAAGGGACCAATCGGATGACATACCCTACAAAATGCAAAAGGTTTCGTTCTGATTGGTCCATCCATCTCGGAGTAATCGGTGAACATACATTATTATTATTATTTATTATGGACGGTCAAAAGCCCTTTTTACATAAGTATTTACAAAGAAGAGAAAAAAAAGAGAAAGATACAAGACGACTTATCTAATAAGAATGTGTACTATAAAAATACATACTGGTACAATCGATAGGTAATGTCATATAATCCTGCGTAGTTGCATTTTAAAATTTTGCAGATTCGATAAAAAAATTAATACCATTA
The DNA here is from genome assembly GCA_028455595.1 of Lasioglossum vierecki. Lineage (NCBI taxonomy): Eukaryota > Metazoa > Arthropoda > Insecta > Hymenoptera > Halictidae > Lasioglossum > Lasioglossum vierecki. The sequence continues at coordinate 14,357,176 of CM052343.1, forward strand.
CAAATAGTGCAATATACATGAAACAGTACGTTTCGTTGCGATAAACAATGAAAAAATGCAAAACTTTTTTAAGGGACCACCCGGGGACAAACTATACAAGATTCAAAAGGTTTCGTTCCGATTGGTCCATCCATCTCGGCGAAATCGGTGAACATTCATCGAAAAAAGAGAGGCACATACAAATCAAATTGAGTAACCTCTTCCTTTTTCAAAGTCGGTTAAAAAAAAAAAACAAAATGCACGTACAGATCGAATTGAGTAACCTCCTCGTTTTTCGAAGTCGGTTAAAAAATTGTTTTCATACTCCTCGAGATCGGCGCAGCAGATCCCACTAAAAAGTTTCACCTTCGATCGTTCGTTTTGTTAAAACTCAAGGAACAGTTCTAAAAGTAGGTGTCAGTTGTAGCCTGCCTTCAGGATGTGCATTCGATCGCGATCTTCGCAAATACTTGTGGCACACGTTTAGGATCGGTATCGGGGCAGCTCTCTCTCCGCCTAGCTGTCAGCTGGGGCGATCAGCAGCCTCGAAGCGCTTTCTTGAAACGACCGTTTCGAAAAAGCAAATGAAATCGCCGCTCGTAATATCGCGTTACAAACTGCGGCGGCGCGTGTATCGCGCGAGATATCGAGGCGTATCGCGCTTGTAACCACCGCGGCGTTACGTCCGCGCGTTCCTACCGATCTGATACGCGGCGCGTCGATCTCGTAAATCACGGGCCAAAGAATCTCTAGGAAAAATGGAAAATAATTGCGCGATCGCCCGTTCGGACGTTACGCGAGCCTTGAGTCGCGTGAAATCGATATCGTTCCTGGAAATTGTCATCGTTCCTGGAAATCGTCATTTACCGCGGATCTAATTTACGAGCGACGAAACGATGTGACCCGACTTCCTGCACAGGTCACCGTTGAAAAATCGCGACGATGCGTTGCGCAACTTGTCTGTCGGCCGAGTTACTCCCGATTAGCACTGGAAAACCGCTTCGTAATACGCGATTTTAAATCGAACGATCGCTATCGCGAACGCGCATCAACGTAATTACGACGCAGCCTGCTCCCGCGACGGTTTTTCTACGAACAAAAAAGAGAACGATCGAACGGAGATCCTCTTTCGTCTCCCTCCATCCCGAAACCGATCTTAATTTGTCGTTAATTATTCCAAGGAGACGGCGCGCGCGTTCATCGTGATCTCGGCTCTCTCGACCAGCTTGCTTCTTCGTCCTTCCTCGGTAGACGATATTCGAGCAAATGATAGGGTCGACGATCGAACAAGATCCTGCGAGATCGAGCTCGATTATTTAATCGACAGATCTGATGCGCCGCGTAAATTGGTTTTCCTTGAATCGTATAATTCTACAATGTATCTACACGTGCAATCGTTGCTCAGAGATAATCGACGATGCCTCTGAAAATATTTTAATTCGCTCGTAATTGCGGATAAACTGAGATTTTTATTGTGTGGTGATCGCGTGGTAATTGAACACTTTATTTATCATCTATGCGCTGCCTTCCGCTAATCTCCGTTGTGTTTAACTATTTTAAAATTGTGTTTGGTGGAGACAATAATTGGCAAGTTGATCTACCTGTGATGTACGTTTCATCAGAAATTGAACACGACCAAGTAAACCGAGAGAAACCACAGAGTCATTAGTAATAATTATTCTACAAATTTGGTGTATTTTCAGAAAAATGTAACCCTCACAATCAATTCAGACGATTTTTATTTCACACTAGCTAACTCGACAGACGTTGTCCTGTGCAAATTTCAATAAATTTGCTCGCGACCATTTTGTGAATTTGTGAAAAGCTATTGGAAATTTGAAGTTGTAATTAATTTCAAAGTAAAAATCAGAAGAAAGCGTATTTCTGAGTGATCATTGTATTTATTAATGTCAAACTACTCTACTTGTACCGTTTCAAATATTATGAGTTTTGCAGTCTTTCTGAATTTTCCGACTTTCCTTCGTAATTGCCTTGAATTTTTTTCAGGATCATAACGAACAAAACAAAAAAAAGAAAAGAGTGAGTTATGGTCTTGAGTTTATAGAAAAATCTCAAAAAAAGAAGCACTTTCATTTTTTCCCGAATTTTCGTGTTTCCAGGCCACTACTCCAATTTTTTTTACTCTAAAACCTGATTCGGACTACAACGAACATTTAAAAAATAAAAATTAGCTAAATTGGTCCAGCCATACGCACGTGATGTCGTGACCAACGAACAGCATTTAATTTTTATTATATAGATAAAACATTCGCAGTCGAATAATGAACTTCGAAGATCGACGACCAGCGCCGGGTCTAAGATCGCGGATCCAGCTCAAGGATCTCGCGATTTTTCAGTCGATAGAGGGTCTATCGTTAACGAGCATCTCTCTTAATGCCTCTTCCTGCTCTCCAATGTTTTATTACCCTCCACCTCCTTCTGGATCATTTTTTTCTCTCGTTCGTATCTGTCGTTCTCGAATGCTTCGCTCGCTCCCCGATCATCCATTTCGGCGAGCTCTGCTCTCGATCCCTCGATCCCCGGGAGCGTTTCGAGAGTACGGGACACGTTTATCTCGCCGGCCGATCGCGGTGCCCCGCGATAATTGTGAAATATTAATAATAACGAGGAAACGGGTCCGGAATATGGCGGCCGTTCGCGCGACCGAATCGCATCTTTGCACGGCGTCGACGGTCGTTCTCGCGATCCAGGGTGATCCAAGAAGATCGAGGGATCGAAGACGACCAGCTGCCACCCTGCACCCTGCTTATTTAACCACGCTAATAATATCGTTATGCAAATTCGCAGCGCATCGAACGATTCCGGCCGATTCGATCGCCGGATCAACGTAATTCAATCCGCTACGGCTCGTGGCGAGATAAATGTCGGAAAATTAGAGGTTCCGACGGTTTCAAGTAGCCACGCGAGAGACAGTTAATTGAATCGAGAGCTGGGAAGGGCCCACGACTTTTTCCCTTATTTTTCGAGCTTTGAAATAGGGCCTTCTGATCCAGTCTGATTACAGTGCGTTCCGGTTATTACCGGTTTTCGTTTTGGTTAGGTGTGAGATCACTTTTTGGGCGATCGGGAGGATACGTTTTATGGATCTCGTTTGATAAAATTGTGATGGCAAGTCCTTGGACACTATAAATTTATTTCTCCAACTTTACTATGTGTAAAACCATAAAACAGTTAATAAATATCTACGCACCATTAAGACGATTTAATTGCTGTCGTAATTTCTGGCTGCACATATCCAGTAATCTTTGAAAATTGTTTACAACGAAATACCGTTCAAGTGGACGGATTTATCAATGTTTATAAACGAACCATATATTTAACGAAACATATTACGTGTAACTAAACCGATGTTCAATCAACGACTGTCAAATTTTCCATTGTGATGCGAAGTCCTTGGACACTATAAATTTATTTCTCCAACTTTACTATGTGTAAAACCATAAAACAGTTAATAAATATCTACG
>CM052343.1:14360739-14371408 GCA_028455595.1 Lasioglossum vierecki
AACGATTCGATCAACTAAAAGATTCTCTAGGCCAATGGAACATTATGTAACAATTCTAAAAACGAAATTGATGAAGTCGATGCTAAAAAAAACTACTACGTTTTTGTGTATATACATTGTCTAAGTGTCTACCATTTTGCAAGATAAGTGACATTGTATCACACCTAACAACTTGAACACTGAATAACGTGTCTCTACCCTATCTCGACCAAAGTTATCCTGTAAAAATGGCTCCAATGGATCCAGCTAATAAATTCTCAAGGCCGATGGGGCACTATGCTACAATTCAAAAAACTTCGGCGACGTTATCCTCTATTTGCAAGACGCATCCCAGCACCAGGTGCTCGCAGGGAAGAACAGAAAAAGCGTATCGCGATGAAAGAACGAGTAAATCGGTCTCCGAGATTGCCTTTCGCGTGACTCCGGCTGCCGGGGTAGCTTCGTTGCGTATATGCGTGCGTTTCTCCTGAATAATGTAGCTAACCTTTATCAGCATAACCTCGAACGAGTGGCGGCTGGGCCCGAGGAGCTCGCAGATACTTGGCTCATTCGCGGAAGATCGCCGAAAGATTAGGTATATATCCTCGTCCCCGTTCGACTTATCGGATCGCCGCTTGGTTCGCCGCAAATTCTCTCTCTCTCTCTCTCTTCTATGTTCGATTCGTCCATCGGTCTAGAAGCTCGTCGACGATTTATCCGGTGGGCAGCGTGCTCTCCATCGGTTTTCCGATCCCGTGGATTTCCTTTGTCCCGGAGACCGATCTTCCGCTGACTTTGATAAACCAGGAAGTTTTGTTTACACATTTAAGAGACTGTAGAAATATTCTAAGTAGACATACTCAAGTAAAACGTCTCGAGATACAGCCAGCTCGTTGCGTTTCAACCCCGTCTTCGATTTCGAGGAGCAAAAACTTGAGAGTCTCGTATTGCGAGCGCGGAATTAGCATCGGCGTAATAAGCGATATCGCAGGATCGAGCTATCATAAATTCCTCCACGGTTGGAGATAGCTCGGCTCGATAAAAAAAGGTGTGCAGAGGCACATGTACGCACACGAATGGATTCGCTAACGACGAGTATAACGCGCAGTACACGCGGCCCTCCCGATTGCGAATAATTTTCCCTAGGCGTAGGGCGAAAGGGCGGGGACGAAGAGTAAAACAAGGGAGGTAGGAGAGAAAGAGAGAGAGAGAGAGGGGAGGGAGGGTAGTGGGCTCGATTTTTTTCTCTGCTGTGTCGACGAGCTACTAAGCCGACAGGAAACGAAGCGGGAGATAGTCCACGAGCGGCGACGCCATTGCAGCGAGATAAAACAGCGATAGGGAGATCAATGAAGGCGATAGTTGAAGTTATTACCGGATAGAGGAAGCGGGCCGGGACGAAGACGGAAACGGACGAAAAAGAGAAACAGACCGACCAGTTGGACGTGGAACGGACGAAGAGCGAGTCAACACGAAACCCTGAGGAAAGAGAGAGAGAGAGAGAGAGAGAAACCGATTGTGGGACGAAGACGGGGGGAGAACTCTCTCGGTGACAGAGAAAGAAAAACGATGCGTTCGAGTTACGGGACTGATAGAGACGGATAGATGGGGTGGACGGGGGGTTGGAAGAGTTCTCGGTGCTCGCACGGAGACCCGATAAGCAGAAACAGTTATCAAGGAATGGAAATGACTGATAAAGCCGCCGGCGAGCCGGCGCTGGAACGTTTTTAATATTACATTAAGGCGGGATCGCAACGGCCGCGACGGAATTCGCCGTCGTCCCCTGCCGCCGCGTCGGCCGGGTCCTCGGTTGACGCATCGTCTATGAACACGCGAAATTTCACGGCTAGCCGGACGATCCGCGACGATTTAATTAACGAGATCGACGCCTAAAGGACTAGATAACGCCACGGGGAAACGGGATCTAGGGAAAAACTGCCGGCACACGATCGATTTCAGCGATAGCTGCGATGTCGAAGGGTTGGCGTTTATGAGTTCCGCGTTGGGTGTACGATTTTAAATCGTTCTCGTCGAAGGGACAAGATATAATTGACTAACAACTACCCCCTTTATCCTCTACAGTTTTTACATTCACAGAGAATTCAGAATGATAACTTGATTCTAGGTTTTATCCATTCAGGACAGAAATATCCTATCAGAAGGAAGCTCATTTCAAGGGCATAGCGTTAGACTCGTACAAATCGTCTTTTTTAGAACAGTATTCCTGTTACCAAAATCCACAATATGCTAAAATCAAAATCTTCTAAACATTTTCAGTCTTGCAACCAATTAGACAAATGAAAGGAAAATTAGTTCCGCGTTGGGTGTACGATTTTAAATCGTTCTCGTCGAAGAAATAATGGTCTAACAACTACTCCCTTAATTCTCTACAATTTTTACATTCACAGAGAATTCAGAATATCATAACTTGATTCCAGGTTTTATCCATTCAGGACAGAAATGCCCTATCAGAAGGAAGGTCATTTCAAGGTTATACCGTTAGACATGTACAAATTTCGAACTACAAATCGTCTTATTTAGAACAGTATTCCCGTTACCAAAATCCACAATATGCCAAGATCGAAATCTTCTAAACATTTTCAGTCTTCCAACTAGAGCTCGGACTTTTACCCGGGTATCTCATAAGACATAAGTCATAAATGATTTTGTGCAATTTGAAACAATAATGGAATTAAAAGAACGTTGATATATTAATTTAAATTTATTAAAATCGTTCAAGATAATAAGTAATCGTAATATATCGTCTGCTTTTTCCTATTGATGCAAACGATTTTTATTTTGCAAAAAGATCCGGAGTGTATTCATGAGATGCCCGGGTACTCGGATAATTTTTGTTTACCCGAATACCCGGGTAATTTTTGTTTACCCGGGTATCTCATAAGTCACAGCTCTACTTCCAACCCATCAGACAAATGAAAGAAAAATTACTAAAACGATGAACGCGCGTCTAACGATGAACTGAACGGCCTGGAAAGGCTGCGGGAAGTTTGCGCGGTGCATAGCGAACTGGCGGGACGATTTGCGAGAGACAATTAGGCCTAGAATGGCGCGTGTCTTGCCGGGCAGACGCGGACGGCGTCGAGCGGAAAAATTCTTTCGGCCAGCAAGGACACCCTGGGATAGTTTGAAACAGTGCGATTCCCGTTTCAAGATACATACATGCAGACGTACACACGTACACAGGGACGCAGTTCCGCGGTCTGCACTTTCGACGGTGTCAGAAAGGGAAGAAGGGGGGTGGGGGCAAAGATGGCGGGCACGAGAAGGAGAGGCACGAGGACGTTGGTTATCTGGCGCACGTCAAAACGGCGCAAAGTTGTTCCGGCCGAGAGAGGCGTATCTCGGTCGCAGCAGGTTGTACGCTGAGAGACTTGGTGGCACAGATACCGCCGCCTCAATGTCAGAAGATAGCAGTCTGAGGACTCTCCGCGAGCACCCGTCACCGGGAATGACTACTGTGCGCCTTTGACTCTGTACACGTCGTTGCACCTCCGCGGACCTCCGTGTGGACGTCTCCTCGGGTCATCTTGGTAACCTCGATCGCGTTCTATCGGCTCCGTACACCCGCGGCTTGATTTTCTTGCTGCCTCCAACTCCGACGTGCTCCGATTTTTCGAACTTCCCCGCAGAATTCGTCCCTCTCGAATCGGGAACGTTTTTATCGCCCGCTGATATAATTGCGCCGCGCGGAAGTTCCGCTATTTATAGCCGACGAAACTTGTCCGAATGTAGGTTGCGAGATTTCGTCCTTTCCTGCTCGCCAAACACCGTCTGCGGACTACAACAAACCCGTGGACAGAGAAATTCCATACTATGCTTCGTGCTGCTTCGGCGAGTAACGACATTTGACGGCAGTGAATTACATGGTAACATCGATAAGGGTGATGACGTTTATCAATTCTTCAGATACTTTGCTAACTAATAAGACAATAACAGGCGTGGACCAGGGACAAGTAGGACAGCGGTTGTGTGAGACTTGTCACGAATAGGACGAGGAAAAGGTCCCTCAGGTCCTGGGCGGTGGTGGTTTAGTGGTAGAATACGCAACGTAATGATAATCCCCCGAATTAGATCCGAGGAGGAAGCCGAGTCCCACCTCCAACCTCCATCGGAGGAGAGGGTGTCCGTAATAGGATTCCCCAATAGCCCTTAAACAAGAAAAGAAAGGTACTTTGCTAACTAGCTGCAAAGGCATTTACAATCTTCTGTATCCCTGACCTTGAACAACCTTGAAGAAAATTACTTATTAGCATCGTGTTGAAAATCATAACAACCGTTTTAAAGTACATTTAGAAAGAAGAATTGTGAGAGAATAGAGCAGAGAGAGAATTGAATTCACTGGAATACGTTGAATATGCTAGACAGCAGTGGCAGAGAGTAGGAGACGATTAGGCGAAAAGTGGTCCAGACGAGTCCATAGATATTCTGATATAACCCGGTATGGAATTCGGAGGCCAGAGACGAATAAGAAGAAAGACTGTTGAGGAGAGAGAAGGGGTCCGCGTCCAAGACAGACGAGTGTCAAAACAGTTGGACTCGGGTCTTTCAGACCGGCCACAATGACTCTCGGATCGTCTGTCGACAGGGCAGCTCGATCTCGCAAACAAGTTTCTTTGTCTACCTTGCGAGGGAAGCGTCGGCTACCTGTACCATCGATCGCCGATCCCCGATCTTTCCGACGAGATTATGCGGCCTTGGAATCAAAATCGAGTCACCGCAAATCAATTAACATTCTTGGCACCTGATGACACGGTTTTCCATTTGTCGCCGCTACCGAGACTCCTACTCGATCCCGTGTGATCTCCGATCAATCTAATCGTTTGAATATTTCTTCTAAATACAGTAAAACCTTAAATACTGTCCAACAAGCGCATTCTGGGCAGACAGCGTATGCAGTGATTACTTGTTTTTTTATATTTATGATCGCGCCAACCGCGTCTTCGATAGAGAATCGAACATAGAGAAGACACGATGAAGCACGGATCACGTGACTGAAAAGTGTTGCCGTCGCCAGCACATCGTTGACACGCAGTGGAGTGAGTACGTGCTAGACAAGGTTTACGACGACTACCAAGGACAGTATTTAAGATTTTACTGTACTTTTTTAAAAATTTATTTTACGTCACTCTCAACTGTTTGCTAAGGTTACTTCGCGACGGGACCTAAAGTTTATTAAGGTGGGTTCCGAACCACCTTGGGCACCACAGTATTTAGATAGCACATGGAATATTTCCAGAGGTGTGTCGGCGGTGGGATCGAACCCGCGAATTTTACTGTACTTCTCACTAAATTTTTTATAAGAAATGCGATTTCATCTTGAAATTAGAAGATTACGGATCAGGATTGGAGATAGCAAGGTCAGGTTTATTGGATGGTAAGGGACGATTTTAAGCTTGCACGAAATAAGCAATCTTGGTCTACATTTCTGGCTCCAAGAAGCGCCACAAGGGAGCAGCAGCAAGGCCGCCTTTAGGGACCATCAAGCGTTCACCTCGGCGAACGACGGCCACCGTCCGGAACAATGATCCCGGTTATCGTCATCGATTACGTCGCCGTGGTAGTGCGCAATTTGCCAGGCGGAGGTTGACGTTCCCGTCGTGACGGTAGGCAGTGGCGGGATGATATCGGGTCGCTCGGTTTCCACGGGGTCTCGGTTATCCGCGATTTTCTGGAGTCCGCGTGGGGGCAGCCGGCCTGAGAAACTCCAGGTAGCGCAGGTATAAAGCGATGCGCTGGCAGTCGTTTGACGACGGCTATGAATAATTCATGGACGGCGTTTCCTCATACAGCTCGAATGCTCTTCTGAGAACGTGGCAGGACACAGGAAAGCGACGATAACGATCGGCTCCGTCCCCCGTGGCCCCGCTGGTTCGCTCCTCGCCGTCTCTCGCGGCTCTCTTGGCTCTCTCAAGCTTCCTCCAGCCGAGAGAATTCGAGAGAGAGTGACAGAGACAGCTCAAGAGAAACGGAGAGCAAAATAGCGAGAGACAGAGATAGACCAGAGTCTCTCTTTCTATCTCCCTCTTAACGATCTGTCCTCGTCGCTCGCGGGCCTGGGCTCATCTCCGTCGGATCCGAGTCGAGCCGAGTTGTGAGTCGACTCGCGCTATCGAGCACGGCGGATAGCTCGTCACGATGCGTCAGTGCGTCAGATAAAGTCACCGGAGCGCTCCCTCTCTCCACGTCCATGAATCCGTATCCTCCGCGCGTCATTCCCGTTGTGTCAAGCCTCGCGCCGCGTCGCGTCGCACTCTCGGCTGTCACGCTCTCCGCTCCGTGTCCTACATCGCGACGCTCATTCTTTCCCCCCTTAGACCAGCCTCTGCGCCACCGGATCCCGAAAATCGACCGATCCCACCGATCTACCGATCCTCCGACAGATACCACTCCAGAGCGCACTTCCGGCTACCGAACTTCCGGGCTTGACGCCCGCGCCCCGAAGCGATCGCGCTCCGCTGCGCCAGACGCTGCCACGTCGAGATGATCGACTTTTATTCAAGACTTCTTCACACCGCTAGCAAAATCGATATAAATGACCGCAATTATCGGTGTAACTAGTAATTGTCATTTCTTTTTTATTTGTAAGCATTTTGGTAAACCCAAGAAAATAACTACAAGTGAATACGATAACAATGTTCGTTAACGTTAAATATGCAGATTAGAATCTTTGAGAAAAGAATTAATACAAGGGCAAGCTTTAACATTTGGCTTCTCTGCATGAATTTGTTCACGCATTATTTATTGCATCGAATGCGGAGACATAGAATATCAGAAACGCCTTTGCAGACAACATGATAAGTACCTAACGAATTTTGAAATGTCGTCAACATCATCGACGACACTGTGTCGGCCACGGTCAGCACCGTTGACGCCACCCTGGCGTCAAATGTTATTCCCTACTTTATAGCGACGCTTGGAGCTTTGACGCGTGATCTAGTTATTTGAGAAATACGATTTTAACGTTTGAACTAATCTTCGTATGCGAAGGTTGATAATGAATAATGCAAAATTATGTAGATAATTCAATTTCGTCCGAGTCAATGATATTATAAAGATTGACTGTTCTCCGCGCCAGGTCCACAATGTCGTCTGAACGATTACCAATCTGGTCAGTACAGATTAATTTTTTTGTCAACGATTTTTTGTCGTCCATGGTTGGACAATCACGTGGTCTATTGAGGTTAATAGCCTGTATTTACATGTTTTGAATGTTTAAACGCGCAATTAGATTTATAATGATAGATCGGTAACAGGTTCGTTATCTTTTGAATTGTAAATTAATGGGGCAGATGGAATGCGTGTGGTCACGTCTAAGAAACCGACGCGATAGGTTTCCGATTCCATTTATTCGGAATTCAGTCCTGATCGTCAATCCAGATTATTCCAAACGATGATGAAATTTAGTAATAAGAAAGTATTTATTATTCCTGAATCACCTAACCGAATGTTTCTCTTCTGTTTTAGGTAAGTTGAGACTGAAATATCTGGCACCGATTCCTGATCGATATTCGTGAGTACGACGTTCTTTTAAAATGTTGCATAACAAAGGAAAAATGCGAAAGCAATTCTGTTAATAAAATATTAGTGAATCGTCACCGCTTTCGAACGTCAACTTGACGTTTCATGGATTTATATTCACTTTGATTAAAGCAGGAATCGCAACGAAGCGACAAAGTTGTTCGGCAGCATTTCTTCGCTGTACAATTTAATTCTCTCCTCAGGTGTAATTAATTGGTAGGACCATGAGGGTCGAAATTCTTTCCCGTTCCACCGGAAACCACGCTCGCCGAATGTTTTCGCTTCTTCGAAGGAACGTGCGCCGTCGTTTATCCGTACGAAAATCATACGTGCGCGATAGGCAAAGTACGCGACACGATTATCTCGCCGTTTCGATCGTGTACAAACCGTGTGCGTTTTGCGTGTGCGTGGGTTCACGGGGGGACACGCGTGTGTACCGTTTCTCCCCCTTGTCCCCCTTTGGGTGCCCCCTTTTTTCCTCTTCCTGCTCTCGCGTGTATTACGCTCGCGCGTTTCTGCGCGCGCTCTCTGTGCATACCGTGTGGCTCGCTGAAAATCGACTCAGGTCTTTCCATTTTTATGCTTGTTCGGGTCTATCTTAATCCCAGCCATAATCCGTGGTGGATTATGCTACGTGAAACTCAAAATTCATAGCTCGGTGATAGGCACATTCGTGACGCTTAACAGTAGATACATAACTGTAGCGAATTGCAGACGCTGGAATTTTTCAAAGGATAAAACGAATACATGTTCTTTTATAATGCATTACATTTGTGTGGTTTTCTATTTTGTGGTAACGCAAACTTCTACTCAAATATTAATTACTATCGATTAAAAAATGAGAACCATGAGAAATTAATACATGTTCTTTTCATTGTTCTTTTATACGGCAATCCTCTTTTGTGTCTTTATATTTTCTACATACTTGGACACTAGTATAACCACCAGCTTTAAAAATGAGAACCATAAGAAATGAATACATCTGCTTTTTATTGTTTTCTTTTTTATACTGCATTCCTCTTTTGTGTTAGCAGAGACTTGTATTAAAATATTATTAATATTTAATTGCACACTAGACTCAGCATCCTGTATTATTAGAATTTATTCTCCTTTTCTTAGCCTTACGATAATTCAATAACTAGTACTCTTATTTATTTTCGCATTGGTAATAAAAAAAAAATAAGTATGTATTCAAAAACTAGCTTAACACAAACACTTTCGCCTATATTAATGCTTTATTTTATATCTAACTTCTCCTTTTCGCTCACTTCGCAATCTGGTTCTAATTTGGTTTTTTTCTCAATTTTTTTTTATGCTTGACTTCTTTCTTTTTTGGCAGAATCAGATTCTTCTTCTTCTGCCCTTTAATTTGAGTGGTCGCACGCTGCTCTTCTGTTCACAAAATTTTGGTGGAGAGACGGTGTTTTCTCCAAAAAGATTTCTCAGTTTTCTTCAAATCTCTTATTTCTCCATGTTGATCTTGGGATGTTACTCCCGAGTTTAAATCCTATTCACTGATACCGTACTCGGGACGGGGGTACCGGGGGGCTGCAGAAGGCTGGATTATGTTCGACACTTGACCCCTCCACGAGGATAGAGTCAGCATCCATCAGCTTGAAAAATGGAAACAATAGAAGAAACAGTTTGGAATTAAACGAAACGAAAAAAGAATTATTTCGAAACGACTCTGCGGTCGAGCGCAAGAAGGCGTGTTTTAGGGCAGAGATTAGGGGTTTGTTTTCCCTCTTTCTCGGCGATGGAGGAAGAAGAAGGGTCCCAGCCAGTGTCGGGCGGATTTTTGCGAGCCGCCCAGTAGAGTAACAGCGGCAGGACGGTTTTGTCGTCGTCGTTACGCGGTGCATGAACGTAGAACATCTCCGTGGTCGTTCCTTTTTCGTTCGTCCTCCGTGGCCGGCCGCTTTTTACGGCCGCTATCCTCTACCACGATCGCTGGTTAGACCCTAATCTATTTCATTTCGTCTCGTTAACCAACGCTCCGGGTACCGGTGTCCCGTTCTTCCGGCCAGGTTTTTGCTAGACGCCTCGGCGCAGGGCTCCTCCAGGATATCAGAACCAAAGAAGCGAAAGCGATACGTCGGAGCTCTCGGTATCGAGGTCCGGATAACGGGATAACCAGGCGGGAAAGGGAGAGAGCAAGATTCCGATTCTTTGCCAAAAAGTACGTTAATTCGCGGAACCAGTCGTCCCCGGCGCAGAGACATTTATCTCGCGGAGGACTGACTCACCCGGGGTCTTCTCGGGCTTTATCTTCGCGTTTGCCTAGACGGTATTGTCCGCCCGTTATCTGCCACTATTTACCGAAGAAGAAGTGGTCGATCGAACAAGATACCGGGCCCGGTCATTGTCTAAACTCGTTCCCCACCGATCTTGGATCTCTTTATAGTCCGTGGCCCCCGGTGCAAATGCCGACTTCTTTCGCAAGACAACATTGTAATGAGAAGAAAGTGTCCCCCTCCGTTCGATCAAACAGCCTGATACCCGATACACGTCAGCGGGCTACGATACTCCTGGTCATTCAACCATCTGATAGATCGCTAACGAGATTATGGCGTCGGGCGTCCTGTTGTTCTTAATTTTCATTCGGTTGCCATAGGCGAGTCTCCCTCCCTACCCCTTCGCTCTTTTCATTCACATTTGTTCCACGAGGACATACATCTGTTCGTATCATTACTCTTCAATTTCGTCTACACGTTGTTTAATTGTTTCATTGGGAAATATACCTCGTTCCCCTTTGTTTTATAGAATGCTATCCTCCCTTCAGTTATTAAGTTACGACTGCCTTCGCGATTAGGGGTTTAGTTCTAATCGTTCGCCAATCTTGTAGACGCCTCCGATAACGTCTTCTTATACTTAAATATATTTCTTTCATCGTTCTCGTATATAATTATATACGAGATATATTTAATAATCTAAACAATATCTTGAATAATGGTACAACAATTTTTAGAGGTGCTTCAGAGGGGACAACCGACTGCAAAGGGTTAATGCATAAAATCAAGTTTTCTGAAATTGTAACGTGCAACGTTTCATCTTACAATCGCAGAAATTGTTGAGAGGTTACGTGTAAATAATTATTTACGAGATATATTTAATAATCTAAACAATGTCTTGAATAATGGTACAGTACTTT
>CM052343.1:14371508-14411183 GCA_028455595.1 Lasioglossum vierecki
GGGAGAATTGTGCGTTTAGAAACAACAGCGGGGATAAAATCCACCCTATGCATCCTTTTGAAGAGTTGGGGTTGCATCGATCGTAGAGTTTCGATTCAGCATTTCGAAACAGCAGCAAAATTAATGAAGGACTGCGAATTATGTTCAAAAACGATCTGAATCATAGAAATCTTCGATTTTTAGCCCGACCGCTTCGCAGAACCAGTCGGCACGGTGTTCGGAGAACAGCCGAAAAAATTCTCCCTCGAAAATCGAATCCGCTTACGATGCACGATGCGAGAGTCGCTCGCGATTCGAATCGAGGGGGCCGGGACCGTGAGCGAACTTCGCTCGAAAACACAGGCCTCGAAAGGAAATAGAATGCCTGGTGGGGGTGGGAAGGGGGTAAAAAGATCGCGGAACATTTCGCAGAAAACGAGACCGGCGGGAGAGGGAGAGAGAGGCGAGTAGGATGGAAAGAGAGGAGAATATATACGAGTGGTGTCGAGGCTGGAAAGCCTTGAGAGTTGCGGCGCCACTGGATGGAGATAAGGGAGCGTTATCGGCTGCGCGGTGGCTCTTATCAGCGATCGCGCTCTCCGTTTGCCTCTCCCACCCACCCCCTCTCCCTCCCCCATCGCTGTTCGCCCCCTCTCTCTGTTTCTCTATCTATCTCGCTCGCACCCCCGCTCCCCTCGTATAGCCTCGGTTCGCGGCTCAGCGATGCTATCATCTAACTAGCTCCAGCTACTGATTCTATCTCGCGTACCCACCCAGCAGGGCCGCCAACCGAGACCAGGGACGTCGCACGAAAATCTGGCGCCCGATCCGCGACGTCTTTATCGCCGAGACGCCTATCCGTTTCCCACCACCTGGATCCTCGAGGATCCGATCGATACCGAATCGGCGCTCCTGAGAATCCTCGATCCTGAGGACCTTGGTCCACTTCAGACTCAAGGCGATCGGGTTTTCCGTATTTTGTTTCGTCTGCTTTCTACAAAACCTTTCGAAATTCCAGCTGAAAGAGGAAATACACTGCACCGCGTGTCCAGTGTCGAATAGACGAATAACCTTCTCGTATCTGTCTTTTAAGGAGGTTTCAGAAACTCGAGCTCAGGTTTTTGCTACTCGGTGATTGGAGTCTGATGCGTGTCCGGTGTCGAACGGTTGAGTTGTTAGATAAGAATCATATTTTATAACCTCGTTTTATGTGTCTTTTAGAATGTCTTTGACAAGAGAATTTATTTTAGTTGAAAGATTAGAAAGGTGTAAGGATTGAGGAAATTAGGACGTGTATGTACAACTTTGCCGTTCATGTCTTTTAGCAAACTCTTTGCGTCCTCGGTGTGGAACTTGAAAGTGGTATTATTCAGAAAACGGAGGTTCGAATTTCTGACAGAGCTGAGCGATAGCATCTGGAGGAGCTAGCAGGGTCGATAGAAATCAGCTGGACTATTTTATGCAAAACAGTGCACGGAAACTATCTGAACAGCAATTATTACTCAATTAAAACCGTCGGATCTTCCCAGAACCCATTTCAGGAGTGAAATTCAGCGTTATCAATGCGGTGTCCGTTCCACTCGAAATGATCGCGGGCCGGCGTGGGCCCGTTTCTCCCGAGGCAAGACCAAAGTGGACTTGTCAGGTTAACGATCCCCAGCGTCGCCACGCTGCGTTGGCTCGATTATAAAATCGACCGGGCCCCGGCATGCTTGTCTTCTCTAGATAGCGATCGTGATCGTCAAACGGACAGAACATTACAAAACGTACCATTACGCGATTTCATATAATCGGGTTTCAAACTCACCATTCCGTGCGAACGCCGCGGAAAAGAGAGTCCGTACTTGCACTCTTCGGTTGTGCTAATTACAGGACTATCTACACCCTTGATCTAGGACCTACGTACTGGGACGTTCCTTGTCCGCGGTGAAACCAGCGCTCATTAAATTTACGCGAGTCTAGATTTTTATATCGAGTACGGGATCCCACTTTATAAATTTTCTTTGTTGGACCGTCCACGTATTGTCATTTGCGGGAGCATCGTGGGACAGTAACTGGCATTGTTGGCAGGGATGGGAGAAACCAACGTTGCCGCATTTTATAAGCAAGCTGTAATTGCCTGTTTCCGATCTGCCATCAGTTTATTTTCCACTAAGTTATAGCATCAATTAATTGTTATATCAGTCTTTACACTTCTATGTACTTACTACACGCTACGGTAGAACCTCGATTAGCCGGGCACCTGATGTTCGAATTTTTTATCGTCTGAATACTTTCCACGAAGAATTAGTTCGCGTTAAACCAGCTCGTCAGGCTTGTGCGAGAACCCGAAATCTCGGGAAACCCGACGCTCAGGACGGGTCGGGTTCCCGAAAGTGCGATACGTTTCGGGTTCCCGAAATTCTTCGGGACCCCGAAACTCTTTCGGGGCCTCGAAACCGTTCGGGATCCCGAAACTCTTCGGGTTTACGGGTCTTACTCGCCTATGGCTCTTCGAAACGTGATCCCAAGAGGGAGAGAGCACTCTCGTACGATGCACAGCTCGTACGCTGCACGATTTACTGGACACTTCAATAAGGATTAAGTTCAACGCTGAAACAATGTAACTGTTGTATTATGCGAGCAATCATGTTTCGCTAATTAGCACGAATAATTGAATTTCTATTGTATTCCAATCTTTTACTGATCATTATGGTTTCCCAGCAAAAACAACTCTGCACTTGTCAATGTACAAATATAAAGTGTACATTTTTTTTCACAGAGACAACATTGGAGATCTCTGTTTTTTTAAATCTATTGATATATAAATTGTTATAAATTCATCTGTGCTGTTCCCCATCACAATGTAATCATTAACCATAGCACTCTTCGCAAATAGCATGTAAGACACATTCGATTGTGAACTACGTGGTCGCTAATGACCTAGCTGGTAATGTGACCACGTTAAAATAAACCATAAATTTGTAAGCGATGGTCGCGATTAAAACGGTAAATACGATAAGAATGAATGATATTTATTTAAACGTATTTTTCCGGCATCAGACCTGACGAGGCTGCTCGACGTTCGCTTCGTTTTCGACGTTCGCTAGTCCTTGGCAATGAGCCGCCTGTAAACAACATTAATAATATACCGGGGGCGTAACACGAACACAACAGTTTAAAAATAGATAAAGAGTGACAGACTAACAGAGACCTTCCGGTGTGGCGCATAGTGGTAGGCCGCCTTTTGTGGCCAAAACTATTGTAAAAAAGATTACATTTGTGATTTCGGCGCAAGGTTCGATCATTAAAAACAACAGCAAGTTTTCAAATTAATTTAACTCAACGTTTCGATCTCTGTGTGGATCTTTTTAAAGAGCTACATTTCTGCGTCTGAAACTATTGTACCGTTATTTCAAGGTTTAATGTTGTATTATTATAGGTCGATGGATTTGTCTTAATACCAGTTAAAATATTATGAAGTAAAAACTATATGTCGTTTATAATTCGTTTATAATGCCGTTTATAATTCAAGATTGCGGAAGTTAAATTTTATTCAACAATTACTTTTACAACAGTGAACAGTTAAAATTTGCATGCTCGTCTTAGTAAATGTTTAAAACAAATACAAATAAATAATTCAAATGCAAATAAAATCTTCTTTTCAAAGTTTGAAATGCTATTAATTTACGCCAGTCGCGTATGGACTAAAAAATGCTTAAAACTGGATTAAATATTTGAAATGCGCTTACTAACATATATAGAAAACCATCATTAAAATCTGTTTTCTGATATTCGATGATTGAAATCTAAAACATTTTATTTACTTTGAATTTTCTGACTTTGTCTTTAGAACGCTGTATCTCATCACAAAATTATCTAAAATAATATTTTGGATTTGGAAGCTTAGAAGGGTTGTTACATTATAAAAAAATTTTAATATATTAAAATTGAAAACTTGAATTTTGGCCCTGAATACGGGGTCTCCAGACCACTGTGGTGGGGCGAGAGCGTAAAAAACGATTTTCCTGGAAGCCTGCGGTTTCCCAAAAGCAAGAGGCCACCACTTATCAATTGGTCGGGAAGAGGAGGGATCCTTTTACGACGCGTCTAGTTAGCATCCAGGTACGACTGTAAAGCCGCGCGAGGAACACCTGGCGCGCGGCATCGGCCGGTAACGTCTTCATCCGCTAATAGTCGTCGGTCTGAGAGAGTAGTCGGTCCCGGTGTTACGAGGGGCGATGGTGGTTTTACAGGTTGCGTGGCGCGCGGCTCGGTTGATCTTATAGTGTCATTTCTTTTATTAGCACACCGTGCCGGCGATAAGCTATCCCGCGAAATGCGTTTCTGCAGTTTCTGCCGGAGTTGGCGCGGTGCGGACGACACGGCCCCGTAGGACTTAGTCACGACGTGTTGCTTCTCTCTCCTTCCTCGTCTTCTCGTCTCTATTCATCCTCTCCGGGGACGTTCTCCTCTCTGTCCCACCCGCCATCTTTGTTGCACTCATCGCGACCGGAAACCATCCGAAGAGAGCTCTTTTTCACGGTTTCGTTGCCGCGCGGTTCGATGCCGCGCGCATTAATCCCGAGGCCTCGTATCGCCCTCTCGGATCTGAGAATTCTGGGAATGTCCCGATAGGAAAATGAAGCCTTTATGGTTAATACACGGACATCTTTTAGCTTCGTGGAACACGCAGGAAGCCGCGCGGCGATTTCGAGGGAACGCGTCCAGAAAACGTTTCGTATCGTCGCTTCTTCGGAGGGAACGATCTTTTGTCGGGCCCCCGTTTAATTGACGGATTTAATGCGAGCTCAAAGTGCTGTCGGCCCTGTTTATTTTCGCCGGGGAGGGCCTCCGATGGAAACGACGCGGCTCGAGGCGAGTAATTGGTAATTAGAGTGCCGGCAATTTCTGTGGGATATAATTACCCCGCCGCCGCGCCGTTCGTTCGTTCGACTTTCCATTCGCGAGCAGTTTCCTTCGCGTTTTTACACATTTCGAAAGTGTCGCGACACTCTCCTTTCTTTAACGTCGTGTCCGAAGATCGCGTTTAATTTTCCGGCAGTCTCGTATCGCCGAAGCGTGTAATTAACAGAATTAAACACTGATTCGAAGATGGTTCGATGTTCCTACAGGATTAACCCGTTGCAGTCGGAGCTATTTTCATTTGAAAATTGCACATTTCTTCTGGCCATTTTTTTTCATTTTAGGGAAAATGAAATGTGAAATTAATGTAGCATCTCATACAATACTTAAAACAATGTTGTGAATAATGATACAGCAAGTTTTAGTGGTGATTCTGAGTCATCCCTCGAGAAATACGGGTTACAACATTCTTTCTTTGTGCTTAATATAATACATCACTCCGATAATTAATTTTCTCAGAATTCTCATTTTGGTAGACGTACTTCCAGAAATATAAAGTACACATGTATACAGTTTAATCATTAAATGCACTCATTAAATTCATCAGATGTATCTCTGTTGATGTTTTTCAATTTTTTTACCATAACATTTGGTATTTACGCAGCTAAAGTGTTGTACTTTTGACGTTTCACGGTTTGCAATAACCGCCAAATATTGATTAGTTCATGTTCGATCCACTGTTTCTATTTTGTTTTCTTTCTGTATTAACCTCGTGTCTGTACCACAGTAACCTGTGTACCGGCATTGAAACAACATGTTATACATATATTCCTGTCTCTAATTTTTCTATAAAGCAGGTTTGTATTTCATTACCGTTATTTTGAATTTTGTATTTAAATCTGTTTTTCAGTACATTAATACTGAAAACTCTTAAAATTTACAGACGCAGTTGTTTCCTCTTCCTTGAAAAGGATCCATATTAGGATAGAAACGTAGGAAGTTTAATCAAACTAGCAAAATTGCTTTAATTTAATTTCTGATCGAACCTTTGCGCTGAGATCATCAGTACTTCTTGTTATAGACAACCTTACGATCGCTAATCAACAAACACGTTTATAACAGATACAATTAATAAAATTGTCTCGTTTAAATCTCTGTCTGAGATCAAACACGTCTTTACTTTTCAACACGTCGAACCAGAATAATCAAAAATCGCACATTACAAAATATGAAGGACGCAAATAAATCAGTAAATAACAGTCGATAAATAGCAAACACAATTAAATACACTTTCACTCCGGTCTAAATTCACGTAGCTCGTACAACAAGATTAACGATAAATTTAGTAAACGCTAAAAATTGTCTATTCTAAAACGCATTGTCAAATCACAAATATATTTTGAAAAGATTCAACAATTTTCCGAGAACGTGTTGTAAGTAGACGTAACAGTAAGTGGAGAAAGATCGAACACTCCAGAGCCAGAAGAAAAGAACCAGCATTTCTTCGGACGTGTCGATTCTTTGTAGCAAAGGCTTTATAATTACCTCGCAATGAATTACGGCCAACCATCTACGTACCGTTAATTATTTCCATCCTGTATCGCGTCGATCGCGATCGCAATCGACCAGATCCCTTTCACCAGAAATTTCCTATAATCGATCACCATCGGCCACGGGAAAAAATCGCGCGCCGGTCACCTTGTTAGACCGATGTCGGACTCGTAACTCACGGATGAAGTGAAGCTATTAGAACGAGAAACTGGACCCCGGTGACTGGCGATCTAATTTAAATAGAGTGCACTCCCGCGCGTTAGAAAGAGAACAAGTCTCGCCTGGGCGCCGTGGAAATTAACATATCTGACCGATAATCCTTGACTGCCGCGTGCATGCAGCCACGAGGTGCTTGTATGTGTACCCAACATTGCCAACCAATGTGTACCCCGTATCACCTTCCTCTTGTAGGAACGATTTAATAGATTAACGATGTAAGAATGTTAATGTCTCTCTGCCCGGGAGTTGCATAAAGCGGCCGGTGAACGTTTCAATTGAACGGAAAATTGGAAAACCGATCGATTTTCTTCTACAACAATTATAACGCGGTTTTTTCCACAACAGAAAAGTCGTTAGTCTTAATTCCAACGTGCAGAATCTACATTTACACGTGTATCTGATTAATATGATCACAAATGTGAATTTATTAGCAGAAATTATACAGATTGAAGTTGTATGTATTTTTATTACCACGCTTTTATTAGCTCGGTTTCCCTAGAACATTTCATTCAATCCGCACACTTAGATTGCTATTTGTTGCCCTCGTCCGTCTGCAATTAGAATATGCATCAATTATGTGGACTCCGAAAAGCTCTAAGTACGAAATCATGCTCGAGTGAGTGCAGCATAAATTCCTCGGGTTTTGTTCGTACAAGCTAAATAATCCAATGTCATTCTTTGATCATGATTACTCTGCAATAATAACTACAATGAACCTAGAACCATTATCTGCTCGAAGAATAATATCCGTCCAGAACTTTTCTAATTTTTCTTTTTTAAATTTTTAACTTCTCTACTTGCGCAGATCAATTTTTATGTACCGGAATGTGAACAAGAGCGGGTTTTCAAACACTTATAGCGAAATCTACTTATAGATTAATTAATCCAATGAATCGCATTACTGCACAATCATGCACTATTTTTAATAGTATTGATTTTTTTCATGGAATCTTTGCAAAATTTTAAAATGCAATTACAAAGGATTATATGATAATACCTATCGATTGTACCAGAATTATTTTTTTTAAAATGTTTTTTTCCCTTTTTGTCCTTTCTTTCTGATTAGATAAGTAGTCTTGTATTTCTCTTTTCTTTATAAATACTTATGTAAAAAGGGCGTCTATAATAAATAATAATAATAACATTTGACAAGGGATTGCAGGATAATGGGGAAAATGATCAGGCTCGAGAATGTAGTGAGCAGGGAAAAAGATAGAAAGGTTGAAGAGTGGTTGGGGAAGTTGAGGAAAAAGAAAGGAAAGGGAGCATAAATAAACCAAAGAGAATATCAAACCAAAAAATGCAAAAGTTAGGAAATGGGGAGGGAAGCAATAAGTATGGAATTAAGTGGGTTAGTGATAATTGGGATACTAAAAGAGTAGGACAGAGTAGGAATGCGTGAGACATAGAAATGAATGAGAGAAGGTGTGGGCTGAATGTGTGAATAGTACAGATAGGTTAATGTAAACCAAGTCACATTTCTTAGCTGTAAGGCTGAAATAAAGCAAATTATTATTATTATTATATTACAAGATTTCACATACACAAGACTAAAAAGCAGAAAATAATCATGTAAATGAAAATAAATTTTTAAAAAATACCACATTTTTTAAAAACGAACTAAAAAATACCACGTTTTTAAAAACGAACTAAAAAATATAAAAAAAGTTTTCTAGTCGCATACTGATTCCTAACCTCGTACAGACAGTGACGAAAATTTGTGATTGTGAATTTTGAATTACTATGAAAATACTTGTAAGATTTAAAACGAAAAACGTGGGGCACATGAAATAGATAATTGATGTATCTTGCGCCCCATGTTTTCATAGCAATTCAAAATTCACAATCACAAATTTTCACTTTTATTTATACTTTTTAGTCTTCTAATAATCATCTAATAGTCTACTACGGAGATTCGAAATTCGAAACATTGATTCCCATCGCCTTCGAATTTTTATAAATCAAAGTTTCGAAGATTCTGAAATCGAAGCTTCGAAATCTTCGACTTTCGAAGGAAAATTACAACCCTACATGGTACCAGTTACTTTTAAGGCTCGGTAGGTTTAACGTTAAAATTGCAGCAGAAATAAAATAAAACTGAGTCTAGAATAAACGATTCTACCAGTATCACAGTTGCATTATCATAAATTGTACCGCGCTTCCGGCGAGGATGAGAGAAGGGAGGCGAGTAAAATCGCGTAGAAAGGATTCCGGTAACCGGGCGCAATTATCAGCGGGATTGAAGGATCGAGATATCGCGGCTGCACCTAGCGGCGATCGATAGCCAGACATCTGTATCGAGCTGGCATCGATTCGTCGGAAGAAGAGACAGCCAGCCGTTGCGGTTTGTTTCTATCGGCTCGACTCCTGTCGATACACATCCTGGCTGTGGGACGGCCGAGCTCTATCCTCGCGAACGTCGCTGCTAGCTCTAAGAACGTTCGACGCGCTGAAATTTCCATACGCTTTTAACGTCGGGCCCGCCTCACGCTACACTTTGTATTCCCGCGATCCGTCGATCGACACCGCGGGGATTGAATTCTAGATAATTTAGCATTTCAAATTTCACTGGCGCGAGCCGCGGATAACAATATTGCGAGGCCGTTCTGTGAAACTAGCTGCGTCGCTTAGCACCGCTCGTATACTCCTGAAAAATAATTGCACAGTAGATTCTGACAGTTCTGTTTCGTACGTTTAAGTAGACAAATTTTATTTTAATTAATACAAATTAGGTATAATGTGCTAAACCGAAGATCTGTGTTTGTCAAGAAAAATGTCGCATGCCGCAATTTCAAAAAATTCGAGTTCATACGTTAATTGATCTTTATATTATAGGATTTACGTGTTTCGAGAAAATAAGTCATGAAAATAAATTAAAAAGATTGAAAAAGATAATGCAATTTGACCGATGTCCTATGCCAAAGCACTAGTGATCAAAACCTTAAACAGCAATAAATGTTTGTTATTTATCGATCGTAAGGTTGTTTATAACAAAAAGTATTGATGATCTCGGCGCAAAGGTTCGATTAGAAGTTACATTAAAGCAATTTTGGTAAGGAAGTATATTTATTTTATTATATTTGGTAAGGTAGTTTATAACAAGAAGTAGTGGCAATTATAATTTAATATAGTGGCATCTCGGCGCAAAGGTTCGATCAGAAATTAAATTAAAGATATTTTGCTAGTTTGATTAAACTTTCTACGTTTCTATCCTAATATGGATCCTTTTCAAGGAAGAGAATACAACTTGCATTCTACACGCAACAAGTCCCCATTCCTCAATTGTTCAACAAGGGTATATTAGAATTGTTCCTAGCACCAAAAGCATGAAAGTTTTGAACCTCTAGCAAGCTGTTACGTCTTCAGGATTCAATTCCGAGTAGTCCAGTGTGTATCAAGCGACAGGATCACGGTGTTCCGTGCAGGCGTGAGTGCATTAGCCCGAGAATTTGCTCGGACACCCTCCGGATCGAGCGTGTG
Organism: Lasioglossum vierecki; assembly: GCA_028455595.1. Lineage (NCBI taxonomy): Eukaryota > Metazoa > Arthropoda > Insecta > Hymenoptera > Halictidae > Lasioglossum > Lasioglossum vierecki. The sequence continues at coordinate 14,381,583 of CM052343.1, forward strand.
TCGCCAAGGGAGGAGTGAGTTGAGGGTTTGGCGAAGGTGTCGAACTGGAAAAAGGAATCCTCGGAGCCGTTCCAGGCAGGACGGGCCACTTTTTTCCCCGGGTGGTCCCCCTGGTGCCCCTTCCAGACGACCAGCAGACAATATAAATGTCGCGAGGGTGGAGGACAGGCAGAAAAGGGGTGGCTGGTCTGGGGTGGTCTGGCGGAGGTGAGTGGCTGGCTTCGAGGGTGGATATCTGCTAGCGAGTTAATTCCGCCCCCAGGGTTTGCGCGTGTGTGGGTGCGTGCGTGTGCACGTCGAGGAGAGGACACGGATCCGAAAGGAGGAGGAAAAAAAGAGGTAAAAAGGCAGAGCGACGGCCGCGAGGGGTGGGAGACGAGCCGCACCGGCAAGATAACACATTTTGACGGTATAAAAATGAGTGTTTTTCCCTCCCCTATCTCCATGGAGATAGCGCACCTCTGGAGAACGAGAGGACGGCGAGGAGCAGAGCGAGGGAACCGAGCTGCATTTTTGTCTCTGCTCTCGGGACTTGTCAGAACGAGGCTGTAGCCGTCGGAATCGGTCAAAGAGCCAGAATTATTCGAAAGGAAACCAAACTCTGTCCAAGGAGCTTCCGAGCCTCCTGATTGCAAGAGTCCTCTTTCCGGAGGACTCTTTCGTAAAGGTGCGATAGCGAACTATCGAGAATTGAAGGCCTCTCGGCGTCAAGGATGTGTTCTACGTCAGACTATTAGACAGTCAAGATGATCTATAGAAAGACTCCTATTGAAAATAACGCTATCTAATTTAAATGAATAAATGATATATTTTATTTTCTTCTTTACAAATATACAACTGAATATAAGTCGCTTGTGTGGTCAGAACATTAACTAAACTCATAGATGGCATCGATAAAACAAAACGTTAACGAAGAGGGTACAGCCGATCCTCATTTGCCATTAGCGCGTCGCAGATGTTCAAAAGCAACCTTTACTTTCGAACAACTCCTTTGAAGCTTCTTGGAAATTATTTTCGGAATAATTTTCGGAGAGACAGTAGTCGAATTGAAGTTCGTGAATCGCGGTGGTATTCGGATCTTCGTTAAGAGGGATCCAAGATCTTTGGAGAGCGTTGAACGAAGTTCCTCGTCGCTCCATTTCGCTCGGTTCCGCTCGCCCGACCGTCTGCCAACGGAAAGTATAGACCCATATCGCGAAAACGTTTCCCGAAGACGACAAACCTCTGCATGACGGAGGGAAGAGGCGGCTCCGAACTTGCCGCAGAAATCCATTATGAGCCGGCGAAGAGAAAATGGAGGAAGGGAGGGGCAGAACGAGAGATTCATTAGGGGCGATAATAATTAAATGAACGTCTGCCTGTGCCTGCCTGCCTCGTTGCCTGCCGGCTTCGCCTCGTACTATACGGATTCTCGATTAAGGTTTTCGTCGAGCCGATTCTTTTCCCTCTTCTTTCAATTCAAGGCGGATAGCGACAGCGTAGCCGACGGAAATTGAACCACGAAATAAACCTGTTTTCGCCGGCCGCGCGGAAAACCCCTGAAACCACCATAGTTAAACTCTGGACGAAGTTTCAGAATTTATTGGAACCGTATATTGTCAAATTTGCTCGCGGTGGGGCTCAATTCCATTTTCTTTGGTACTTCGTTCTTCCCATTCATTTTTATTGTGGAAATGATACTGAAATAATAGGTACAGTGAATCCTTCTTACCTAGATTATATACGATACTTCATTCTTCTCATTCTTGATTCTTTCCATGTCTTAAATAAAAGTGGTACTTTATTGTTTTTAATCATTTTTGGTTTTCTACAGCATGTAAAAATAGTAAACAGGTGAATTCTCAACCAGAGGAACGTATGTGGTTAAAATCTGTCGCCGACTGTTTGATACAAGAATTAATCATTGGGATAAAGAGAATGACATATTGAGAATGATATAAAGGTACAAAGAGGAGAATATGTATATCGAGAATTTAGTTTCAGACTCACCCGTGGTTCCCGGGCCGAAAAAGTGTCAAACGAAGAAATTAAACCGCTTATCGTCCTCGGTGACCTAAATTGCGGCCCGTGACAAAATGGCAGGCAGCAAAGAAGGGGGCCGCGAGGGGTGGTTGCTGCGGGGGCGGATCGGAGGGTTAATGTAGACAAGGGAAGAGACTCGAATTAATCGGTCGCCGGAGAAAGAAGACTCTTCGCGATACCTTTAGAACCACGACGGAGTTTCGGCCAATTTGTCATCCTTAGGAAGTTCGAAAGTATTTAAAAAGTTCGCCTCCAGGCCCCCGGGCCACGTCCTGCCGTTTAATCGTCCTCCGGTCCTTTCTGACCTCCCTCCGCCCTCTTTATCCGCTCCCCTAACCTCTCTCTCCTGGACCGTCACCGGTGACGCTGTCACGCTTCTTAACGCTCGTTTAAGTTCTTCTTCTTGCCCTCGCCCTGTCGCTCGTGGCCCGCCCGTGGAAAAGCGTTGCCCGTCACAGAGCAATTTGTAATTTCGTACAAGCCCCGGTACATTGTGTGGAAACTTTTTATCCTGGACGGAGCACAGTGGGGTATTTGCCTCGGAAAGTTGGTCAAAATACAATTTTTCAAATCTTGCGTAAGATGAAACATTTTGGTTGTCCGAGCTATTGGAATATATGATCAGCAGTGTACCAGTTTATTATTTTTTATTTATGTACTCGTGCATCATTTCTCTCTCCGCCCGTTTCTAAAATATCACTCGGCTATTGGGATCGTTTATACTTGACGAAGATGTTGTGTTTATTTTTCTTTTAAAATACTTTTTAGACAGATATACATTATAATTTTCTGCAATTTTCACTTCCTCATTGTTTGCCTGTTTAAAATTATTTATTGGAATATATGATCAGCAGTGTACCAGTTTATTATTTTTTATTTATGTACTCGTGCATCATTTCTCTCTCCGCCCGTTTCTAAAATATCACTCGGCTATTGGGATCGTTTATACGTGTCGAAGATGTTGAGTTTATTTTTCTTTTAAAATACTTTTTAGACAGATATACATTATAATTTTCTGCAATTTTCACTTCCTCATTGTTTGCCTGTTTAAAATTATTTATTGGAATATATGATCAGCAGTGTACCAGTTTATTATTTTTTATTTATGTACTCGTGCATCATTTCTCTCTCCGCCCGTTTCTAAAATATCACTCGGCTATTGGGATCGTTTATACTTGACGAAGATGTTGTGTTTATTTTTCTTTTAAAATACTTTTTAGACAGATATACATTATAATTTTCTGCAATTTTCACTTCCTCATTGTTTGCCTGTTTAAAATTATTTATTGGAATATATGATCAGCAGTGTACCAGTTTATTATTTTTTATTTATGTACTCGTGCATCATTTCTCTCTCCGCCCGTTTCTAAAATATCACTCGGCTATTGGGATCGTTTATACGTGTCGAAGATGTTGAGTTTATTTTTCTTTTAAAATACTTTTTAGACAGATATACATTATAATTTTCTGCAATTTTCACTTCCTCATTGTTTGCCTGTTTAAAATTATTTATTGGAATATGTGAACAACAGTATACCAGTTTTATTATTTTTTTATTTATATACTAGTGCATAATTTTCCTCCGCCCGTTTCTAAAATATCACTCGGCTATTGAGATCGTTTATACGTGACGAAGATGTTGTGTTTATTTTTCTTTTAAAATACTTTTTAGACGGGTATACATTATAATTCTCTGCAATTTTCACTTCCTCATTGTTTGCCTGTTTAAAATTATTTATTGGAATATGTGAACAACAGTATACCAGTTTTATTATTTTTTATTTATATACTAGTGCATAATTTTCCTCCGCCCGTTTCTAAAATATCACTCGGCTATTGGGATCGTTTATACGTGACGAAGATGTTGTGTTTATTTTTCTTTTAAAATACTTTTTAGGCGGGTATACATTATAATTTTCTGCAATTTTCACTTCCTCATTGTTTGCCTGTTTAAAATTATTCAAGTTTCAATATGACCTATTACTTACTCTGATATTCCGCATTCGTAGAATTTTTACGAAAGACATTTTTAGGCTTCCCGGTGAGACAATGCAAAAAGAATTGGCTACCAAGATATGTCAATACGGTTTTTACATTACTTGTTTTGCTGCGATATGTAGGGTGCAAACTAACCCTGGAGGATAAAAAAACGGTCTCGGATAAATCAAAAACCCTGGAAACCTATCGCCCGTTCCATATGCGAGGGTCGCGTCACTAGAATTTAGCCGTTCACGGGGCAGCGGCGCGCGAAATGATTGTTCGCGGGATCGTGATCCGCGAAATCGGGCCGATCCATCTCTTTCCCCCTGGATCGCGGCTTTCTCCGTTCGCCGATCTTCTCGCCCGAAGATCCGAGTCATCGCGAAGATCCGATCGAGGCCTCGGTTAACTGTAAATGATAATTTCGAACGAGCACTTTTCCACGGGACCGGCGAACTCTTTCGATATCGACTCCTACGCGAACCGTTTAATCAGCGAACGATCTGCGTTTCGATCGTTCACCGTTTGTTCTAGGATTTTTGATCGCGAGAACGTTCATTCCCGACGATCTCTGTCTTTCGTACCTAGATCGGATCTCTCTCGCGCCCTTTCTCTATTCCGTTTCTATCGAGATGAATCGATTCGATCCCGCGCGAAGAAGTCCCGACGATGAACAGAGAAGAGTATCGATCCTTCGATCCTCCGTGTAGGATGTCTCCGGGCGTGTTAGCAGCGAGGAAATGATTTAGAGACGGCCGTCGGGCATGGTTAATAATCGAGGGCCGAGGTGTTCGACGGAAAGCTGATTCATGGCATGATAGATATTTATGTGTGCCGACGGTTGTTTATAATATTGCTGGGACACGCCTTGCTCGACACGTTCGTTTGCCTTCGGAGAAATATCTATATTGAGAATAATGTGCTGCGAAATTGCTGGTAATTGCCTGTGGAGATTAAACAGCATTCGAAATAAATTTTTCCCGGTGAAATTTCTTGGCTCTCCGAAGACAGTGGCTTCTCATTCTATTATGTAACAAATTTTATTGGTACTTTGGGTTTATCCCGTCGACCTCTCAAAACTCGCAAAAATGCAAGTCTAACCGAACCTAACGCCATATCGTGGTCATTAACGCAAATTTTCTTCGATGAAATGATTCCATACTCTTGAAAAAATAGCACTGCAATCTATCTATACTGCCACTCTAATCTAAATTAGGTTAGATTGGGTTAGGTCATTATTATAGTTTTGCAAAGAACAGGTGTTATTACCCTCCCCTTCTGTAGGCGGTAAGCAGGTCGGGGAGGGGGAGGGTGATTTCTATTTAGTTTGACAAAAAGGGCACAGTCTTCCACTGGCACCCTTGGGTGTGGAGTTTTACGCACCCCAGGACTCCATTAAGGCCCTTACATACACTTCCGTCAGGCGCCGGACGGCGTTTTTGGGCATCCATCACCTCCGTCTGGTTTTTGAGGCGTCTCGAGATGCTCGAAGAAAGGCCAAGTGCCGAAAATTTTCCAGGTTCTTCCACATCCGAAAAAAAGGCTAGGTCATTATTATAGCTACCAGACGGCATTTGATGATTTCGGTACTCTGCTCTACACCCCCCTGCTCACGTATTCAAGAATTACACAGTAATTTGCGGTTATTTTCGGAGAAGCTACCTTTTGGCGATAATTTCGTGTTTGGCGAAAATAGTCGAGAACTAATCCCAAAGTACCATTTTATTTTACGGTAAAAAGAAATTAGACTCACAGTGTTTCTATTTATGCAGCATGTTTTCTTGTAAATATTAAATAATAAATATAAAATTTGACCGCATCAATTTACCAAACATCCTTTCGTACGTCGAAAGATAAAATGGCCGTTTCCGAAGGAATTCAGTCGTTGACGGTTACTCGACAATTATTTAATATTAATATACCGGGACCGATTGAACAACAATCTCGACCGGGAGGTATAATGATTCACGAGGAAAACAGCCCTTACAAGCGACGATAGCCGGTCTAATAAATTCCTGGTCGCCGGAAATATTCAATTACACGATCCATTCCGGCCTTCAGCGGGTGCAACGTATCGCGATCCAACGTAACTGGAACATTTTCAACCAAACTCAATCCATTATTCACAACTAATCGCTCATGAATCAATAGGCAGCACCCGGGATCGCGAGCCGCCGAAACGAAACGAAACGAAACAATCACGCACGTCGGCCGGTTTGCGCCGGTGTACGGAAGGGATTAACACCGACGGATCTAGCATTTTATTCCCCGACAAACGAGCGGCCGTATCTTTCGAACAAAAAGCAACACGACCCGCCACAGGACGATCTCTCGGCGATTTCCATTCCTGGTCGAGCGTAAGGCTCTTTCACTGCGAACCCGCTGCTGTTGCTGCTGGTGCCCCGACTACGAAACTGCCTACTCTCTGTGTACCACCGCGATAATAACCAGCGTTACAAGATTTATTTCAACCCCCCCTGCTACCGCCCCGTAACTCTCAAACCACTCGTTCCTTTGTTTTATTTTTTTTCACCTCCCGTGAATCGCGGTGAAGTCGCTAGTTCGTATGGCTTGACGCAATTTGACGAATTGCCACGTTCGAGCTTCGTTTGTTGGAGATCGTTTATTTAAGGAGGGGGTGTTCGTTTTCTTACATTTTAATTTGAACTTTTTTAAAACTTATTCATTTTTTAAAAATTTTAGTGATCGAGGGGTGACTAAGAGTCACCATTAGAAATTGCTCTATCATTATTCACGATATTGTTTACATTTCTAACAGCCACAGTCATTGAAACTTCTCTATCCCTAAGAATGTCGTAGCAGAGAGAAGAAGATTTATATTTTTTATATAGCTATATTTATTGCATTGCTTAACCTTAGACATTAAAATGTTTCATCGGAAGCAACGTACCTGCTCCCCAAATTATAAAGAGAATTTAGCAAAGAGAAAGCTTTTATGTGAACTACGAGATGAATTAAAATAATGGAAATATTTATATTTTTTGTATAGCTACATTTATTGCACTGCTTATTGTAGTTATTAAAAGGTTTCATCGAAAGCAATGTACCTGCTCCCCAAATTATAAAGAGAATTTAGCAAAGAGAAAGCTTTTATTTGAAGTACGAAATGAATTAAAATAATGAAAATATTTATATTTTTTCTATAGCTAAATTTATTGCACTGCTTATTGTAGTTATTAAAAGGTTTCATCGAAAGCAACGTACCTGCTCCCCAAATTATAAAGAGAATTTAGCAAAGGGAAAGCTTTTATTTGAAGTACGAAATGAATTAAAATAATGAAAATATTTATATTTTTCTATAGCTACATTTATTGCACTGCTTAATGTAGTCATTCACCAAATTTTTCACCGGAAGCAATGTTCCTGCTCCCTAAATTATAAAGAGAATATAACAAAGGGAAGCCTTCCATGTGAACTACGAGATGAATTAAAATAATGAAAATATTTATATTTGTTGTATAGCTACATTTATTGCACTGCTTATCCTAGTCATTAGAATTTAACAAAGCTTACATGTGAACTACGAGATGAATTAAAATAATGAAAACATACTGAAAAATAGCAAGAAAATGTGAGAAAAATGTACATTGGAAATGTTCGATCCTCAATACCGATCTTCCCAAAGCATCTCGGAGAGGAATCAGCTAGGAAGCGTCCCATAAAAGGAAAAAGAAACTGGCAGTTCCTCTTAATCTGTGTAATCGCGGAAAATCTACGATCGTGCGCGTGTAGTGCGTCATTTCCATCGTCGTACGTTCAGCGGCAGGGAAAAGAGGTAGAAAAAAGAAAGAGGACAAGGAAACGGTAGAGGTATCCAGCAAGCGCACCGCTCTGGAACAGAGTCCGTGGAAAAAAAGAACCCGGGATCTGAATACAATCGTGAGACATTAAGGCCGGCCGAGTGCAACATCCGCGGCCCGCAGAACCCCGCTTATTCGCTCGCTCGTTTTGCTCGCTTCTGTATACACACGCTTTATTCGCTCGCTCTCGCAGGGCCGTGCGTGCGTGGGTGCGCGTCGCGTATCACGATAGAGATAGGGAGACGGGGTGAGACCATTTAAGGGCATCCAACGTGCCACCAAAAACGGATAGGTGGCGTGCACCGTAGGGAAAGCCTTCCTGGTGAAATCGTAAATCTCGTTTCCGCGGCGGCAGCGGTAATGGCCGGTTCCCCTCGCGCCGCCGGGAAATTCTTCCTCGTTCTATTCACTGTTTTCCGTTTTCCACGACCAACGCGGGCAAGAAACTCATCCGCGTATCGTTGTAACGGATGTTCAAACAACCGCGTTTCATTGGCACGACCTCTAGTCGATTCTGGTGTAACCCTTAAACGAAAAACTCTTGGTGCAACTTTTATTTGAACGGGTTCCATGGAAATCACCGACACTAATTAAATTCGTTAGCGGTCAAATTTGTTGTCCATCAAATTCGTTGGCGGTTAAACCTGGAGTCGATGAAACGTTGTCGGTGAAAACTGTGTCGGTGATTTCCATGGGACCCATTTGAGCACCTGTGACTGCGACAATATGTAAGATATTTTCATAATTTTCCAAAGATATTCCAATGATTTTACATTATATTTTGCATTAACTAATAATTGCAACCGAATTCAGCTTCATCTATCTCGCAAGAGGATCGCACCTGTCGAATTTACCCTACAGCTCGACAATTACAAAGCCTACTTGCCGGTGACACCGAGCAGAATCCTCATCACGGCGAACGTGCCAATTGAAGAAGCCGGCCCCATCATCGAGCGCATCAGCTAAAAAAAGGTGTAATTCAATCCATCGCGCTTTGGAACAGTGGGCGATGGGGTTGGGGGTGTCTCCGTTGGCTGAAGACAATCGTCAGGTTTCTCGAAGCCGATCGATCTTCCGGCGTGCACATTTTTCTCGACGTACACGTTCCCTTCTTGGCTGCCGGTGTCGCTCGTGTGAGAAACGGGAGGGATGGTTGGCCAGGGGGTGTGCGGGCGGTATGGTAGTAGTACGAGTAGCGGCAGGTATGAGGAGAAACGATGAAGAGGAGGATGAGGTGGTGCACGACTGGCGCGGAGCTAATCTCTGGCCGGAGCTAGCAGAGCTGAAGTAACGGAATGAAAAGGAGAGAGAGTAGTAGGCATGCCGAGTGGATGTATCGGCAATAATCGTTGGCCGGGCCTCTCTCGTTGGCTCTCTTGCTCTCTCGAGTGGGCGACGGCAAGAGAGCGAGAGGTGTACAAGGGACTTTGTGAATAGACGAGCGTGCCGGGGGGATGTAGATACGCCATGCTCGACGACGCCGGGGCGTGCGATTCGACGAACGGGATGCTCCTTTGTCTTTCGGCTCGTTTCGTTTCGAAGCGAACCGGTAACCACCCTCTCTCGCGCGCGCACAGAGCCGGAGAGACTCTCTTTTGAGAGGCTGGCTGACTAGAATCGCAGCGCGCCGCGGCGCCTGGGCAAAGTCGGTGCCGCGGTTTACACCGGTGTGGTAGGCAGAGAGGGTTGCAGGGGGTTGAAGCGGGGGCTCCGGCCAACCCCCAGGAGGCGGACGGGTGGACAGAAGGGGGCCCGGCTCGACGAGCACGCCTGATTCAGACAATTATTGTCGATTCGCGCTTGGAAATCCATCCAGCCGACGCCAGCAGCTTTTTCACTCTCGTGGAGCCGACCGACGGGCTTGATCTTCATCCCCTTCAAACGACCAACCCCTCCGGACACCCTCCCCACCGCCTCTCCCTCCTTCCTTTTTCCAACACAACGACGACGCGGTGACGTTTTTCGAGTTATCGCGCCGACTTCGCGCGCTACGCGCTCTTCAGAGGCGCTCTGATTTCCTAATAGGGGCTGCTTCTGATTTCTTCGGTGGGGAGAGTGGGTTCTTTTATTGATTCGAGCTGCTGAAACTAGTGCGATCGTCTCTCTTGAGTTGTTTAAATTATTTAACCAAGAAAATGCTACACCTGATCGTCTGGTTAGAAAGAAACATGGCTGCGATTACACTGCGAATCTTTGCGCAAAATAAAAATTGCCTGCATGGATTAACAATTACTTTTACGATGCATTTTTACAGGCGAAAGGATAGAGTTCCTTAACACGAAATATTAGACGAGGTCCAATCGCCGGCCACACAAGAGGAGCTACTTTAATTAGTAAATGATGGTAATAAAGGGCGAGCGAAAGGATCCCCGGGGCTAATTATCCGAGAAGGATTTTTAGGGACCACCCACCGAGCATCCTTGATAAATCACCGCGTCACCCGAGCCCGGACGTGGATAAGGAGGTTCGAATAAGAATAAAGTGTCCTCTAGACGCGGCCGGGCCCGCGTGTCTCGCATTGTGGATTCCAGTCACGTGTCCTATCGGAAATTAGAGCCGCGTCAAGTCGAGCGAGCCTGGGATCCCAACCCCCTGCACGCCACCCCTGAACTGACTCCGAAGTTACGGGGTTGCGAACGACCACTTGGTCGGAGAGACGGGAACACCTCTTCCGCGCCGGTTATACGATCCAGATCGGTTTTCTCGGGCCGGGCCGTCTTGCGCTTACTGAATGAACCCTCTCCGGGACCTCGAAGAGGGCTCCATCCCTCTAAACCGCTTCCTGTAAATCTTCCTCCGGGTAAACGTTTTATCGATCACCGGGCTGTTGCGGGTTCCACTTTTTCCGCTGCGAGTACCGCTTCTTATTTCAATATTTCTCTTCGTAACTTAACCCCTTTCATCCCCCAGAATCCCTGGCTAGAAAATTTGCTGGCGTTTGCTGTCTTTAATGGCCTTCTTTATGCTAGATCATTCTACTATCTCATATGTTAGGTTAATGTAAAAATAATGGGCAGTCACCAACGGCAACTGTGAACTAACCTTCAGCTAGACCATCATTTTTTTTTATTCAATAGCTTGCTTCAAAATGACGTTCCAAAGACGTTTTAAACTAATGATTTTTTACCTTTTGTTTCAGGTAAGTTGCGACGATCAATCCTTACATTTTCTGGGATAATTCGGTATCGATACGAGAGGTCCGCGTGAGTACGATTTCTCCCCTAAATCTGACAATTAGCTGTAGGGGTCAGTTAATAAATTGCGATCGCGGCCGATAAGTCACGAACTACCCCAGTGCCAAGAAAAAAAAACAAAAGGGATCGCCCGGTGAAAATGAGAAAGTGGCCGGCTGGATCGAAAAAGCATCGGACAGGACATCGGCTCGTTCTTCACAGGGTTTCAGGGGAATCCGCCTTAAGAAATCGTTCCGTCCCTTATCACCATAGAGCAGGAATCCTTCTGGTGCAGCCGCGCTCGATCATCGCCCGGAGAGAACACCGGGCCAGACAGTTCGAGCGATTTGTAACGCCATAGAATGTAACGGGGGGTTTGGTCGCGCGTGGGTGGCCGTTGGGGGTTGGTTACAGGCGACGATGCTCGATTTATCACGGCGCCGTGAAAATAATAGCGAAATATAAGTGACGGAAAATAGAAAAATGAAGAACCCCGCTGGAATTGATTCCGATGATCTATCTCTCGTCTTTGCGCCTGATCGTGGCTTACAGCGCGAGTCTGCTGAAAAATCGCTTGGACTTCTTCCGCTTTACTCTTTTCATTCAATCTGTCTTTCTTGCAAGAAAATATTATAATTACTATCATAATTACAATACTTACCTGGCGTAGAGGTTACCGAGATCACGAAGGCGGTTCCTCCAGGGTGAGGCTCTTAGGTTGAGCTGACACTTGCGAATATCCCTAATGAGGATATCTCGGACGTACTATTATAATTACGGTACAAAATTCATTTTGGACGTTCACACATCCGAGAAACAAGACGATAAAAGAGCCTAACTTGAGTAACAAAAGTCCTAGAAAATACTACCCCTAAATTTTAACGCGCTTCACCAGAAGTCCATGGTGTATGTCCCGACGAATTCCAAGTTATCAGACGTTTCCCATCAAGCATCCCCTCGCGTTCACCGCCCCATCAGGTCAAAAGCCGAAGGGTCCTGGTGCCGGACCCGAAAATCAGTGTCGATCCTCGAGGATGCTCTGGAGGACCGCAGAGCGTCGCGGCGCGGCGTCTGAATCGTCGAGAGACGTCCAGGCTGCGGCCGGGAGTTGAAGAGAGAGGGAATGATGGGCGAAAGAGGAGCAGAAGCGTAGTACCACCCAGGAACCACCGACGCCGCCGCCCACTCGTGTGGAAAAATGATAGCAGCGTACTGACTGAGTGCCCGTGCTTCTATCCCCCTTGCCACCCCCTGCTCCACACCCCTTTCCAAGCCCCTACGGGGGTGGCTGAGGGTGGACTGCAGGGCTGGCGTGGGTGGAGAAACGCGGGGGAACGGGAACCGAGGGGGGGGTGAAGGGGAGACGAGATGCCTGCTCCCGATTCCCTTATCGCCGCGGCACAGTTGTGTGTGCCTTTATGAAGATCTGTCAAACTCTCCCTCTCCCTCGTGCCAACGTGCACCCCTTCGCGCTTCGTCTCTCTTACGCCTTCCGACCACCGCGCCACCAACGCTATTCTCCTCCCTCTCTCTTTTGCTCTCCCCCTCTCTCTCTCCCTCTCGCGGGTGTTGCGGACCTAGGTGTAATGACGTATCGCGTATCTAGCGCACGTCGAAGCCAAACTCCGTTTCTCTGACCCCCTCTTCTCCTCTGCTCCTTTCACTTATCTGCCGCGAAGTTTTCTCGCGTTTTGTCTCAACGTCCCCGATCACCAATTTTGAGTCTCCGACCCTGGCCCTCGAGTTAACCCATCGTCCTACGGTTCTTATGGCAGACACAACGGTTGTTTTAAACTTCCAGACAAAGTGAGAACAGAAGAAACCACATCCCAAAACCAGCAGAGACAGGAGGGAACGTCACAAGGTTAATCCTGGAAGAGCCAGAGAAAAGGAAACCACTTAATCCGAAATATTCAAACCACTCTGAAATCCAGTCTTATCTGAACCTAAAGCTCGAAGGGAGTCTTTCGCAGTCCCCAAAACACTCGACAAAGCCGTAACAGCCCGGTGTCAAGCCACCCCTGAAACATTTAGGCGACCCCGAGATGGTGTCGTCAAAACCATCGCTCAGAGGGTTCGCCATCAGTCATTCGACGTTCCTCCAGCACTTGCCGGCGTCATAATCCGGTCGAAAGATTCTGCTCGGCTCGAACAGAGCGCAAACAGGAAACCGTTATCGTTGGTCGATCTGTCGTCGGTATATAGCGGCGGTGGTGGCAACCCTTACAGTCGAAAGGAGGATGACGCGTTCTTTGCGGATAGGTCGGGGGATGCGGAATCTTCTGCCACCCCCGTTCGGAAGGGGTATATATCGACAGATTAGGCGACGACTTGGGGACTCGGTTCTTGGCAGAAGTTCGCATTATCGTGGTTCGGATTCATTGATTCCAGGGAGCGTCGCGCGGATGGGGTGCCGGAGACACAGAACTTGCCGCCATTACGGACCCCGTTATCTGAGCATTTGAATGAGACTGCCGATGTCCTACGACGTGTGATATCGACACTCTACTTTCAGCTAGTTACCGATAGCTTCTCCGAGGGTAATTCGCCGCGGCTGATGCCCGAGATTCGATCCCGATACCAAGTTACCCTCTTTGATGACGCGCCACAAATTATTTACACGAGCTCGTGGCGAAATTTCTTGTTGGAATTTATTTGCGACTTGGACTTCGACGCTTCGCGGACGTTCTCGAAGAGCTTACATTTTTTTCATCTTTGAATGTTTATTTTTATCGTGAAAGTGAATCAATCCCTTGTCGTAACAGTTTCTTTGCAGTTACAGTGACTAAAATGTCTTTATCTCCAAAAATATTGTAGAAGAGAAAAGTTATACTTTCTGTATGGCTACATATATTTTAATGCTTAAACATTGATTATAAAGGAATTTTTTTTTATTAAGCTTACCCAGGCCCCAAAAATGGGGTCTATACAGCTGAACCTAAATCGCATTATTTTACATAGTTTGAGTTACAGAAGTTACACATTTTTCCAGAGTTTTACGGTTTCTGTATCAGTTAGCAGACTGTTTAGCATGTCAGGTTATATGCGCAGATTGCATTCTTTCAAAAACGTAAAGATACGCAAACACGCCCTGATATTAGGTTTGGAAAAAAACATGTCGGCTTTGAGGGGTAGAAAGAACCGCATCCTGCGTAGATCATCAGTTAGTCTAGTTCTGTAAGCATCAAATAGGCAACATTGCCATATGACGTGGTCTAAGTCCTCCACTTCATGGCCACACTTACAGTTGGTATAGTTGACAATACCCACCCGGAACAGTGAAGCAGCCAAGTTGTAGTGATTGGCCCTGATGCGATTAACGATGGTAACAAAATCCCTCTTAAGTCTTTCAAAGTTTTTATTAACAAACCAAGGGGTTCGATTAGAATTATAAAAACGCTCAAAGAAGATTTTGCCCTTGGATGAACCCTGAACAGCGATTGTATTATTGGTTCGGTGGTATGCCTCTATTTGGGACAGACATGATGTGTCGGAGAAGGGAACATACTCTACGTCAATGTGTAAACAATAAAGGAATTCATTATAAAAATGATATTTGCTTGGAACTTCTTCGCGAGCGTGACTCGTTAATACACGGCAACGGATGGATCATAAACATGTTTGAAGATTGACTTAAAATTTTAAAATGATGGAAACGATTAAGGATAATTCATTCAAAACGAATACGACAAACAATTTAAGAAGTTAAAGAACTTATTGAAATGTCCATGCCAAACAACATATAAAAATAGTAGTTGATATACAGGGGCGGACACGCTCGCGAAAGCATTTAAATGCCAAAATTTCCCTAGACCATAAACGGGTCGTTAGCCAGATGACCAGTTAATAACAGCGTGTCCCCCATTCCAGGCTCGCAAAGAAGCGTATCCATCAGCGCTACCAATCCCCGGGAACGGCAACAAAGTCTCCGAAACGACCCCGACCCACCGCGTTAAACAAGAAAACAAATTGGAAGCGGAGTCGAGGGGGGCACATAAACTCCCCCAAACACTTCATTAAAGACCGTAGGGTCCGCGAGGGGTCCTGAAACGAGCTGGCGAGCCCCACCCAGTCAGGTCCCATCGAGTCGTATTATATAATTAGCCGGTGGAAAGGGGTAGGAGGAGGGGAGCCGAGAAATCCAGAGGAATTCGTTCACGGGGCCCCGGTTTCACCGCGGGCCCCCCACCTATCGAAGTTCTGGCCCCAGTGCCCTGGGGCCTTAATCCTCGGTTGTCTGACGGGGAGCAGAGTAGAGAGGAAGAAGAGGGAGCTTGAAGATTTCACGATCGCTAATGAGATTCCGAGTGTCAAAACTCCGGCGGGCCCCGATCTGCCCCCTTCTTTTTCGGAGGGGCACAGGTCCGCTCGCGCACACGTACAATGTGCCCACCAAATAACGGATCGTGGCGAGTAGATGGCACTGATAAAGGTGTCCCGAGGTGGCCTGCCCGAGGAACAGGTATAACCTGCGTCCCCCCTCTTCGTCGTTTCTCCTCGAACCCGTTCCCCGGGAACCTTAGAACAGGGGGGCAAAGCGAGGGACGAGGAGGAGGGGCACACACCGAGAGGTGACCGGCGGAAAAGAGGCGGACGAGGAGGCGGAGGAGGACGAGGCCAGAAAAGATAAAGAGAGGACTAAAGAGCGGAGATTAGCGCTAATGCACCATCGAGGGAATGGGATGGTACGGGGGCGAGGTCCGTCGTATCTCTCATATTTCAGACCCCCGTGACGTTCTACGAGATACCGAATCATTCCCACCTAGAGTCGACCGTGTATTTTTAGACAGTCTCTTTTCTTTCGGGCTCCCAGCCGCGGTCTTCCTGGTCGAGAGAGCTGCACCGTTTTTGGACGGTTCGCGAGAGAATCAGACGTGTTAGCCCGCTGGGAACCCTTAAAAATTCCGAATCTTGTCCCCGAACCTTTCGAAAGCACGGAAAGATGAAATGGTAATCGTTCATTCGCGACCGTGATAACTGAAATTGAAAGAGATCAATTTCTATTGAACTTCGCTTCCTCGAAGCTAGGTCTGTAAAAATTGGAATTTGCATAAACATCTGCAGTCTAGTTGCTACACCTGCCTTATGATCCCATTCCGCAAATACATGCGCATTATCACGTGAATTTGCATGACCGATTAAGCCAATGACAAGTTGCATTTATAATCGAATAACTGAATCGGATTTGCATGGAGAAACGGTGCTAATAATATTGCAGTCTAGCTGCAGCTTTGTGTAATTGCCGCAAAAATTCTTTCCTGCAATACCTGTATGAATCGGCTGAAATGCAACGTGAACGAAAAGATCGACGACATTTGAATACCGTGTGGTTTAATCAGTCCCGGAGTAAGAAGCGTGCAGCATGCAACTTCATCGAGTTTCTGTTTCTTTTTCTACGGCACCGGGGGGAATCACGGATTTGCGTAAATACCATCGGTCTAATTATTGGTGGTTGTTACGTAGTCGAAATGTTGGAAATATCACGTCGCGGCAAGATGTCCGCGTTCGCCGGCCGGCCTGTAAATCGTCCTGCATAAACGTGCGCAGAAATTAACGACGCTTTCAGCGAATCGTTATCCACTCCCGCTGTCTGCACTATGTTTTATAGCATTACAAACTTCGGGACCGGGCATTATCGCGGAACGTTCGATATCTTTGTACTTTGTATTTCCCAATCAATCGTCGGCGGACCGCGTCGATCAATTTTCCGGTAAACAATTCTTTTCGCGTTTCACGTGCACGCGAAACTAGTCGGGCTTTAATCCCCCGCCTCGCCGAACCAAAAATGTTCGAACCAACCATACTCTCCAATAATCTTCCGTAAAAAAATAAAATTGTAAAAATAAAAGAATTTAATTAAGAGAGGGATTCAATTAACATCTGCCTGTTAGAACTAATAAAAAATCCTCAGTCTAATCATGACATATTTTATGATTAGCAACAGTGAAAATTCAAGAATTTATTCAAGAAATGAATATTTCAAGAAAATTTTTTATGATGTCAAGAAGTATCCATGAACATTATTTTGCATTTCCAAAAGAACTTAAGAAAACTGCTTAGCTGAACAAAAAAGCATGGTACGAGAATAAAATAAAAATGGATTGCAGAGTGGAAAGAAAATTGCTCGTTGGAAAGCATGATAAATATGGTTGTGTGTTGAGAACTGTTTTTAAGAAGTTCCCGGCGTTGTTTCGCAAATTTCCGCCGTTTTCAGGAGAAGGTTATCCGCGATCGATCCCGAACAGTTTCTGCCGGCTTGCGATTTTTACGGGGGATAATTTTCCCAACGATCTGCCGATGCAGAAGACTTGTAAATCACCCGGCGCGCGGTTGCACGGGATACATACCGGCTTGCTCGCCGATATTTATCTCGTAGAAACCGAGGAGAAGCTTATTAGACTCGGATCCATGTACCTTAACAGACGTTCCTTATCTCAGGTGTCGACGCCTCACGCGGAAAAGGTTAACGTCGAGACAAACGTTAACCTCCGATTTACGGTCCTGCACTTTTCGCCGATAAATAGCGCCGCGTGCACGCGCGCGATCGCACGCCTATCGCGCTTGCAATTAGGATCGACCCGAGGGAGCACACATGCGCTTGCGAAATTACACTTCTTCCTTTTTTTTACTGAAATGACCGATCGTCGGGTCGCCCTTTCCAATATGCGACGAAATCACGTTCGCCTCGATTCGTTCTACTCTGATTCGTTACCATTTTTTTAGCTCAATTACTCATTGTTTATTGGTATCTAAAATCAAAATAACGCGTTTGCCAGAGAACCAAAAAAACTATCACCCATATAATAGTTATTCTTCAATTACCTAACTTAACTTAAAACTTTAGGATATTATGAATTTTTTATTCGCGGCGCAAAGGTTCGATCATTTTTCTACACAACAAATAGCTATGTTTGTAAGAATACTAAAAATCGAACCTTTGCGCCGCGAATAAAACATTCATAATATCCTAAAGATAAATTACGATCGATAATTAATTAATTATTTAACTTGAAACTGTCTGTTATTTACCTCTATACGTAAGAAGCCTAATAAAATCGTTCTGATATAATACAAAAAAATAACTTTTATCCGCAATTACACGATTCTTGAACGAAATTCTACTCTGTTTGCCAGTCTGTTACATCACTTACAATCACTTTACGCTCGCCTGATACACCACCGTAGTTTCTCACGTTTTGTAGCCTAATATTACCGTAAAAAAACCGTTCTCAGTCGATCGTTATCATAATCAACGCTCTGATTCGTTGACTGCTTTCATCGTTATAAACTCTACGCGCACAGGAATTACTAAAATAATTTTTATGTATATTTTTATAGACCGGTACTAGATCGAGTGCCAACGAATATCATTCTAGTACTTTGTGAATAAAATTGGAGTATTAATGGAACAATTAGATGCAATTGTGATAACCTTGGACGGAATAAATTTTTCATTATTGTTCAAAAAACATTGAAGTTGTGAAAAGATGTTGCATTAAGACTTAGAGAAACAAGGTTGCTCAGTTACTATTTACAATTCTTTATCTGGGTACACTAACTCGGAAAGTTTATTTCTAACATCCACGCCACTTCTACCCGACACACAGTGGGCTGGATCCAAAATTTTAGTGGCATTTTAGTATAAAAATTCTATCTTTTTAATACCGTGAAAATTTTTTTTAAATTATTTTTTTTCATTATTTTAAAAATTAACCTTAACAATTTGTAGGTATATGTGTATTTGTAATCTAAAGAGTTTCTTAGAAACATGTCTTAATAACTGGATACCGAACGCATGCGAAATAACCTGACGTTACTAACTTTAAACGTTAATAACTCAGAGCGGTGGACGAGATTTTTACACATTATGTAAAGGAAAGTGTCTTGAACACATTGTGAGTTGTCCAAAGGCGAGTTCTAACGGGTATAAAAAGATATTGCTTGTTAATTGTAAAATTTTTGACAATTTTTCTGTCCTACATTGAACAATAAATTTTTAATACGTTGCATATATTTCTAACTGCAATTATAGTTTCTTAACAGAAAATAATGCTCTTTATTATAGAAAAAAAACGGGGCTGAAATCTTGAACAGGATCGTGAAAATATCACGAAAAAGAAAGGACATTCTTCGGGTGTCAAACGTAGATTCTAAAACGTTCGACTTTAAAAGCTTGGTACAACTACAATTTTTATTTAATTTTATTAATTCTTCCATTTTTGAGGTCAGCGGACATTCAAAAGACAATACTAACTGATTATACATCGATATGTGAAAGTTCATTTCCTAGCGAAATGTCACTAAAATTTTCGATCCAGCCCACTTTGTGACGCAACGCCCCTAATTATCGCTGCGCGTTGTCGAACAACACTAATCGAGATCGACCGAGGGCCCATCCCCGTTTGGCGGCAGCTAATATCGGCTCATAAAAAAAATCATGTTATCCGTTCACGCGTGCTGGCTTACACGGTGCATCCGTTTTGCCAGAGGGTGTGGGAGCAATGTCCAAGCGAGAGGAGAGACAGGGGATGGTTGTCGAGGCGGGGGTGTGTTATGGAGGTGGCACGGGGGTTGGGGGACGTCGAGTGGAAACGAAACAGAGTCTCGGTACGAGCGTCAGCAGCCAATTCACGGTGGCAGATAACATCGAATATTTTTCGAGCGAATGTTAACGAAAAACAAACGGAAAAAAAGGAAGAAGAGAAAGAGAGAGAGAGAAAGGGATCGGAAGAGGGTGGAGTGAATAGAGGGGGCGTGGGTGGAGGACACTAAAAGGCCTGGTCCGAACTTTTCGACAATAACCGGCGGCGGGCAGGCGGTTATTGAATTTTTATTGGCGACGACGAGTCAATTTGCGATTAAACCCCCGCGCACACCCCCTAAAGCTGGAGGCTGCAGCCAGGCACGAGTTCGACAGTTTGTTCGAAGGAGGAGAGAGAGAGAGAGATCCTCGGCTCTCGATCCTCTCTTGTCCATCCGGAGAAGGGCAATCCCATCCGCTAATGCGAAACTTCTCTTCCGAGGGATGAAGGAACGGTTGAGGGACACGAAATTATTACGTCCGTCAGGGAAATCCTGCGGATTTCGATGACGGGCCACCGTGTGAACTCCTTTCGATCCGTGATTGCGGGATTTCGACGCTGAAGCGATGATTAGTCTCTGACGTGATACGTCTTCAAGTTGCCGATGGATCTCCAGGAGATTTTGCTCGGAAGAGATGTCTGAAGCAGACTGGAGAATTTTTAAGTGAGTCGCCCCTGGAAGTCAGTTTGAGGAAACCATATAGTGTCTCTCGAATTTTTCTACAATCTCTTTCGTAAGAACGTACTTCTTGAAGAAATCGCAGAGTGACGTAATTAGACTGCGAATGGTTATACAAATGAAAAATGTTCTGCATCGAGTGTATGCAGCAGGTGTAAAATTGATTTCATCCCTTAATGATTTTGTTGCATGAAGGACAACTTGCAACATTCTGAAATATTTCGAATCGTTTTATTGTTCTATATTTCGCCCAGCCAATTTCTGCATAAATGCATTAAGATCCGCAGTCTAGTCGTAATAAATACCTAAGTGTTGTAAAATTTCCGAAAGCATTAATGCCGGGTGAAATTATAATTTACAGTATCGCGTGGAATGTGAAAATTATGATTTCGTGACATTTCCAAAGTTGTGATGCTTGAAGAAATTATAGAGTGTCGTAATAAACAATTAGGTAAGCGTACAATTTCCAAAGACGCAACGGTGAAAGAAACAGCACAGTGTCACGCGAAATATTGAAATAAATATTCCAATCGCTCTACCGTTTCAAACACGTAACCCCCGACGAAATAATATCACTAAAATAAACCGAAACAGAAATCTGAACAGTTACCCACGCCAGGAGGTTGTAAAAACGTTAGAAATAGATCCGGAGAAATCAGTTGGTGTGGAAAAAAAGAGGATCTCAAAGTCGGAGAATTAATTGCATAGAATAACCCGTTAAACGTACAGGCGGCAATATTAATCTCGCACGAAGTTGCAAAAGGATTTCCAGGATCGGCGAGGCCGCAAAAACCGATCGCCGAGAGTTGATTTATCTTGTCTCGTCTCGAACGAACGTATCGATAGGCGTATTCATATATCTCTGCCGGGAAGCGTTATCTCCGCGAAGGAAAGGTATCCCCGAGAGTGGCCGTGTGCGCTCGTTCAAAGTGAAGACGTCCTGCCACGTGTTCGAGGAGGTAGCATATATCCTTTCCGGGCCGCTTAAGGAAACAGGAACGACTCGCGATCGAGAGAACCGGAAGCAGCACGTGCAGACTTAATGGATTCTTCGCGTATGGCACTTACCCACTCGTTGCGTAAGAGGCCACGATTCTCACCTGACTGTTGGGTTAGGGTTACTGTCGGCCCGCCACGTGGTCGTCGAGACAGGGTGGGAAATTTCGCGGTTCGGTCGATGTAATTGCTTCCACGTAACTATTAATGTTTCCTCTCCGAAGGAAAAACTCCTTCAATTATCTCTATTAATTGTGCGACGCGGGGCCATCTGAGTCAAGTGATTAAAGAGCTCTTCACGTTTACGTTGCGAGCGTTTTCATCACACAGTAAATCTAATTATACAATCATCTGGCTATCTGATTAATTTCACCCTCAACCGTCCCTCATTTCACGAACTGAATCTGTGTAGACACAGTGGTAACAGATCGATGAAATAAAAGGTAAACAGTTACTTTTTCGATGATCTTTTATTCAAATTAATGAGTTTTTTTATTAGAAAATCGCATATGAGATTGATTTCAACATAATTACAAAAAACGAAATACGCCACATACAAAACAGAATATAATAATTACAAAATGGAATGTAGTATATTAGAGATACACAGATATTTTAATACAGACATATGATTAGTTGGAACAATATAGACAAAACTTAAACTTTAAGATCACAGCTCTTAAAAAATGATAACATGTAGCTACAAGCTCTGATGTTTGGTTTAGCTGTTAATATTGAGACATCCATTGGAAGCTTGAAATTTATTTTGCTGAGTTTATTCATTAATTTGAGCTACACTCAGGATTATCAATAAATCCAATGCGAGCCAGAGAAAAAGCAAGATGATAGTGGTCAGATCTACACCTGTTTATACTGACAATAGTTGAACGGGATAAGTTTAACTGAGAAAACCAAGGAAGTCTATTTTCATTTAAAAATACTGAAAATATGTTTTGCCCTTAAGAAGACCATCAGCCTTTATAGAGGCGAGAGTGTTGTCTAGCATAATTTTGAAGAAAGACTCAAAGCAATCAGTGAAACGAATGTAGGAAATACAAGGATCGCTAAAGGATGAAGGCTCCTTAGCTAAAAGATCAGCTCATTCATTTCCAGCAATCTCAATATGAGTCGGAATCCAATAGACCTTAATAGAACTAAGCACATTATCCTGGATGAAGGAATTGTATTTCTCTTTAATATTGAAGATATAGGGGTGAGATAACATATACATCTCAAGTTTTCTTGTTACGTATTGAACATTTAAAAAATTAAGATCGCCAAATTTCGGGCAAATATACCTACAAGTAACAGAATAGTGTAACTTATTCTGGGAGCACTGTGTCAAATTGACACGAGGAACGGATGAGGGTTTTTTCCCTTGGTCTCTCTCGAGGGGCGTTGGTGAGGGCCCTTTCTTCGATTCACTCACCAACGCCATACTCCCGAGTGTGGCCACTTATGTTCTTGGCATTAGTATGAGTGTTAACTCTCGATTTTTTAATTAACGGATCGGGCAAACGAAAATTCAATGAACGCGTTCTTCAGAGGCATTTTAGCAAATGTAATATATCTAAGAAACAACGAAGAGACTATTTTATCTTTGCGCTCCATTTTGGCGTTAATCATCCGGTAAGATGTTTATAATCGACACAAAAGCGACTCGTGCACGCGAATTGATTTTGGAGAGGATCGATGCCCACCTGTCGTCACAAAAGGGTGGACATGTGTCCGGGGGTCGAAAACTGTGGTATTAACAGGCGTGAGGGATGAACCGCGCCTCGTCGACCTCCTGACACGATCCATCGGGGGTGTTAGATCACTCCTGACGGGATTTCCGGTTGTTTTGCGAGCGACGCGTAGCTCTTCTGCGTGGAAAATCCAGAAAAATCTTCCGCCGTGACAGTATCAGCTCTGCGAAATAATGCACCCTGTCGTATTTTGATGAACACCTGTGCTTCGCGTAGCATTGAACGAAATACATATTTACGGACCAGTTAACCATTTTGGTTATCAAAGAATGCAGAATTACATATTTTAAAATTGTTAAAAGGATTTCATATATTTTCATGTTTTAGTTATTCGGTATAAAGACAGATGGAGATACATGAAATGAATATAAAATGGTGTTTCAAGTAAAGGAGAATAAATAAATAATTTCGTATAATTTGTGAACGAAGAATAATGGATAATTTTGATGGTTTCGTATCGCAGCAATTCGGTCCGAAATCGCGTTCGTACGAGATCCAGGCGGTCGTTAGATCTCGGCGACCTCCGGCCGGCCGATCGTCGATCTTTCCCTCGGCCTTGGCATTTGCGAATAAATGGATCCACTGTCCGCCACGCGGTGTGGAAGGACTTGACGAAAGAGGACGGTCGAAGAAGAAACTAACGCGAGGCGACGGTATGCGACGCGACAACGGAACGAGGGTCCCCGTCGTGATAAGATAAACAGGGCCCGTTATCAGCGGTTGTTTCGCGATACCGGTCGCGCTTACCGCGGAACCGATTGCAGAAGGAGCTCCGAAGACCGTGTAATTGTTCCGTGTAGTGGCGTGAAATGTTGCTCCCGTCGCTCGAACATCGACTCGCCATTAAGCCATTAACCACAGAATGCGTGGCAAAAATGACCGTTCATGGGAGCCCTACAACCGGAAGTCGTGGACAAACGGTAAAAACTTGCCCCTACCACTTAGAAAATTCGATTAAACCGTTTTCTATTTAGATAGCGAGTATATAGTATTTTATTTGATTCCCCTTGAGGGGTTACAAATCCTTGAAAAAAACTCCTTTCTATACACTACTTTTACATTTTAACTTAACCTAACTTACAACTACATTAATCTTAACTTAACTTATAAATGTATACTTATGTACGCAGAGATAGACATGCGAATAAACTTTGCGAATAGAATTGACTCTAAACTATTATCGGTAGAATTTACTGGAATTTACGAAGAGGACGTTGAAAACAAGACCTTAGAATTTGAGGATCCTGTTAAGACGAACATGCACAGTATCAAGACAAAAAGACAATGTAAAAATCGTAGTGTTAATCATTTTTAGATCTTAGGGTGCAATACACTTTCTGGAATGTTTTACACGAATATTGCGGAGTCTAAAATGCCGGAATACAATTGTTCGTTTCGAATTTTCGCTGGAGGTCACATTCCTCGGTAGCCAGCAAGAAGCAGAAGTCAAGAGAGGATGGATTGCCAGATCCCGATCACTGGCCAGTTCAGCAGGACTGAAGAGTCCTCGAGATAGGAAGCGATTCTTAGGGGTTGATCGACGATTTGTCAAAGTCTTTCCGCGTGACGTACGGAGAAGACAGCTTGGACGACAATGCCTCTCCCCGGGCTCGATATTTAACGCTGCACCGCAAAAAGCTCGCCTCGGCTTCAGCCTCCTTCAATGGGGCTTGCAAAAAATCGATCCTCCGATCCGATAGATCTTTTTGTGCATCTATCCTTGTATATTTTTTCTACGGTGCTGTTATTACCCATTCCCTAAATATTATTCATTGATGCGTCCTGTTCGATCAATCGTAGCCAGTGAACTGGAAAACTAGTTTCAATAAACTAAAATCAGAACTGAGATATTTCATTGTTAATTTACAATGATGGACAACCAGATGTCTGGTTCGTCACAGTGGATTGAAATGGTTTCCGAGTGTCAGAGCTTCAGCATGCAAGCACGTATTAAAAATCTCGAAGACCGATCTCTTTCCGCTCGACTCCCTTCGGCTACTGTAACAGCGTTTCGAGGTCGATTAGTCGAGGAGCGCATCAGTCGCGTAGGACAAGGTAGAGAGCCAGTGTTGCAGCGTGCACTTCGTCATCGTCGGGCCGTAGCCCGGAGCCGGGTGCGGTGAAAAAGAGCCGGACACTTTTTATCGTGGCTCGCAATTATGATTAGCTACCACGCGCAGCGGGAGACGCGTCGCGACGCCGATTAGGGCAGAGTTCGCCTCGTCAAAACCGCCCCACGGAACAAATGGTCGCTTTACGCCATCCCCCGAGTGGTGAGCAGCTCGCGGAAGAGCTGCCCCTTCCTCTCTCTCTCTCTCTCGCTCTCTCTTTCTCTCTGTATGTATGTGTTCTCCCTTTGTCTCTCTTTCTCTCGGACTCTCTCCCCTCCTTTTCTCCGTTCTATCTGGAGCACGACGAGGAGGGTAGCGAGCGCGGAGATTACACAAATGAGAAATGACCATCAGGCTATCGGAGAACTTCGGTGCCGGCTGCTAGCCGGGTTTTGCGACATCTGCGAGCGGGGGATGTGCGCGCCGGGACGACTATCGCAGCCAGTGGAGGCTGCGGCGTTTTTAATGCGGAAAGAAGCGGCTCGCGCACCTGGACGCCACGCAACGTCTGGGGACATTTTGATATCGATGTTACCGCTGCCGCTGCGCCGGTGTCCGACCGCGTTATGACCCCGATGAAGAAGAATTATGCCGCGCCGATGCCGCCCGCACAACCCCGCGCCTTATCTTAGAGGATTTAACCTCCGACGCCTGACGTCACGATTTTATGGAAACGACACGTTCAAACTTCTGGCTTATTGTTAGACAGCTCCGCTCTAGGCTACCCAGAACAGCCACCTCATCTTCAATACTGTTGTATATTATTAAATCATAAATGGAAGATTGACATCCTTGCATCTACATATCAATGAATATTTTCTCCTGCTGTCTACAAGAATGTCAGTGCACGAGGATGAAATACTGCTTTGATTGAATCTCATTGATACCTGTCCTCTAACTAGCTGTACCTAGTAGAAATCGCCAATAACTTCTACCTTGGACATCTTCGCTCTAAGCCATCCAGAGCAGCCACCTGATGTTCAATACTGTTGTACATTATTAAATCATAAATGGAAGATTGACATCCTTGCATCTACATATCAATGAATAGTTTCTCCTGCTGTCTACAAGAATGTCAGTGCACGAGGATGAAATACTCCTTTGATTGAATCTCGTTGATACCTGTCCTCTAACTAGTTGTACCTAGTAGGAATCACCAAAAACTTCTAGCTTGGACACCTCCGCTCTAAGCCACCCAGAACAACCACCTGATGTTCAATAGTGTTGTACATTATTAAATCATAGATGGAAGATAGACGTCCTTGCATCTACATATCAATGAGCATTTTCTCCTACTTCCCATAAGAATGTCAGTGCACAGAGATTAAGTACTCCTTCCATTGAATCTCATTGATACCTGTCCTCTAACTAGTTGTACCTAGTAGAAATCGCCAATAATTTCTACCTTGGACACCTCCGCTCTAAGCCACTCAGAGCAGCCACCTGATGTTCAATATTGTTGTATATTATTGAATCATAGATGAAAGATTCTCGTCCTTGCATCTATACATCAATGAACATTTTCTCCTACTTTCCACAAGAATGTCAGTGCACAGGAATGAAGTCCTTTAACTAGCTGTACCTGTTAAAACCCGCTAAAATTTCATTGATAGTAATTCAACGTTCTAAGAACAAGACAATATCGCACTTCCGGATCTCTGGAAGATCTGGCCGGATCATAACCAAAAAGACGGAGTCCAGGTTCGTGTTCGAGCTGGAATCATCTACATTTTCACGAATCAGTGGCCGTGACTCGGACACGAGCGGTCAGCCACGATATTCCCGTCCATCTCCTCGGACAGATGAGAGTAGCAGCAAGATAAAAGGAGGATACGAGAAGTGTAGAACTAAGGAAGACAGAGAAAGAGAGAGAAAGAGAGATCAGGCAGTACTCGAAGAAAGAGAGAGCTAGGGAGAGCTATCTCTCGCGTCGTCTAGACTCGAAGAGCCGTTCCTGGATTTGCTCCCCCGGGACCCTTGCCGAAGAGGGGAGCAGAGGAACAAGAGAGAATCTTGCGAGACAGTGAGACCACTGTTGGATCTGTTTCTCCCCACCAGTTAGTCCAGAGGATCTTAACGAATAAGATAACACGGCGCCAGGGAGCTATCCCCGATCCCTCTTTCTCTCTCTTTCTCTCTCTCTCTCTCTCGCTTTCTCTTCCACTCCTTTGCTTTCAGCGTTTCTCTCTTCTTCAGCATTGCTCTCGTTCGGACTCGGGTGTTCGAGGTACTCGAAGAAGAAACGGTCACCGACACCGCGTCGATGATCCATCCTGGGCCTGTTCAGACGTCTCTCTTGCCACGATTACGCGGAATCTCTTGTCCCCTCAACGCTTCTTCTTCTTCTTCTTCACGCTTCCAGGCCTGAACTGGTCGACGTTGAACAACCGTGTTTAAGCGATGCTGACTTCACCGCGCCACACCGTGGACCCGTCCACCGTGACTCGTCGACGAGCTACCGCGTTATCGAGAACAGCTTGATCTTTATGATGTATTAATTGCTGACGACTAAGTGGGTGGCTGAGGGTTGTCAGACTGCCACCGATTGCAAATCATTGCTGCCCCTTCGGACTGAAACGGCCTGGTGACAGCTGCTTCTGGTCACAGTGCGGGTAATTGGCAGCGTACTTTCTTGAGGAAGACGCCTCGGTACATCTGGACTCTGGGGCACGTCTCTAGACTGTTGAACTCTTCTGAACTCTAGACTTTATGCTCTAGGTTAGACCAAACTCTCCACTCTACGGTTAAAACTCTTTCAATCTTTCCTAAACTCTTGAAACTCTAAGTTACAGAATTTAAATTAGATTTCCATCAGCTTTAGATTTCAGGTTCTCCACTTGTTCTCTAGATTTCAGACTCACGTTCTACTAACTCTACATCCCAGATCTAGATAGACTAAACTCTCGTAGACGCCGGCTCCTAGATCACAGTAATTATGATAGCCAAAGATAAGTTATGTATTCATTGTCTTGGTTCATCCATTGGGGTTCAACATTTTTAGATTTTATATAATTTTTTTTTATTGAGCCACTGAAACCTATTATAGGTTTATTTCGGCTTGAACAATATTTTTTTAACAGTAGTCTTACAGTTAGTGTACGATGACAGAATTAATAATCTCTAGAGATGAAGATTGCAGTCGCATAAAAACTGAAAAATATATTCACAAGATTTAACATTAGGTTTAGCAAAGAAAATGTCCGCTTTTAATGGTAGGAAAAACTTAATTTTACACAACTTATTAACGAATTTAATTCTGTGAGACTCATAAAGACGACACTGCCATAAAACATGATCTAAGTCCTCGGAGCTATAACTACACTTAGAACTAGGATCACTGACAATGTTTATTCGATGCAGAGAAGTAGCGAGATTGTAATGATTGGCCGTGATACGGTTTACCGTTGTTTATTGTTATTGGTATATTGTTTACAACCTGTTAAAATTCGTATTACAGTAATCCGCCTATTAAGGTCCGTAGTTCATGAAAGATTTCATTGACAAAGTAGGTACTTCGATAAATGCTCTACTTCCAAAACATGCGGGTCAAATCGGTAAAATCAGAGGCTCAGAGAATCGACGACAATTACACTGTACAAGTTCGGCGCGCCGTATATTATCAGAATCAGTAAGAAACTAATTAACCGGTAGCCCGAAGTGACCGCAGCAGTCCGCGCGATCATAAATCATTTGCGGCCGGTCTAATTAAAAAGGAGTTCAACAGGCGCAAGTTCGACTGGTTCTCTGCGACGAACCTGCGCGAGGTGGTTGTCGTCGATAATTTATTGGCAGGTAATTAGCGATCGCGCGAACGATAATTGTCCGCTTTCGCAATCGTCCCGGAATAATAATCGTCGGCCGTGCTCGCGCGGCGCGGCGGCGTTACGTAACTCTATGCCCGCCGATCCATGCGAAAATCGAAATGATAAATGCCCGACGGCCGATACAGAAAATCGCGTCGATGGGAGAAAGTGCCGAGAGATACGCCTATTGGCCAGCCTGCGGGAGGAACAAATGGGAATGCAATTAAACGTCTCTGTCAATCATCGCGCGCAATTGAAATTATAATTCCCGGCGTGGCTAGTTCCGATTCGTCTCCCGCTGAATAAATCAATCCCTTCACCGAGTTTATATTATATTTATTTATTGCCTCTCGAGCGTTTGCATCGAGGTATATGTAGCCATTAATTAGGGTCATTGCTAAAATATAAACATTAATTCGAACCAATTATCACAGAGTAGAGGAGAACAATTTTTGTGTCACGTCTTGGAACCAGCATTTTAATAGAACAATTTGAAAAATTGAAAGAACGTTGAACCATCTATGTTGCTGAAGTACAAGCATTAAATTTAATTGAATGAAGATCAATTTAAAAATTAGAAGAACGTTGAACCATCTCCATTGTTAAAATACAAGCATTAAATTTCATTAAATGAAGATCAATTTAAGAAATTAAAAGAATCTTGAACCACCTATGTTGCTAAAATA
>CM052343.1:14411283-14433482 GCA_028455595.1 Lasioglossum vierecki
AGATTATTCTGGATCATAAAGATCTTCAGGTTTTTAGAGAAGATTCACCGCTTCTCTTCCTCCACTCTCGACTATCTAATCAACAACTCAAGGTTCACACTTGCCACCAAGGCCACCTTCTAAAGTGTAGGTAGTTGTAGTAAGCCCTCATCAGAAGATGCATAAGGGGTAAGAGATCGTTCGAAAGAGCTGGGGATTTTTGAGGAGATCTCAATTGTCCTGGCGGTGGCGAGAAAAATTAGCGGTTTCGTAGCTGCTAATAGCGGTCTCGCAATTAGACGCGGGTTTTCCGGGCGTCGCGCGTGTGCACGATCGATAAGATGCCGATCGTGCCGGCTTATCGGGCAAGCGGCCGATAAGAGTCGGACCCCGGAGCTGTCGGAGCGAGCGCGGGTCGGCCGCGATACGCGGATTATCCGCACGGCTCGTTTATTCCCGCGTTCGCCGTTGCAACGACGACAATCGGCCTATCGAGCCGCTTCGTCGCCCCTAGTAGCTGCTTCCCGGTCGAAATTAGGATCGTTGCTCTGATCCCCACCACCAGAACCGGGGGTTTCACTGGTCCAGATAGTGTCGGAGTACTGTGGATTTTGGTCGGAGCTGGTAGACACACCCTTCGAAGCTGCAAGAAGCGGGTGGACAGCATCGATTGCAGAACATTAGCAACTTCTTGGACCTGCAGCTTGAGGATGCCGAAGACAATTCACTTATGAGTTCTGAATTGCAAGGATCGTAATAATTCAGTTTGTTGAAGACAATTCGTGTGTGAAACTCACCCCTTAATTTAGTGATGCTGTGAGGATTCACGAAGGACCTTGAAAACACGGATGCTTGAATTTATAAATCCGGAAACATAGAACGCGATTTATTTGCATATGTGGAACTCGCCTTTAGTTCTTGAAACTTGTGGAAGGTAAAAGAGGGTTGAATTTTTTACCACTAACGTCCAACGAACTGAAGGGAATAGGAAGGATCGAAGATGATTCATGAATGAATTGGATTTATTTTTTGATCTTGAAAATAATTAAAAAAATAAAACAAGAAATCGTAGAAGACAAATCGATCTCAAGATCGGGCGTAATCTGAAAAATCGAGAGGCACTGACGCAATCGATTCGGAGATAGACCACTATCACTATCGTTTTAACACGTTGACACTCGTGGAACACCGGTAAGGATAAATTGCATTCTAGCCGGTCGTGCTTCCACCAATTAGAATTAGCTCACGATAGATCACGTCATGTAGCGATACTTAATGAATATTGATCGATGCGATCGAGATAAGGATAACGCGTGATGGAAATCCACGGGAGTATCGCGTAATTTGTCGGATCCTAATGAGCAACATTGAAACATAGGAGCCGACCTGAGTAAAGGGAACAAAGCTGAAAAGATAGGGAGATAAGAAAATCGCGGGGTATCTTCGATCGATCGAGGCAGAAGAAGCGGCCGATTACAGCGGCGGTTCGATCGAGAAAGATCGGCTGATTAATCGAGATCGTTATCGATCGTTCGCAGACGAATCGGAGACGAGTCTCGGAGTTTATACAGAAAATACTGTGGAATCGGGATCGATCGGTTGGAAGATCGATGCAACTATCCAGGATCGCAATCGGGGCCCGCGATCACGATCGACGTTACGACCTGCGACGAGCTCGTGACGATAACGTGACAAGGCTATTGCGGCTGGATCTCGCGAACGTGATCAATCTGATCGACGCCGGATCGGGCCACCTTGAGAACCGAGAGCGTGTCGAGGTTGACTCACCCGAAATCGCGTGCGTATCCGCGGACATACGCCGGTAAATTAAAACGGGACAGAGCACGGTGAGAGCACAGTCAAGACAAAAATACGATGTTGCTTGTCGCGTGTTGTGAATTTATGCGAGCCGAGCAATTCGCGGAAGCTACCGGATCCGCTGACTGAGTGGGAATTGCGAATAGTAATCGCCAGCGATGAGCATACTGTTATGGAGGCAACGCAGAGCCAGCCAGCTCAGGGCGGAAACCACCCTCGCACTGACAAGTAAGTGCATTTCGTTCGGAGACATTTCTAAAATTGACTAGCTGACCCGACAGACGTTGTCCTATCCAAATATCAATAAGTTTGTTTAAACATGTGAACCTGCTACTTGTACCGTTTCAAGAATCATGACTTTTGTAATGTAAATCCATAAATTGAAATAGAAGTAAACTAACTGGCGGATGTTGATAATGTCGACAATGTAAATTCCTAATGAAATATTGATTAAAAGCTGCGACGTTCATTTTTTGTTGTATCGAAATTGATTCAAATAGCATTCTGAGTTTCTCTCTAATTTTCAATTTTTCCGGGCAACCATTCCAATTTTTCTTTCGCTGAAACCTTATTCGGACTATTAAGAACATTTAAAAAAAGAATTTACCAAATCGGTCTAGCCTTCCTCATGTGACGCGCTTACCAACGAACAGCATTTAATTTTTATTTTATATTTATTTGGATTATAAACTTCTAAATTATGTTTGTTCCTATTCTGATAAGGAATACGTTTATGGGGTGGGGTGGGGGTGGGTAAATTTTTTAAGGGGTAAGTTATACGTGTCTCGTGTGATGCAACATAAGTGTACATCTATGTTGTATTGTAGTAAACACTGTTCTGTTATTTATAAACGCCTACGTGTTTAGTTTACGTCAATCGACAAACAAATTGCCAGTTCAAAACAAGAAGTTCCTTTCGATTGCGCTGTCGATTGATTTATATCGCCGTATCGTCCATGCCACTATCTCGTGTAAACTTCGAAATTTCCCACTTACGCACGATTATACCTTCTTACTGTCAAGCGTGATACTTTTTCGAGTTTTAAAAACATCCAACAAACACGTACGAAGACGTAGTTGTTTCGACACCTGTCCGATTCACAGCAGTATTAATTCATTGAATATTACGCGTATCCAATTTTTGGTGTAGAAACGATTAAAATCTTTTCGAAATTATATCGAACTATTCACGAAATAAAATATATTATAATTGATTAATAATAAAATAGAAATATATTTTATTTCGTGAAAAGTTTGATATAATTTCGAGAAGATTTTAATCATTGTAATCGTATACATATAATAATAATAATAATAATAATAATAATAATATATATATTAACAAGGTTCATTGAAAGATCACAAACATTATAAACGCGAACCACGTATTTAAATGATTGAAATCTTGTTATAAATTATTCATTGCGTGAATAATAAAAGAAACGCAAAGATCGAGGGCAAAGGCCACAGTAAAGGGACTGTGTAGCTGTAAATCGGTGAAGAGAGGATCCAGTTCGGATCATTCTCGTGTGATCGATCGCCGCTAGCGAGATTTCGCTGCGCTCGTTCCCCGATTCGACGAGGGTGATCGAAAGCAGGCAAACAGAGAGAAAAAGAGCGGGTTTCGTCGAACGTTAGCCGGTCGCGGCCTCGGAGCGTTAATGGGAGGAGTTCATTAAGATCGCGCGATTACCGGCTTATCGCGGCTAAGCGAGCCTCGTTACTTTGCCGTGACGTCACTTCCTCCCTGTGTCGCCGGCGTCGTCGTGCGTTGCCTCTTTCCGTCCGTGCTTCCAGCTTTCTGCCCGCCTCTTTTGTTCCTCGAATTCGTGCTTGCGCTATTCCTATTGCTATTTGCTCGCCGTTGTCCGTAGATCATCGCCGATCCCCCCAAAGAAATTGCCTCGCACGCTGATCGCAAGCGTGGCAACCAGTCGTGCAATTAACGACGACGGATAAAATTATTTTAGATTCTAATTTATGAAAAGAAAAAAATTGTTAGGGTATCCTTTGAGAGATTGTTTCGTTTTCAATTAGGTGGCGCAATCTATTGCAATTTGTTTCTCGAGAAAATGTAGCGGTCAAACCTTTTTGTTTTTTATGAAAATGATCCACATAGGGATCGAAACGTCAAGATACATTTATAAATAATTGCACATTTGCTGTTCGTGTAAAATTGATCGAACCTTGCGCCGAAATCATAAATTCATAGGTCAAACCTTCGCTGGATTTGTTACTGCATCGTGTATACAAGTCTTAAATATTGGGAAAAATATTATACTAGTCCCCGATAAAATATTAACGAAATGCTTGTGTGATCGCATGGTTTTCCGAAGTAATGTGAGTTCCATAAAATATTGTGCTTCCATTTCACATAGTCTCGGAGGGATTAGAACATTGGAATTTCTGTTGAGACGGAATAGATAATTCGAAATCATAGATCGATGGGATGAATAAATAGAAGACGAAGCAAAGTCCAAAAGATGATAAACCGCGATGAGGCCACGATATCGATCAATGACCAGATCGATGACATCTAACCTACTCGTACATCTAATCGGCGGTGTACGCGCGACTTTATCGGACTTTATCGTTCTTCGTAAGATCATTTCCTTTTCTGATGGCATCGCGATAACAGACTCGATGATTGTAAAAAAAATGGTTGAAGCCTCGTATCTAGGCTTTGGCATCTCTATTTTATATCTACAATCCCGGAGTGATTGCGAGAGGATAAATCCGCGGTGCTTCAATAGAAGTGTTCGGCAAAACATAAGGGTTGAAAGTGCTGTGCTTTTATCGTCTGTAGATTACGAAAGAATTTAAAAATACAAACACTCGATGCGGAGAGAAAACATGGTTCGATAGTGAACCGCCAGAAGCAGAGAACATTCTTGAAACGGTCTCGCGGTCACGGAATTGTCGAAACGTAGTTTGACCAAAGATCAGAGTCGCGAATGAGATTAAACTTCTCTCTGTGTATTGCTATTCTAATGGTGACTCATACATTTTCGGGCAAAATGAAAGAAGAGATTTGTCTGTATAAGTACTTGTGAAAGTTTATTGATTTCTAAAAGATCGGTATACGATGCTTTAGCTTGAAACATGTCACAGATGACATTCTTAGAAAATTTATTTTAAACTTTTTATCAACGTAGACTCGATTCTAAGATAGGTTTTTCAGTAGTGAAAATCGCTAGACAAAAGGTCAAACCAGGCCGCAATTGCCTTCAAAAGTCCTACTTTACCAAGTTTTTATTACCACGTTTTTATTAGCTCGCTTTCTTGTTTGTCTGCTTGTTTGTTTGTTTGTTCGGTACAAATCTTGAGACTTGAAATTAGAAACACAGTTCCGAGCTGTATGACAATGCAATATTCAAAAAAAAATTTTTTAATGAGTCTATCCGTTTAAGAGAAATAACAATTAACTACTTTTACTGTTACATCCCCCGCGATGTCGCGTTCAATTATCCCCACTCCGCGCGACAACGCTCTCTACTATGCGCGCACACTCGAACTCGTCCCCACTCCACGGACCCTCTTCGCCCGACGGAGCTCAGTATATGATAGTACGTCGCCGCGCGATGATCTGTAGCACATCATCGCTTTGTTTACCAAGTGAAATTTCCAAGAAGCTTAGTGAATATACAAAGTATTAATAAAATGTGATACAAGTATTAGCACAAGACTAAAATGCAGAAAATAATTATTCACATAAAAATAAATTTTAAAAAACGGACTAAAAAGTATAAAATACTTTTTCCTAGTCCCATACAGATTCCTAACCTCGTACAGATTGTCCTGAAAATTAGTGATTGTAGATTTTTAGTAGCTATGAAAATACTTGTAAGATTTAAAACGAAAAACGTGAAGCGTATGCAATATATAATTGATGCATTTTACACCCAACGTTTTTCGTTTTAAATCTTACAAGTATTTTCATAGCTATTAAAAATACACAATCACAGATTTTCAAGACTATCTGTACGAGATTAGGAATCTGTATGGGACTCTCAATGTATTTTATACTTTTTAGTCCGCTTTTAAAAACGTGGTATTTTAAAAAATTTATTTTTATTTAAATAATTTACGTTTAATTTGCATTGCTCGGCAGCTTGTAGCTGTCGCAGCTTTATGAACATAGCTACACGCGCAAGTTTATACTTGCAAATAATGCAAATTACTCTGATATGGAATAATGTAAATTACTCCTGGTAAACGTAAAAATAGGAAATTTTGGGGCGGTTGCGGTTTCCGATTGATCTTTTATCTATCCCTTTTGATTACTGAAAAAGCCCATCTTTGAATAATCGGGAAATGAGAAAGCGCATCTCGCACCCTTGCAATCCTGGAAACGAGAGTCTACCCCCTTAAAAATCGAGCAATGGCGGTTGGGCGCGCGAGTTCCATGGCCGATGGTCCCGGTTCGAGCCGTGGTACTCGAAGCCGATGGTTGCCGTGATTTCGAGGACAAGGGAAGAGAAGGCCGAGGAAAGAAGAATGAGGTCAGAAGGAGAGAAGAACGAGAAGGAGACGAAGGAGGAGGAGGTGGCGCGGATGGTTCCACGAAAGGCAAGAACGAAATAAACGATAAGAGGGACGCCGGGTTAACCAACAAGCAAATTAACACGTGGGAGGGTCCGATCGGCAAATGAGATAATTGTGCAACGAGGGGCCCCTGGGGGCTTTCTCCTTTCTCTCTCCCTCCCTCTCTCTGTCTCTCTCTCTCTCTCTCTCTCTCTCTCTCTCTCTCTCTCTCTCTCTCTCACGTACACACACATACACACTCTGGTCCACCCTCTCCTTTGCACGTCGGATCGTTCCAGGACGATTCGTTGCTCTTCGTCCATCTCCTCGCATGAGGTTCGCCATCCACGAGACGATCGGGAGAGAGAGGCGTGTTACCGATGGATGGACCCATCGATGGATCGATCTATCGATCCCCGCACACTCGCAGGAGACCCCTCTTTACCCGCTCCACCGTCCTTCGTGCACCTCGTTGCCATTGAGATTATAGGTGAGCACCGACAGCCACGGGCTTCCAATACTTTGTAAGTTTATTTGCGATCCGGCTGTTCGTATCTTTATTTATGAAATCCTGGCCGGTGGTACAGCCGACGTGCGCACCACTTTGTCCTTCTCTCTTATTCGCTTTCTTAGACTGTTGTGCTCTCGTTCGGGCTATGAAATTAATTATACCGATGACGGAGGGGGTAGCGACGACGTTTCCGATGGATAATGAGACCCGCCGACGCTGATGAGCACCGCCGAGGTCCTCGCAATTTCGGGATTCATAACGAACGATGCGATCTACAGGGTGAGGCGCCATCTAGATTTACGTCATTATTATTACGCATAGCAAACAATGTTTCAGATGAAGTTGAATGGTTTTGAGAGGGGCACATTCTGATGGTACATTTTTTTGTAGGTGAATGTGTAAAGGACATATGAAGGTCATTTATGGTATTTTTTTAAATGGAATCATATATTTTTTATTGCATCAGTTGATGCTCCTTCATATTCTTTACAAAAAGTACTAATCTATTTGTGTAAAAAATCATTAGTTTAGGAGATATTTTAATTATAATTTATTAGGAAATCTCGAATATCGATTCAGAAAGTGTTCTGATGCAAATGGTCGCCACATTGAACCTTAAAAAATTAAATTAAAATATCTCCTAAATTAATGATTTTTTTACACAAATAGATTAATACTTTTTTGTAAAGAATATGAAGAAGCGTCAGCTGTTACGATTAGCGTACGATGTGGAAGCGAAGTTCACGTCATTTACGAAAAGCAAAGAAAGATGTCGAGGAGGAAGTGATTTTTTATAATTATATTCATAACAGATCATTTAATTTCTGTCGTTTACTACTGTTTCTCGGGGATCGGGACACCAGGGAGAATTTTCTCCGTGATCATTGAGCTGACAACAGTAAGAAATAGAAAAATTCACAGTCCAGTAATTATTTCCATAGTTTCTGGAGATGATTGTCCGAACCATTCCTTTACGCGGAGGCTCGCTTCACTCTTCTTTCCGGGGAACGTTTTCCGAATAATATCTCAGCACAATGAACGGTAAAATGAATTCAACGAAATGATGGCCGAAGTTCGATCAATAATTAATAACGAAAGGAGGGAAGGACAGCCAGAAGAGTCTAGGGCCGCGAAAGAAGTCCGATAAACCGAGCCGATATCGTCGCTCCAAACATTTGCCTCGTGATAAGATCCCGTATCTCCTGAGAAAGCAGGGTTTTTATGCCCGAGCACGTTCTCCGTGTCCGTTTCTCCGCGAAAGCACCTACCACCGACGCGACGGTGTGCGAGAGAGACCACCTTAACGATTTACCAACGCGAGAAAGAGAGTGAGTGAGGGCGTGAGGGAGACTAGAGTAGGGAACTACGTCTGGCATGGGCCCACGGTGTTGCTGTAGTACCGGCTTCAGATAGAGATAGCTATTTTTAATGGAAGTTCCTTCGAGTGCTCGAGTGCCGATAGCCGACCGCCTATCTGCCGGCTGATATTTTTAATATCGGAAACGACCAGATGGGGTGGCGGAGGAGAGAGGCTCGAAGATAAGTCTCTCTCTCGGTCGGAGAGCCAGCGATAGCGGGTCGGATCCATGGACGGTGTCTATCTCTTTTCCATCCATTTTTCCCTCGACCATCTATCGGTTGCCTTCGCCCTGGCTTCCACTACTCGGTCCCCGGTTTTTCTCGCGAGATCACGATCTCGGGGATCAACGGGCTTGATCACGCTGACGGCTTGCTACGTCACGATCATTTTTCCTGTTTCGACCGGAACGCTGATCGTCGAGATTCCCAACGCGGGGGTCTTACCGGTAGGGATCTTCCGGGGATGAAGTTACCAGGGTAAACATTGTTTCGGATGGAGCATTAGGAAAATTTATTCTCGAACTAAAATTAAACCAGGCATAACGTTTGAATTCGAGATGTTACGAGAAGATCGTAAAAAATGATTGCACTCTATAATTTACATAAACATAGAAAGGAGATGTTTTTAATCACGTTATTAAAAATCATAATATTCTGAGGATGAAGTTACCAGGGTGAACATTGTTTGGGATGGAGCATTAGGAAAATTTATTCTCTAACTAAAATTAAACCAAGAACGCCGTTTTTATTCGTGATGTTATGAGAAGATCCTAGGAAATGATTGTATTCTAGAATTTGTGTAAAAATCATAGAAAACAGATGTTTTTGGTCACGTCATTAAAAATCATGATCTTCTGGGGATGAAGTTAGCAAGGTAAACATTATTTGGGATGGAACATTGTGAAAATTTATTCTCGAACTAAAATTAAACCAGGAACGACGTTTTCATACGTGATATTATGAGAAGATCGTAGGAAATACTTGCACTCTATAATTTATATGAAAATCATAGAAAAGAGATGTTTTTAGTCACGTCATTAAAAATCATGATCTTCTGGGGATGAAGTTAGCGGGGTGAATATTATTTAAGATGGATCGTTGTGAAAATTTATTCTCGAACTAAAATTAAACCAGGAATAACGTTTTCGTTCGTGATGTTATGAGAAGATCGTAGAAAATGATTGTACTCTATAATTTATATAAAAATCATTGCAAAGAGATGTTTTTGGTCACGTCATTAAAAATCATGATCTTCTGGGGATGAATTTATTAGGGTGAACATTGTTTGGAATGGAGCATTGTGAAAATTTATTCTTGAACTAAACTTAAATCAGGAACGACGTTTTCATTCGTGAAGTTATATAAAGATCGTAAAAAATGATTGTACTCTAGAATTTATATAAACATCATAGAAAAAAGATATTATGAGAAGATCGTAGAAAATGATCGTACTCTACAATTTATATAAAAATCATAGAAAATACATGTTTTTAGTCACGTCATTAAAATCATAAAAGACGAACGTGGCTCGAACCTCGCTAAAAAACGAAAGAGATTGTTTAAAGAACTCCAAAAGAAGGTTTGTATGGTACTATGTGATTTTGTATCGATCACGGGACGATGCGCGGGAAAATTCGAAGAGCCGATGAAACAGCAATTGTCGCTAGCCCCATCAAAGTCCCGTAAACCACTGTATCGCGGATCTAGAGCCAACAACAATTAGCCGGGGGGTCAGAGTTCGTAGCTCGGTGCTTGGCTGCCACGATGGGCGGGTTTGCATCGCATCGAGGGCGATCCGAGTAAACAAATCATAAACGGCCGACGTGGAAGGCATATTCTCGCGAGCGATCTCCTTCTCCTGCGAACCTGTTCCCCCTGTCCCGACCTGATCGCCATACGCTTTTGCGTGAGCGATCGTAGCGAAACAACGTGTACCAAAGAATTTATGGCTGCGGCGACTGTTGCATGCTGATCGTGCTTCGCGTGGTCTGAATAGTGTGTTGGAAAAATAAAAATCCATTTCGCTGTTTCCGAAACAAATCGATATACAAAGAATGGGACGTAACGTCGACTTAAAATCGCTGCATCCTCTATTTCTTGATTAATAAACATTAAATTTTGTACAAATTTTCTTTCTTGTAGAGCGCAATGCAGCGAACGTAGAATTACAATACGATACTATTTATTATATTATATGCATTTATGGCTTTTGAAAATTTTAAAAAACTTTATTACAATTTTTATTTATTTTAGATCTACAAAGACCACTGAGATTAAGATTTCATTTTATTCGACTGTTTAAATTCGTTCACAAAAATTTTACTGAATTTCAAGAAATATTTTATTCTAGAAAGCCTCTGCTACACGATGTTCTTTACGGCTAAAATGATTGGAACGTCGTTAATAATTTTATAGAGGAAGAAGAAAATTTAAATTGATTGTATATCTCCATTTTGGTGTCCGGTCAATCCGTTTTTATTCGTGAAACGTATCGTCTTTCCTCACCGAATTCCACCTTGCTCGATCCTCTCTCTCTTTCTCGCTTTCGTTCCCTCTTGCGCTCTCTGTTTTTCTCTGTTGCGGCGTGTTCTCCATGTTCGGTCCACCTCTTATCCTTCCGCGGGACGAGAACCCGAGATGCCCTCCTACAGATACAAATGGGTACCTATGCCAACGGCGCAACCTGTTATTATACATTCCCCTATACAAACAACGTGTTAATCGGGCCCGCACCCTGGCCGCGCCGCGTACGAGCCTCCCCCCCATCGCGAGCAGGATATCGGATACGCGCCGTGGAAACCGATTTATCGATCGTTCCGCGTGCGCTTCTTCTCCTTCGTGGGCTGGTATCGCGACGGTAAATTGGAATACACACCGACCCTCCCGGTCGTCTCCCCTCACCCCCTCTTGCTTCGATTTCGAACGTCTGAACAGTGTTTCCGAATGTTTTCGACGGTATCTGCCTTCCACTTACTTTTTTCTTCTTATTTTCTAAATGGCTCCGACCGCTATGGTTCTCATTCGCAGACGCACGAATTCTTAATTCCTCATTTCGCGATAAACTTGTTCTGTACAGCTAATTAGTTCTACCATTTGTTCATATGTACAAAAGATATAATACAATAATAAAAAGAATCAAAATATGTTTGACAAGTTATAATATATATCACGATATCACCGCTATTATATTTTATACTGTACGTCAGAACAAAATGCACCAAAAACCAAGTGGCAACACTGTGCACAAATTCCTTCGTAATTAAAATAAATCGGGTGTGTAAAAATCTAAATTTCCATAATACGATGATGAACCGTTAATAAAAAAAAAGAACGAATGCCATAAAATTCCGCCATGAAGTTCCGGGCGAGGAACACGATCCTCGTCGAAGAGAGAAGAAGAAAGCGATAGGAACGAGGAGAAGGATAGGAAGGGAGGGCAGAGAGGGATGCATCCGGCGGTATCTGCATTGCATCGAGGTTGCACGGCGTTCGTGGTCCAGTCTCGATGCACCTGGTGCGCATCGTCTCGATCTCGATTCCGCCCCCCGGGGCCCGACTCCCCCTGCACCCCCCTCCCTATGGTCCGTTCATCTTCAGAATCGCCCATAACCACCGCTACCCTCGTAAGCGTCGATCCCGTGTGGCGAGCGGACTCGAAACGCCCTGAAAATCCACTGTGAACCGTTCGAGGATCGATCTCCGGGTCCTGATCCACCGGCGATAAGCGGCCTGCATGCCGCCACGAAACCCCGGTGCATTATGAAAAGCCTGATGCAGCCCGCTGCAGCCTGATGCACTCTCGCGAGAGCCGCCGCCGGCTGCAACGCGGCGCCGAGACGCCATCGAGCGTCGCACGGTGGTCCCGAATCAGGATTTCGCAGTCCAAAATCAATTCAATCCCAAACAGATTAATAAAACTATCAATAGAGATGTCTACATAATTTTCATGATTTTAAATATTTTCATACATCAAATTATTTCTATGCAAATACAGTGAAATGCACTTCTAAAGAATTCCAGCAACTGCTCTCGTCTTTAAACCCTCGTGCAATGTACGCATTTTCTGTTTTTAGAGATGCCTAAAACATTTTCATATAATATTTTTAAAAAATTTATACGTCATATTTCCTCTATACAAATACGAAGAAATGCATTGTTAAAGAATTAGGGCAACTTTATGCCCTCATCTTCTGTTTGTACAGATTTCAAATAATTTTGAAATTTTTTTGTGCATCATTACGACTAACAAATATAAAGAAATGCAGTGTCAAAGAATTAAGGCAACTTCACACCCTCATCTTCTGTTTGTACAGATTTCAAATAATTTTAATAATTTTGCATTTTTTTGTGCATCATATTACGAATAACAAATATAAAGAAATGCAGTGTTAAAGAATTATGGCAACTTTACACCCTCATCTTGTTTGTATAAATTTCAAATAATTTTAATAATTTTGCATTTTTTTGTGCATCATATTACGACTAACAAATATAAAGAAAAGCACTGTTAAAGAATTAAGGCAACTTTACACCCTCATCTTCTGTTTGTACAAATTTCAAATAATTTTAATAATTTTGCATTTTTTTGTGCATCACATTAAGACTAACAAATACAAAGAAATGTTAAATAATTAGATCAACTTTTTACCGTGGTCTTTAGACTTATACATTTTCCGTTTGTGGTCGCGTTTAAAATCGTTAGGTGCGTTTCTTTTCCATCGAACTTGAAGCCGCCATAGTCCACGATAAATCATGAGACTCGTTTCGGTGGAGGCTGAGCCACTGGAATCGTCTTCCAGAAAAGATACGGAACAGAGAGGTACACATCGGGGGTACAATAGTGAGATACGGTTGCCGCGTCATTACCCCGACGCCGAGCGACGAGGAACACGACGTAGACAACCGACGTCGCGCACTTTGTCAACTTTGTATATCAATCAACCGGGGCCCCGGTAATGCTCCCGGGACATGGCGAACAGTCGATAAAGGACATCGATGCATGAAGCAGAGCAGCCGATGAGCCGAGCGCGGAGATAAACTCGGGGCCAGGTCTCGTGTGCTCGCCGATATCCTCCTCGATTTTGTTTTTCCCATCGAAACTTTCGTGAGTTTCCACTTTTAATCAGCTTCCAATATTTTTAAAAATTGCTTCGTCCCCACGAGCTCTTCGTGAAAATTCACTGTCGCGTACTCGTACACTGTGCTTGATCGTGCTACTTTTTTAAATTCCTTTGAACATTCTGCTTCCACGTATTATTTCGTAATACATTAGAAAGTGAACAATATATACTTCATTAAATTTTATTAGAACATTCTTTAAAGGTGAAATTTTTTTACCATTCTAACATGCGGAATAGAAAGTATCTTATAAAGTAAAATTAATAAGTCAGTGCGTAGCTGATACTAAAATTGAGTTTTCAATTAAATTTAATTAAAAGAGTCGGGCTGAATCCGGCACTAAAATTGATTCCTTCATTAGAAATTGATTAAAAGAATTGGATCGAATCTGACACTAAAATTGATTCCTCCATTAAAAATTGATTAAAAGAATTATATTGAGTCTTACACTAAAACTGACTCCTCCATTAAAATTTGGTTAAAAGAATTAAATTGAATCTGACACTAAAATTGAGTCCTCCATTAAAAATTGATTAAAAGAATTAGATTGAGTCTGACTTTAAAATTGATTCTTCCATTAAAAAATGGTTAAAAGAATTACATCGAATCTGACACTAAAATTGATTCCTCCATTAAAAATTGATTAAAAGAATTAGATTCAGTCTGACTTTAAAATTGATTCTTCCATTAAAAATTGATTAAAAGAATTATATTGAGTTTGACACTAAAATTGACTCCTCCATTAAAAATTGGTTAAAAGAAATTAGATCGAATCTGACACTAAAATTGATTCCTCCATTAAAAATTATTAAAAGAATTATATTGAGTCTGACACTAAAATTGATTCCTCCATTAAAAAATTATTAAACGAATTGGATTGAACCTGGCACTAAAACTGAGGGTACTGAACAAATCATAAAAAAATCAGTCTGAAGCCAACATTACAAACTCAGTGGTAAAATTATTTCTGCGAAGAGTAAATTGTAT
This sequence comes from Lasioglossum vierecki, assembly GCA_028455595.1. Lineage (NCBI taxonomy): Eukaryota > Metazoa > Arthropoda > Insecta > Hymenoptera > Halictidae > Lasioglossum > Lasioglossum vierecki. The sequence continues at coordinate 14,425,580 of CM052343.1, forward strand.
AAATTCCACAGCAGCTCCATCAGTGAAAAGACCCTCGAAAATCCAGTCGACCTCTCAACCGCAACTTGATCGTCTCCCCCGTTCATCGAAAACAGAACGCGTTCGATGCACAGGTTGCAGATCGGCATGGCGTTTCAGAGGGGTGTTTGAACGAGCACAAAGTTCTTCGTCGGGGCCAAAAACGGAGCAATTATCAGCGAACGATAAAACTCGGCGTGCCGTGGCGTCGGGTCCCGTGCGTTTTGAAAACGGTTACGCCGTGGCCGTGTGCGGTTCGAACTCGTTCGCGCACGAAACCGAGCCTGACGTTTCCTGTTCCGCAAAAACCGGGCAATTATCGGTGGGGGTCTGTGAGGGAGGGAGGGAGGGGGTGGGGCTATGTTTGAGATAAGACACAGGCCACAGGGCCGGGGGAGGGGGGCCACCCTCGTCGGCAGGGACCATAAATAAGCCCGCACCGAAATCCTCCGGATCGTTTTAAAATTACCCCGGCAGTTAGCCTAAAAGCAGAAGGAGAACTCCGATCAGATATATCGCGACGCGAGGCCCGGGATAAAGATAACGGGTGGATCCGCGATGCGCAGAGATCGATCGGCCCTGGGTGCCGAGCCTAACCGATGCACACCCCCGAAAACTTTCGCGGGGCGAGAGAGAGAGTGTTTCCAGGATGACGGTGAGCAAGTGGATGGTTCGTGATCAAGGCGGTTCGGGCTTGTATGTGTGTGTGGCTGGTGATAGAGAAAGAGAGAGGGAGAGAGAGAGAGAGAGCTTGTGATGCCTGCTGCCGGCCTGGTGGTGGTTTTAGGGGTGGTTTGGGGCAACGGGAGGGGCTGTTGGTGCCGGCTGGAGGAGCTTATCGCGAAGCGCACGCGGTCGCCACCGCCAGTCACCAGCCGCGGAATTCCGAGGAATTCGAGGGGGTGAGAAAGGGTGCCACCGAGCCCCGACACTCTCCAATGGGGGCCAGGAAGGGGTGGGATGTACACCGTCGTTTAACAGAACCAGCTTTTCTGATTGCGATGAATTTCTTTGCCGGGTGGGAACCGAGCATCGTTGCCGACTCGATAGGGGTTGCGACTATTGGCTGTCGTGTAATAAGGTCCCTCTCATTATTGAAAATATCAGCATGAAAATTTCGAATCAAAGTCGTCGTTGACTTTGCGGATGTATAATGCTAAGAAAAACAAAAGTACGGGATGTAGCATGATCTTGATGAGCCGCAATAAATCTGCGAATACAACTGTGTGACGTTCTTCGTGGCGCGATCTAAAAAAATAAATTGACTCCGGAGGGGGAACAGGATACTTTCCCTACTTAACGATCGTCAAAATTTAAGCGGTCTTATCGTCGATCTACGCTTTCGCCCGTACGGGCACGAGAGCCTGGCCCCGGTTCTGTGTTGGAGCCGCGCGGAATCGCCGGGTATCGGCACACAGCGTATCTCTTCTCTCGCGACCCGGTTCTTTCCCGGCTCTCTCTCTCTCTCTCTCTCCTCTCTCTCTCTTTCTCTCTCTCGCGAAACCGGAGAAATAAGAGAGGGGGAGACGCAACGCTTCCTTATCTCCCGTAACGACTGCTCGTTATTAATCGGCGCGCGCTGTTCGAGATACCGTTCCCTACCGCCACCCCCGCACCCCTCATTGGTCCGCCCTGCCTCCGTCGAACCCCGTGTAATTTCCACTAGTCAGTGTTTCCTGTTCGTCCGTGTGCACCGAACACGCGGGAGAACTTGTTTACTGGTGAGGAAGCATTTTTTCGGGGATGAAAACAGCAATTTCTCTTTCGGGGTTGCTCCGGATTGCTGAAGAAGAAATTCGAGCTCGAATGGTAAAAATTACTGAACATTGTTGGCTAGAGTAATTTTGTACCAGGATTGTTAATGCCAAAGCAAATAGTCTCTCTCGAATAGTTTCAAAATGTTCAGAAATGTTTTTCTTAGATTTGCACGGAGATCAACGGGTCTGTTTATGAAAACTAAAATTAAGTTTTCTTTCCGCATTTTCCGACTCTCTCTCTCTCCGCTTTCTTTCTGTCATTCTGCCACCCTCCAACCCCTAGCACCACCACCATTTCCGTATCGAGTCGCGATACCGGAGAAATCGGCAATGCATGTGCGTCTCGCCTCTCGTATACAGGTTGATTTATTATTTTTATCTCGTCTCGGTTCCTCGCCTGGGCTACCACGAAGGAGGTGTCAGGGGGTGAGGTTGGGATCGCATGAAGATGTCCTGATCGAGGGAGAATCATTGCGTTCAATGAAATTCGAAAGCGGTCGAGGAATTTGTTTCCCTTTAGCTTCGTCCTACCTATCTACGGGGGTTTAAAAATGTGAAACCACAAAATTTTACATCTTTCATGAACAGCATTTGAATCGAGATCTTCCAATCAAACCGTCATGGGAATTCTCGTTTCATTTTCACAGAGAGTAAATACAAAGATCAATCACCTATTTAAGGGTACGGATATTTACTCGAAGATTGAAGGTCCAACATTCGCTAAACGCCTAAATAAGGTGTTTGAATCGTTGGGGAAGCTTATCGCGTAGAGGCAAAGTTCCCACTTGCACTGGTCGCGAAGGAAGCAATTAGGCTCGGTTGGTTTCAGACCGGTTAACGAAGAAAGAACCTCGGGGTGTAGGGGTGTGTGTAGTCGGCAGGAAATACGGGGCGATTCGCGGAAGCTGTAATCGGTGGTGATCGTGTGTGTCGCCTTGCGGGGGTGGTTTTAACGCGATCGCGCGTCGCATTAGTCCCTGACGGAGTAGAACGTACGATGGCGTGCGAAACTGGCCGATAAGTCGTCGTCGACGGTCGTCGATTCGACGGCGAGAGGGTAGGCAGGGTTTAGGTAGCTCGGTTATCTTCAGACGTGGTTGCAGTTGCCCGCTAACTAACGGCTCGATGAAAAGCTCGTCGTCCTGGAGGATTTCCGGAGCGTGTGCCCGTCGCAGGAAGAAACCGCCACAGCCGGTTCAAATATATACGATAACGCCGATTTAACGCGAAATACCCTTTGTTAAGCCTCATTTATTAAAATTGCCGAGCCCTGCGAGTTAAGTGGAACGATTCCGGATAACCGGCCAGATCCGTGGAATTATGCGGCTATGGTATCAATAATCGATTAATATCGCCGGTTAAATACGATCCACGGGCCCCGTTGCCCGCCGATAAGTCCTCGATAACCGCCGCTGGAAGAAGTCGCTAACTAACGACTCGATGAAAACCTCGTTGCGGACCAGCCACCGAACGATAGCGACTCAGATAGATATTAGCCAGGGTGCGCGTGGCAGCCGCTAAATTCTTCCCTTGATTGCTAAGAAATTACCCCCGAAACGTACGACCCACCCCCTGCGTCGTCGTTCGCCAGCGAATCTTCTCGCTGCGATTTTTCGCGGAGTAAATCAAGGAAATCCGGTGATTTAGGGGTTGGAGTACTGATTTCGAGAAAATTGGGGCTCCGGTAATCTTATCGAACGTCCACACTGGCTTGCTGTTTTATGAAAATGATCCTGCAAGTGTCTGATCCGTACTGAAGACGTCATCGGGCGGGAAAATGTGATTTGCGGGCAGAGGGGTTGGAAAATTAATTGACATTTGTATTCTTACTTACCGCATAAGATTAATAAGTGAAGTTGTATCATATTTATGTTACGCAAACCACCCTTTCCCGACCTCTGCTCCATTAACCCCCGTGTCCCTCGAACCCCATCCGAGATCGCAAACCATCAACGCACCCAGGACATCCGAAACCACCCTTTAGTAGCATAACTCGCCCCTCATCGGGGCCTGGTGTTCCCACCCCCTCGAAGTCAGACGACGGGAGCAACCCCATCGGAAAAATTGAAGCGAGCGGCTCATTACGGGTAATCAATAACCGATACATTATCGGCGTAGAAGTCGGCTGGGAGCCATCTGTGAGGGGTTGGCGAGACCAGCTCATCTCCGAACGCGGGGACGTAGGGGGTGGGTTCTCTCCTGTTCGACGGGGGACGTTCGCGGGTTCCGATTTACACAAGTATATTGAATTTATTGAGATGAGCCTAGGGATAGCGCGGCCAGGAGGATATTAGCTGCCTACCAACCGCCCCGACGTTTCATACGATTCGTCCTCCCCCTTTCGCGCCGCGTTTCAACCCCCCTATCCCTCCTTCATCCCCTTCGTCTTCTCTCTCTCTCTCGCTCTTCATACCCCTTCGAGCTTCCGCGAACCCCCCAACCGACGCTCACCGTCGGCTACGTCGTCCTCTCGCATTTATTAAGATCGCGGGGCTGATTTATGCCAGCCGATAGGAGGCGGCTGACTGCGGGGGTGGGCCTGAATGCGATTCAAAGCAAATCTAATATCGACTTCGGCGTCGATTATCGGCGGACGCGGCGAGGTCGTCGGGCGGGATCCTTCGAGCTGAATACCGGCGGATTGTACTCGCAAGAGAGCTTTTCTCAGCGATGTTTTATTAAAACAAAAATAGTTTCCAGCAATGTCAGACTTAAGTAGGTCTTTCAGTGTTATTATCGCTGGTTTATAAAGTGACGCGCTTAACGCTTTACCAGATATGTATATTTATCAAGCTGATTCAACTACTGGGCAGTTGTGTTTCTTCAAGAAGGAACTTCAGAATGTTCTTCCAAATAATAATCCCAGAAGGAATGGTTGTAATATTGGTTCTTGGCTATAGTGCTGGATATTATATTGTATCAATAATTAATTAATTGGTTATCGATCGTAATTTATCTTCAGGATATTACAAATTTTTTATTCGCGGCGCAAAGGTCGATCATTTACAACAACAATTAGCCATATTTGTGAGATACTAAACGCTGGATTCGGATTTGAATCTTCAGGTTCGAGAACCACGTTAGCTATTAAAAATGTTTCGATCAGTTTTTAAAAGAAAGGAGGTGTTTCGTCCTGGACCCGCTAGAGGACTCATCAGTAAGGCAATCTAGCTAAATTTGAGAATTCATACTGATAAGTAATTTTAAGTAAGATAAGCTTGTTAAGGAATCTGGATGTACCGAAAGAAAAAAGAAAGAGGAGGGAGGGGTGTCGAAATGAAGGGAATAGGAAATCCAAAGAATAAAGAGGTTCAATTGGTAGTTAACAGATGTTTAGTACACTTAGAGTGATTTAATTTTCGTAAATAAATGAAATTTCTGTTTCTGTTGCAGGTAAGTTCGCAGCCATCGAGAATATTCTCGCAGTTATCGTAAGTGGCTCATATAGATCAACAATTTCCCGTGTATCTAAATGTCCGAGAGATCGGAAAGTGTCGTAGATTCGGGTGTATCCGATATACTCGAGCGAATAGTCGCCGGTGCTATATTGCCAGGCAATTTCGCTGGATTTTATCAGAGATTTTTCGAAGCATGCACAGGTCGGGGGTGGCCGACGCGAGGCGTCGCGTCGCGTCGACGTCGCGACGATCCTCGGGGGTAATCGGTACGGCAGGCTGAGAAGTCCTGCGGATTCTGCGGCTCTGCGAGAGCGATTCGGGCTGTCCTTATCATCGGCGACCAGCCGTGGTTCTACAACTTAACCCTTCCAAGGCAACACGGTGCAGAGATTACCTTTGCAACCCCCGTCGTCCGCTTTACCGCTCTTTCCTGCCCGGGAATCCACCCCCGTCTGCACCCTCTCGGGCACGTTACACTCTTTCGACCGTTCTCCATTTTCGGAGGATCTCCTGTAACCGTCGTCGGCAAATTTCGGTTCTCCGGGAGAAATTGATTCGGACCAAGAGATACCGAGATGATGTTATAATTTGGCGAAGCTCTTAGGTCCGGGAGATTTCGTGAAATGTTTGAGAAATTGCACTTTCTCCATTTTCATCAGAGCGATCCTGGAAATTTTTATAAACTCTCAGTCGTCCTTTCCCGTGAAATTGGATTTTGTGATAAAAGAAATTAATTGACAAACAATTTAACGTTCCAAGCTAAGGGGAATATTCTAAGAACATATTTCAATTTGTCGATTTTTCTCGTGCCTTAAAGATTCTGGGAGATCCTCCAAGCTCCCGTTGAACGCTCTCACTAAATTTGGGTTCTACGTTGGAAGAAATCGATTCGGGAAAGAGAACCGCAAGAAAATTTGCCAACCGTTCTACATTTCAGCAAGATCCTGAAAAGAATTTAGAGGTCCAAGAAATAGTTGATTAAAGTAGTGCAAGATTTTTCGTCGACTCCTTTCTCTCGAATGAAAAGTGTCGTAATCCGTTTTAATTATTCCGTAGGGACTTTCCATGTTGCCAACGACATCCCGCGCCCCAATTTAAGAAACAGCCGCGCGCACTCAAGCGGCAGAAATATTCCCGCGAGGGGAATACCGCGTGCAAACATAATTTGATTTATTCATGGATAGGTGGAGAGGAGCCCCTCTCCACCGAAAAATGAATATATATTTCCCGGAGAAAGATATCGAGCGCGAGAGAGGACGCTTGATAAGCATCGGGAATAGAGTTCGGTGCGCGGCGCGATGCCACCCTGATCGGGCAAACATATTTCTCTCGCATCCTGGGAACGGGGGTGGTGCGTGCATGATTGAAAAGGAATCGCGGTGACAAGGAGCTGCCTCGGCCCGATAAGCAGCAGGATAAGCGAACGTCGGCGAATATGAATATGAAAATGGGGTAGAAGGATCTCTCGGATCTTACCCACCCCTTGCGCAAAGGAAAGTCAGCCACGAAATGCAACAGTTATCTGCGACAATGCAGTGCGCCGCTTTTTTCATCGAGAGCACAATTCTCGTCCCCTACCGGAAACCGCGAGGAAGAAACGGGGGTGGTTGGAAAAAGTTTCGAGGAGGGTAAACGGATTGTACGATGGGGATGAACTTTCTCTATTTTCAATTAGTAGAATAAACAGAACGAAGTGTTCCCGATTTTTTTACAGACTGATTAGTCTTTAAAATAGTCGTACACAATACTTTAAGACGCGTTAATAATCTCGTAAAGCCATTGCTTCTATTAACAACATCGCAAATTATGAATTTAATAAGACATTATCTAAGAATTTTTCCGATACCTGAATTTACCACTTTCCACCCTGACGAAGCAAACAAATATTTTTCCTGATAAAATCGAAGCAGAGTAACGTGCATAAGAATGCATTTCGCCTTGTTTATGCAACAAACAAGTTATGCAACGCTCGCAGCGAACGAGTTAACAGTCTCGCGAAGCTGTTACCGCTATTAACACTTCTATCACGAACGATTAAGTCACTAAGCAAGACTACTCCGATAAATAGATGATCGTCGCATCGATAGGTAGCACACAAATATTTTTCCAGATAAAAAAGCGAGATTTGATTCGAGCTTATTGATTCGCGTCCGGTAATTCACCATGGAGATTAAAACGCGATCTTTTCAATTCCCGTGCAGATTGGTTGGCTGTGGCAGCCATTGCCAAGATAAAGACGCCGCCGTAAGTCGATTAAGCGTCTCGCGACGGCTTTTTCGGCGGCGGTGGCTTCTCGGCATAATCATTTCATTAATATTCGCTGCACCAATAATCGTGGCCGCGTGGTGCGGCACTCTGCGGTTCGGCTGAATACACGTGTGTGCGACTCGCACACCGTCTCGCATCTGGATACACACTATAGCAGCTAAACGTGCATGTACCGTCGTATACGTAAACAACGGGTGCGAGGGTGGCGCGTTATCAGCGACGCGCAGCGTCGCGTCCTCGACGGGAGCGTCGTCTTTATCTCGCGCGCCGTGGCGTCTTGTTATCAGGCGGCCATTAGAATATCTAAATACCACCCCCGCGCGTCCGAATCTCTCCGCCGACGTCTCTCGGGGGTGGGAGCTAACAAGCCGTGTTCGAAACGCCTCTTGGCAGCGATTTTCGATCGATCGTTCCCGTTTTTTTCCGTCTCGATTACCAGCTCGCTCTGACCCAATTAGCAAC
>CM052343.1:14433582-14461759 GCA_028455595.1 Lasioglossum vierecki
GATGTTTCGTTCTAATGCCCAGAGACGAAAGCTTGTGCCGAACGTTAGGGAAATGTCTCCCTTGTTTTACAATTTCAATTTTTACTGTCAGAAGCAAAGGTGGACACCCTTCCCAGAGCCGATTTCCGCGAAGAATCAACATCCGACGACGATTTAAAGCGAATCCTACCTGCGAACTGGGTCGCCACATCGAAATCATCAAATCTACATTTAATGAACCTATCACGATCATTAGATGTTTCGTTCTAATGCCCAGAGACGAAAGCTTGTGCCGAACGTTAGGGAAATGTCTCCCTTGTTTTACAATTTCAATTTTTACTGTCAGAAGCAAAGGTGGACACCCTTCCCAGAGCCGATTTCCGCGAAGAATCAACATCCGACGACGATTTAAAGCGAATCCTACCTGCGAACTGGGTCGCCACATCGAAATCATCAAATCTACGTTTAATGAACCTATCACGATCATTAGATGTTTCGTTCTAATGCCCAGAGACGAAAGCTTGTGCCGAACGTTAGGTAAATGTCTCCCTCGTTTTACAATTTCAATTTTTACTATCAGAAGCAAAGGTGGTGGGTAGAAAAAAGGAGAACTAGCAAGGGTGAACGTTGGAAGAGTGTGGGCAATTGTTATCGCAATCGGGGATCACCGTAATCTCGTGACAAAGAGTTTCATTGGAACGTACCGGGGGACGAGGTTTAAATTAATTTGGGACTGGAGGACCGAGGGCCTGTCCGGTTCCAACGCGGGCCAGGTACAACTTAATTGGACGCAGAAACTGGTCCCAACGGTGGGCGAAAGGAACGAACGATCCCCGGGCATGCGCCTCGGAAGAAGAGAATTTTAATTGGCGGCAATTTGTCGAGGCTCGAGGGTGGAATCCCCCGGGGTTCAGCCGACTACTTAGCTTCAGCCGAATGACCACTTTGTACGCCGTCAGAGGAGTCATTTTGAAGGGTTCCACCAATGGGACTTGTTTCATCGCGATCCTCGGTGCTGCTGGCCCTTTTTCTCGTGCCCTCGTGTCGCACTTTCAGAACCAGTTCGCGGCGATTTTTATTATGTCACTCGGCGACATTGTCGCCAAACGTGTATGGAAAATTTGCATCTTTTAGAGTCTGGCTCCTGAAGTGAAGTCTGCTAAATGATACTTGCTTATGGCTGTGGGTATCCTTTTTTTATATTAAGGTTTAACGTCGCATCAACATCTAGGTCATTAGCGACGAACTGCTATTGTGTTTTTTAGAGTTTGTTGAGGTGGTTCATATCTTTAAGGTATTCCATAGTGTTGTTTATATGCTTTTCGAATGTGAGGGCAGTGTTCTGGTTGATTCCAAATTTGAGTCGCTGGGTGGAGAATTTTTGGCATTCGTACGAGATGTGGTGAACTGTGAGCGAGGTATTGCAGCAGAGGGGGGGTTCTGTCTTCTTTATGAGATATTCATGTGTCATTTTACAATGACCAGTTCTTAGTGTGAGTATCTTATCAGCAATTAAAACCAAAGATCAACACGGAATTTATCATAACATAACTAATCAGAATTTATGAATACATAATTTATATTCAATATATTTCTAGAATGAATATTATGGAACTTCGTCTGAAATTATTGTTTGAAAGAAAATGATTAAGCTTCTTTTTTCCACGTTAAAGGAGGCCACAACTGCTGCGCTGAATGTAGATTGGCACCCCAAGAGATATCTGGCAATTCTAACATTTGCATCGTTAAATATCGAATAAGGAGCCCCTACCGTTTTATCTCTATGATATAGCCCGACATAAGCCAAGTATAATTCTAGCTTACGTTCGACCCACATTCTAAGTAAATTTAACACTGATTAACCTATATCTAATTCGGACAATCTTCCGGCTTTAATCGAGGCAGACTCGGCTCAATCGAAGCGGAGATCTGATTGATCTCCTGAACTTGAAAACGGCCTTGAAAAATGTAACGAGTCAACGAATAAAAATGTAGTATTCTTAATGATAACGTTTCTTGAATACTATAAAATAAAACCGAGGTTCGCGAATAATATTTTCTTCAAAGCTCTGACTGTGCGAATTATTTCTACCCCCGGATAAGTGACCGCTAGAAGGACGCGCGTATATTTCATCGAGTTTCATTGTCGACACGGTTGTTTGCTAAAATTGTAAGGAAAAAGCCAAACCGTTATAAGGAAAAGCCGTTTTTAGTTGACAGATGTATATGTCGCGGCGGTTGCTCGTAAAGATCTGATCTTCTTTTTGTGTTTCGTCGGCGATCGTATTTCTAATAACTCTTCTGTTAATTTCGATTCTTTGTTATTATGAATTCGATCATATATAGGTTGCTTATTAACACCCACACATACAATACATACATACATCGTCCGTACTTTAACCCTATAAAATTGAAGTGGTTTCGCTTGTGTTTGTTAGAAAGACCAGTGGTGTAATCTACAAAGACAATCGTTAGATCTGTCCCGCGGTCAAAGTAGAAGGAAGCAGGATCAGATAAGGATCGCCGACGCCGTCCGGCTCATTATATTCCAGGGACGGCTCGTGTCTCGGTCACGACGTCGCGACGACTTCCAACAGGACGACGATCCATCACGTTTTCACGCGAATTCCGTGCACGATCCTCTCCGGGCATGCAATTAATGCTTGTGCTTCCACGAGCCGAACGTGTCGATGACAGGCCTCTCATCCTCGGCCCCGCGAGTTTCACCGGGTTGTAATCATCCGTGAGAGAGAGGAAAAAAAGCAAAGCAGAAAAACGTTGTTTCGCAAAAGTCTGCCGACGGACACATGTTCCGCCGGCGCGGCGGGCATCTTCCAAGAACCTATTTTCCTCGGGTGATTATTAATTCATTCGATACCGGGGATAATTTATACGCGACTTAATCGTTTCGTGCGCCTGCGCGGCTCTCGCGTTCGATTCGTCCGCTCCCTCTTAAATATTTCGTTCCGCGGCGATCGCCGGTTAGGTTTATTGGCCGAGTAAATTTACAGAGCTGAGTTTCGGCGAGCGAACGACGTTTAGCGCGATGGGCCCCCGGTTTAATGGAGATGCATGCTCGTATGTAAATCCGTAATTGAATATCGAAGCCGGGGCGGGACGCGCCAGTTAAACGGCACTTTTCGCCCGGCCCGACTCGGCCCGGCCGCCCGGAAGCAGTCGCGTCGCTTCAAACACAGCTGACCCTCGGTTACGGGAAGGTGTTCATTTACCCGGACCAGTTGGTTCCGGTTAATACACGGTTGCGACAATCCCGGAACTGCCAGCTCTGAGATCACCGGCTGCGAAGATCCTCGGATATCGCACGATCGCGATTTTCCCGAAATTCTTTGCACCTCGCGGGACCGTGAAATTGTTTCCCGGAATACGCTCGAAACTGGATTATCATGAACCTTTTAAGGCAATTCTTTCTGCAGATTTCGTTCCGATAACATCATCGTCGTTTCTCTCCCTATCTTCTTGGAAAGGGGTGTCGGTGTCTTCCTCAAGGGGTTAACCGGAACCGAAACGAACTCCAGAAAGCGAGCAGTCTAATTTCGAATCCGCAGGAATCTAGACCAAACAATAAAGGGAAATATCTCGCGGATCGAGGTGACTCGAGTGACTGCAAATAGCCCTTTTCTGCGGCGGCACGTGATCGGCTCGTTTGAGCCGTGCTCCACGACTACGCACTGATTGCGGCCGCAATCAGCCGCATTAAAATCCGCCTAGTTTATCGAACTTATCGGGGCGAGATCGCGCGGCATGCAACGCGCAAAAATTACGATCCGTGCACGCTCGTGCCTCGTTCTTTACACGCTCCTGAGGCGTTCGAAAATCTCCCACGAGAATCCAGCATCTGGAACGTGCATTTATCATGACCAGACTGCCGATTTTATGCGCTCTAACAAGCAGTCTAACAAGCAACTGTAAGGTTAAAATGATTTAAGAATATCAGTCTATCATTTTCAACGTGTTAAAGTGATTAAAAATAAGAATAAGATGTCTCTTGAGCTCCAGCCTTTCGCGATTGATTCAGACAATTTTTATTTTGCATAAATTATTTTATCCATAAATGTCCCAAAAGTCCACACTACTGCGGGGTGTACCCCTCGGTTGCCATTTCCAACTTCTTTATTTTGCATTATTTTTTTATGGGACTTCGATGGTCATATTTGTGGCATTTTTCTAATAAAAATTATACTAAATATGACATAATTCCGATGATATTTACTTGTGTAATAGACAATTAAAGTTTCGGGCGCAACTCTCTGCGTCTCTTTATTTCCCATACGCCATCATTCCTCGCGCCCAAAAATTTAATTGTCTATTACACAAGTAAATATCATCGGAATCATATCTTATTTGGTATGATTATAATTATAAAAATGCCACAAATATGATCATCGAAGTCCCATAAAAAATAATGAAAAATAAATAAGTTGGAAATGTAGATTAACTATGTTTACATTTCTCGGCGACCAATGCCTCTCGAGCTCGGCTGTCCTTCTTTATGGCAAAAGTCAAAGAATACTGTCCCTGCCACATAAATGTGCCTTGGCAGACCCGTGCTGGGGACTTATATGGATAAAATACTGTACCATATATTAGAATTACACACAGAAGACCGTATCCTAACCACAGGAGCAGATGACGGGAGTCTTCGGATTCTTTACGCGTTTCTGGAGCTGCTGTTTAAAATCTGATCGGCTTCGGGGAATTCCGGTAGGAACGTAGCATCTCGGCGCCATAAATAAAGCGCGCCATGATATTAGCGCAGTTTCGGTGGTCGCGCACAATTAATTGGAACGAAATTCCGTCGGGTTTTCGCGAGACGTTCAATTAGCTCCCATTACGATCGCCTCGGCCGGGACCAGCGCCCTTTTCTTTCGCGTCGTTACGGTTAGCGGAACGATTGCGTAATCACCGATCAGGCGTGACAATCCGCCGCTAATAAATTCGTGCTCGGGCCGAGGTGATGGCTAAAGACCAGGTCCCGGCAGGCAGCGTCCTGTTTCATCGCGTGCGTGGCCGAGCTCGCGCGCGACGAGCACACCGATCGGTATTCATTACGTTAATATCACGTCATCTGTGGCATATCCTGTAATCAAGCGGCTCGCACCGCCTCGCCTCGGCCGAGGCTGGCTATGCTTCCTCCGACAGGCTGGCCACCCCCCGGAGCGAAGAGCTGCCAACCCACCGGTGTGTTATTAGAAGAGCATTCAGGGAACCCGGGACCGAGAGTAATACGGTAGTGAGGCCACCGTCGAGATTTATGGTGGACCGACTACTCTAACTGCACCTGCAGCCTGTTCAAGCCTCGCCACAGCCAGATGCACTTTCCTGTTTCACCGTGTCGACTCAACACTTTCCTCCGACCGAAAGCCACTTTTTTACCATCGAGAAATTGCGGTCTTCCGATATTACAATTACCGCCGCGAGTAATTGAGATCGCGGACCACGGAGATGTGTAATCGATGTACCGAAACCTGAGAGGTGGTCCGCAGGAGGTTTCATGGGAAATTTTTCGGGGTTTGCGAAAATTAGCATTCTACGATAGTAATTGAGAGCTCGGTAAACGGGACCGATGATTTTAATTGAGGTTCGTCGCCTGGAGAATGATATAGGGTTTTCTAGAGCATGCGGTTTGTATTTTTGGCATTTTCTCCACGGGACTTTTTGCGATCTCGAAATTGATCGTGATAGTGCAAGGATTGGGTAAAATGGTAATTGAGATCCCGGTGGACGAGGTGGATACGTGTAAGTGAGCCTCTGAACCGTGTGAAGCGTTATACAAATTGACTTGAAGTACACGGAATTTTCTCCAGGAGAGAGCGACTTTTTGCGATCTCGTAATTGCTATCTCGCGATATTACAAGTATTGAGTAAAATGATACTGGAGATCACGGTGGACGAGGTGGACACTTGTACGTGAGTCTCTGAACCGTGTGATGCATTATACCAAGTGGCTTGAAGTCAGGGTTGTGCAAAATTACAATTTAATTACTCCAAAATTATAATTACAAAGTAATTGAATTACATCGTAATTCAGTTATATTGTAATTTATAATTCAAATCTTCATTCAATTAAATTACAATGTAATTCGTAATTGCAATGGAGTACAATTATAAAATATATTGTAATTGAATTACATTGTAATTCAATTATATTGTAATTTATAATTCAGCTCTTCCTTCAATTAAATTACATTAAATCACAAATTCTATTAAATTTCAATTATATGGTAATTTATAATTCAGATCTTCATTCAATTAAATTACAATGAAATTCGTAATTGCAATGGAGTACAATTATAAAACATGTTATAATTGAATTACATTGTAATTGAATTATATTGTAATTTATAATTCAGCTCTTCATTGAATTAAATTACATTAAATTTCAATTATAGTGTAACTTATAATTCAGATTAAATTACAATGTAATTCGTAATTGCAATGGAGTACAATTATAAATTACATTGTAATTGAATTATGAAAAATGAAGTAATAGGCAAGAAAGGTTGAAAAATCCATATGAAGGTTTCAAACAGAAGGAATTTATTATTTATCAATTTACTAGCTGCTCATGACGTGCCTACGACAAACCTTCAATTATACATTGTATTTCAATTACACATCTGATTAAAATACTTAGTAATTGAATTACAATGTAATTAAATTAGCACAACGCTGCTTGAAGTACGCGGAAATTTTTCCTCAAGAGAGCGACTTTTTGCGATCTCATAATTGCTATCTCGCAATCTTACAATTATTGAGTAAAATGATAGTTGAGATCACGGTGGACGAGCTGGACACTTATAAATGAGTCTCTGAACCGTGTGAAACGTTATACAAAGTATCGTAACGTACGTGAAATTTTCTCCACGAGCGAGAGCCACACCTTTTGCTTTCTTACCAAAGTAAGAATTACGAAGTATTATTTCCCATAGTAATTTTGATCGAGGAAGACGAGACAGACACTGGTGATTAGGTCTTGCAGCATGTAGAACATCGTGCAGACTGTTTCGAAGTACATATTTGGAATTCTTGCTGTTCACTCGTTATGCAGAGTAGGCTGATAATTGGAATCGCTGAACGAGATATTCGCTAGTAATTGATACCCTACGAAGTGTCAAGAATGACTCACACTATTCCGTACTGTAGAGAATTATTTTTCAGGCTTCGAAATTGCCGTCTTGTGGCATCGGGTATTAATTAATTCTTGACGAGAAAGACACTACTGATTACGGTCTTGTTCAGTATGAATTATTATGGACAGTGTTTCTATGTGTAATTTTCTCCGCGTGAAAGTACTGTTTGCACCCGTAAAATTACCGCCTTCGAGCAGGTGTGTATAATGCTACTAATTGGGAACACTTTGCATGCAGCAAGCGATTAGTAATTACGGAACGAGCGAGTCTGATTTTTTTTAGTCACCAGACATGTTTTGTACGAAACGTTGCCACGCCCATAAAATATATAATAAAATCCATTACCATCCCCTTAATATCCTCAAAAGCAAGAAGCGATGCCTTACGATTCACCTTCGTCTCAAAGCCCAACGCAAGTTCGAAACTTTCGGAGATCTCGCGAGAACAATTAGAGATTCCGGAGCAGATAGGGAAACTGTTACGGAGCGAGAGTCATCGAGAAGGCAGGAGCATCATTCTGTAGTAATTATAATTCCACTGGTTCCAGTAAGGACAAGGAAGTATCAGCGGGTCAGACCGTCAGGATCAGATGAAGCGATCCGACCGCAGGCCGTCCCCAATTTATTTAACCGCAAAGTACACTCGTACTCTTCTTCAACCCCTAATCGTTCCATCAACAATCATCAACGGGGAAAGGTGGGGAGGGGAGAGTGTACGAGGAAGAGGAGGGCACGTCAGGATAAAAACGAGGAGAAAAGGGCGAGGAAAGAAAAGGCGAAACACGGGGGAGGGAAGGGCAACGAAGAAAAAGGAGACGGAAGAAGAAGAAGAGGAGGTGGCCCGGCTGTATCTTGATACGAAGGGAGCTCAGGGAGAGGAGAGAGACCAACGAACGATTGGTCGATGTGGTACCAGAGTGGTACCGGTCCCGACCAATCGGCACCGTCGACCTCCTCCGATGCCTGGTCCCATTCATAGATCAGCCTGGCCAAGAGGAGGCCTTCGAACGGTCGCCAGGATCGGAAGATCCTTGTCGATCCTGTTCTCTCTTCTCCTTCGACCTGCGCTTCTCGCCTTTCTCCTTCCTCGTCCACAGAGCTGCACCGTGCATGGCGGACACAACCAGACTCGACCAGCTATCCGCCAATTATCCATGCACCACCTGGAGAAACGTGTCCTCGAGCGACCAGACCCTAATCCCGACCCTCTTTCACTTAACCCTATGCCTTTTTTTCGCGACACCCACCGTTCATGATGTTTCAACTTACGCTGATAGATTGCGTACGAAATTCTTGTTTCGGCAGGTGAAGGTAATCGTCGCGGAAGTGGATTGTTTTATTTCGATGATTTATGCGTGTGTAGAAATGCTTATGCCGGAAGATGTTTCTTCGAGGAATTCTGCAGTTGTTTATTGTACTGTGGCATCTTTCTTTAACATTTAACCGGTTAAAACAAAGGACTCTAATATTTTTAACGCTTTGTGGTCGAGCGGTGACTCAGAGTCACCACTAAAACTTGCTGTATTATTCGAAATGTTGTTTGCATTGTTCCATATGTTGGTATCGAATCAATCACTATACATTTAAGTATTGTACGAGGTATTGTATCAATTTCATATCCGTAGAATGAAAAAAAGTGTTTAATTTTCAATGTTGCCTTCTAAAACTGGCAATGTCTTTATCGAGGTTGTCCGTAATTTTCAATGTAATCGATACTTGGACAATTTATTTTAGCAGTTTCTGTAAGAGAATTTTTATAATTTCAATATTTCAAAAATATAAATACGTTCATTTGGCAAACAAAAAGTCTGGGTTCCATTAAAGGAGAAAGTGCAATTGTACCTGGTGGGTGCATCAGTGCATCCATATAATAAATAAAATCATTGGAAGTCAGGACGTATTATGACATACATATAATATAACGAAAATATATTAAAAAAATCTTTTTTAAAATTATTTTCTCCCTTCTAGTGCATTTTAATATAAGCATGGTGTTTAAAAAGCTTTTTTATATATATTGTTATTTTCCACTTCTTAGTCTTTACTAAAGAAGTTCACTTTAAAAGAACAGAAATTTGTCTCAGTTCCCAGAATCACCCTGCACCCCGCTTAAAAATGACTGAAAAATTTCGCAGATATATGCTTGTTATTTTTACGAGTAAGTTTCAATTCCAGCGGCCCGTAAAATTTGTGTTAACAAACGAGTAGGATTCCGATGTATATTTTTCTCATGCCAATTCGTAACTACGAACGGAGCTAAGCAATGCCGAGCTGAACGAAGCGGTGCGTCGCGCTTGTATATCAGAGTTCCTGCATCTGTCGCGCTTCCCGCGGCGAAAGGAAGAGTCCCGGGACAGTTTCGCCTTGCTCGCGAGGCCTCGGAGATCAGGATGGAGCAACTTGCCATGTTTGGCGGAGGAGAGCCCCCCATCGGCGACTCCCCCGTTTTCCCTCGTCCCCCCGTACGCGACGGTTTCTTTCCTCGGGGCCTCTTTCTTTCCTCGCATTCCCCGGCCATTAGTTATCGACGAGTTATTACCCGACGCGAGCACGCGCTTTGCATCCCCGGGGATCTCTCCACGCGATCGAAATAGAGAAACGTCGCCGCAGCATCGCCGTAGATCGCTATCATCCGCGATCGCCGACGAGTTACGGGGTGGCCGGAACACCGTGAGAAATTGCCGACGTCCTCGGCCATTTTATTAACCCCCATGCCCTGTCGCGGATACAGTTGAACGAAACATTCTGCAATACTTCACGCAACTTCACAGATTTTCTCTATTCCACCGTCTGACATCAAGTTTTCAAGACTAACGAATAATCCTGAATGTGGAAATCCAAAAAATTATTGAATTTGGGGGTATGTGGGTTGTATATGTAGAGCGCAAAGGAGGGTGCAGCTGTTCAATATTTTCATGGTTATGCCAAGAATTGATAAATGTTTCAGAATTTGCGTTTATCATAAAGATCGGCAATCTACTTATAGTACTAGAAAAATTGGACTGTTTTCAAGACTAACAAAAACCAAAAAATTATTGAATTTTGGGGATATGTAGGTAGTATATGTATAGCGCAAAGGGGGGTGAAGTTGTTTGATCTGTTCTTGATTATGCAAAGAATTGATAAACATTTCACAATTTGCGTTTATCATAAAGATCGACAATCTACTTAAGGTACTAGAAAAGTTAAACTGTTTTCAAGACTAACGAATAATCCTGAATGTGGAAATCCAAAAAATTATTGAATGTGGGGGTATGTGGGTTGTACATGTATAGCGCAAAGGGGGATGCAGTTGATCAATCTTTTCCTGATTATGCAAAGAATGGATAAATGTTTCACAATTTGCGTTTATCAAAAAGATCGGCAATCTACTTAAGGCACTAGAAAAATTAAACGGTTCGAATACGGTACCTTTGCGAGACTCGCATTATCGTGAAGAACCGAGAACGAGAATTGATTTTCGGTAACCGCCGTTGCGGCCGCAATTTTTGCGCGGCGGCGTTGCAAGAGGGTAGAGCGCGGAGAACTTCACGAGGAGAAGTTCGAAAAATTATGGGCTTGCTGTTCGGAGAAGAGTGCACCCCGTCGATCGGGCATCGTTACACGGCGGACCAAGGCTCGGATCGGCTATCGAGCGAACGGGGGATAAAGCACCCGAAGAAATTTCCGAGCGGCCTGGGTATTTGTGTTACGCCGGCGATTCCATCGCGATTCCCAAGACCACGAAAAAAAGACGAAGAAAAACGAAATCCACCGCCCGGCGTGGAACGCGGCGTTTCACCGTCGAAGGGAACAAATTGCGTACAAGACGAGGCGTGTGCACGCGTTACGGATACGATCCGGACGGAGATCGAGGCACGCAAACGTAAAAGGGACGACGAACGAGCAAAAATCGGGGCCGGGGGGAGGGTTGGCGAAACCGCTCGTATATCGCCGCTGATCAGCCGCGTATTTCCAAACAATGCTCACGCGAAGCCGGCCGAGGGACTCTCTCGCATCATCTTCGAGGGAGAAGCTGCATCATGCGAACGAGGGGGTGGCCGTGGGGAGCCAAGCTGGTCGAAGATGGTCGTCCGTTGATTCATTATCGCCGGAAAATCCAGCAAAACACATCTCCTTAAATTAATTTCTAAGCAATCTCCAAGAAACCATTGCACAATTGCAACAATAAAGGTGCATCCACCTAGTAATCCCTATTAGATCGCTATGTATAATTCCGAGTCGATTTGTCAATTAGAATCTTACATAACTAAACGTTGCATAATTCCCCGTAGGAACTTTTAGCCAGTAAATACCATGGGCATTAAGCGAAAATCAATTAAGAGTCGATAGATTTTGCGATCTCGAGCACTCCGCTCGATACAGAATTAAACCGACGATTTCGCTAATTGAATTCATTCGAACGTTTCTCTAGCGTAACAATGGCTCAAGTCAACCGCTTTCACACGCTTCTTCAGCAACGCACGAGTCTTCGACATCGAGAGAAGGAGTGGCGGATGCCGTAGTGTTCCGCGTGTCGCGGGGTTCCCTTCACCCACGTCAAACCCGGAGGACCTTTTCTTCGGTCCCCGAGTTCGTTCTGGGCTCACGGCAACAGGAGGCCCTTTTCACCGTTCTTTCTCCCCCTCTGTCCGCGGGCCGAGCCTCGATAACGAGTCGACGAGTAAATTTGCTGCCATTAGCCGCGCGAAAATAAAGGACGAGGGAGATATTAAATTAGCGGCTCGTCTGCTCCACGCATCGCGTGTCTTCAACGTTCCCCCTTCGAAATTGAGCCTCCCGAGACTGTTTGTTCTGCGGCCGGCAACAGCGTGTAATCTACCCGGCGACTATCATTTCGACGATTCCTCGCGAAATTGACCATCGGTCGCATGGAGCGCGAAGAAGATCAGCTGGAAATGACCCTTTGATTGTATGGGGACTGCGACGTGCTGGCAGCTGGTCTTTCCGAAGCTGTGATTGCGGGATTTTGATGTGTTCAATTTGGATTTCTTATGGGTTTTTGAGGAATACACTATTTTATGTGTTATTTTTAACCCTTACCACTCCAGAGGCGCCTCTGAGGCATCACTAAAGATTGCTGTACTATTATTAAAAATATTCTTTACATTATCAGATATGTCGGTATCTAACCAATTACTAAACATTTAAGTATTGTATGAGGTATTACATCAATTTCATATCTATCAATTAAAAAAAAATAAGAGAATGGAAATATTCTAGATCAGAAAAAACGTTTGATTTTCGAGTTAAAATAGCTCCGAGTGCAAAGGGTTAATATTGAAATCATTTCGATCGTAATATGACAATAAAATCGAGCATACCTATTTCACCCTTTCCTTCATTGATCATTAGACTGCGGATCGGTATGCAAAATATAAAATGTTCGTATCAACTGCAAACCACACGTAGCAAATAGAAATTGTATTCTTCTTTTAATTATGCTATTAAGCTGCAACTAATGCATCGATGTACTTAAATATTTTTAACATGTCCACTGCTTTAAATTGAACGTTCCTATTGTCGTCGTATATGCATAAAATACGCAGTATATTGATCATATATAGATTGCTGATCGTTATGCAAAATACAAAATGTTCGCATTGAGTACAAGACACACGAGCCAAATAAAAATTCTATTCTTCTTTTAATTATGCTATTAAGCTGCAACTAATGCATCGATGTACTTAAATATTTTTAACATGTCCACTGCTTTAAATTGAACGTTCCTATTGTCGTCGTATATGCATAAAATACGCAGTCTATTGATCATACATAGTCTGCGGATCTTTATGCATTTAAAACAAAAATTTAGTAAATGAAATTAAAAATTGTTCAAAATTTAAAAAATTCAGGTTATAAATATATGATTGCCAGAATCGTTACATAGAGATCCCCAATCCGATCATACAATATTAATTATGAAATATGTATGTTTTATTTTATTATTCATTATGGTCGCTACCAGTGATACTATAGACTCGTGATCTACAAAGAGACTACGCTCCACACACATGCTCGGCATTTATTAATACGTATTCAGTATCATTTTCTGAAATCCTTTCTGTTATCCACTCTCGCATCCTTCGGTGTACAGTATCTATGGGTGCATACAGACTGCGAAGCAAACAGAATCGACCGTTTCGTCGGATAGTCGCGGATAACCGGAGTATCTGCGATAGTCGTTCCCGTTGATCGCGGCCGATTCCTTGTGTACGGCGCGCGGGGTCCGCATGAGAACTCCCGGTGGCCGTCGCAGAAAAACGAAGACGAATGCGGATCGCGGCGAAACAATGCTCGCTTTGTGCCCGGGGAATGCACGGGTCGGTGGTTGAAGGTGGTGGGCGAGCAGTAAAGTGGCCGAGTCAAAGGGATCGTAATCGGTCGGCGCGAAAAAGCGGCTGCAAGTAAAAAGAATAATAATCTCCCGTTGGAAAGGCGGACCTTCCGAGCCGAGCCGAGCCGGCTGGGTTTTCTAGAGGCGAGGAATGGCAGTTGGGGAGCGTGGCGTGATAACCCTTTCGTTATCGGGGGTTGAATAGGGGGCGGTCGGGAGCTTAGCAGCGGACCAGGCGATCCCAGACCCTGATAACGGTCCGATGTCTGATAACTCACACTCTACATTATAATGCACAGCACCCAGAGCAGGCTCGCAGGCTTCCGTTGTTGCTGTTACTGCTGCTGCTGCTGCTGCTGCTGCTGTTGTTGGTGGTGGTGGTGCTGCTGCTGCTGATAGCTTTCGCGGTAGGGATGAATGGGGTGAGTTCTACAGGGTGATTAGAAAGTATGCGCGTTTGTTTCTTCTCCGATGGATGCCGTGACTCGAAGGCCCATGCGCCGCCAGAGAATAAAAGGCCGGCCGACAAGGCTGTTTTTCCTACGAGCCGGTGAATATTAAATACCGATCAAATCTACGGACCATTTTGGCCGTTCATCGGCCACTGTTTTCTTTCACCCGATCACGGAAATCTGGTTTAATTTAACGAGATTTATGGCTGCTTCGGCAACACGGTAGAACCGCGGCGATCCAGGATCGAGGAATATGATCCGTTGGAGGTTTTGCGATTGATAGCACCATGTCGTGTCGCGGCTGATAACCAGATGTATTATAGCGCGATTAAATGCACGAATTTCACTCACGAACGGCAAGAAGAATTTGATAAATTGTCGCTGAACTGTTACATATTCAGAACCGATGTTTTATCAATTTTCTGAAAGCCACAAGGGTGGATTTCGTAGCTTCAATGATTTGATTCAATACTATTTGTGTTGTATACCTATAATAAGATTATCTCTAGCATTAGTAATCACTTATATAATCTATGCGTTTCAGTTCGTCTCTTTATCTTCAGTTCGGCATCCTATCTTCTATTACTCATCCTTAAACTTCATCCCTATGATTCATCCCTTACTGACCATTAGACCTAAAACAACCCCCCACCTTTCAGAACCAAACCTCTTCTCGCCAGCATTCTTTTCTCAATCTTATTTCGCTTCTGATCAATCTTGACGAGTCTTGTCTAGACTACTAAGTTCTTTTTGTATGACGTCTGTAGTTTGTATTTCGCTCAGGAAATGTACTTAATAAATATACACATATTAAGTATCCGGAATGCAACATTTGGAGAGGGACGTTTGCTACCATTTCAATTACGATTGACTAAGAACACTTGATTTCTTATCTGACGAGTATTGAAAATCTATAAAACATCCATTCGTTCAAACGAAATTGTGTAGACGGAGAAAGTCAATCTCGAATAAACCGCAATTATTATATTAACTTGTGTTCGACGACTCGAACCCGGAATCCAAGAGGATGGAGCAGCTCGGACGGTCCGGCAAGAATCATTAGAGCATTCTAGCGGAGTAAAATCCGGATGGCCGATAAGCCTTCGAATAAACAGGCCTGAAGCCTAACCCGAGGCGGATTAAAAAGCTCTCCAGTTAGCAGACGGTTAGCGGAGAGAAGAACTCTCGAAGAAGACGGACCAGGGAGAAGAGATTCCGTTCGCGTCCTGACGTTTGGTCGAACGTGACGTGGCCACGTCAAGGGTACACAGCAACCCTTTGAAGGGAATGTGTGGATGCCGATCGCGGGATCGGTGTCGACCAGGCAACGATTAGCGCGAGAAACGGGTCCGCGACGTGCGAATCGGCCTCACGTGGTGGTGCACCTCCTCGACCGATGTCTCGGCGAACTCGGCGATAAATCCACCGCAGGGAAAACGTCTCGTTAGTCGCGGAGTACCGCGGTCGGGAGAGAAAGAGAGAAAGAAAGAGATGAGAGGGAGAGAGAGAGAGAGAGATCTTTCGGAGATCGAGCTCGATCCGCGCCGAGGTCATCTAGGAACCTCGTATACCCGACCGGGCCCTCGTTTTGCCTGTTTTATCGTGTCCCGATTGGTCTTGTTCAGCCCGCAGCCGGAGATCCGTTGGCCCGTTTTGTTCCGAGCATTGTTCGACGTCATTATAGTCGCCGAGTAATTGATCTGTGGTCATTCAGAATGCTCGCACATAATGTACGAATATTTTATAGAAACTCCTATGTCTTGGATGTGGCGTATCGGGTTAAATAATATGACTCCGGCACTTCGAATATTTTTGTTGTATTCCGGATGAGGGTTGGTAAACGTTTTTGGTTTAAGGTGACGAAACACAAGTTTATTAATAAAACTCCTCAACTTATAAAGTCCGGACACGAAGTACGAGAAGCGCGTGACCAAGTACTAATTCGTCGAGACAGAGGGACAGAGTTCTAGTCTGCACAGGGGTTGTACGAAAAAGAAGCTAGGATAAGTCTTTTGCGTGAGCTTAAGTAGAAGTCCCTAAAAGGGAGAGGTAGGCGGTTACAATGATCGATCATAGTGCAATTCTGTGTGACTCAGGGTAGTGACCGGTCGGGGTCACTGTCAGGAACATCTAACTTAGTCACTATTTATGATAAGTATATATCGTAAGTAAACTTATGATAAGTAAATAGTTGTCATACAACATTTTTCTCTTTATTAATACTTCGCAACTCACACTTCTACCCGCTGGCTATTTTTTTAAATCAGGTCATATGATCTGCATTTTTACCATGACGTTTACTTAGAAGTTACCACGAGCTGGAGTGGTCTCTACACTTTTGATTGTTATTTCTTCTGCTTGAGGGTTGGGTTTGATTTCAATTCGACTTGGTGTTGTTATACAAGGAAAGTTTCAAAAAACTTGTTAACATTTTTTCAATATCAGTAGCGGTTAATCCTTAGCTAGGCCACTAGAGGCGCTAGGGTAAGGGAGGATGTCACATTTCTGCCCCTTGGCCCTTGCACTCATTCCTTTTACACAGTTTCATTCTTCTCTGTCGCACTCTCATTCTCTCTCTCTCTACCAGTCTTTCATCCATTCAGAAAAGTCAGTCGCTCACGTACACCCTGCGTTTGGCGTCTCTAGCCACTCAACGCTTGTCATTAGAAACCAAACACTCTTCTTTCATACCTCGACCCAATCAGCCCAAACAGATTTCCTTTCATACAAGAGCCAAACACGCTGGCGCCACGGTCACTCTAAACATTCACACCCCTACAATAATGAAATGCATAGTTCTTTTTCGTACATAACGGCGTAGAAATTTTTGTTGTAAACGTTTTTGCGTAATCGTAGTCCAAAGTCGAATTGTTCGACCGGGTCTCCCCTAATTCAAGGGTAAGCGAACGAGAAGTGCATGGATTCGCTTTGCGCCTTCAGATAAGGGTTGGAACGGGAGCTGATTCTAAGGGGAATCGGAGAGCGAAGGGTATTCCCGATCTCCGGGAACGAAATGCCGCGAAACGGTGATTCCCGCGTCGCGCGAGGAATCCTCTCGCGCCTCTGAACGAGCACACCAGAGGCCAGGTTACCACGAGATTCCGGGGAGAGAGGGCTTTTGCGGAGAGACTCGAACGCTGGACCCGTTTGATAACGGCTGCCAGCCACGTATCTTGGACCCTGCAGGCTTTATTATAAACCTCCTCCTTCACCGGCTCCGGCAACCCCCTTTTCCTCCTTCTTCAACCGCGCGGCGCAGCGGTGGCGGCTGCTGCTCACCCCGCAGCGCCTCCTGCCGCACCGGCTCGCTTCCGCCTCGAATTACGAGCATAATCCTGTAAATAGAAAACAAGATAAGGTAGGCAAATGCTTTTAACGACCGCTTAAATCGGCCACGACGACGGAAACGATGATGATGTCAGGGAATTTTACCCCCGGAGCCTTTTTCGAGAACGAGCACTCACCAACTCCCTCCAAAACGATTCTCCCTTTCTATTCCTGCTCGTCGATTAGTTCCTTCATCTTCGATCTAGTTCTTAGCTTTCGAATTCTTTCATCGACGATTTAGAATCTTTTCTGTTTGTTCAAGTTTCTATAAATCGTTCGGCTCAACTCGAACTATCCGTATACCCGCGTCAAAATAATGAACAATCAGTGAAAGAACGAGCTCGCGCTTATCAGCGAAGAAACCCGAAGAAGCTCGGAGAAGCAGCTCGCGTATCAGCAGAGCGCGAAGAGCAGAAGACAGAGGACACAGGGAAGACCGAAGATTTGTAAGAACAGCGAAGAGCAAGGAACATCCGAAGGAATAAGAGATGAAAAGAGAGAGAGACGGAGAGGTCGTCCGCTAAAAGGCGAAGAGAAAAGTGGAAGAAAAGAGATACGGCAGAAGTGAAATAGTAGTAGTGTAAGACGAAGAGGTGGAAGAGAGGCGAAGGAGGAGGAGAAAGAAGGAGGTGTTGCAGCTACGTATGCCTCGCGAGAAGGTCTATACGGTGGTGGGACCTCTTTATCGTGATCCCCGTCCTGCAGCTCAGCTCCTCATTAGCTTGGCCGCTCATCAATCACTCGTCCACGACCACCGTCTCGTAAAGTCTCGGCCCCCATATCGGCGCAACCTGGGTACCCTGGTTCGAGAGCTATCTCACCGGCTACGGTATAAAAAGAGAGGGAGGAAGAACAGAGCGGAGAGTGGAGATGAGAGGGGAGGAGAGCGAGAAGGGAGGAAGGGAGGGAGGGAGGAGGACGTCTGTTTCGTATGTAAGCCGGCCAACGTACACCAAAGTGTAAACCCTCTTTCTCTTTCTCGATCTTCGAACGTTCTCTTTTTCTCCGCTCCTCTTTGTCCGGCTTTCCTCGTCCGCCTACTCCTCCTCTTCTTCTTGTTTCGCCCCGGTTCGATCTCGCCTGTCCCACCTCACCCCTCCACATCGTCTTCCACCTCTGTTCTCGCTCCTTATGTTCGCGGAGGTTGGATCCCCACGAAAAGAGATCCGGTGTCCCAATATTTGGACCGTGGATCGCGGGACCTGTCCCTTCCCGGTCCCAGATTCGATCGACGGACCATTCCGACGTCTTGCTTCCTTCCCTACACCCCTCTCCGACGAGAGATCGATCGAGATATCGACGTGAGAGGAGAACCGAGTCGGCTCGTACCGCTTTGGTAGTAGCTCCAGGTCCAGGACCGCGACGAAATTCGTCTTCGTCCGAGATCGACTCCGTCGATCCCTCCACCACCAACCCATTGTCATTTGTTCTGAACCGAACAGAAGCCACCCTGAACATCCCCTTGCAACGGGGAGGTATTAGAACAACCCTGAAACCTCGTAAATAATGTACGATAAAGAGCCAATTCATCGAGTCCGAATAGCTCGAGGTACTTGAAAGGATTGAAAGTTCCGCGAAACTTCTATCGCCGGAAAAGCGACTCGTTCCAACGACGAAAAATCCTCGATTGATTCGAAAGTGTATCTGGGTTATCAATCGATCGGGAGCAGGTCACCCAGAGGTTGGAATGTCTCGGAGAGAAGAGAAAAAAAAGGAACGCAGCGGATGGAGAGCAAGTTTCATCAAGTTTCTCCCCGAAGTACCGATACTCCTTAATCACGGTGGCGCGTTTCCCTTGCCGACTGGCTCGCCGACGGCCAACCAACCGGCAGCTTCCTCGGAATACGTCCAAGACCTGGGGGAGAGCCGATTCTTCGCAGATACCAAAGTATCTTCTTGCCAGAGACGCGGTTAATCTTCGGTCGGGAGTCGTGGCCCTCATATAGCTCGATATTGTTTAACTTGCCTCGTTATCGCTAGATGCACTCTATAGCCATCTCTCCAGGGGTGGAAGATAGCGTGCACCTTCGAACGCCGTCCCGCCAACCACCCCCTCGCGTTTCCACCCCCCTCTTCCCCTGTCTTCGTCGCTCCTTCACCCTCCCTTTTCCACCCTCTCCTCCTTCCGCCGAGTTGCCAAAGGGGTTGGGGCCTGGAAGGGAGCTGCATCCAGCTGATAACACCTCCCGGACTGATAACGAGCCGGCCAGGCTCTCGTCCTACGTACACTCCAACCCCCTCAAGACGCTACCCCCAACCTACCCCGTACTAGCTCGCTGTGTTTCTACGACGTCGCGAATTCCCTGCGAGCCTCTCACGGCTTCTTCTTCGGCTCCTCTCTTGCGAAACTTCCGCGAGGAGGATCGCCTTCACCAAGAGATTCTTCCATCTCGGCCAATAGGTGTACCCGTCACGGGACTTCGATGGGGTTGTTCCTCGAAGTTGAACGCTCCGAGACGAAATCTTCAGAGTTCCAAAGAGTTGCAGTTATTGGTTATCGGTTGATAACGCGGTACCCATAAGGGTGCTTACTCAACCGATTTCTTCAAAGTAAACGACACCTCAGCAATAGTACAACTATTACATATAAAAAGAATTAAATGCATTGGATAAACCGGAGTAAAACACATTTTTACGCGCACCTCGACAAAGATTTCCAGCCGGTGGAACGATTTCTCGGAATGTCTGGTCTTTTTCTAGATCGTTAGAGATCGTTTGCGAGTTTATTCAAAATTTCGCACAACGGCACCATTGTGCCCGGATATCAACGCGTTTTCTTATCGTCGTCGACGGCGAGCGTCCAGACGCTCGTCTTTCCTCGATTCGTCGACTACGTCCTCCCTCTCTCTCACTCTCTCTTGCTTTCTCTCTTTTTATTCTGGCCGAGGAAACAGTCTCGCCGCGGCGAAAGATAAAGTCGGCGATTAGACGCGGCGGAAAAAGTTTTCTAATCGACGGATAAGAATTTCGCGTGACTCGCCGGCTTCTCGCGGATTATTTCGGCCGGTGGTCTCCCACTCTCGGCGACGGGACGCCGGATGTCGGAGTTAATACCACTGTACGCGGAAGTTGTAACCGTTCCCCTCGAAAGTATTAACGCTTTATCTTATTATTTGCTCGTTCCTTGCTCCTTTCACCTTTTCCCGCCGCGACAAAAACCGTCTCACGTGATCATAGGGCTTTCTGCGAAATTCGCACAGCGCAATCTTTTCCCGCCGTTTCTTTAACGAAACGGGACAAATAGCAAACCGCGAGGCTCATCATTTACTTAACCAATTTGAGCAAATGATAAAATACACAATAACGTAATCGTTGCTTGTGCCTCCGAAGCCTCGCTCGCCAAGCGGAGACAAACAATCTTTTTATTTTGCTTACTCAGCGAAACTTAATCGATAATAAAATATACAAAACCACATGAAACACCAGCAGATTGGTAAATAATTTTATCAACTGGTTCTAGATTGTTTATGTTAAATTAATCGCATATCTTTCGGTTTAATATCGGAACGGGATTCGTCAGATTAGTTTATAATGAAGATTATGCCGTTGTGTCATCTTGGGTTAAGATGAAGATTAGTGTAAGATGAAGCGACTATGGATTATCGTGTCGTAGACTATGCTGAACAGCTGGGTTTTTTTAAATTTAATTCCAGAAGAAATTCTGGGAATCCATTTATAATTCTTCGTCAATCACCAATCCTCATTTTATAGAGTCTATCGGAAAAAAGCTGTAACAAAATTTCCAAACCCTGCTCAACAATTGATGCACTGATTAAATTAACTCCTAACAAATTCTTAGCCAATTACTTTACTTTTAAACCAATCGCTACAAATCCCTACTAAATCGCTTTACTTCGAAACCAATCGTTGAAAAACGAGATGAAGAATTTTTGCATAAAATGCACTTCTACAATATGTTAGAAACATTCCAAAGAAGATGGATATCGGTTCGAAAGCAGATTTAAATTAATTCCCAACAAATTCTTAGCCAATTACTTTGCTTTTAAATCAATCGCTAAAAATCTCTACTAAATCGCTCTACTTCGAAAGCAATCGTTGAAAATATCTCTCGCAAGCAACGAAAACGAGATGAAAAATTTTTACATAAAATGCGGACTTCTACAACATGTTCGAAATATTCCAAAGAAGATGGATATCGGTTCGAAAGCAGACTTAAATTAACTCCCAACAAATTCTTAGCCAATTACTTTACTTTTAAACCAATCGCTACAAATCCCTACTAAATCGCTTTACTTCGAAACCAATCGTTGAAAAACGAGATGAAAAATTTTTGCATGAAATGCACTTCTACAATATGTTAGAAACATTCCAAAGAAGATGGATATCGGTTCGAAAGCAGATTTAAATTAACTTCCAATAAATTCTTAGACATTTACTTTACTTTTAAATCAATCACTATAAATCCCTACTAAATCGCTCTACTTCGAAAGCAATCATTAAAAATATTTCGCGCAACAACGAAAACGAGATGAAAAATTTTTGCATAAAATGCACACTTAACTTAACTCCCAACAAATTCTTAGCCAATTAC
Organism: Lasioglossum vierecki; assembly: GCA_028455595.1. Lineage (NCBI taxonomy): Eukaryota > Metazoa > Arthropoda > Insecta > Hymenoptera > Halictidae > Lasioglossum > Lasioglossum vierecki. The sequence continues at coordinate 14,455,380 of CM052343.1, forward strand.
TTTCTTTTTAAACCAATCGCTACAAATCCTTACTAAACCGCTCTACTTCGAAACCAATCGTTAAAATATCTCGCGCAAGCAACGAAAACGAGATGTAATTTTTTTACATAAAACGCAGACTTCTACACATGTTCGAAATATTCCAAAGAAGATGGATGTAGGTTTGAAAGCAGACTCCCACAGAGAACAATCGAATTGAAATTCAGATTCCAGCAGATTCTCTAGATGGCTCGACCTCGGATCGCCCGATAGTCTTGACTATCGAAGTCGGTAGATTGCGCCTCGAAGTGCAGCGAATCGCAATACGAATCATACCGATGATCGAAGGTCGGTCTAGCAAAAATAGAGCGATAAATCGGCGCGATATCTTGGCCGGCTTTTGCTTGCGCGTGGCTCGCTCGCCAAACGGGATATTCTCGTCTCTCGGCGGGCGAGAGAGAAAAATGCGGGGGCAGTTGCACACATAATCGTTTTTCGCGCGCGAACATCTGAAATATCGTGTGCGCACAGGTCACGTCGGGCCGTTTGCTAGAAGACCCGAAGAAATAGTCGGCCGATGAATCATTCTTGCCAGGGAGAGAAGTTCCTTCCATCAGTTCCCCGACGATAATGCATCCCGTCGGGGGAATGAAATTTTATTTCCCTCGCTCGGAGATACCGTAATCGGCCGGCAATTGCTACCTCCGCCGCGGATACTTCATGGTATCCCATGGAATTCCAAGAAACCGTAGCCGATTTTCTTTGTTGGTTGCATGCGACCTCTCTCGCCTCGTCTCGCACTCTCGTTTTCCATCAGATTGATAAAAGTTTATCGCGGGACGCGCGGCCCGACGAATCCCGATTTCTGTTTGCGATGGTCTTCCTTCTCCTTCTCTTTTTCCTTCGTTCCCGCTCTACCCTCCTCACCTTCCGTGCTCTTTTTTGTCTCTTGCATCGTCGTCGTCGGATAAGACCGAGAAATGTCGGAGCGCTCGGCCATCGGAGCTTCGAGGAAAAGAATTTTATCTTGATCCCTAGAACCTCCATTTTGTTGAGGGATACGTTCCCAGTCGAGCCACTGAATGAAGATAGAGACGTTCCCTGGGAGTAGAATATTTACCGTAAGTTAATCGAAAAGTGAAGCGAAATAAGTCAAAAATTCAGCCGAACCACCCTCTGCATTTTTTAATATTTACGACCGCTATGTTCACTAGGGTTGGTTTAACTCTGGGAACAATTTTAAACAGTGAATCCGTTGCAGCAACAAAGCAACCCTCAAGTCCGCCCGGGGAGTCAGGCTAAAATCTGACCGAATCGGAGAAACAGGGTGGAAAAAAAGATGGAAGGGGGTTTGGAGGAAGAGGAAAGAAAGCGGCAATCTCTGTTGCACGCGAGGCGTGCGGAGGTAAAAATCGTCGAAGCCTTTTAGACGGTTTACGAGCCCGCGGACGAGGGCATATCTCGAAGGCTGCCGAAGAGAAAGGCGGACTTACGGCGGGAAGAGGCGACGAAGACGAAGACGAAGAGAGAGCCGGAGCGAGCGAGGTCGGCAGATACGAAACCGTCATCATATTGAAAACCATAATTCGTGGGACTGGGGGCCCCAGGTACGCAGCGGCCATAGCCAGTCGAGGCAGGGGCGTACCGTGACCGCTATCTGAATCGCGTCACAATAAATACTAATTCCTGGAAGGTGGCCCTTGGCATTATCTGAGGACCGTGTGGCAAAGTCACTTATACTTACTTATACTCCCCACTTTCTGCTCCCCTACTCCTTACCCTCTACCAACCATCGTCATCCCCCTTCGATACTCTTCCTTCCTCCTTGTACACTTCGCCATCGAGCTCACTCGATAGAACGAAAATAATTATTTCCGATAGGTCGACGATAGTACCCCGGCCCTCGTTATTGCTTATGCTTTATGCGCCATCCCTCTTCGTCCCTCTTCGATGGTCCTTCCTCGGAGTTCATCGAGTTCGCCTCTTTTCTTCCCTTCTCCCTCTTTGAGGTCTCTCCCCTGTCCACCGTTCTTCCTCTTCTTTTCTTCTTCTTCTTGTCCACCGTGTCCCGTTGTCTCGGTTTCGTAGTCGGGATCGCTCTTTTGCGTTTCCTTTTGCGCCGTTCCTCCTCCGTTTATCCGGGGAAGCCTAATCGGGGACCATCCGTCAGTTTAATGGAGAGTCGATGGGGGTGACTTCACTCCGCCGCCTCGTTAATTGTTCGACCGTGGTTTACCCGCGAGTATCGCTGCCTCGAGGCTCGGAGATTGTCGAGGGACGATTTTTGGAGTGGGAAAATTAATCTTGGATTCTGTCTTCAATATAGATTCGTGCACACCATTTGTGCTTCCACGGGATTCCAAATCACAAAGTAAATTCTTGAAGATTTTTATGGAACACTAGCTTTTCCTCGTGGCTTCGCTCGCACAGAAAACTGTTTAATGCCTTCCAAAATTGATATTGTTTCTCCATAAAATCTTTTAAACCCCCCATTCACCCCATTCAGATTGTATCGATAATAGATGTTTGATTATTTGTATCAAAGAGCATTAAGACCAAGTTTCAAGGATATCCAACCACAAATAAAATATTCCTCATACAAAAGTTGCAACCCCTTTTCCCCACTTTAGGGGTTGAATTTCGAAATATCTTTTCTTATCTCTTGTATAGATCATAAAGGAAACCCCTGTGCAAAATTTCAGCTTTCTAGGGCCAAGGGTTTAGAATGGGCGTTGATAGGTGAGTGAGTCAGCCAGGACTTCGTTTTTATACATATAGATTTATAAAGCGGATTAAAAAATTTTTGAAACCAGAAGACATATTGTTAAAATGTTTGGAATTAACAGATTGCGGTGAGTTTTGTTATGAGGTCTGGTTGGCGGGTTTAGAGGGTGATTTTAGAGCTCGCGAAGCACAGTGTCCCTCCTGCTGATAGAGGAATGGATTATGATAAGGATAGAGAGACGGTGCGCTATCATCTGCACGTAAGCGCGAAATACCGCGACATCGTAGTGGTTGTATGGTGTAAAAATATTTTAAGCGGCTCCCGAAGGCACGGTGCACGGGTGCACCGGTCGGGGATGGTTTAGTGGCGGCGCCTGAAAAAGCACGATTACGTTTACGACTTTCCTCTCCGTCTGTCGACTCACCCCAGGGTAGCCGCAATTTTCCCACGAGGTGCGGCTATTTCCAGATACAATGTCGCGTGCTCGACAAATTTTCCATCGGTGCCTGTTTCTTTCTCGGAACTGCAGTGGTCACCCTCAAATTCGTTTCGAATTAATTTTTACCCAAGAAGATAGTGAAATAAAAATATTGCTATTTTAAAGAAAGCAATTTTTCTGTTTCTCGACCCACTAAAATTAATTTATAGTGTAGCTCTTTGTGAAGAAGTGATATTATAATTATTATAATATCTATTGTAATATATAATATAATAATTATTATAATAGTTAGAAAATAATTTATTTACATTTCGCGAAGAATATGAAATATAATTTATTCAGTATACTAAAAAAAAGTGGAAAGGGGGTGGTTGTTTCAGATCAAAAATATTTAAAAGAAATGTGCAACTTCGTGACATAAAATGAAGTAGCCGGCTCGTAAAATAGTCGAAGTTGATGCCTTCGAAGTCGGTAACTAAAATCTGAAAGCAGTAATACTATACAACGCGCGGCCGCCATTAATACCGGCGCATAAACACCGTGTCGGTGGGAAAAAAACACGATGTACGATCGACGAGAAAAAAACGTATCCGATTGCAGCATCGACCGATTGCGAGTTTCGCAAATCGTCGAACAATTAAAAAAGAACCCGCCAGATAAAGGGGTCAGCCCACAATCCTGCAATATATCACGGGTCCGATGCGACCGACAGATACATAACTATTTTATCGTTCGAACGCCTCGAAAAGTAAGCAGGCAATGGTGGAACGCGTGTAAATCCACATCGCTCACCAATTTTATCGCGTTACAAATTTATAGCTGTATTTCTCAATCGTTAACAGTGCCTGAGACCCCTGACAAACGGGGGATGAAGATATACACACCTCTGGAATAATATCCTCGAAAACTGATCCTCTCCCGAACTCAATCTAAAATGTTTAATGACCTTAAAAAATCGAGAACACGTAACAATAAATACATAAAATCTGCAGTCTAATGATTAATATACCTCGGCAACTCCTCATATTTAAAAAATTTAATGTCAAGGTAAAACATGTGGCATTTTACTATCTTTGTGAAAACTCAACATCTAGGTATATTGGGAATTACCTGGTTCCCCTTAATTTTATAACATGCGGTCCTCCCTTCAGGTATGAAGGTACGTACCGCCGCATTCGCGTTTAGGGGTTTAGTTCTTAGACACCTCCGACTTGGTCTTCCTACACTAAAATATATTTCTTCCACCGTCCACGTATATAGTAATTATTTACACGTAACCCCTCAACATTTAATAATAACATTTGACACTTGATTCGACAGTAAAATAAAAATATACGCAGCAAGAAAAAAAGGTGTAGCTGTTTCGTGATCCACAGTGTACCTCATCGACAAATTACGCGAGCCCCATCTTTTTCACGTAACTATGCCCGGAGGCTTTATCAGCGCGTCGGGAAAATCGGGTTAAGCGTCCACGTCACGTTCGGATAGGGGATGGCGAGAGTAGCAGGGTGCAGAAGGGGTTGTGCAGGGCCTTATTAAGAAAAACGGCGTGGCTCCGAGAAGAAGCAACACCGGGGCCGGGGAGAAAACAGAGAGCGGACATGGCGTTATCTTCCTGCAACCCATTCCGGCGACCTTATCTACCGTAAAAACTTCGACTTTAACCACCGGGGATCATAATCGAGCTTATCTCTGTCCCCCGTCCCACCTCTCTCGGTATACCTCACCCTCTGTTTCTGACTGTCTCTCTCTCTCTCTCTCACTCTCGCACTCTTTCCCTCTCTTGTTCTTTCTCTCGGGGCCGTCTCGCCGGTGCACCAAAGGCTATCTCCCCCTTTTGCTCATCTATCGCCCCCTGACGTGCTATCGCGGATTTTATCGCGAAACTCTGAACCGACCCGGATAGACGGAGATCGCGAGAAAGAAAGGAGCTGCGGGTAGGGGGTTGAAGGGGGCACGGGGATTTTATTGTGCGCCGGCGGGGCGAGTCGCGAAAGGTGTACCACTCGAAAAATTTCGAGGTCCAAGGCTCGAAAAACATTTTTTACAGCCTTCAAACCTTTCGTTTTCACTCCGCAATATCGCTGGACGAGACTGTCAATTTTTTGCTAGAGGTTTCAACTAGAGCTGTGACTTATGAGATACCCGGGTAAACAAAAATTACTCGGGTAAACAGCATTACCCGGATATTCGTGTAAACAAAAATTACCCGAGTACCCGGGTATCTCAAATAAAAATCATTCACATCAATAGAAAAAAGCAGACGATATATTACGATTAATTATTCTCTTGAACGATTTGAATAAATTTAAATTAATATATCAACGTGTGTGTTCTTTTAATTTCATTATTCTTTTAAATTGCACAAAATCATTTATGACTTAGGTCTTATGAGATACCCAGGTAGTTTTGCTCTATCCGGGTATCTCATGGATACTCGGATACTCGGGTAAAAGTCCGAGCTCCAGTTTGAACGCGTTAATTAGCTCGAATATAAATGTTTTGAAGCAACTAAAATAGTATTATACTAAAATTGTTGTCGGATTTTTTCCAACCTAAAGTTAGCTGGTTGATTGTGCAAATATATGGGGAAAATCGCGAAAATAAAATGAAATACGGCAGAGTCTGAGGGAAACCGATAAACGGGCGCAAAATTAACTTCCACTCTCGCCACCCCCCGGCGCCGACTTCCTCAGTCGGCCGATAAAAATCCATTTTCACGTATCTCTCTCCGCGCGTAGCGATTTACGGCTTTCTCGCCCCCTTTTCTGAATTGCGCGAGAGGCAGCACACCCCCGTCCCAATATTATCGGAATTGAGCGATTCCACCACCGGCGGCCCACCCCCTAAACAGCAAAGTGGCAACTTCCAGCCCCGTCCGTCTTCGCTAGTTTACACCCCCTGTGGCAAACGAACGTACGTGCCGGTTCCCGGGACGGTGCATCTGCATGCATAATGCGACCTGCAACAGGAATATAATTTTAACGAGTCTCGCACCCGACGACCCCTCGTAAACGCCTCCAGAGCCGATGCTCCGTTCGTGAATTTACGCCCGGTGCTTTTGTAACCGAGTGATTAGGTCGCGGGAGTGTTTGTTTAGAGTAAGGGAAGTGTTAACGTGATGCAAAGGGAATGAAAATTGTTATAGGTGTTCATAACAATTTTCATCCCCTATCTTTTCCCCGCTTTGAGGAATTTGTGAAAGTAATTTAAGGGAGAATTTAATATTTTTCTTCC
>CM052343.1:14461859-14545650 GCA_028455595.1 Lasioglossum vierecki
GATAAAAAAGACGATTGTTAAGCGTTCAATATGATATTCTTAAGTGTTCGATTATCGAATAACGAAATACCAAAAGTTAAGTTAATTCAACGTTCTCCGTAAAGCCGTGCCGCTGACTTCCGTCTGGCGTTCCGACTCCGATCCGTGATTCGCCATAATTACCCGTACACCGTCCGGGCGCTCCCATCGTCGATTTAAATTACCCGATGACAAATAGGCGAAAAAATCGGCGGAGCCGCAAAGGGTTGAAGCCCAAAGGCCAAAGCACGCCGGGAGGCGTGAGCGCGAACGAAAAAGGAGAAGGTTTATCGGCGCGAGTGTCTCCGCGGTGTCAACGGCTGGTATCTCTTAATGACTGCCCCATCTTTTAAGGCTTAATCGTCGACACGTATAAACCATATCCTGTCCCCTGCATATTCAATGCACGTGGTACACGGGCTCGTGCTGCGTACACGCGTTCAAAATTATCTCCGGGCCGCCTCCTCCTTCGATTAAAATTCCGAATTCACGTATTCAGCGACGAATAAAACGTTCTCCTTGCCACACCGTAGTTCTTCCTTTTAAGAAGGCTCGAACGAAGTTGGAAAAAATTGTTGCCATGGTTTGGTTCATCTTCTTGCTCTGGAGACGGCGAGGAACTTTGAACGAAGCTATTTTAACATTATTCAGGACATTATCGTATTGTAAAATACAAAATTCTAGAAGATCATTTTCTATCACAAAAACGTATCCAATGGCTGGCTGAGATTTGAGTGGCTGGCTTTAAGAAACTTCTAACGAACTTGGGAAAAATTGTTGCCATGGTTTGGTTTACCTTCATGCACTGAAGACAACGAGGAACTTTAAACAAGGCAATTTTAAATAAATTCAATTAGCATAGTTCTAATCGTATGTAAAATACAAAATTCTAGAACATCATTTTCTATCACAAAAACGTATCCAGTGGTTGGCTGAGTAACGCAGCTGGACGTTTGAAGATTGTGTTAGACAGATTAGATACTTGTGAATAAAACTACAAGTCCCTCCTTTAAGGAGCTTCGAACGAACTTGGGAAAAATTGCTCTGGAGACGTCGAGGAACTTTGAACAAGGCAATTTTAAATAAATTCAATTAGCACAGTTCTGATAGTATTGTAAAATAAGAAATTTCATTTTCTGTTATAAAAACACACCCAGTGTCCGGCTGAATGTCGTAGCTGGACGTTTGAAGATTGTCGTAGAAAGATTAAATAATTGTTCTTGAAGATTCTTGACCGACCAAAAATCGTGAGCGCAGTGATGTTTCCAGCAGGGTTCGGGTTTCTGGTTTTCGCCGGCAACAGAAACAAAATCACCAGCAAAAGCAGTGAAAACCAAGTCGGTGACAGATGGCAAGTACTGATAACGTCTCTCGAAGGTCCTGCTAGCAAGCGAAACGACCTGCACGGATCCTGTTCCTGTCGCCCGATAAAAGAAGAAACAGCTGCGTCCCGGCGCTGATCGGAGATCGTTCCCCGTACCAGAATGCTTTCGACGTAGGACAATCGTATGGAAATTTATGGGGATCATTTGTTTATCTATTTATTCGCGGCCGTAATAGACAATGACCGAGACACTGGTTCGCTACCAGCGAAATCGTTTTAATGACGATGCATCGACGGCCTCGATAAACTCACGATCAAGATATCTTGATCCAACGAAAAACCTTGCATTAATCATCTCGAATAATTCTGCAGTCGATCGATAAATACATTCGCTCACCTTCTCTTTTTAAAAAGAAGTTTTCTCTGTTTTATTCGGTGATCAAAGATTAAAAATTACACTCTGCTTTAATTTATTTATTATTTAAAACTTGGTCCTTATTTATTCGTATCTAATTTATAAGTTCATTTTTGGTAGTTCGATTGTACGTCTGTTCAGGACCATTGTTAAAGATATAGGCTGTGGTTTGTAGAGAAATTAATGAGGTACGAGTATTTGTATAGACAGCACGCTCTTGATTTTCCTAGTAAGTAATTGGCATGTATTTCGTGCGGCTCTAGCCGCGGCCGATCGAGTAATTAAGTGGTAATGGCTGAAAGTCGAAATGTTTCGGTATCTCGTCACGATATCGCCGCTAGGATTTATCGTCGCCCTTTAGCATAATTACTATCATTATTGGGATACGTGTGTGCACGCGCACGTCGAGCGTAAATGCTCTCGCATGAACGCGCCAACACGCGACACAACGATGCTTGCCGATCCTTTGGACGCGTTCAACGAAAACCACGGTCATCGGCCGATCTTCGATCGAACCACCAACCAGTGTAATTAAATTTCCCAGCCAATTATGCACGATCCAACCGGTCGCTACATTCGACATTTAGAGAATTTATTAACCCTCGGCAGCATCGAATTTCAATTGCACAATTATCACTGAAGCAGCCATTAAAAAATTATTTTCACTATTATAATACATAGAAATGGATTTGTACTGATAAGATTAAATCGTAAGTGCTCTCGTTTAATTTCGAGAAATAATTCTCTGACACGAGACTGGCTTTGTTAGGCGATCTGATCGATGCTCGGCCCGCCTTGCGGATCGATTTAACCTACAGATCGATCAGTTCACTAGCAACCATGATGTAACCCGCGTGACACGTTCAATCCGGCGTGGGTCACACGTGAGTCACGCTGCTATTTATAATTTCCCGCGTTGGCGACGTAATTCGAACACCATTAATTGCAGAAGACGCGGAAATCTCGTGGAAGGATTATCACCGTTCGCTAAATCCCTCAAGAAGTGCGAAAGTAATCAGCAGTTCATCTTTACGGTGGATTGAACTCCGTGAATTCTTCGTCTTCTTCTTAATTCTTCGTCGCCTTCTTCATTTTCTTCTTCGTCGTGAAGATCTGCGGCTTCATCTTCTTCGTACTCCTTCATCATCCCTTCACCACGAAGACTGGTAACTTCTCGGCAGCTCCTTCATTATACTCCATCGTTCTCATCAACATCTTCATCGCGTAACTAAATATTCAACGACATTCCATATTCGAACATGAAGAAACAATTTAGCTCCGTTCTGTAGGCTATTAATTTTCCATGATCTATCTGATCATGATGATCGGTAGCTTCTTTATCTTCTGCTTTACAAAGAAACAATTACCTACATTCTCCGCAATGTTTCACCTTCTTCATCGTCGTCGCCATTCAATAGAACACTCAATAGTAATCTAGCATGAAGAAGCAATTTGTTAAATCACATGTTATGGTGTCGAGCGACGAGTGCGTTTGTTGTATTTTTATAATAGTTCCTCGAAGTCGAAAGACTAGGCGAAATCGCGTCTGTTTGTTTTTTCGGCTGCCGGTGGCTCTAAGGAAGCGTGTGTGTGCACGTCAACGTAGTGTAAAAATCCTCTTTCCTTAATATATTTCGTAATCTTTAATAAACATTAATAATCCTGTTATTTTTTGTGGTTCTACTTGAACACAATTAGCTCCATTCCTGGTCATCGAGGGACTTATCCTAATCGCCAGAAATCTATCTGTCCCAAAAGGCCGAAGGTAGCCGACGGAGAAATCTACGCGATCGTTCCCGAAAACTAGCATGAATGGCCCTGCCACGTGAATGACGTTGAACAGCGAATTCCTGGCCATAGATCGGAGGCGACACGAATCGTCCGTGGCGGCGTCACTACACGTATGACGGCCACGTATAGCCGGCATGCGTGTTGATACGCAGATAGAGACGAAGGTGGACGTAGTAAGAGCTTTGCATGAATAATGTGCTCCACGACGTGATCTGAACTTCTTGGAAGGGATGGACGAACGTGGACGGTCTGTACAAGATTCTCCCTTCGCCTCCTCCTCTTCCTCCTCTTCATCTCCTCCCTCTCTTCACCCCCGCCCGATACGACGAAGAAAACGACGCGGAGAGCAGGTCCGGAATAAAGGCAGATCGGAGATATCGTATCGATCGGGTAGATTTGCGTTTTAATGAGGTGTGCTTGCGCGATGCCCAGTGAATCTTGAAGAGTTAAGTGTAACGGGACGAATTGAATTGATCGATTGCATCGACGTTTAATTGAATCGGGACATGGACGAGCGACGTTCGGTAAATTGTGGGCAATGTGTACTACATCGCGCGATCCACGTCCGTCAAGCCCATTGTCCCAGAGCGCTCCCCCAGGGAACTAGTACTACTCTCGAGCGAAACGCATTGATCCTAAGGAAACTGAAGTTCTTCTACTGCGTCTTCGTTCTAAATTGTCCTCTACGTGGACGTTGATAATTCGTTTATTTTTCTTCGGTGAATTCATTGACCCCGACACTCTAACTTAGGGAATCTGTCGATACGTGTCCATCGTTAAATCCTATAACATCGAGTCAAACTCGAAATAAAATCCCTAACGACTTCGAACAAAGATCGATCCAGCTCGCCAACAAAGAACACCCAACAGCACCCATGTTGCAAGCCACCTTGTGTTTCGAACAAAGATCAGCATCGATGTCCGGAGCCCGCAGAAATCCTTCGGCCTCCGGGACGGTTCTGCGCCAGTGGCAAGAACTCAGCTGCTTCCTGCGGCCATCATCCGGGCGCGTAGCGATCAGAAGTCGAGTGTACACCGGTGGCAGGAAAACGAGCGCAACGGTAGCAGCTTCATCGGCGCTATGCAAATAGGATCCTGATCGTGACGCGGGTAGGCAAACACGCGACGTACAGGTAACAGGCAGGCAAACGGGCAAGCAGGCAGGCAGGCAGTCAGGCAGGCAAGCAAGCAAGCAAGCAAGCAGGGCTGGTGAGGAGGCCTGAGTGAGTCCTCTCCTCTTCTTCTTCTTCTTCTTCTTCTGCGTCGTCTTGTTCTTCGGAACGGAGTCGTAGTATGGTAGTGTGCGCCCTCTTTTCACGGGGCCACGACCCATGCCAGAGATGCATGCCACTCGTACCGATGCATCCATGAACACTTCGCTTTTCTCTTTCTGTCCTCACCGCTCCTCTTTGTCTCGCCACGCCTCCGCCCTCTCTCCTCGTCGCTCTTCCACCGGCAGCCCCCGGTCTTTTTCCCTCTGCTCTACACGCTGCATCGTGGAGATATGCTAATGCAGCCGTCCCGATCGTGACACTGCGGCTGCTAAGTGAGAGCTCAAGTCGCAACCTTCTCATCGGCTCCTACGCCGCGCGCGCGAGCCTCCTCGGCTTCCTCGTGCTCAGTGATCTCGGCTCTCGGCCGGTGTTCCGCCACTCGAACGCGCCCTGGAATCTTCCACCAACGTTCACGGTACACCCCCGCCTCTCCAACCGATCAGCTTCGAACGATGAACCCCCCGCCAGGGACTTGTTTGGACAGTGGCTTGACACTGATGGTCCCCGATAGATCCGGCATGGTGAAAATGGAGAAGATACCCCACTCCTGGAATGCAGCGATCGATCTAGATAGACACTCTGCCATCAGCAAGAGCGTTAATGCTCCGTCGGTACGTCCTGAGAGCCTGGACTGCAGAATTCATTTGCAAAGACAGTACCCTGATACTCTGCAGTTGGTGGTCGAGATGAAGTTTCGTCTTCGGAGGACTTTCAACGCGTAGCATCCTGGTCCTGGCACAATAAAATTTGATAGATGTCCACTTTAGGGGATCGTCAATCTTCAGAGCTGCAAGATTAATTCCCTTTTCTATCCCGGGTAATTAACCTTCTGTCAAGATGACGATCCTCGTGATATCTGATGATCGTGCATCATATGTTTGAATTAATGTATTCGGTACCAAACATTACTTGTCCTTTTCGTGTATCCTGTTTCTTTATCGGATAAAGTATCTTTGTTTCGTCCCTCTTGTCACCGGTGAATCCTCCCGAAAATGTCCCAACGATTATGGTAACAAAGTTAGCCGGTCGTTCGGACTCGCAGCCTTTTATTGTCGCCAGCAGCGCCAGAGCGTTCTTAATTGCGCGTGCATGCAAGCGTTCCCGATCGAGAGAGGGCTGCACCTTACTCGCCTACAACCACCTACAACTGCCACCAACCACCTCCGGGTGCTGAGGGTGTAATATATCTCGAAAAGAAGAGGGGGCAGGGGGAAACACGGCCGCCATTAACATATCCACCGGCTGATAAGCCTTTCTCAGAACCGATACCGCGCCCGTATACACCTTCGGCCCCGCTTTATGCGAGAAACGAACAGCCGCGACCACGTGAGAAACGGGCTTCGGAAGCGTCGCTCTTTCGCCACTTACGGCTTTGTTTTGCTTTGTCGCCGAGCTTGTTCCGATTGTTTCCCGGCCGAATTCTCTGATCGCTTTGTAATAAAGATAAAAACCGCTCTCGTTCCACTGGGTAACTTGTTTAAACCGCGAGCTCGGTTAACCATCTTATCCGGAGCTCTAAATCTGCAAGATTGTTTGTCTTGTTTTTTTTTGATCGTTTCTCTTGGATTATTATACCGATCCATTTTTCTGGTAAATGCATAAAACTCGTAGTCTAATTGCGAGGCTTAAATGCTGGCGCTAATAGACTCACCAAAACCTGGAGATAAGGGTTGAAAATCGATGAAGCCTTCGAGCCACGAGTCCAGAGCACCGTTCCAATTGTCCAGCAACTTCGATCCCCATTATCGCCACTTAGGAGGACGAGTCTTGGATCGGACGTATCCCAGGTAGCTTGTACGCGCGTGCAATTAAGAATGCTCCGGAGGGTTCGTACCTATGGAGCAACAAGCAAACGAAGAAATAGACGGCGAGCGCGCGATAGCATTAGAAAAGCGAGAACGTCGTGGAAGTCAAAAGAAAAATGAAAGAAAGAAATAGGGAAAGAACGAGTTGGAGGATGGAGACAAGAGGAAGAGAAAACCATGCGGTGGCTTGGCCGAGGCCCGGTGCCGATCCATCGATGACCGCTTATTTACAGAGAGGCAGAAGGAACACGACTGAGCTGTAGATGCGAGCTCCGGATAGCCCAGAAGTGCGCTGCAACCCTTTGCCCAATCTCCTTCGGCATCTTTTGCCTCTCCCTCCCTCCTCGTTGCTGTGTCCACCCGTTGGTTCCCGATCGGATAGACTCTGTCTACCTCGTCGAGCCTCGCCCAAGGAGGCAATTAAAGCATCCGGGTAATTCGACGGACGATACGCGTGTCGTCTCGATTTCGAGGGCAACCCACCTGGATGGCTGTCTCTCGCTGTATCCCGCCGCCCCTGGATATATCCTCCGGGATCGGCGGAGAGGATTCGATGCTGCTCAAGGAGGTGTCGGGATGGTGTTACACCTCCTGGCAACAGGATATTTTCGAGCTGAGAGATCCGACGATAGCGCCCACCTCGAGAACCACTCGGAGACGATGGTCTAGTAGCTCCGTGCGATACTCGATGCCCACGGTACCTTGCTTTGCCCTGAAGACGTTCGTGCCACCACGGTTTTCACTTGTTGGTAATCCGTAATTAGTGATTACCACGTGGAAAAAGATATCCATGTGATATCTAAAACTGTGATGTCCAAGGTGGTTCGGAACCTACCTCAATAAACTGTAGGTCGCGTCGCTAATGACAATAAGTAGTTGATGCTACGTAAAACAACTAATAAATTTAAAAAAAGAATATTGCAAATATATATAGAATCCTCAAGATTGTCATGGAGGCTTTAAAATCCCAATCGTCTCGATCGTTAACGCCTCGGAGCCGAGAGTAGATGAGCAAAGATAGGGGATGGAGATGGAAGATCTTCTACAGGGCTATCTGTCGGCAAGATCTATCTTGGAGATGAAACAGAGATTGTCGGACGTGTTCGGGCCAGGTTCTGGGAAAGACTGTTCCGTTTCACGGGACACCGGCCAATAACCCAAACAACCCTACCGGCTTAGCCGAGATTTCGACGCAAGAGCAGCCCCTTCGGCGTCGAGCAGACACCGCGCGACGCAAAAGCGACGCGACGCTCTCGGCCGAATGGTGGGGACCCCGAGAGAGAGGCGTGCGAAGGGTGCAGCAGTGAGTGGGGTGGCATGGTAGGGGGATAGATAGATGAATAGAGAGAGATAGGTGGGAAGGAAGGGCAGGGAGAAGGGAACAGAGGGTACGCAAAGGCTGGCGTGGCGAGCGACCATTAGGGAGCCGAACGGCCATAGGGACGCATCGTTGATCGTGCGTGCCAGCTTTTTTCTTGTACTTTCTTCCGCGCCCGCCTCGACTTCCGGCTCCGTAAAGCCGAGCCGAGCCCCACGTGGATCCGCCATGGTCGTTTCGCGAGAGTCCCTGGATCGTCGTTGGGGATCAGTAAAGAAATGTACGAGGAACATTATAAACGGCTACTGTAATTTTATTCTTTCGGAAATTGTTGATCGGCTCGGTTCAGAATCTTGCGGATAAGGCTCGTTACCCGGTACACTAATTCTGTTTGCTCTTTTCAGGGGAGGATGAGGAATGGAGCGACTCGGAGAAGACACCATCGGTGAGCAGTGGCGTGGACGGCGGTGGATCTGCGGTTTCCAGCCCGGTCGCGCCGATCGTCGAGGAGGAATCGAGCCTTCCTCCACCGCCCAGACTGAATCCCCCTTCCTCGGTCTCGATCGCGAATTCGACCGTGGACGATATCAGATTGAGGCTCAGCGTGCTCTCTGAAGACGCTCGAAAACGGCTGGCTAGTCTTACCGAAGATATCGAGGTGAACGACGATCACAAACCACCACGAAACAGCTCTAAACTCAGTTTCACCGGTTACGAAAATGTTAATTTTCTATTGTTTTTCAGGTTACCAGGAGCCTCAGAGATCGACATGCTACCTCGAAGTCCAATCAGACCCGAGAGTCGAGTCCCAAAGACACGGACGAGGATGCGATGCCCGTGGTCAAGGAGGAGGACTGCCAGCCGAGGTCCTCGTCATCCTCGTCCTCCTCGATCCGAAGGCGAGATTCCGTCTGCAGGAGAGACTCCGAGGACTCCTCGAGGCGGTCGAACGCCGACGATCCACCTTCAGAGAAGAAACTGAAGCTCGATGACGAAGCAGCAGCACCAAGACTGAGACTCAATGCTAGTCTGGCGACGGATCCAGCCCTTCGACCCGCCACTGTGGCCGCGCTCACCGTCAAACCGGAAAATACCTCGCCGCCAAACCCTGTTCCGCCTTTGCCTGCTGGCTTGAAAAATGGTAATTGTACATCGACCCCTTTTGATAGCCCGATAGGCAATCTTAGTTAGCGCGATAATCATCTCGAACTCGCTGCAGAGTCAGCCAATGTACAATCGTATTTTTTAGATCCTCGGTACGGGGGTATTCTAACTAGACTGCACATTTTTCTAAGCTGACTGTAGGTTATCTAGACTATTCAGAGTAGGCTCCGTCCCACAAAAGAGTCTAACGTTCCAGACTTTCAACATCGCCTGACATCTATTTCTATATTTTCCACCAATAATTTGAATGCAGTGAAAATAATAACCCTTTAAAGTCGGAGCTATATATATATATATATATTTTAACTTGAAAATTAAACATTTCTTCCGACCTAGAATAATTTCAGTATCGTGCCGTTTAATTGGTAATTTTTGTGCACCAAACGCAAGACACAGTAGCTACATATAAATCTATATTGTTCACCAATAATTTTAATGCAGTGAAAATAATAAGCCTGACATCTATTTCAGCAATCGCATCGGGTCGGCTGTTCGTGCTGCCAACGGACGGCAAGGAGACGATCACGGTGGAGCCAGCAAGGCCCACGCTCCTGATTTGTCCACCTTGCGGCATCCGTTTCAGCTCGGCGAGCACCCTCGAAGCCCACCGCACGTTCTACTGCGCGCATCGTCCTCGGCTAGAAGAGGAGACCACGAACGACGAGGATGAGGAGAAGTCGAGCAAATTCGAGGTCAGGAAGGCGTACGCGTGCCCGCATTGCTCGTACAGCGCGGACAAAAAGGTGTCCCTGAACAGACACATGAGAATGCACGCTGCATCCCCGGCGCCACCCACGATACCACCAGCTCCAGCTGTCCCTGCAACGCCAGCGACCGGCGGCGCCGCGACACCTTCGAACGGCTCGTTGAACGAAGAGGCGGAGAGATATTGTAGAAATTGCGACATCAAGTTCAGCTCGCTGAAGACCTACAGAGCGCACAAGACTCACTATTGCAGTACCAGGCACGTGGTGAAGGATACGCCGCCAGCCAGCGCGGCGTCCTCATCGGTGAAAGCGTCTCCACCGACGAGCGCGAGTCCTGGGGACTCTCCGCCACCGCAACCCTGTCTCGCACTACCCACCAACCCCATTCTCATCGTACCCTACTCGCTTTTCCGGGGAGCTAGTGTGCTGGCCGCGCCGACTCTGCCTGCTCCCGACACTGCGTGCTTCCTCCTGCCAAATGGTTCGTTGCATTCTTACTGTATACTAAGAGGAATCTCGGTTTTCTTATTCCAATCGACAAGACGCCCTTAACCTTTATGTAGTCGATTGAAGTGTATAGATTATTTAAAATGTTTGAACAAATTCTCATTATAAGACTATAAATTGATATATTAGCGAGTAAAGAATGGCGATTCAGAGAAATTTTGTAATATTTTTTAGAGGAACGTTAACAAATTGTTGAAAAAATCTGGTTGACTACAGAAGGATTAAGGGATGACGTCTGATTCCTAGGTGCTTTCTAGACAAACAATGACTAAACTTTTCTCTTGTCGCAGGTCACCTCCAGCCAATGACGAGAGGTCTTGCCACTTCAGCTCCAAACACCGTGGTCGAACCTCCGCCTGTCCTGCGAGCAGCAAACAAGCCAACAACACCAGCATCGGTTGTGGCGTCGTCCACGTCGCCACCTGGCTCCGTTCCACTGGATCTAAGTGTCCGGAAGTCGCCGGCGCATCAAGACGAAAAGGAGAACAGGGTATCGCCTGCACCCTCTTCTCTGCCTCCACCACCTGGAAGCCCGAGGTCCAGAGGAAGTGGTAGTCCTAGAGCCAGGTCGATCGTTTCAGCTCCAACAACAGTTGGTACTGTTCCACCACCTCCACCAACAGAGCTTGCTCTAAGACTAGCAGAGTTACCTCCACCCCCTGTTCCTGGGGTCCTTGTCAAACAGGGTGTCTCGAGGCGAGTGCATACAATGGTCTCGAAACGCGACGATAGAAAGGTGAAGTGTTACTCTAACTGGTAAAAATTGAATCTCCAGGTGCAAAGAGTGCAATATCGTCTTCTGCCGCCACGAGAACTTTGTTGCGCATAAGAAACATTATTGCCAAGCAAGGGAAACCAGCGTTAGCAACAGTCCACCCCCGCCGGGTACACCATCGCCGCCGTTGGTGCAGTTGATATGCGCTGCGTGCGGTATCAAGTTCGCATCCATGGACAATTTGGTGGCCCATCAGGCGTTCTACTGTCCCAAGAGGCCGGAGCCGCAGGAACATCACTCGAGATGCACCAAGTGCAAGGTTAATACTTTGATATTTCTCTATTCAGCATTTAAGACTAGAACTACCGAGTCTTAAACGTGTGAACGTAAATGGAACTTGTTGACTGCCGCGGTTCTATTAAAATTTATCTTTGTGTAGGCCATAATTGAGCCTGGCTCCACTCACACGTGTACCAGTGGGACGACTGGGGGTTGGAGATGTCCTGTTTGCGGTGCTGTGAGTCCCACGGCAGGGGCTGCGCAACGTCACATGGACGCTCATCAGGGTGTCAAGGCTTTTAGATGCACGATTTGTCACTACAAGGGTAACACGTTGCGCGGCATGAGGACGCATATCAAAATGCACTTCGAGAAACGAGGAACCGACCTACAAGTAAGGGAGCAAGCACTAAACTGACAAGGGAAGATCCTCAACCATAGTTCTAATTAAAAGAAGTAGTTTTCGAATATACACGGTGTGAGCGAATACCCAAATTTTCAGAGGCTAACTTTATCTCTGTCTCGCTAGATATTCCATTAAATATATGTTTTAAATAATCGATTTTTAGAAATTAGTTAAGCTAGAACCATCGTCAGAACCATTCGCCTTCTGATTGTTAAGTAAGCTCCATATTGGGGATCCTCTCTTGTCAATCCATCAAGATGAAACCATAGACGTTTGTCTAATGTAAAGTTGTCTTATCAGGAGGAAAACTACATAACGTGTGTGCTGGACGATGACACGGTCCTGCCAAATCCAGAACCGGCTCCAGCCACAACCCCTAAAGAAATTCCTGCGGAGGTGCAGGTGAACGGCAAGACGGAGGTCCGGAAGAGTCCTCAGCCTCCACCGCCCCCACCACCTCCAACGGTGACGAACAAGGTGAAGCAAGAACGGGAGGATACGCCGCCTCCGGAGGAAAGTCTGGACCCCAACAAGAGCGGGCCCCGTTACTGTCGGTCGTGCGACATCAGCTTCAACTATCTGAGCACGTTCATAGCGCACAAGAAGTTCTACTGTTCGAGTCACGCCGGCGAGGCGAGCAACAACAACAACAACAATAATAACAACAACAACTCGAGCAGCCACGCCACGCCACCCCCGAGTGGCAGGACTGAAGCATCCGTACTTTAAGGACTCTCGTGATCCAAGGCGTCCATGGGACCGCCTGTCGGGACTGTTAATTGTTGCCAGTTCATATATATAATAGAATTATCGACTATCCGTTTTAGTTGACTACCGTTGTGTGATTTCTGTTGATCCAGGGAATTGTTTGTACTTATAAGTTGATTCATCCGACGTGTACATACGCGTGCGTGGACACGAGGCTGCATAAGGTTCAGCGGGATCCTTGGCAGCTTCAGTCAGCCGGTCGTGGATTTTGTTTTGGTAGTACGCTTTGGAACACGACTGGGAACGAGAGCAAGAATCGGGAACGAGCACGATAATTTGAAGTATACCAAAAAGTGAGACTGCCGAGAATTAGAAACGACCTGTGCGCGATTCTGCGTGGATGTAATCGGCCTCGAACACCACGGCTGGCTGTTACAAAAGGTGTGCAATCTCATGACTCTTCAATAATCTCGTAGCTGTAACTAATTAACCGACATACTTAGGGAATTACGGATAATAAAGATGAGTGTAAAATGTTGTACAGTAGATGAGTAGAGTATTACCGGAACGATAGTAATTATCCCGAATGATACCAATCTCAAGCTTGTGAAAACGCTAAGTTGCAATATGACATTTAATATATATAGATATATATTATATATATAAATCTATAAATACGGATAAAAGCGACTTAAATGTCTGTGAATCGCGCTCACACACACATACACACACCCGAGGGGAGTAAGTACGTTGACGAATGTATCCATAGACTGCCATAATCGATTCGAGGAATGAAAACTATCTACCCGCGGAAGATTCGGGATTCTTGCTGTACAATTGGATTCTTTCTGCCAACGCATTTGCTTTTCTGCAAACACAATCAAAAAAAAAACGATGCATCGCGTGCACTTACTTGTGGTGAACAAGCGGACACGACTCGTTGCCGAGCGCGTAAATGTAAAAATTAGAATTAAGGCCAGTGTTACACGTATACGCAGCGTACTATTCATATCATATATAAACGAGTTCGTTGATGGCATCGATGTTTCTTCCTCGCGCGAGATCACACGACGATGATCGAAAAATGGAAACAAAAATGATCAAGAAAAAAGAAGAAGACTTTGATGCGAGCGTCGTCGTCGTCGTTCTCGAGCCACGACGACATCTCCAAAAATCTCAGTTACATGTAAAATTGTTTCTCGTATTTCGACGACTAGCGTAGCCAGATAAAACGCGTATACCGCTCGCGGATACTTTTATAAAAATAACTGTTATGTTATTCACCGGTCCCCTGTATTCTCGCCGATCGCTCTGTCTCCAGAAACGCGGGACTCACGATATTCCATTTAAAAATAAATACAAATGATTTGATAACGCATCACGAAGAACCTATCCTTTCATTCAGCCGAACACTCGTATAAATCTCTATCCGATACTTCCAATCTATTTGTTACACATTATAAATTCTTGGTGTATCACTATATGCCATAGATATATCGTCGATGAAAGAAAACCACGATTTCTCTCTTTTTCTAAACACCTATACACACCCTTCTTTGTCTCATTCTGACTACTTTTATTATTTTTAATTTGATAGACGATTTTTACACGCCAGATATACCTGCAATATGTAAGAAATATATAGACCTAAATAAAATTTTGAGACCTTTGTGACACTTATTTCTACACGATGGGGAAACAGTTTTAAATCAACGAATTCTATTTGGAAACCGACTTTAATTACAAAAACAAAACTTAAATTATGTGAAATTTACAAAAATAACTATAAGGTGAAATTACACTGAAATGAAACCTGCAGTGCTCGAGTCGATGCAGCAGCAAAAGACTTATATACATTTAATCTACACCTTTGTATCTTCCTAACTTAAAATTCATTAATCCCTAATTAATCATTAATCTCTATCAAAATCAGATGTATCACTTGGTTCACCGTATCCACTTAATTCACTACTATTGCTAGAACTAGAATCACCCTCATTTAATTCTTCCTTTACTTTCGCTTTATACTTTGCATATTTGTAACCATAAGCTTCTACATCAGCTTCATCGATTGCATAGACAAAATCATCTTCGCTAGACAAATCAGAACCATCCTCCAAGATCATATTCCTAACAGCTTCCCTCATATCACTCTCATCGATCGACCCTTCAGAGTGATCAGAATCAGGATAATCGTTCCTCCAGTTTGACTCTGAGTTAGAATCGTCTGACTCGCATTCAGCCTCTAGACGATTATCTCTATAAGTATCAAACACTAATTCCTGATCAAACGGATGTACGGACACCTTGTCGTCTATGTATACTTGATCCTCAGTTTGCCCATAGTATAAATCATATACATATCCATCATCCTGTGGAACATTATTAATATCAGTAGTAGATAGATACTTGGTCCCCGCAGGGTTTCAAGTCCATATACCAATCTCCTTCTCTTTCCAATCTCACCCTATCACCTAATTGCAACCAATTCCAGCGGGACCTACTGTTTTTATAGTGGGTTCCGAACCACCTTAGGCACCACAGTAAATAGCACATGGAATATTTCCAGAGGTGCCGGCAGTGGGATCGAACACACGACCATGGCATCCGCAGTTGCGCGCTCTACCCACTGAGCCACTGCGCGCCTTCCATTATTAATATCAAATAAGAATCAATTACAATAAGGAAATTAATTAACTAATGCTTACCTTCTCTACAGCTTCTTGCTTTCCATTGGCACACGAAATTGAATCCTCTACGTCTATTACAGTCATTACCTTGCTTTCGCTATCTTTAAGTACATCACTGTCCAAAGACCGACAACAATTAATTACTTTATAACGACTTTCCGCTGACGCTTGTTTCGTCTTTTCTCGAGCTTTATGCAAGATATCCACTGAATGTTGCTTGAAAGTTGCTTTTAACTCGTCTTTACCCAAAGTTCGGATTAAATTCTCGACAGCGGTACGTTCCTGTATAAACAAATTGTTTTCAGACATAATTATGAATAAAATATAATATTAATGAATTATTTTGAAGAATTACCCGATTGTTAACAGTTCCCGCGAACTTAACAACTGTGGTTAGGGGATCGTTGGTAGTTGAGTCTTCGGTTTCCTCATTTTCTGAAGTTTTCATGCGTTTGCACGCAATTAACAGCGCATTTAACGGTTCGTCATCGCATCTGCGTTTCACACGCAACACCGCTGCCATTTTTCCAATTTTTCACCAAGAAAACACTTAAAAATATACACACAATTCGACACGCGAAACGTATTCTCGTGCCTGACAAGAAGTCTCGCGTTATGGCACAGAAGCCAACAGACAGCCAATGGCTTTCGCCTTTCCACGCCACTCAGGATTAGACGTCATACACTTCAGCCAATAATCGGCTAGAACCGAAAATGCGTGGGGAATCCACCAATCACATGGCTCACAATCGTAGTTTACCTGACTTTAGTAAGGGACCTGTTGTGAAGCACGCAGAGTAACCTATTTGACCGATTTGTTCCGTGATGGCGCTACGGTGCAACTGGTTCCAATCTTAGGTTAGAATCGTTCTCAGCAGTCGACATATCGATTATCATTCGCTGGTCTGGTCAGCAACAACGCTGCCAGGGCGTAGAAATTCTCGGTATGTTTTCGACTTGGTATTTCCTCGTTTTCTTCCCGTTGAACGACTCGTGAGAGGCCTGATCGTTGATTTCGTTTAAAATGAGTCGTTAAAATCATCGAATACCATGGCGCAATCGATTTTCGACGCTCTAACAGGTAATACTCCTCTGTCGTAGAAATAGGTGGGGTTAACCATCAAGTATCCTATTTATCTTTCTTTCTGAGTGAAAATGAAGATAGCACCCGAACCGCTAGACTTTGTCGATTTTCGTGTTTCACAGGCGTGTCGCTGGACAGTCCGTCTGTACAATCATTATTGGAGTCGCAAACTCTGATAACTGAAATGGAGCAGTCAGGTAGATTTTTTCGTGCAATTTTGATAACCTATTAATGGAGGATTTATTACCTCATCGTAGTTTTGTCAACAGTGTACTCGTAACGTGATCTCATTGCACTTTTTTTCTACAGCGATCGATCAGGACGAAGAAGATATCTTTCAATGTGGAAAATGCAAAAGTCAGTTCACATCCCTGCACATGTTCGTATTGCACAAAAGGACTCATCAGAAATCGCAAGAGGAAACTATAGATTTAAGCCAGTTTTTGGTAAACGATGAAAATCAGACTGTACATCCGGAGAACAATGACCAAGACACATCACAATACAATCCGCAAGAAACATTTGTTCAAAATGATCAACTTAGCGAGCCAATCATACTCGAAGAATCGGACATGCTTTTTAGGTTAGCTACAAATGATTCGTCGGGTCAGTCTAGAACAGTAATTATACAAATTTACAATGTACATTCTATATTTTCCAGCATGGAGCAAGAGGGTGCTAGTTACTTTACAACAGATTCCACATTTAGTGTTCCAATTATATTGAGTTCGGAAAGTCTGGATACTTTTGCAAACTCGACTATTCCAACAGACAATGAGCCTATGAAAGATGATTCAAACGAAGTACCTCAAGTTTTACCAAGTGATATCTCTCAGGATCCGACTAATGATCCTTTAGAGACAGTCGATATGTCGGTAGCTAGCGATACTCCATCATCGGAATTAGATACCTCTACTAATCAAACACAAAATTTGAAAGTATGTTCTTCAGCAAATTTATAAGATATCGTTGACAACGGACAGCCGCTTATTTTCTTCTCATTATAAACGTTTTGTTGCAGTACAAGTGTAGTTACTGTAACAAGCAGTTCGCAAAAAAATTTTATTGGCAGCAACACGAGCGTTCTCACACGGGCGAGAAACCATATCAATGCGTTGTATGCGGACGTGCGTTCGCACAAAAATCGAACGTGAAGAAGCACATGTCATCCCACAAAGTGTGGCCTGGCACTGCTATACACTCCCTACCCCCAGAGGTATTGTCAACACGGTAGCCGAATTTAACAATCTACAAGTTACACGTATCTTTTTTTCTTTCTTATTAGTCTATAACTATTGTTAGGCACCACCAGACGGAAGCATAGATCGTACCTATCACTGTCAGTTTTGTAAAGAAATATTCGATTCGTACAAAGCTCTAAAGGGCCACCTTATAGTCTCTCATTTAACACTGAAAGTGTACAAATGCGTGCAGAGTAGTTGTTGCATGATGTTCTCCGAATTGGAAGATTTCCTGGAGCATACACGTAGTCATAAGAGATCAGAATACCGTTGTCACGTCTGCGGCGAGGTGTTCAACACGCTCTCTGATCTTGGACTCCATCAGTATGTCCACTCCGTCCGAAAGCAGAAGACGACAGAGAAGTATTACTGCTGCTCTGTCTGCAAGTCCTCATTCTCAAATCTGGAGGCTCTGCAGCATCACACGGAAACCACAACGCACAATTATGCTTGTCTACACTGTGGTAAAAGTTTCTTGATCGAACGTTTTCTGCGGCGTCACCTGAAAACGCACGCCTCGTCCGCACGGTTCGCCTGCGAGGATTGCGGAAAGGCCTTCAAAACTGAGCAATACTTAGCCAATCATAAGTTAATACATAGCGAGGAGACACCGTTTTTGTGTCCAGTAAGTACCTACACAGTCACGACTTTCTCTGTACTTTAACGATTAGACTACAAACGAATAATCTCTTATTTTTCCAATTAGCATTGTCCAGCCAGATTCAAACGAAAGGATCGTCTGGGTCGTCACATGCTGATCCATGATCTCACCAAGAGGTTAAAATGCCCATTCAGAGGGTACTTAGGTTGTATGAGCGAATTCTCGCGACCTGACAAATTGAAGCGCCACTTGTTGACGCATAGCAATATCAAAAGATTTAGTTGTAGTCACTGTAATCGCAATTTCCATCGGGCACAAGCTCTCAAGCATCACGAGATGAACAAACATGGTTTGAAATGCGAAATTTGTACGCACGTGAGTATTGTTGTTAGAACATCAGTTAATAGAATGATAGAAAAGGTTTGTCAAACTATAATTTGATTTTGCAGGCATTTAAAACTAAAGATCAGTTATTGACTCACAACTGTGATCAGTCGAGTGAATCCAAGAAGCACACGAGTTCACAGTTACCTAAAAAAGCTTCTGGATCATTCAAACCAAGGAAACCTACTCCAAAGAGACAAACATCATCAAAGACTGCAATTGGACTCGCTGACAAAGAGAAATTCGAGAAATTTAAGGCTGACGATATACAAAGAAAAGTAATAACTTGAAACATACGCTCATTGTTCAAATGGTCTTTGATAGGTCTTATTTCATCAATTTTTTCTCTGTATGTTTAGATTACCTTCGAAACAATAAAGTCTGAAGACTACAAAGACGAAGCATGTACCAAAAATGTAGAGAGTAATTCTGTATCGAGAGATATAGGTTCGGCGATCGAGGCATTCATGAAATTTGATGCAGCGGACAATGAAATCAAATGCAACATTGATACATATTCGGTACAACAGATAGGCGAATAGAGTTTTTAAATATATTTTTTAATTGTATTTAAATTATAACAATAGTCTAGATTGTAGGTAAGTTGTCATAGTACGTGCAATGGGATCATTGGCAAACTGCAAGTTGCATTTTATAATAGCATATAATATTTTGTAGTTTACATATCTGTGATAATTGTATTATAAAATATATTAATATAAGTAACTTATATCTATCTTAAGTATTTTTAATGTCGCCTTCCTTAGGTCGTTTGGAATTTATGGTTGTATATAAAAGAAATGGTGTTTGTATCAATATAAGCATTGAATTTTTAATTTACATACCAATTCCTAGAATCCGCGCGACTTCAGTAATATTTCTACCCGACTCACTACCTAATACGATACCAGGACACGGCGATATCGTATTTAACGGTTGTGGTACCGTAATTATAAGATAACTGAGAAGGATGTGGTTAGTTCAACAGATATCACCACCTCCTTTCTAACTTATTTTATTCCTTTTAATAGTCGAAACTGTACAGTAGCCCTAGTCACTCGGACCTACCAATTCCGATCTCTAGTTCCCATGAATACTAAAAATCGATTAAACTAAAATACAAAAAAAAAACGTGAAAAATAAAATCAAAACAATGCCATCGCGGGGAAGCTATCAAATCGCTAACATAGAAGAGGGCAAAGTAATTCAACGAGATCAGTCTTACAGAAGCTGCGTCCTAACGTTAATAATATTCTTCTTTCTATGCATCGCACTCATCCTCGTTGGTCTACTATCAAGTAAGCGCTCCGATTACAACGAAAACTTGAGATCCGGAGAGGTAAGCTTTCTTTTAATTAACTCGTTCTTAATCGTTGAATTGGTAAAAACACGAATTTAATTTTCATTTACCAAACCAACGAGAATCAAATTTAAATAAAAGTTTTCAATTCTACTCGATAAAATACTGTTGACAATTTCGAACTCGGAAAAAGACGATTTAATATAATTAAATGTATAAACGCATAGGGCTATCATCACGAATTTCGCACAGAGGGGACGACAAGCACAACGAAATCATTACAGTATTCTACTGTTTCGAATGAAAAGAACGAAATACAAACACCTTTAAAAACAACTACAACTACAATAGATGTTATCACAAGTTGGACTAATACGTCGCACATCTTCGAAAGACTTGAAAATGCAACAATCACAGCAGAAACTGAAACATCGACATTTTCAGTATCTACTGAAACACCACCGTTCTCGACAATTACTACTAGACTCGTCACTGGTGAAGAAGAAAATGCATCCCCAATAACTAATACTGAATCAGTCACTGATGTTGAAGAAACGACGTCTACTACTACCGAATTCGTAACTGAGAAAAAAGAAGTATTAACATCCCCAATAACTACTGGATCAGTCACTAAAGATGAAGACACGTCAACATCTACTACTACGGAATTCATAACTGAGGAAGAAGAAATATTTACATCCCCTACAACTACTGAATCAGTCACTGATGTTGAAGAAACGACAACGTCTACTACTACCGAATTCGTAGCTGAGGAAGAAGAAATATTAACATCCCCTATAACTACTGAATCAGTCACTAAAGATGAAGAAACATTAACATCTACTACTACCGAATTCGTAACTGAGGAAGAAGAAATATTAACATCCCCTATAACTACTGAATCAGTCACTAAAGATGAAGAAACATTAACATCTACTACTACCGAATTCGTAACTGAGGAAGAAATATTAACATCCCCAATAACTACTAAGTTAATCACTAAAGATGAAGAAACGTCAACATCCTCAACAATTACTACCGAATTAACTACTAATACAGACGAGGAGTCAACTGTCGAGGCTTCGACTACGTCTACAGAAAGCACCACAGAAAAATCCGAAGCTGTTACAGAAGTGGAAACTTTTACTCCAATATCAGCGAGTACGACCTATTCGGAATTTTCAACAGGAACAACTACTTCCAGGAACAACAGTCCTCGAAGTACAGTGCACAATGAAATTTCAACTACTACATCGGGCTACGAAAAGGAAACGACAGTGTGTACATTAGGCGAATGCAAAAACGTGGCCAGCAAGATGTTGTTTTACATGAACCACTCGGTCGATCCGTGCGATGACTTCTACGAATACACTTGCGGTGGGTTCGAAGCGAATCCTCGAATTGGAGAAGTGGATTCCGAGAGCGTAGCCTACAATCGCATACTGAGTATGTATTTTTCTGGTTAATAGAAAGCGTAAATTGATTTTTAAACTCGAAGCGAACGTAAAACTCAAATATATATATTATAATATTATATATATTAAATATAAATATATTATATAAATATAAATATATTATATAAATATGAATATATTATATAAATATAAATAATATTAGATATAATATATAATATACATATATAATATAATATATATATTTTCAATTGCAAGAAATAAAGAAATAATTCAGCGTGCGTGATTATTTAAAACGAAAAGTGACTGGTTTCTGTGGACTACTCATACACAAGCTTTGTGTTCTCATTAGGGCAATTACGACAGGAGATTCGCGAGGAGAAATCGTCCCTGTTCACCACATATTACGACAGTTGCATGCGTTACGAGACACTGATCCTGAAGGAGAAGATACATGCGGGTACGAGAAGGGTATCCGATCACTCTCTAACTTGAATATACATTTACTTGTATAATAATGAATAATACAACATATTTTTTTCTTTTTACAGCGAAACAAGCGTTGAACAATGTTGGAAAGTTTCGCACTACCAACAACTCATCCGATAAGGATTACGGGGACTTCACCACCCTGGTTGGTCAGCTATTGTTACATAACAGGTATGAGATTTCGGACAGCAACGACTGTACAAAAATATCGCACGTTCGCCTATTCTTTTCTTTTCTTCAGCGCGTTATTGTTCGACGTGTCCCCGGAGCTTAACGAGAATGACCCGAGTATGTTCACCCTGAAGATAGGCCCTACGAGGTACAAGAGTCCCTTTGAGGTCGATGGGACCGAAGATGATCCTTGTTACGCGAGTCAGTTCGAGAGGGACCAAAATACGGTGGATCTAGAGAAACTGTACAAAGAATACAAATCGTGCAAAGTACGGATATGTATACGGATCGGTAGCCATGGGACCAAGTCCAATATCTGCTCACGAATTAAGTATCTGTCGTTTTATTAGGTTCGGCAATTCGACACTTATAAGCAGAATCGACCGTATTCATCACCCAACACGCAGCATATCGAACAACGAACGAAACGTACCGATCGATCGAGTTTTGCTTAACCCTCGGATGACGGGACTTTGGTCCAGTTTAGTTTAAAATCTACTTTGTTACGTCTAATTAAATTCACGTAGATCTCGGAAGAAAATGCTTAAAAATATTTTCTAAAAAGTTAACAACGTAGGATTTTAACGAATCAGACATTGCTACCGCGAAATCGTCTTCTAAGGGTTAATCCAACGATCCGTCCATCTCTGCTTATAAGTACTATCTAACTCGACGAGTATATCGGATATTCTCAGAGTTTATTCGAACGCTATTTTATACACGAGCAGGGCCGGCAGATATGTAAAGCCGAGAGAAACGTTGCTCCAGAGTGATAGATTCGAAAGGCACCGAAATGAAAAAAGCCTCGAAAGTTTTAGTACTATATAGAAGTTTCCTAAAAGCGTGGTCCTTTTTAGGCCACGATTTTTTGTCGGCTCGGCCCTGCGCGGATGTACAGATACGAACGTAAATTTATAGTGTCTATACATATATGCACGTGTATATATATACAAAAAACAGCGAAGTACTTTTACAAGGTTCGAATATACTCTATCAGGCTTTGAGCGTACTCGATAGTACAGGTTTGATTTTTTTCTCTCTCTCGAAGTTCTCGCAATCGCTAAACAAGTCTGCTAATCAAGAAGGGACAATGTTAAGTCGTACTATAATCGCGATTTTTGGAGCACTTAACATTGCCCGTCAACGCGTTGTCTCTCTCTTATTATCGACAGAACAATACAAAAGAGTTGCTAAGTTCCATCAAGGAAGCCTTGTCGGCATTCGGAGTGTTCCACGAGTTGGAAAACGAGTACAACATCTCCCAGCACGTGGACACCACGGTCATCAACATCGATATCGAAATCGTGCAGAAGTTCTTCGCGGTGAGTCGAGTCGATAATTCTCTTAACTAATCTCAAAAAATGGCTTAACAACAAGGTAAACACGAGATTCTCGCGTTCCAGAATTTTCCGTCCAAGGACCAAATTCGCAAGGCGTATCTAATGAAAGATTATACCAACGTTTCGATCACCGAACTGCAAACGAACTGGAAAGTCGTAAGACAAAGTTCCACGGCTGTAATTAACACATTGCCTGCCGGCCATTATTGCATAATTCGCGGACTTTATGTATATTAAATACATAAATTTAAGAATATACATAAATTTATGTATATTAAATTCTTTAACAGCAATAGAAAATACCTAGTAACGTAATCTAATAACATCTTGTGGGATTATTATTTAAATATAAATTTTTAAGCTTCTGTTTGATAAAGCATATAACAGAATTTTCCCGGCAGACAAAGTGTTAATTCTAGACGGATCCAGATTAACACCAGAGCTACCAGAGAAGTCGGAATGACCCGTTTTAAAATTTACAATTATTGAAACTATAAAGATTACAACAATAATCAACTAAAGCCTCAATTTCTGGAATCTCATGATTTCCATAAAACTCTTATTGCTCGGTAGTTCTAGTGTTAATTGACCGCTCAAATCGGTCTTCGCTTCGAGAAAGACGGCGATGTGTCTTGAGCGGTCAATTGAATTTAGTCAGGCTTCAAGCCTCTCGGCAAACATTATTCATTATGTACAGACGTCATATCTATAGATAAACTGGTTGCACCTGATTAAGTTGCTAACGAATTACGACATTGCACCAGAGGTGTACATAGAGGTTTACTTTTACGATGCTCTGAATAAAGGTTTGAAAAACCTCGAAGAGTTCGGGTCCAAACACCCGATGGAGTTGAACAACGCCTTGCTCGGACTGTACGCGCAAACACTTTATCAGCAGGTACGTCAGGCGTTCTTCTGCAATTAATTTTGTATTTTTGAGCGATCGCTTTCTTTCAGCTGATTCTACCGAAACACGTGGATCCGAAAGACTACTGTCTTCGCGTAGCTACCAAATTGCTGACCCCAGAAGCATCACATTTATACATCTCCACTTTCTCGGAGGATGAGCTTGCGTACATGAATAATACCGTAAGAGTTCGCCTACGTGCGCCAGTATCATTTAAATCAGGGATATTCAACTTGAACCTATACAGATGAACGTCTCTAGATTCAATACTTAATAAAGTACCGTAAAAAAATTATCAGATACACAGGTTGTTCGAGGAACTAAAGGAAACGCTGAAATTAAAAGTAGAAAAGTCAGAATGGACTAAAGAAGACCGCGGAAGGCTGGTCGCTAAGATAGATAATCTGAAAGTCGTCACACCCGATATCTCTTATTTCGGTCATAATGAATCGGTTTATAGTTCGATGAAAACTGACAATAAGGTACGTGGGAAAAACAGGCATGGGCAACGCTTATGCTCTGGTTTGCCCCGGGGGCAACTCTTCGGGGCAAATGGCGGCGGCAGGCTGTGTAGCAGACCCTGAGTGGGCGTGGATTCGTTGCTCTTGATTTCGACAGAGCTCTGTGGCCCCGCAAGGCAACCCGTGCCCATGCCTGGCTTTTAATTTGATTCGATTGCAGCTAACGGACAATTATTTCGACAACTCTATCACTTTGATGAAGAGGTACCGGAAGCGGATGTACATGCAATTTCGTTATAACCCAGGCGATCCTGAACAAATGTAAGGTACTCGTTTCACAGACGCGTATAAAATGTCTTAGAGTTATTCTCTATCCTGTGGTTCTATTATTGCACAGTTGGACATACTACACGACGCCGTTTCAATCTAAGGGGCTTGTGGTTTACGAATTGAATCTCGTTGTGATACCATTCGGGGCGATCGACTGGTCCATTAAGTATGACAATTCATCGTTCGATTACATCACATTGGCGACGATCGGCAGTACGATAGCGCACCAGATAGCTCATCACTTCGACGCAAACGGTAATTATAATACATAACAGTATAACGCCGCTAAAATATCCTAAATCCATAACGGTGGATCTGGTCGAGGAACTTGTAAAGGATGGCGTCGTCTAATTGTCCAAATGACTGTTCTCTGTACACCAGGTATATTCTACCGGTCTGGATCGCGACACAACACTGCGATATTCGACGGCACTGCGAACTCGACTTTCGTGAGTTACATACACTGCCAGCAGACTATTTACGAAAACGAAGACCCCTTGACAATGACGTTGCCGTCTACCGGGCAGACCGTGTCTTACAGGGTGAGGACCACATGCCTGTCTGCCCCTCTCTCTCTCACTCTCACGCTCTCTCTCTCTCTCTCTCTCTCTCTCTCTCAAATTCTCGCTATTGAAAAAAAACTATACTTTCGACACTAACGAAACATATTCCTGTCGGTATACTCTTTCAGATTTCGCAATTGACGCTGAACGAACGGTTATCCGAGACGATGGGACTCAGATTAGCCTATGACACTTTGGATCGATTGAGATCTCGTAAGGAAGTTCATCTTCCGTGGCTTGACCTTGACTCGAATCAGTTATTCTATCTCACATATGCTCAGGTACTCTTATTACAAGCGATGGCATTTACGGTTTATATCTACAATTATTAAGACGATTACCATTAGACAGAATTATTTCTCGATTTCTTCCCAATCTGTTTCACAGATGCACTGTGCGAAGCTACCACTTACGTCGTCGTATGTCTCATTGTTCGAGGACGAGCATTTACCGAGTCGCATACGCATTTTTGCGACCGCGTCAAATAATAGACTCCTAGGCGAGGCTTGGGAATGTCCAAATGGCTCGGGGCTAACTCCAAGCTATAGCTGCGACGTATTCCCGTATCTTCACCCCGAAGAAGACACCCCCAAAAATGTGCTGGTGTCATAGCGACTGTTTAAATATTTTTTTTGTTCTTTTTATCTTTTCTTTCTTTCACTTTATGTATATAAGGAAGCCTGATATATTAAGTGGTAACAACATTTGTTTTTTCTTTTTTTCGTTTTCGTCAACATTCACACAGGCAAACAAGACGCAATATGCGAATACCCGATCATACATACAGCAGTAGCCTAGGGAGACTTTATAATATTCTTTTGTCGTCCGTTCTCTCCTTATAATGCGACTAGAATGTTCGTGAGTGTCACCACTTCACCCTAAGTCGTTCGTTTCTTGCTGTGAACTTGTTCACAATTGCTTCTTTTCCAGTACATCCACAGGCTCTGCAGAAAGAACCATACCCCCTAAAACACAGATCACGGTTGCTGAGATTGTACGCTGTAATTAGAGTTTGTTAGACCAATGATGAACTGAGCTGTGACTGTATATTATATATATATATATTTTTTTTTTTTTGGTCAGCGATACACGTACGAACATTGAGCTCAAAGATATCTTTGTGCATGCACTTGCATTTGTACGGATATTTTATTGTTACACTTACTAATATGTTCTTTTCGAACGTTGCAAATAGAACGCTATGCGAACACGTATTAAGAAAATCTGTAAAATTTGTTGAATGTTGAGTACACGAAACAAATACATCCATGACACAATTCCTTCTGCTTTGATACCGTTCACGCCGATTATGTAATGGACTTTAGAATGTTTGGGTGGCACTCTTGTTTTATATTTAGTAGTTGTTAATTATAAATCAATAGCTCAGTACACTATCGGCTTAGCATGAAATGTTATGCACACTTCGAAAGATTGTAGTAGACATCAACACATACCAGTGCTATGAATTACGTCCACATGGTTGTTGCCTAGCTGGGTAACTGACTGTTTTGTAGTAGCTTTCTTTTCAGTCTGGAAAGACGAGAGCCATGCAAAAGGCATAAAAAACGCAAATAAATCATACAGTTAGTTACAACGTAAACTGCTGATGCTCCCACTCTAAAAAAGAACCAAGGAAAGCGGAAACACATACCTCAAAGTATTGATGCCAAAGAACACAGCCATAGACACAGAGAACAGAGACTAGAGATTGGCAAAGTAGCCATAACAGTATGTTTAGTGCTTGCGTACGCTCGAATAACGAGGCACCATGCCTTATACACAGTAATGCTTCTGTAACCATAATTGCACCGTACACCCAACACTGCGTGCCTACTCTACTGCACGTTGGATCTGTTACATACATGTAGTATTGCCTACAATTTACATAATAACATTCAAAATAATGCACAGCTTGATAAAAAGTAATCTTTTTAATGGCCATTTTACTAGTATTTGCATACTTGATACTAACTCTGTGTAATGACTCTTGCCTACCTAACTGACGGTGCAACTATTACTCCAACTAGTACCAATCTCACCACAACGAACGGATGAGAGGGTGGGAACTCATATACGTGCTTCAAAAAGAACGTATTGAGCTCCGACACCTGCCAAAAAATAACCAACTGACAGAGAGCAACAAATCGCATATATGTACAAGTTGGATCTAGCCATCTAACAGCAGTCCAGCTGCCAGGAGTGAACTGTAACATGGCTCTCTTCAACTTTCCAGTGGTGCTCTCGATGTCTCTGATGCTTACCCACTTGTACTCGCGCATTTCCAAGAGGGAGCATATCTTTAACCCCACCCATATACCCAAACCGTTACAGACTAGAACGTCAAGTATAAAAGCATCCCACCAGCATTCCACAAAGTTTGGTAACAAGTGGGCAAATGCTATTTCCGTTACTTCCCACATAACACTGATGGCCCATAAAATACCAAGGTGTCTAATTAAGATAGCTTTGAACGTCCAACCCAGGAAATGGGCTACTGCAAATATGTCTATATGGTTCCATATCTTATCTAATGTAATGTCTGAACAATTAACACCATATTCCTTGTCCATGTCAATGTGAAACGACGCCAAGGCAGGATCTATCCATACAAAAATTTTTCTAACTGTATCGTAGTCTTGGAACAACAGAAACAGCAGTCCCATCAGATACAGCACGCTACAACCAAATACAAGCTTCCAAACAACTGGATGAGGCCTCGTAAATGGTCCGTTTGGAAATGTAAGTATAGATATAATGAGAAAAAAGAATATGATGGAAAGTACGCCAGCCCAAATGTTATCCTCGACATTGCTAGTGTCCCTGCGTTAAATAACGATCGATATTGAAATTTTTATTTGCATAATTCAAGCGAGTGAAACTAAATATTCAATTACCTAGTGAACGCTGAATATATTACAGCGCCAATTGCGATCAGAAGCAACGTAATGCTGTGTGGTTTGTAAAAGAATTCGATCGAAATGTCTTCGACCGGTCTCTCATTGATGTTTGGAAAACTGTCCGTCCCATGTCGCAATTTATGCCCTTCGATATTGTCCGCGCTAAGTCTCCGGCAATTCTTAACCTTGTCCCCATCACTCTTGACAAGCTTCTCCAACAGGCTATCACTACCAGACTCCTGTTTAGTTAACATTTTCGCAGAATAGTCAGCTAACAGTTTCAATAGCTGCCAGTTTTTAAATTTGTATCCTGATCATTTCACGCGTTATCTCACCACGTTTCCACCTCGCGATATTTATGTACTTAATGCTACCACGCTATCGAGGAATTTAGTTGGTCACTTCGTCATAGAACACATCAGAGACTAAACTGGACTAAACTCTGCGGTGTCTTCAAGAACTAATTTCCAGTACCACCAGAGATCTTGGTACCGTGGTACAAAGCCGTGATACTAGACCCCCCCCACTATGACTTACCGTTGCCCCTACAGTCCTTTTCCAACGCGCTCGCGCGCTACACTACCAACGTACCCCCACTATGTCCGTGTGCGCTGCTTGTGCACTTGCGCCAAAATCTGGAGCTAGCATTGGAGTCCCCGTGCAGCGATTTTCATTTTTATTTCTAATTACTTTTTTAACCTTCCAAAGAATTTAAAATGTAAAAACTATGTTAAAAATATATACTCATTTATCATAGAAACGTTACATTACTATAAAAATTACATGTAATATAAAGAGTCTAGCAGGATAAGAGTGAAAAGTGCTCTTGTACCAATTGTACAGGGCTATGTACTATTGGATAACTCATAAAAAGAAAGCATTCGACACCAAGTTTGAACCATTTATCTTAATCAGGAAGGCAGTTAAAGGGTTAAAACTAATTACTGGTTTTTGCCACACTTGTTGAGCGGTTCGCGACGATATTTCGCGATCGCTCTGGTTTGGGTTCGAATTAACAAACTCCAAACCTCGTTGAAATGGTTACACTGTTTAAGGGGGTAACAACCATCATCAGGTTCCTATGTATTTTTCTAATACAAAACGATTTTATTTACTGAAATCATGAGTGCACCTTAGAACAATCAACCTTCCTCTTTATAATGAGCCCTCACACAGCTCCTATTATGTTCGTATAAGGACAAACAACTGTTTGCGGCTG
Source organism: Lasioglossum vierecki (assembly GCA_028455595.1). Taxonomy (NCBI): domain Eukaryota; kingdom Metazoa; phylum Arthropoda; class Insecta; order Hymenoptera; family Halictidae; genus Lasioglossum; species Lasioglossum vierecki. The sequence continues at coordinate 14,491,380 of CM052343.1, forward strand.
TTAATCTAGGCTTAATCAATTCTTCATAATCTCTTCTTCACGTTTGCATTTCGAACGGATGTTTAAATATCGATTCGTTTATATTATTTATATTATCCTCTTAGTTAATTAGTCATCAGTCTATTGTTGCTATTTTTACATTCTTCGGTGATGAACAATTTCAACGAATGTATGATTTAATTATTCGCTCGCATATTATATTTCGAATTATTTCATTTGTTTTAAAATAAATTTCACTTAAATCTATCGCTCGCAATGTAGTATAAAATACGATAATTCAAGTATTAATTATAATACTTAATGGCATAATTCGTTATAATTCTCGTGTAATATTAATGGAACAAATACTAAAAGAAAATTAGAAATTACATGATTGAGTTTATTAATTATTGTCTATGGCAAAACCACCGGACGTGACACGGCAAACAGTTGTTTGATATTACAAAACAGAATCTACAAAACAGAATTTGTCAAAGAGTTTTTAAAGATTTTTTAATATAGAGAGAAACATCATCATTTTAAAGAAAAAAAATTTTCAAATTCGTTGCTCGCCGGTTTCCCATGATCCAAATGAGAGAGACTCCAAATTTTTTCCAGATAATTTTCTCAACAATTTGTTGTCACAATTCTGTGGGGTGCCCGGGAAAAATTTTGCAAAATAATTTTCACCAAGTATAACTAAGAACAACCCTAATAACCGGCCATAGCCGGCAATAAACTAGGGAAGCGCTTGGGATCTGGTAAAACATACCTGTTAAAATGTACGAAAGTAACGATTGAAAGGAGGAAACCTGGCAAATAAATATGCCAGTTCGGAAATGAGTAAAATAATGAAAGTGAACGGTTATGTCCCCTGGCTTCATAAATCTATTGTCGCTATGCCGTACATTATTGTAACCGTATTGCTGGGTATCGGGGATTACTAGCGGACCTATAGTAATAATTGCAGGTTACAACATGCCTACGGAACAAGTGATTACCAAAACGCTTGCCTTGAGTTTTTCGGAGGCAATAAAAAACAGTATGGGTCTCAAGGACGGTTGTTCGGGGATGAAGTGTCGCGACAACATTTTCCTTATTTAATGATATATTTAAAAATTCTAAAAAATTCTACAATTTTGTAGATATGATTCCTTATGATTGTAATTTTTCAGATTTCTTTTTGCAAATAATAGGTATGAAAAATCGAAACGTCAAAAAAACGAAAAATGAAGATTTTGTGTACAAGATTTCGTATGATCAGATTTGTCCTTTTACAGCAGTTAGATATAGGCATTAGCATTATTCTCAATTTTTTCAGATTTGTCGATAGAGTGCAATGTAATATCATTTTTCTGCTTCAGACGAAATGTATTTATCCCAGATAGCCAAGTCAGGTATTAGGATACCGGGTTCAAGTATCGGGAATTACACAGAGAGCCAAGTGAATATCGAGCAGAAATCAAGCCGGCGCAAAGTGGGCGAGAAAGCGATCTTTGTGGACAAAAAATCTGCCTACAACTCAGTTTTCCATCGATTCAATTGAATTTTTTTTTAAATGTTCGTGAAGGTCTATATTTTGATGACGTGCTGCGCAAAAATCGATATCAAGAATCCTTATCTACAAAACCCAATAACTCCAATACTTCATCCGGCCGTACCATAAATTTACATGTCCAGCTGAGTTGCCGACGCTTCTTAACCCTAAACCGCAAAATTTTAAACTGTAAATCTAAAATATAGACCTTCACGAACATTTAAAAAAAAATTCAATTAAATCGGTGGAAAGCTGAGTTGTAGGCAGATATTTGTCCACAAAGATCGGTTTCTCGCGCACTGTGAATTTTGTAGATAAGGGTTCTCGATAAAGATTTTTGCGCAGCACGTCACCAAAATATAGACCTTTGCGAACATTTTTTAAAAAATTTCAATTGAATCGGTGGAAAACTGAGTTGTAGGCAGATTTTTGTCCACAAAGATCGGTTTCTCGCCCACTGTGCGGCGTGCCGAGGGCAGGTATCGGGGATTATACGGGTCGAACGTCGCCTGTACAGGCTCAGGACACACGCGGACTAGAATCTGACTCAGGCATTTATGACCGTGTGGGCTCGTAACGTTCCCTCCACCCACACCTAGCACGTCGGTCCTGGATTTTGCCTTGGCACGACGGACCGAGGGCTGCTTATGCCGATTTGGGCCCAATTTTTGTAGAGAGCTGTTTCCCGAACACTGTTTTCATCAGCAAAAAGACGTTTATGGGAAACCGTTTTGTCCTTATACGGACATAATAGGAGCTGTGTGAGGGCTCATTGTAAAGAGGAAGGTTAATTGTTCCAAGGTGCACTCATGATTTCAGTAAAAAATATCGTTTTGTATTAAAAAAATACTTGGGAACCTGATGGTGGTTGTCTCGATTTTTCCCTCTATTTTAGATGCTCATATTATTAATTATAAACATAATCTAGTTAAATCATGACAGAAACAAGCTGCAATCAACCTTCCTCTTTACAATGAGCCTTCTCGTATAATGACAAACAACTCGATCCCGCTAACATGTTTCATTTCTTTTTCTGTTTGCTGTTTTTTCATCAGCAAAACAGCGTTTCCGGCAAACAGTTGTTTGACCTTATACGAACATAATAGGAGCTGTGTGAGTGCTCATTGTAAAGAGGAAGGTTGATTGTTCCAAGGTGCACTCATGATTTCAGTAAAAAATATCGTTTTGTATTAAAAAAATACTTGGGAACCTGATGGTGGTTGTCTCGATTTTTCCCCCTATTTTAGATGCTCATATTATTAATTATAAACATAATCTCGTTGAATCATGATGGAAACAAGCTGCAATCAACCTTCCTCTTTACAATGAGCCCTCACACAGCTCATAACATGTTCGTATAATGACAAACAACTCGATCCCGCTAACACTGTTTTACTTGTTGTTCTAGTAATATTTCTAATAATATTTTGCCTATCATTTAAGATAAATGGTTCAAACTTGGTGTTGAATGCTTTCTTTTTATGAGTTATCAAATAGTGCATAGCCCTGTACAATTGGTACAAGAGCACTTCTCACTCTTATTCTGCTAGACTCTTTATATTACATGCAATTTTTATAGTAATGAAACGTTTCTATGATAAATGAGTATATATTTTTAACATAGTTTTTACATTTTAAATTCTTTGGAAGGTTAGAAAAGTAATTGGAAATAAAAATGAAAATCGTTGCATGGGGACTTGAATGCTAGCTCCAGATTGCGATTCATTTGCTCGACGGCAGTGTGGGGCAAAAAGTAATTACAATTACTTACCAATTACTGTAATTTGTAATTTCAAAAATAAAAGTACAATTACATGTAATTGTAATTGGCAATTGCAATTACTGGTTGAGCCAAAGTAATTGCAATTACACTTACAATTACTGTGATTCGAAAAGTAATTGCAATTACCAATTACAATTACATGTAATTGTACTTTTATTTCTGCAATTACAAATTACATTAATTGGTAAGTAATTGTTAGTTATCAAATAGTGCATAGCCCTGTACAATTGGTTCAAGAGCACTTTTCATTCTTATCCTGCTAGACTCTTTATATTATATGCAATTTTTATAGTAATGAAACGTTTCTATGATAAATGAGTATATATTTTTAACATAGTTTTTACATTTTAGACATAGCAGAGGTACGTTGGTGAGTGTAGCGCGCGAACGCGTTGGAGAAGGACGGTAGGGGCAACGATAAGTCATAGTGGGGAGGTCTAGTACCACGGCTTTGTATCGCAGTACCACCGTTTCGGCATTACTGCAGTAGTGACTAGTGACCAGTACGCACGCGTCTGTAAGTTCATTACCAATACGGCTTCAGAACTTTGCACTCGGTGCATATCAACGCGCACATAAATCCATTTTGTAAATGTAGTTTCGCAATTACGCGCGCGTCTTAGTTCGTACAATTTTTAACATATTTTTTATTATTAAAACGAAAAGCGAGAAAGGACCCGCCCAATCGGCTAACGACCTCGTCAGCTGATTCGAAATATTCTTTTGCAAGCAAGCCTTTTTAAACAGCTGTGCAGATGTCACGGTTACTTCCTCTCCTGAAATAGTTACCGTTCGGATTAGCTTGTTCGCTTTGTTATTGTTCTTTGTGTATATTTCTACCGGAGGCATCGCATATTCATTGTAGAAAATGGCTGATTACTTGGACGCCGAAGCTGAGGAAAGCGAGGTAAGCATTGAAACGTTTAATACGAGAATATTAATTGGATGAACTCGGATAACCTAGAAGCCTCTGGTGTTGTAGGAGGAGGAAGAGCTGAACGTAAATGAAAGAAGGAAGCTAAAGAGGCTGAAGGCTATGCAAGATAGCGACGATGAAGAGGACGATGATGAAGGTACGAACAGACTTTACATATTATTTCTTCGAGATTTTTTACCAATATCTTTCGAAATTTATTCCTCCTTTTTTTACTTAACCCTTACGTAGTCAACCACAATGTATAAATTATTTAAAATTTTTCGTATTTAACATGTTTGCACAAATTATCATTATGAGACTATAAATTAATATGTTAGCGAGTAAAGAATGGACATACGTAGAAATTTTGTAATATTTTTTAGAGGAACATTAACAGAATGTTAATATAAATGGGTAATAAATGGGTACCCGGTGACTATAGAAGGATTAAAATATGATATTTTATTTTCACGGAGATTTTATAATTAAATTTTTCGTATTCTTTGCATTCGAAGAAGGGGAAGTGGATGGGCTCATCGATGATAATCCGATCGAAGAAAATGATGGCGAGGACAGTGACGCATCGGATGATTCTAGAAAACGTAAAAAAAGTGACGACGAAGAGTTTGATGACCGCTTAGAAGATGAAGACTATGACCTGTTAGAAGAAAATTTAGGAGTTAAAGTTGAAAGGGTAAATAGAAGATAATTAAAAGAACAATTTAAACTATGATCATAGACGCCTTTTACATTATTTATTTTTACAGAAACATCGGTTTAAACGTCTTCGTAGAATACAAGATGAAGAATCGGAAGGTGAAAAAGAGGGAGAAGGAGACGACGAAAGAGATGCAATTGCTAATGAATTATTCCAAGGAGGCTCTGGAGGTGTAAGTATTTAATAAACCTTTTAAAGTAAATTTAAAGTAAAAATTTATCCTTTATGTATGTATTTTTCTGTTTAGGAGGATGAAGAAAGAAGTGAAATTAGTCACAGCCAGAGGGCAGATGTGGATGCCTTCGATGAGGAAGAGAGCGAAGATGAAGATGATTTTATTGTGGATGGTGACGGAGTGCCAATAACCGAGAAGAAGAAGAAGAGGAGACCTATTTTCTCTGATGCTGCTCTGCAAGAGGCTCAAGATATTTTTGGCATTGACTTTGATTACGACGAGTTTGGAAAATATGGAGAGGATGGATTTGAAGAGGAAGAGGAGGAAGAAGAAGAAGATGAGTATCTTCAAGAAGAAGGAGATCGTCCGAGAAGGTCGAAGAAGCATTTAAAGAAGAAAAGTACAAAGAAAAGTATCTTTGAAATCTATGAGCCTAGTGAACTTATACGCGGTCATTTTACCGATGTGGACAACGAGATTCGAACTACAGACATTCCCGAACGTATGCAATTACGAACTATTCCACTTACACCGACAGCAGAAGGTTCGGATGAATTAGATCTCGAGGCAGATTGGATCTACAAGCAAGCGTTCTGTCAATCTACAATTTCGGTGCAAGATGCTCACTTGAACGAAGAGGCCAAGGAAAGAGCAAAGAAGGGTCCTCAGACGATTGCCAAGATCAAAAAGGCTATCGACTTTATGCGCAATCAAAACTTCGAGGTTCCTTTCATTTCATTTTATAGAAAAGAATATGTCCTGCCGGAACTAAATATCAATGATTTATGGAAGATATATAAATATGATGGAAAATGGTGTCAATTGAAGCAAAGAAAGGAGAACTTGTTGAAGTTGTTTGATAAAATGAGAAACTACCAATTGGATGAAATCATGAAAAGTCCTGATGCTCCACTGCCAGATAATATACGAATAATTAAAGATGATGACATCGAACGACTTAAAAGTGCCCAGACCTCTGAAGAATTCAATGATATTTATCGGCATTTCATGCTTTACTATAGTCAAGATCTTCCTGCTATGCAGGAGGACTTGCGCAGAAAGGAGAAGGAAGCGCGCAGGAAATCTAGAATCGAGAAAAGGAGGCAGGAAATTGCACAAGCCGAAGAAAACGGAGAAGATCCCCCAGAAGAATTACCGGATATAGAAGAAATAGAAGAAGAAGCTGAGGACACGTTGAAGCAACCTGTTCGGAAAGGCCCGTATGCTATTTGCAGAAAGGCTGGTTTAGATGGTCTTGCTAAAAAGTTTGGTCTCCCTCCCGAGCACTTCGCCGAAAATCTCAGAGATAATTATCAGCGTCACGAAGTGGATCAGGAACCTGCAGAACCTGCTGTAGTGGCTGAGGAATTCTGCTCAGCTGTTTTTAAAACGACCGACGAAGTTCTCAAGGGTGTGGAATTAATGGTTGCGATTCAATTAGCGCATGAACCATTAGTCCGTAAATGTGTTAGGGAAATGTATATGGAGAGAGCAAAGATATCTGTGAAACCTACCAAAAAGGGAATTAAGGAGATCGACGAAAATCATCCACTTTACACGCTGAAGTACATCAAAGATAAGCCTGTACCAGATCTCGTCGGAGATCAGTTCCTGAAATTAATGATGGGTCATGAGGATAAGCTTGTTACGGTGTCGTTTAGTGACGTGATAGATGGAAACACTAGTAGTAATTATGTCGACGAAGTGAAGCAACTGTACTACAGGGATGAATTTAGTAAAAGCGTGCAAGACTGGAATGCTCTGCGAACCGGCAGCGTCGAGATGGCTTTGAACCGAATTATAATACCGCAACTGAAAAAGGAGCTGCGGTCAAGTCTCTTAACAGAAGCAAAAGATTGCGTTATGAAAGCCTGTTGCCGAAAAATGTACAACTGGATTAAAATCGCTCCGTACTCCTACCAGTTCCCTGAAGAAGAGGATGACGAGTGGGATACAAGCAAAGGAATCCGTGCAATGGGTGTGGCGTATGTACCTGATCAATCTCAATCCGCGTTCACCTGCTTAATCGCTCCAGATGGAGAATGCACCGACTACTTGAGGTTGCCGCATTTGATGAAACGGAAGAACGCTTATAGAGAGAGCGACAAGGTGTTGAAGGAAGCTGATTTATTAGCAATTAGGAATTTCATTGCCACAAAAAAGCCACACGTTGTGGTTGTAGGCGGTGAGTCCAGAGATGCATTGATGGTAGTGGAAGACATAAAAGAATGTATCACTACTCTAATGGAGGAAGAACAATTCCCTCAGATCCAAGTGGAAATATGTGATAATGAATTGAGTAAAGTTTATGCGAACAGCAATCGAGGCGTTGCAGAATTCAGAGACTATCCAGATCTGTTGAGGGAAGCTATATCCTTGGCTAGAAGATTACAAGATCCGCTGTTAGAGTTCTCGCAATTGTGTACCATAGACGAAGAAATTCTGTGCCTTAAATATCATCCTTTGCAAGATCAATTGCCTAAAGAGGATCTTATCGAGAATTTATATTTAGAGTTTATAAACTGTGTTAACGAAGTTGGAGTAGATTTGAACAGAGCTGTTCAGGAGCCTTACACCTCGAACTTAGTACAATTTGTATGTGGCTTAGGGGCTAGAAAGGCACAGTCTCTGATGAAGATTCTGAAACAGACCAATCAACGATTAGAGAACAGAACACAGCTTATAACAGCATGTCACATGGGTCCCAAGGTATTCGTCAATTGCGCTGGATTCATTAAGATAGACACCAACAGCTTGGGTGACAGCACCGAGGCGTATGTGGAAGTCTTGGATGGTTCGCGTGTGCATCCAGAGACGTATGAATGGGCTAGAAAAATGGCGGTAGATGCTTTAGAGTACGACGACGAGGATGCGAATCCTGCTGGTGCCTTGGAGGAAATTCTAGAATCGCCAGAAAGATTGAAAGATCTAGACTTAGACGCGTTCGCAGAGGAATTAGAAAGACAGGGCTTTGGGAATAAATGCATAACTCTTTATGACATAAGGGCTGAACTGAATTCTAGGTACAAAGACCTTCGCGTACCCTATCAGTCTCCGAACACAGAGAAGTTGTTTGATATCTTAACCAAAGAAACCCCTGAAACATTTTTCGTTGGAAAATTAGTTATGGCGAGGGTGATTGGAATCACTCATAGAAAACCACAAGGAGAACAACTGGATCAGGCGAATCCGGTTAGAAACGACGAGACCGGCCTGTGGCAGTGTCCGTTCTGTTTAAAAAATGATTTCCCAGAACTTTCTGAAGTATGGAACCATTTTGATGCAGGCGCTTGCCCTGGGAAAGCAACTGGAGTGCGTTTGAAGCTGGATAATGATATATCCGGTTACATTCATATAAAGAATTTATCTGATAAGCACGTTGGCAATCCAGAAGAAAGGGTACATGTGGGCCAAGTGATCCATTGTCGCATAATAAAAATTGAGGTGGAACGATTCAGCGTAGAATGTACTAGTAAAACTAGCGACCTTCTAGATAAAAATCGTGAATGGAGGTAATGCATCAAATAATACTTTTCTTTTGAAATTCGATCATTAAACTAAATAATAAACTATTTATATTGTTTTTAGGCCTCAGAAAGACGTTTACTACGACGTGGAAGCAGAAGAAAAAGACAAGAAGACTGAGGAGGACGCTAAGAAAGTACAACAGAGGCAAACTTACGTGAAACGCGTTATAATTCACCCCAGTTTCCATAATGTAAGCTTTGCGGAAGCTGAAAGATTGATGCAAGCAATGAAACAAGGGGAAGCGATAATACGACCAAGTAGCAAAGGGTCGGATCATTTGACTGTAACGTGGAAAGTCACAGAAAGGATTTATCAGCACATAGATGTGAGGGAAGAGGGCAAAGAGAATGCATTCTCTTTGGGTCGCAGTTTGTGGATTGGTAATGAGGAGTTTGAAGATCTCGATGAAATTATTGCAAGACACGTTAATCCGATGGCGGCATATACTTCTGAACTCTTGGACTTCAAGTACTTCAAACCAACACTAGAAGGCATCAAAGATAAGGCAGAGGAAATTATAAAAGAGCAGAAGAAACAGAACCCTGGTGGAATACCGTACATTATTTCTGCTGCTAAGGTAAAATTTAGTCGAATAGATATAGCTGACTAGACGCAGGTTCAACAAAAAATCAAGAATTTTATAAAAATCTATAATTGATCTTTCGTTTCAGAGCTATCCTGGAAAGTTCCTGCTCTCATACCTTCCACGAACCCGTTGTCGCCACGAATACGTGTCTGTATCGCCTGATGGATATAAATTCAGAGGTCACATGTTCAGCAGAGTAAGTGATTTGTTCCGCTGGTTTAAAGAACACTTCAGAGATCCCATACCAGGTCAGGTTACACCTGGTACACCCCATGCCATGGCTTCTAGAACACCGTACACAAGTACACCAGCAATCAGCGGTAAATTTTGATTTCTATTCTACTAAAACGTCGTATCAATTTCGTGCTCTAATAAAATTATTTTTTCCAGGAGTGAATCCGGATGCCGTACAGAGAGTAGCTCAGAATATGCCGCATCACATGCTGCACAACCTCTCTAAGGTCGCAAGTCAAACCCCGCATTATCCGCCGCATACTCCAGGAGCCGCGAGCGTCAATAACTACGGAATGTTCACGCCATACACTCCTTCGGGCCAGACGCCATTCATGACTCCATATCATACTCCGCATCACACGCCTCACTATCCTCAGACGCCTAGCAATGCTAAAGGACCATTTTTGCCACCGGTCCCGCCTGCAATAAGCAGTAATTCCCATAGACCTGCGAAATCTCAGAGGCCCATTTCCGATTCGTTTGAAGAAACTAATTGGTCGCAAGCCGCCGAAGCTTGGGCGCGTGCGAAACAAACCACTTCCAAAGAATCGTAAGTGAAACAGAAACTATTATGATTACAATCCGCAGTCTAATTATGATCATCAGAAATGATTAGAGATGATTGTGTCTACAATTGTATTTTTTGTTTCAGAAATATTACTCCAAGATACGACGATAGCAGAAGGACACCACGGAACCAGGAATTCCAAAACGATAGAGCAACTCCACGGAACAACAGAACACCGTCTGGTCGCACACCGTCATACAAATCTCCCAGAGGAACTCCATTTACGAACTCTAGCCCCCAGAGTATGTCCCTCAGCGGAGATGGTACCCCCTTGTATGACGAAAACTGGTAGCTAGGATAGCTAGGACAATTGACAACGCGAAACTATACACTGTGTTATAAACAAAAGAATGAGTAAGTTAAACTATAAGATGAATGATCTTTGTCTTCATCCCAGTGGCATGGATCAGTTTTTTTCTGCTGGGAAGTATTTATTGAGTACAAATTATACATTCTTTTTCTAGAATTTTTGCCAGACTTTGTATTGCAAATATTCAACGATGTCAGCATAAAAAGATATTTTAGTTACGCTAACTAGGCGTAAGTGAAGTCAAGCGACGATTCTTTTTATATAATAGAACATCTATCTCAGTTAAATGTAACAGCCCCTCTTGTGACATCAAAGTATGAATTATCCTGTGTTCCGTATCTTTGTAATGATTAACGTGTTCTACCTCAGTGTAATTACATTCTTAAACAACAACTGTGAACAATACGCCTGCCACACGTTTGCTCAAGATTTATTTAACAGGTCATTTCGTAAATCATGATATTTAATTACAAAGGTACTGCCGTAACCAAGGAATAAGCATAAGTTTTTATTTGTGTAAGAAACATTTGATACAAATGTATTATGCAACTTTGACATATATATTTTACTATGGAAGATTAATAATATGAAAATATATATAGATAGATATATATCCATGATTTAAACATACCTCGTTTTATTTATAAATCTTTCATTAAATTAAGATCTAATTAAAATTGGAACGGACGATTATTAGCGAAAAAGTAATTCCAAGTTGATTTATTGAAAGTGAAACTCGTAAGGTTTAGCTAAAACCTTAACGAATATATGGCGTCTTCTTGTAAAATCATCGGAACCAGTTATAACGACTCGACCATATTTGGAACGGATTTTTACGTTCGTATGGTCGCACAACGGTCACAGCTTCCCACACATATTGGTCGCACGTTGCTGGAGATGTAGAGACATATGATTCATCCAGAATGAATCTTTTTTAAACGGTGCGACCGTCTCGCGCTCGAAAATATATACGCGCATATATATATATGAACAACCGTCGTCGCCTCCGTAATAGACGGTAAACAGTAAATAAATAAACAAAATTATATTCAATAAATAAATCGTACTTATTAATAACCCAAGAGTCAAACTGAAATCAATGAAACATTAACAATCCAAACGGTCTGCATCTTTATACAAAATTAACGAATTAATTACTTCGCGTGTAGCAATTTTGAAATTTCTCCTCGAATAATAACAAACGCCTTTGTAACCGTCGGTCCGTGTCTCGATCTTCTACGACGCAGAGATCGAATAGATATGATCGCGCGATAAACAAAGCAAACGCAAAAAGCTACGGCTACCTTCTCCAAACCCGTCCTATTTACAATCACCATACTTTTAAACAATGAAACGGTACTGCGAGTGCGTGGTGAAGGATCCGCGTGACACGTCCTGTTACGGTTCAACACAACGTTCCGAATTCAAACGGGCGAATCGGAGCGCGCCGCTCGTCGGTGTCGGCCAATCGGTGGCCGCGGAGGTTCATGGCGTTTCAATGTGTTTGTGTGTATCATGCGTGTAGCCAAACGGTAACTGGTGTGAATCGCTGGAATACACAGGGATACTTGTATGTCGCAATAAAAGCAGCCAGCGAGTCCAGCAACCGTTCAGATCTCCTTGCATTATTGTCGAGTGTATACGTGATCCTTCCTGTCGCAGCATTTCTACACGCACCGTGTAATCCCGAACGCATCGTTTCTTTGTTCTTCCGAGGTGAAACAAACAGGTAAGTCGGAGCATTTACTCCGGGCTCTGTGGTGACATGTATCGCACACAGGGACGCTACCGATTCGAACAAAGAGACGCCGTGCCGGTTGCTCGTTTATGCATCTATCCCGTATCGAAATTCTTAATCTCCACGGTTAACACTCGAGACAAAGAACGGTGTCTCGATATTCCCCTTTTCTTTTAGCACCAACGCGCAGAGTTTTCCGCAATTCAATTTACGGCGTGACTGCGGTATGTTTTCTTGAACGTGATCATGCGTACAAGTCAATCGCAGCCATTGGCTTTTCCGAGAGCACGGTTCAAACGAGTTCCTTGAACGCCGTTTTGTTAACTATAGAAAAAACCATCGTGGATTCCCGTTTACCGGGTAAACGACCGTTCTTACAAACAGCACAGTATCCTTCGTGACACTGTGTCGTTACTCGTTACGCATCGAGCTAGCGTTCGCATCAGTTTCGTGTCCCTTTTTTCTTCCCTGCAGCTGCTCTCACCCTTACATAAGAACAACAACCGCGCGCCATATTTAATTGTAATTCGTTATTCACCTTCTATCTACCTAGAGATAAGATAAAAACAATAGAAAATACGCATTTGCACGTTCTCGCACGAGCAACGAGGTGTTCCAATAAGTAGCTGATTAGATTGTTAGATTTTAGAAACGACACAGCTAGGTAAATATTGTTTCTTTGTCCGGTTTCTTTGTTCGAAAAATGTCGCGGACTCGCGTACCGGGACAAAAGTTTTCAAGTAGATAGAGTAGAAAGTGAGAATTAAGATACGAGAATTTATGAAAATCGTTTGATCGGTCTGTGTATGGGTTTCATGAGATAAAGGTGTTCTCTTCCAGTGACCCTGCAATGGCGACTGCAACGGAATCGCATGTCAACAATGAACGTAAGTGATGACATTTATGTACACGAATAAAACAACTATATACTATATCTATATACTCTGATGAATAAAAGCTACCGATGTTACGTGAATGATGCTTCTGTTAATCGTAGACTAGTTATCAAATTTTCGGTTCGTCTGATTTAATTTATCCCCACCATAAATACAGATTGATTTGTTTGTACTGCGATATTTTCCATTGCCGTGTCCGTAACGGTTCCCTTTCTTGAAGAATTGATTCGCTGTTCGCGACAGGATACCAAGTCGTCATCAGTAATGTATCGAAATAGCATCGGACAAAGGAATTGCGAGCAGGATCGTGCGTATTGCGAATTTGGGCAATCCCGATCCGCAGTCAGCGCGACAAAGGATCCTTAATTAGTAAGGCAATTTAGGTGACAGTAGGAACACACCCTAAGGCTGCAGAAAGTAGATAGTTGCTGAGAAGAGGTCAGAGCCCTCCATTGGCGTCCTCGGAGAAGTGCAGCCTGCACTTCGCCGTGGCAACTGCAGCCTGACTTGACTGCAGTGCTTGAACGCCTTTCAGTGGTTCTCAACCCCCCGAAATAAATCGCAATTCCATCTAAACACAATTAAAATAATTTTAATTACACACTTTTCTGCTTCCACTGAAACTGTTCTACTGCAATTGTTGATCCAACAATTATAATTTCATAATTAATTTCATAATCATTGGTTTTTAAATTTAGAAAACTGCTTTGGAATATGCTGATACATTAGTAAAGGCTACAGTATATTTAGGTTTATACTTCTAAAGTCTTTTTTAACTTCTCGTGGAATGACCCAATTTCAGAAAATGTAATTTTTACATTAAATTGGAGGAGACGATGAACCATTCTGTTGATATCGATTTTTAACAAACAATTGCAATTATAACATTGATTCCTTGAGAGTACTATCACTCCCAGTGATAAAAATCTTTGTAAATATTCCCCAAAATTTTCAAAATCATTTTCCATATAACAAGTTTAGAAGAAATTTATTATATTACATTACGGAGGGTGAATTGTCGCTGCATGAATAACAAACTTAAAGAGACCATGAAGTAATGACTGGTGGTAACGCGATAAACCCTTTGTCCAAGGTCGAGAAAGTGGACAGATCCGAGTGATTGATCTGTCTTGATTGATCGAAGCTCGCGTCGATCGGGCACGGTTTCGCGGCGATCGGGAATTTCGCAATGCGAAACAATTGTATCGATCTCCCATTACCGTGGCCGGCGGCCGGTCTAACGGGGCCCCGCATGGGTGTCGTGTATCGATAAATAATGCTATTTCACAATTCAACGCGGCGTCGACCACTAGCACGCGACTAGAGCCCCGTCGTATACTGCCACGAAACGCCTATTTTCTCGAACAATCAGCCATTTCGTTTAACATACATAGGAACGACCTGAAAATCTCCTAGAAAATAATGTTGGTCATATATGGTCGACACAATTTCTCGTTTATTTTTAATTAATAACATAAATATTGACCAAAAATGCTTCAATTTTGCGCTAAAGCAACCAAAAAATTCTTCTCATAAAATCGAAAACAATGTACAAAATTTTCACGTCCACTTTACCACGTTTTTATTAGCTCGCTTTCTTGTTTGTCTGTTTGTCTGGTCGGTGACAAATTTTACAAATGATTTTAAACTAACTTCCTGATGAGCTAGAGACTTGAAATTAAATACATGGCTCAGAACTGGATGACAATGCATTATTCAAAAAAATAATTTTTTTTCTAACTCACTCCATTATGCGTCGACCTTTCAGCCCCAGGGACCGTTCGTTCGAGAATCGACCGTGTGTACAGAACGCTAAAAACCGCCTATCCGTTTGCCAGCAAACAGCACACGGCCTCTGTGTACGTTGACATTGAAGTGCGTAGGTTAATCCGATTGTCCAGCGGCCTGCAAGATATACCATCGGACCGCTGCCACCGTTTTTCCATGGAGAGAGAAACTCACTCTTTCTTTCTCTCTCTTCCTCTCTCTCCTCTCCCCTCGTTCGGTTGAACTTCTTCTTCCTGCCTTAAAGGGTATACATCGATAAAGCACGTTTTCAAACGATGCATTTCTACCTGGTCGAACGAGACCACCTCTCTCAACGGCTTTTCTATTTTCTTTTTTTCTCGTACTCGTTGACGCTTCTTTAGATCCAATTAAATCTAACGAGCTGGCGAAGCTCATTAAACGTCTTGTCGGATCGAGTTCCGCAAATATTTTTCCTTCCGACCGGCTAATTTCTTTTCTTCCGTTGATTTCCTCTACTTTTTGAATAACGAAGATTTGTGTCAGCTCGCTAACGACTAGTTTCCATTATCTGCCAATCTCCAATTGTGACTAGCAGACTGCTCGCCTACCAACGCTATACACTGATCAGGGATCAAAATAGGATCAGCTCGCCTTAAACTCTGATCCTTGCCATTGCGCCACTCGCAAATTCAGAAGATGATCATCCAGCTGTGCTGTTCTCACAGTTGAAATTCTAACGTACCCTTCTGTGCACGGTGCCGGTACAATTTCGCATACGTCTTAAATAATTCACTACGCAACATTTACCGTTGTGTTCCCAGTTAAATATAAAGTAGCGACGTCCGTAATATTATCGATCTCCTAGTTTGTCGTTCAGCTTGTTTGATCTGGCGGTAGCCGGCACAATTGTCGAGTGTTCGAGCATTTTAGCTTAGGTTTCGAGACGTTTCCCATAAGTTTAGTGGACGATCCTTTGCAGTAGGGAAATTGTTCGCGCGGCTAAGCGATAGGACTATCGAAAAAGTTCTCCAGAACCGTTGCCAAACAATGCGGTCGGGTTTCGAGCGACGGGTACCATAACGGGCGCCGTGGTTCCGATTTCTGCGCAATTTGCCGCGGTTCGTGACCAGTGGAAAAAGGGGGCGAATGCATTATTAACGTCGCCTCCTGTTTCCCCCGGTCGGTGTGCCGGCTTCTGAAAATATTCCACGGATATCGATCCGACGTTGGAAGATTCATTCACTTTGCGGACGTATCCTTCGCCCGTAATGCGTCACGCCGGTACCGGCACTGCGATTCTTCGATCCGCGGGAACGGAAAACACAGGACGGAATTCCCTCACCTCTCTCTCTCTCTCTCTCTCTCTCTCTCTCTCTCTCCACTTCCTCACCCCTCTATCTCACGGTCTCTTTCTCTCTCGCGTATTCGCGGCGTTCGACATTTCCGTGAACGTCTGTCTAGCAGTCAACGTTTAATAACAGGGTCGAAAGGGTTCCGCCCGGATAAGGGCAATCGGCCTCGGCAACTATTTTTAGCGATCATATTTATGGAGCCTAAAATACCATTTTCGGAACTTTCGGACCTCCATGCGCACAGTTACAAGCCCGCCACCGGGGTGGAAACCCCTAATTTCATAAGTGGTTCCCCTCGACTACCGAGTAAGATATTCGAAAAATTGAGGCGCAGTTCCTGTAGTTTTCTGAACCGTAGGGTCGTTCATTAGGGGTGGAATAGAATTGTTTCTTGGAGGGTGGTTTTTAGAAGTCCTCCGAGCGTATCGGAAATTATAGGATTAACGGATTTCGATTTTGCATAAAGAGGGTCCTTCTGTTCTTGACTATACTACCCCTATCCCGTTGCACTTTGTATATTAATCGTTAATTGGACTAATGGGTCGCTGTCGCGACCCTACTTAAATTTATAATGATTATTATTTAATGCGCTTTGATGTAACTATTCGAAGATCTAGACAGACGTTTATTGGCTGACTACATTACCGCTTGTATTAAAGGATCCTCAATTATTTATCTTCGAGCCCGACTCGGTACGACAAGGGATATGTGATCATCAACAATGTTTACATGGACACCCTTTCCGCTACACTGGTTTTGTCACCGAAACTTTCAAATCACCGACAATGTTTCCCTCGACACTCGTTTCACTGTCAATATTTGACGGTGATCTCTTATCGTCACATTTCAACGATTGCGTCCGTCGATTTCAACGAATAGGAGTCAAATAAAAATTAATTTCTTCATGTAATGATTTAAATAAGTGGACAACATTACGATATTCTTAAATTTTTTTTATAAATGCATAATTCTTCAAATTAGTAATTATTAATGGATCTGTTATCCAGGGTAAATGAGTAGCAATCGAGAAGAGCAGTTACAAAGTTAGGACCTTTCACCCCTAGGTATCTCTTACAGAAGGGCGAAGAGATTCGAAACTTTTCGAAACTCTGTTACAAGCAAGCCAAACAAAACCACCAGGGATGTTGCGATTACCCATATCCAGACCCTATGTCGCGGTATATTAAAACCCCGCGAGTTCAAATATTCGCCCCAAAAAGGACAAAGGAAACAAATGGGGGAGGTCAGAGATCCGAGGACAAGGGATGAGTCTCGTATGGGAGGGAGCACGGGAGTTTTCCGGCGGAGAGCAATCTAGAGCAAATATAGACGCGAAGGGCAGGAAGAAAAAATATTGATGAACCATTTCGGAGGAAATCGGGGAGCGACAATGGCTGAATTGTGCCCGGTCCGACCTCCGGAGGGTGGCTCGAGCCGCGAAACAATTAGAGGAACACGCTCACGGACAATGCAGAGTGATTCTGGCGTCCGGAAATTTGTTGGTAATTCACTCTTCTGCATTTTCGATAATGCAGTCTGGACTTTGGTACCAATTTGGCAATCGTTTCTGCTCGGGGAAATACGAACGCGCTTTCGCCTCGAGGGCTTTTCCGAAATTAGCTAAAAACACGCAAAAGACATGATCGTTTATCATCTTAACCGGGTTACTTTCCAATTAGCAGACGAATACCAATATTGTTTTGATATTGCGTCGAAACAATGGTGTGTTATCGTGTTTATATTTGAAATTAAATGAGCCGAAAAAATTATTCATTGAATCAAGATGGAAATAAAAGGACTCCGGACCCGAGCTGGGGAAAATAGTATTTTAAATAGTAAATAATAACTAATCCTATTTACTTCAAAGTATGTATGCAACTTTGAAAATGAAAACATTGAAAATAAAATAATTTATTTGAGGCAGTGATTTTTAAAAATAGCATTTTATTTGAAGAATATTGAAAATATTTGTATTTTGTCTTTTTATTTTCAATTTCAAGTTTAAGTATTATTGCTGAAAATTATGGTTTGAATTCAATACATTTATGATTGTAAATCGTTTCTTAAAGACTGTATATATATATGTCTATGCAGTTTCTCAAAGTATTATAGCAATGCAAAGAGAGAAATATTTTATATCGTGTGTTAGATTGCTAAAATATTTTATTTTGTAGATTAAATTGTTGAAATAGAAATATTTTCATTTTCGGAATTGTATATTTGATTGAAATACTATTTCCTTTAAGCAAAATACAATCTAAAATATTAAATAGTATTGGAAATATTTGTTTCGCCAAATGATGCTCACATCTGCCCCAGACACGAACAAATTAACCAGTCATACCCGGTTAAAGGTTCAACATCTGGCGGCTGGTAGGTAGCTGAAGGTATCTGTGGAGAAAGATTAGAGGGTTGCTAAAGAAGGCAAGCTGGACCCTGTTATCGCCAGCAGGTCCATATGCACGTGTTTAACGCTGATATTGGCACACCGGATGCAATGCCTCGAGGACTTCGGTAGCCCTCCGGCATGTCAACTGCGAAGTTGACATTTCGTACATTGCGTCTTTGGGTGACGTAAGCAGATGGAGCCGAAGTTTCGGCAGTGAGGAGGGTTGGATTTGCAGAAGACGTGCTTCGCAAAATAGGCCACGGTTACGTAAAATCTTCGCAAACTCGAAAATCAATAAACCGACAGCAACAATCGTCCATCGAGTAGTTGGAACGTGCTATTAGGACTCTGACTAAGGCTACACACTGATACTATAATCTTCCATTATACTCTCTTATTTCTAGTAGCGTCTAAGAATGTCGAACAAAAGCGAGTCGCGCTAAACTCGACGGAGTTCCGCAGAGATAGACGTCCATTGATCAGAAAGTTGGCTGCCAGCCCGAGTCGAAGTAGTCGAAATTGGACGATAGTTTTCGGTAAATAGCACCCCGGAAGACGTATTTTCCAAATAGTTAAAACGTCGTCGAGACACGAGATACGATTTCAATTCCGTGTGTAGAGTGGCAATCGATGATCTCCGATTTCGCTGCCATTCTTTCGCGTGACTCAGCGAACTGCGAACATCTCCGAACTGCAGAATTCCACGGAAAATCGCTCTAAGAAGATATCGTCCATTGATCTGGCTAGGGTAGCCGAGCCAAAAGTATAAGTGGTTCCATGGTGGCAGGGGTCGGACAAATGGCATCCGTAGCTTTCGAACTGCCAACATATAATTAGGCCCCGATTGCTCTGTATAAAATATTACGATCTCGCTTGACTCATCCGCTTTAACGTCTCCTTTCCGAGAACTTCCATTGAAATCTATCCGCGCCACTTCACGCTCACCGGAAACTTAATAGACTGCGGATCTTCACCCGGAACACCAATGTTCCAAGTCAATTCTAAGACACGCAAGGTATTTCTTTTTCTAAGCATTTAACAATATCCAATTCTGCTATTTTCACAGTTTAGTAGTTTCTCGCACAGCTTCTTGGAAGACCACCTGAATCGCCAACATCTCCATTCGGCCGGCCAACTTAACATATGTAAATATGTTCGTTAAACTGTGAAATTCGTAAAGGAGCTCGTTCATTAGCCACTTGGCCGAGAGCCTGGTCTCTTGTACAACCGAGCGGAGTTGCCCTCGAACAGATGATAGTTTCACGCGAAATTGGAGTATAATCGGGACACGTGGCGTTACAGATTCCACGAGCATCCAAAAAGGAAAGGCAAAAGTTTCTCGCACAGATCTTCGACCGGAGATATCATCAATTATTCAGCGGGTGTGTAGTGGACTCGAGGGCAGTTCCGATCGGGCAGATACGATTCGTCACCCCTCTAGGGCAGGATGTATCAACGATACGTCTACTTTCGTGTTTTAAATTGGCCCCTTTTCACTGGAGCTCAAACGTGCACACAATTACACTCGCCCCGTTAAAAACAGAAATTCGAATATAATAGACCAAAGGGCGATTCAGATTGAGCAGATACTTGAACCCCCTAGACGGTTCTTAAGTACCCGACACCCGTGTAAATTATTCATTTCAATTCGCCGCCACAAAGCAAAGTTCGAGCCATTTAGGGCGTAATTGCAGACCAGACGATGCTTCATCCCCTCGCAAACAATCGCGTTAGAGAGCCATTATTTTCCAAAAGGTCAAACATTTCATAGAAGCGGCCGGCCATGATTCGCCTTATGCAAAGTTTACAAAATTAAGTTTCTTCGGGCGAAATGCCCCAGCGTGTGCGGCGCCGGAGCGTCTTGGTGCTGCGGTACTTCGCGAAGGCTTTCGCCGAAGAAGCGGGGCGTCCATTGATCAGAGGGGGCCAGAGGATTGCTGGGGGGTAGGTAGAGAAAGGAGCCGAAAGTGTAAGAGGCTCGGCGGGGTGTTCGGGGTGGGACAGATGGTATTTTACGCCTCCGCGTAGGCTTCCACACGTGCCTAGAGACCGGCAGCCGGGTCCACGATATAGGCATGTTAAGCCTGCTCCGAGGTGGAGGTTGGAGGTTGGAGGTTAGCAGAGGAAGGTGGAAGGGTGGCTTGTCGTCGGGTAGGCTGCTCGAAACGGTGAAGGGGTGGTGTCCGCCGCGGCTACGGGGCGCAAGAGGCGCCGGTGGGTGGATATTGAGCGACGCCGGGCGTCGTGGCGCACTGTGCGGATCAGTCGCCCTCCAGCCACCGCCCCAGATACGAGTTCAGCCACTTCCGGCCCTCCTGATCGCCAGTCGGACGTGTCCTCTCGCCCGACATCTCACCGCTTTTTCCTTTTCGTTCCTTTCCTTCCCCCATCGTAGTCGCGCCCCGGCCGCTTCTTCGCGCGGAGCTCCTTTCGTTTTCGGTTTTTCGGTTTCGGTCAACGGAGAGGAAACGGTCCGACCCAACACGCCAGAAACATGCTGATCGGTCTCGTGCGCGACTCAGTGCTGCAGTGCTTCTGTCACAGCTGCAAGGCACCCTTGGGCCTCGTAGGTGAGTCCTCGAACACGACGTGCCCACCATTCTACACGAGATGCAACCGTTCTCCGCGATCGGCCCTCAACACGATCCAGGCAAAACCGAGTACATGGTTCCAAAGGGAGGAGCCGCGGTAAATCACTCCAGGTGATCCTGCTAGATCAACTTTTGAGAATGCTTTCTATCAGTACGGGCTCCTCATACCTGATAGAACTTGAGTTCTAACTTGGGTTACTGCTCAGTTTTGTCTGCGATTTTTAAAGTACCCAGGTTGGTCTTGAATTATTTAGTCTGTTAATGAATATCGGCACCGCGGTTCGTTTAATTTCTGTGCATAAAAGAGTCGTAATTGCATCCAGATAAGCTTTCCTTGAAATGAGAGAATTCGTAGATTATTAATGATACGATTCAAGTAATTTTTGTATGGAAGGGAGGATTATTTTTTAGTGTTTTATGGTCGTTGTAAGGCACTGCAGCCTATGCATTACGCTTCCCGAACTTGACGGCAGCAGTATTTTCACCGCAGTCGACGGTGGTCGATACCACGCTGGTATCGTATTATCCTAGACACCTGCAGTTCGATCAATTTCTCGGCCGTCCACCAATCGGTACTCATGGTGCACTTGTGCCTCCGCGGTGCCACCGCCATGTGTGCGGATCGTTCGCCGTGCCGGTAGTCGCCGATTAATGTCTTGTTTCCACTCGATCGTAAAACTTGAGAACCAACGAGATCAAAGAAACTAGAAACGGTAACATTTTTGCCGGGGCTTTTAAGTCATGAATCTCTTTAAATCTGGCCGACTGCGAGGATCGCGAGGGTGGTTGTCACGCACGTGATCCACGGAAAACCTCCGCAAAACGATCAGGGTGCGGCCTCCAAGATGGCCACCGTAACCGGCCGATAGCGAGTAGACGGTTGCATCGATTTCCCGATAATTAAAGCACGATCCCTGTATTCTCTGTGGCCCCAACGGTAATACACGACCCCCTCCCCTCTTTCTCTCTCTCTCTCTCTTTCTCTCTGATCGATTCTAAATTTTTCTGAAGCGGGTGATAGAAGGGGCAACGCGCCCTTCAAGAAGCCGAGCGGCAAAGGAAAACCGCGGACCAAGCAGCCGAAGAAAGTGAAGTTCATCAGTGAGTACACACACGGATCGCCCCACCGCTATTTTTCCATCTACCCTTGTAATTAACGAGCCCCTGCACTTGCGTTCTCATTACGCGGCCGTGATCGAGCCGCGCGCGCTTAATCGCCCTCGAGAGTTTATACGCCTCGTCGCTACGAGCCTTTTCTCCCCGTCAATGATGTTAAAGTTGATGATCCGAAAGCTGCCGGATCGGGCAAAGTCAAGGTAACCGGCGCCGCTGGAACAGGTAGCCTCGTCGTCTGCCTTTTTCGGAAAAATCGATCGACGACGGGAGAAACGGGCGCAAACGGGGGGTTGTCGACCGATCGAATCGACCCTCGATTTTCCGAGAATCGAGCGTACGCTCGTGGCCCGCAAGGTGCAACGAACTCTGGCCGCCGCGCGAACAGTCGCCAATATGTCGCCGGGTGAATTATAAATCGACACACACCGGGCGAATATGTCGGAGAACATGCTCAAACTCTCTCGCCACGGCGTTGTTCGTGTGGGGAGGCCGAGCTGAAAGGTGCGTGTGCCGACGCTAGACGTCGTGGCGCCTAGAGACAATCGTCCCAAGGGCTGATCGATCCTTCCTTCTCGCGTCTCTCTGAGTCATACTTCCGTAACCGACTCCGCTAGACTCGCCGCCGGGATAAAACGGGGATCGAGGAAATAGATTGTCCCGATGATGCTTTTTAATCACCGCCTGTAATTGCCCCGCTGATTTATCGGGGACACTCTGTCTCGGCGCCTCGGTAATAGCCGCTGCTCGCTCGAGCGACGTTCCATCTCCGAGAAATTAATTATTGTCTGGACCGCGGACCTTTACGCTAAACACGAATTCTCAGCGTTAATTGAAAGATAATGGAGACAGAGAGCCTTGGTATTCATAGTTCAACCTTTCGAGCGTGGACACTTTTAACGATTTTAGATCCGTTCATATATTATCGATTAAAGCATTGAAATTTAGAGTCGACCTGTTGACGGCATCTTCAAAGTGAATGCATAAAGTTCGCTGTCCAATTATCCAAATTGTTAAAATATAAATATCTTCGAACAAATTATTGTATTCGGTCGATACATGGCTGACTATTGTAACACTTATCCAATGTAGTTCAAGCGGAAAGCACATTTCCTTTCGCAACTGAGAAATCAATTCTTCAAGAAGGTAGTAGTAATTTGATTTTAAATCCCGAGAAATAGAAATCGTAGAAATCGATCCAGTGAATAAATTAAGTTATCAGTGGTGTCGTAGGGATTAGCAGGTTGATTTAATTAGACATTGAGTAGGGGTTTCGTTAGAATTCGATTTATTTGACGTCGGTGTTCCATAGCGACCGAGATCCGATGCCAGGAAAAGTCGAAGGGTGGGCTACGCTACGAGGTGATCTTGGCAGAGCCAACGGTGCCGAAGCGAGCCCCGTCGCCGCCACAGACGAGTCCGACTCAACAAGTCGCCATTGAGGACAAGCTTCGAGCGGCGGAGGAGAGAAGACTCTCGCTGGAAGCTCATAAGCTCGCCGCCCTTGCCGCTAAGCTCAGCAAAATTGAGGAGGCAGCTCGCAAGAAAGATGAACTTAGCGCGGCTTTTATCGCCGCGACCCGCGAGTCGCTGGACGCCAAGATGAACCACACAGTGGAGAAGCGAGAGGCGCACATCGCCGAGCTGAAGAACAAGCTGAAAGAACACGTTAGTTAACCAGCAAACTAGATACCTCTCAAACTACTCCAACATCCGACAGGATCATTAGAACTTATCTCTGTTTCGTTTCTAGTTTGAAAGCGTCGAAAAGAGTCGTCTGAGCCTCGAACAGCAAACCGAGGAGGTCCGCCTCGCCGTCGAAGAGAAGCTGAAGACCGCCGCTGCTCAGCGCGATGAGAACATCAAGAGGATGCTGGAACGCTTCAAGGAACACGTTAGTAGAATCAGCAAAGTGTAATCATCTCCTCTGTTCGATAGAAAATTAGAGATCGTTTTAACAAATCTACAGGAGGAGCAAGCAGCTCGCGTTCGTCAAGCAATATCCGAACGCGTTCAACAGCTGGAGACTCAGATCCAAGGAAAACTGGACCAGGCCCGCGAACGTCGCGAGAACCTCGAACGTGAACAGAAGGAGAAGCTACGCAACTACGTAAGTCCCACAGGATTGCCCTACATAACGTCTACATTCGTTCTAAACTAGTTTTATGGTTTGGTTCCACTGGTTTGGTTTCTTTGGGGCAGTATCCAGGAAGGATTTCTCGCTTGTTGTAGCTCGTTTTGGTCACACACATACACTCACTTGGTTACCCCTTTGGTCATGTCTATAGAGAGCGTTGCGTTCGACGGTATACGGTATCTCTTTTTGCGAGGTTGAGTTGTTTCAGTGGAAATCCTTTCTTCCCTCGCGCACAATATGAATTCACCCCCAATAAGGGACTTTGAAATGGTCGTTTAGAACACCGTGAAGATAGCGAAAGTACGCGAGACGGCGGAAGACAGCTACATCACAGAGAATGAGAAGCTGAGGTGCATTTATACCAGTAGGATTTATACGGCGGAGAAGAACCGGCATCGAGAGATTCAACGCCGTGTGCAGGCTATTCGCCAGCATGTAATTCCGCTCTCTTTCTGTTGACTCGATATTCTGGTTGTGTTATTACCGTCCCGTTTTTGCCCTCGTGCTAGTTCGCTTCTTATGGTATCCGTTTCGCTCAATCGTTTTCGTAGGAGTCACGTGATTATTGAATGTTGCCGTGCTTCCCCACATTGATTTGCAGAGGATCTAGGTTGAATTGAGTTACGCGTTACGTATAGGATGTAAATTTGACTGCAACCTGTTCCAATCATCTAGCCGATGAAAACGCAAAAAGAACCGTGTGCCTCAAAGAAACCGTCTTCTCGCAAAACCCGATTAAAGTTCGACGAATCGCGTGCCGCCGCGCTTACCTCCACTCGCCACGGAGAGGGGTGGTGCGGCGCTACACCATTGGCCGCAACTTCAAAGTCCTTTTGCCAGAGAACGATTCGTTTGCGACACATCGTCCCTTTTGGTCTTGTAATCATTTCAGAACGTAGAATCCATTAAATGATTTTACGCCCTGTACGCCTCCATGTTATTTTCAGCATGACCCTGCATTTACGGTGTACCCTAGATGTATGTTAGCTTAATATCAGTTGGCATGGGACTGTTTTACCTTATGTTTCCATAGAATAGTTTTAAGCCGTCCGGTGGTTGGCAGTTTAAAGTACCGTTCGTTTCTGTTGTTCCAAAGGAAAGGCGCGCCGAGCTGGTGAGACAGAACAAAGCGGCTCTGTCCGAGCAGACCAACCTGCCCGCTGAGAACGAGACCGCCAGCTCTGGGTAAACTGGAGGACGTTTGCGATCACAGTCCTCGTTAAAGTACTTTTTTCATCGTGGCAAACAAATCGAGGAAAGGGAAGGATAAGAAGAGGGGAAAAAGAGCGAGAAATTCGACTAACAGGGGCGCGCTTGCAGCGTGGAAATTCGGAATAAAACCTAAGGAGCAGTTTGCTCGTTGTGCGCTTGGCGAGGCCTCCGTTACGCTTTGTGCCATTTTCGTTCGCTGGATGAAACAAACTAAAGAACAAACTAAAAAGAGGGAGATAAGAAACGAGATCATTTTGAAGGAAACTCGCAAGCAAGCGGTTATATTGTAGCCGAAGGGATTCGCAATTTTAAAGACCATTATTTAATCACGGCGATCGGGAGACTAAAAAAGGTTCGATTAGATAAGAGGGGGAACACAGTTCCTCTTATTTCATTTCTTCAACTGTCTCCTGTTTTATACTCGTGCAAAGAAAATTACTGCCTTCGTCTGAAAGAGAGAACTCGTTTGTTTCTAATTGGGTGGGGAGGAGTGGAGATAGGGGGTACACAGATATATTATACACGTACTAACCGGAATTTTTGGATACGACGTGTAAAATATTCATTTTTCAGTTCTAACGTGCCTACCATTTACATGATTGTAGATCCTCTACGAGATGGCATTATTATGAAACGGATATAACTTCTCTGTGTTTTGTGATTGATTGTGTATCGTTGGAGTCACTGATACTTTAAGATCTCTTTTCATTTTTATAACTCGCTTGTTTCAATATACATAAATATATATGGATATATATATATATACAAATAATTTTTTTACGATGGCTATGGTGGTTGTTGTTGACTTTTAAGCAACCCGGTCGCGACGGAATCGTTAAGTGGATGGAGATCGATCGGGGTCGGAGAACGTGTTAAAGCCTTTACAACGTTTTGTATTAGCCGTTTCCTATATTTTTCTCTTTTTTTTACCATACATCCGTGTTTTTCACTTTGACTTTCGACGTTCGTTTTCGTAATCAAGCTTTATCGATGTTTCCGTTCGTTGAAACGTTATTTGCTTTCATTCATAGAGTAATAAAATAGAATACTACCGCTACAATTAGATCTTAAGTGGTAACTGCGACCATATGTGTGTACACATACCATGCGTAAATAAAAGAAAGAAAAGAAGAAACAGCGTACGTATGTGTGTGTGTGTGTGTGTGGTATGTGCCCGAACATGTAAGCACACTCTATAATATATATGATAGTGCTTTATACTAGGCTTGAAAACTTTAAAACCATTTTGTACTCGATCATTGTAATATTACTGCGCTAACTGAAACAAGAACATTCACAAGAATATGTAGTCTAATTGAATATGATAATATGATGCTTCTGTGATGACTTAATTATTTGTCAAAATGTGTAGTGTTTAAGTGAGAGTGTGAGAGAGAGAGAAAGAGAGACATATGATTCCTCTACGCACGTATGGATACCGTGGCTAGGGGCCTTAATTACATTCGTACTATATATCATCGCTGGAAGTACATATATTGAAAAGTAAAAGGATAGGGAGAGAAGAGAAACGAGAAATGGACGAATGAAGCGAAGTAGTTGAATCGCGCGCCGTACTGGAGCAAAGTTTTCATCAGATATTCCCCTTTTTATAACTATATATATGCAGCTGATGATTCCTCGGCCTTCATAGATATGTATTTCGTAAATATATGTACGCGTATATATGCATCGTATATGTACAACATGTATATCGAGGGGATACCATTAACTCGGAGGAAAATTTTCGCTCTGGTCACGGTATCGTCACGAAAACGAGAAATAAACAATGGCGCATAGGGAGAACAACTTGCCGCAGTGATATTGCAACCGATACACACTACGATCTAGATATCGAATAAACTATAAAGAACAATTTTTACAAAGGGCTATTCGCAGAAGTGCTAACACGAGATTTAAAAAGAAAAAAAAATGAAAGACGAAGAGAAATGAACGACGGGGGAAAAAGAAATGTAACAAATTAATTAATCGAAAAGGAGATCGAACGTGGAGAACATTAGAACACTTACGTCGACGAGTATGCAACTGTAACCTATATTGCCGAGTGTTGCGGTTAATTCGCCACCTGTCGTAATATCGAGATAGAAAAAAAGGGGGAGAAGAATTCCGTTTCTTTTTTTCCAACGCGCGCGATTACGACAGGCGGCGATGTAACGTCTATTTTTGCATAATTGTTGTGATCTTTTTGCAAAATGTAACTCGCACGATTATTATATAGATGCCCGACGTATGTATGTTAATACGATTGTCCTTTTCGACCTACGTTATTATATATTTATATATATATATAAATATATATATAGATTTATACGCGATGGTATATATATATACATATATATAGATATGATATGGTTATTACAATGTACGTATGGTTTCTTGTGAGCTTTGGTATTGTCTTATCGTAAAAAGCGATGGAAGCAAAATCGACACGCAAGGGAACTTATCGCAAAATGTATTCGTACGACGAAGAGAATCGCGAGAAACCGACATTCTCAACGATACATTGGCTGCCTTCGATATTCTTTGTTTACATCTTTTCGGTTGGGATATTGTGTGTTCGACCGAGAACATGATGTGTGAAGTAAAAGGCCGTACCTACACGCATCTACAGCTGTTCTTTTTTTCTCTATCTCTCTCTCTTTCTCTCTTTATTCCTTTTTCATCTGTCCTAGAAACCACGAATACCGTACGAAATTCAAAACGTACCGCTCGTGCGTTGTTTATTACTTCGGAATTTTATGGCCATAAATTTGGCGCGAGTTTTGTACTAAATATTTACAATTCTCGGCCGACAGCTGTGATCGTGCGTCGGTAAAACAGATTGTATAGAGATCTACCAGTGCCCTCGGTTTTTTTATAAACCTCAGAACCCTGTCCATTACGCGAGACCGCATAAATATGTATAATAAACGCTCGACGATGTTTCTCCGCTTAGGAAGGGTAGGTTGCACGTGCATCATGCTATTGTAAGGGGTTGCAGGTAGAATTTGGCCGGCCATATATAGGTTACGTGGTCGTCATTTTGAAACAGACCGGTACAAGCTGTGAAACAGTCTAGATACGGCACCGGGATCAACGGTGACGTCAAAGGCTGTTGAATGGCCGAAAGCCAAAGGCTAAACGAAACGACGAGATTGGCTTTATAGCCGAGTAGGTAGAGGGCAAATGGCTACCGTGCGGCCGAATAATAATGCGCAGCCAGTGCGGTACGAGTGAGGAAAATCGTGATAAAGTGCGTGTACGATGTTACTGAAGGGCCGATTACTGGAGAAGAAGAACAGGAGGCATCATGGGAAAAACACCAAAGCCACGGCCGGTAAGTGGATAGATTGGTACGCCAGGATATTTGCGAAATGGTTCGCCTGCCAGTCGACGGGAGAGCCCTGCTGCGTTCACGGTGTCCCCCCTAAAGGTTTCCCATGGTATCGATACATTCGGCGACCGGGACCTGTGTACTCAAATTAATTACGAAGCCTTTAACACGGTCCACACGATTAGCCATCGTAAACACTGAACCAAAATAAAGTGTGTACGCGAGTCGCAACATTGTTCCGTCGCAGCCTTTACGATCGACGAGAAGCTTCGTCGATCGTTATCGAAACAGCCGAGCAAGATAAACCACGGTTTCGATGTGGGAGCGATCGAAGTCGCGCTTTGTTTTTAGAATTCGCTCGTAAGAATGCGCGATTACGGGTGACGTTACGTATCAAGGTTATGCGCGACAACGTGCACCCTCTTGTAAGCTTTCTCTTCTGATTTATCGATGCAACACGATCGTCAGTTCTTTTTTATGGTCAATCGTAGAATTGTGTCATCGCATTTCTCGTATTATTACCGCGAACGTAATGCGCTGCGAACATGCAAATATTGAGGTTATGCTGTTTTCAATATGGACGCCGTATGGGCTCGCGTACACAAGTGCATTTCATGCACATGGTGTGTAAACATGATTCATAATTTTTTTCTGGCGCCTCATAGATACCAGTTGCTTCCCAGTTACCTGACCCGTATCAATTAAACGAACGCGATAACGAGGCTTGTTTAAATTTCCGTGGAAGCAGCAATTTACCAGCCAACGTACTCGCGTACGAACCGTGCCAGATATTATGAATGAATTTCAACTATATTCCGCCCTTTGACAGATGTTATTATTAAGGTTGAAATTATTATTATTATTTATTACTCCCTCGAGGAAAACAGTAACCCATTGCGCGACGTTATCGTGCTGGTTGTTAGTCTTCGCAGACCAACTGCGTAGATTCTGTTCCGCCAGTTTCACATTCGAATCGATTTTGTTCCTCGGATAATTTTATTGATTCCAGAAATTAAATCAAGCCTTGTGCTTAAGTTTTTGTACTATATAAATGTATTGCATTTAGTGATTAGTTTATTGCCGTTCCGTCATCATTATGATTATTCGGGAAAACTTCGAGCATGAACCAACTATACTATAGAAACGCAACGTTGGCCGATCGAACTGCAGCGTACGCACACAATGTCACATCGATGTGTACCGCGCGACAAGTATAAAACATTTATCGCATTCTCGACATTAATTACATCGTTTTTGCTCGCCTTTATACACGATTGCTTTCTCTTTTGGTTGAAACGCGCGAACGAGTTTTCCCAAGTGCAGTTCACGTTGCTCGGCCTGTAGTCGTTCGTGGGTACGACTACACATGTATACAAAATTGTATATTTATCTATAATGATCGAAGAGTTATGCAATATCACACGAAGTAACTTATATTTATCCACTTTGCTAAGTCAGAAACAGCCTCAAAACATGTGTATGCATTTTTGTCTGATGATTTTGCATAATTTCCTTCGTCTGGTATCAAATGGGTTTCTATCTTTGTAGCGTGCTTCGCTAAATTTAACATTTCCTTCCTGCATTTCGATACCCTAACTTCGAATTTCCCGAAAAAATACATTATTCTGTCTATAATTTTGACAATAGCTTCATTCGTTCAAAATTCCTAGTAACATTACAAACTACGTGGTACATGATAGGGATATTTGAAAATTACGCACTTCAAGCGGTAGTACTAGGAGCGATCGATTATTTCTCGGATGTGCAATCGATCGATTCCGGACCGGAAATTAATCGACCGGCTAGGAAAAACTATTTTCGACAGTTCTGTTCCGCCTTGCGCGTCACACGGAAAGTGCGTGTTGGTGAAACCGTGAAAATGCATTCTTAGCGGTGCTGCGATAAGAATAGAGCGAAGAAGATAGAGTAAGATAACAAATAAAGAGGAGATATGTACGGGTACATACGTAATCGACGACGAGGAGAGGATCTGGGTGTGAGTATACGCGTGTTAAGGAGGCGCGCATACCAATGATGTACATTTGTGTTTGCGTGTGTGTGTCTCGTACAGAGAAATACGTCGATGCCGACGCACACACCCGTAGTTGTACAAGTGCACACGTTACCATGACGATAAAGACGCCGATCGATGTTTTTAACTCGGCGGAATGCATCGCGTTGATTTCGTGTTCGATACCTTGCGATATTTCTGTCTTCGTATTGCGCTTTTCCGTTCCTTGCCGTGCCATATGCTTGCATCTTGATCGATCGGACCCACGGCATTAAGCTTTTATAATAAAAGCGGTCGTAACGATGGATTACGATCGCTTGTAATTCTCAAACTCTTGAGATCTCGATCGATCTTGAACGTCGGCCATATTGAATCTGAAATGGTACAAAGCAACTCGCGTTTTCAAAATTGCTATTTAACGCTTAACATTTAAATATATTTATAATCTATAGAACACATTTTTCATAAATTAATTTCACGTTAAAATCCTGAACATTCTTCCACAAGAATTTATTACAATATATACAGGGTGTCCCATATATAGGTTAGTACTTTTTTATAACGACTTTTTATAACGCAGCTGTATCTATACATGTATTAAAAAATACCTCATTCTAGTTAAAAAACAAAGATGACCTTCATGTGACCTTCACGCGTCCACTCACGGAAATACTAATAATATCACGCTGGAACATTTTGCGAAACGATAGGGAGAAAATCAAGATGTCGAAATTGGATGGAACACCCTGTATAGTATCTATTATAAAAACAACGAGGCTGCATTTTAGTTATAATAGGAGCTTCAGTGAATAAATTGTTACAGCTGATAGTAATCATCGACCGAAGTTGACCTTCCGACGACCGTACTCGGGATCCAAGCCACATTGATAATCTTGTCTTCGAAAGGCTCTCAATTTCCAAGATAATGTTTGCCGGCGTCGATGACTTATTCGTCTGCATCGGTTGGTCAGTGACCATCTTCATGGTCTAGTTGTGGGAGTTTTTCCTCGTACCGATACGATAGCGTAGACGCCGATATCTCTCGCGACGACGCGGAGTTATATAAACTTTGTTCTGCGTAAAGTCTACGCGTCGCGCAAACCGAATAAACCAAAGCCACCAAACTTGCCCACGTAACAGACCGGCAGGTATCCTCGAATCGGATAACGGTACCCGGACTAGTTCCCCCGTGTCTGTGAGAATCTCTGATCTCATGTTTACCAATAAATACGAGCCGACTGCGTTAATGAGCGTCGGTTTCGATTCTATTAAATATTAATTCTTGCGTGTCTTCGGGCGTACACAATTATTGAAATGAACGATTGCTACACGTGTTCATGCTGTGATAATTGCCAGTGTCCTCGACTTTGAAGACTGTCATCTTTAGTAGAATTTTAATTTTTGCAAGATATCAGAGAGATCAACAGATCTGCAAACTACTTGACGACCGTACTTTGGAGATAAAGATATCTGTTTAATCATTTCTAATCGTAAGATATAATTATAAAAGGATCACACATGAATATGATTGTGGCATTTTACTGAAATGGTGGAGGGTAACTTCAGGATAAAAGACACTAACAATAACTAACATAATTCTTCTTGCATAGAAGTATGTTTCACTGAAGATAGAGGGGTTGTTGACCCAAACGAGGATGTTTTGCATCGTTCGTCCATGAGTTATATTAGGGAATGCGGACAGGTTTAGCCGGGCAAACAGTTCGCGTCCTGGTAAACGCACTGTTATTCAACAATTTATTCATAAAGCATTCTAGCACTTTCATTCAATTCCGAACTCATTAGACAGCTGCCAGTATGCGAGGAATGCAACTATGTACATACGTATGTAGAACACAGCGAAGCGTCTACTTCATCTTTGACCCTTCCTAATGCACGTGCAGACTACATATACTGTTTTCTTAAGGAAAGAAAAAACGAATTTATAGCGATTACAGAGTGGACAAGATAAACGGTTGGAGTCATTCGGAAATCAATCGGCGACAAAGAAAAATTGCTCAAGGTTCCGCGAATGCATTAGTTTAGCGCGCACGGTTAATTGATGGTAACGAACCGGGGACGCTATGACAGTGAATCCAAACGAGCGTTTTAATATCAATGCAGAGCCATTTGAATAATAATCGTTTTATCGATTTATATTGACGCCAGTGACTCGCATACTTTCCACGTAGCCATCAGCCGTTCACGAACACACGCTTGTACTATCGAGAGCTCCGTAATTTATACTTGCACAGGATACAAAATATGTTTTTCGAAAATTTATACACCCCTGCGGCGAGCTACTTTATCGTGCTGGGAGATTTCCATATTTCCGACGTATGCGCAGCAGCTTAATGCGGGTTATTTAGATGCGAGATGCACGCG
The DNA here is from genome assembly GCA_028455595.1 of Lasioglossum vierecki. Taxonomy (NCBI): domain Eukaryota; kingdom Metazoa; phylum Arthropoda; class Insecta; order Hymenoptera; family Halictidae; genus Lasioglossum; species Lasioglossum vierecki. Next base: position 14,524,615 of record CM052343.1, read on the forward strand.
CATGTAAATTACAACCGGCGAAAAGTTGTCAAGGACCCGTCGCGTCCTGTCGCGCTGATGCTATGGGTTTTCGGACGGCCCGAACAATTTCACGAAGGAATGACGGTCGATGATTCCGGCGACGGGTGTCGAGCGACCCAAGGCCTTTGCAATATAGTCTCAATCACCGTCAATCTACTCTGATCTTAACAATTTGTGGCGAGCCACCTTCCCACGACGAGATGCAGCTTTTGCCATCCTCGATTCGAACCATGGTCCCCCATGGCTTTTTCTTCATCCACTCTTCCTTTTCTTCGTTATCTACTTCCTTTGTGCGGTTCGTTTAGCCTGGCTGATCGATAAGAGACGGGAATCGCAACCCTTTGGGGACGAGGCGAGGTCAGCGTTTTATTGAAACGGTAAAAAAGATATTGCTAGAATTTTATCTAAAAAAGATCAACATTTGTCCACTCGGGGACCTGTCCATACCCTAGTAGCACAAAATATTATATATACATTCATGTAATATTAAAAAGAGATTCAATCTCTTCTTAATATTTAAATATACATACAATATTTATTTTATATTAAGTATCAAATATTTCTTTTTAAATATGCAGGAAATATCTATTTCATATTACGAGAAAAATATATATTTTCTAATTATAAAACAAATCTTTATTTAATATTAGAAATGAAATATTTTTTCCTAATGTACAGATAATATTTATTTCATATTATAAAAGAATATTTGTTTCTTATTATAAAATGAATATAATATATAATATAATATAAAAATTTCTTAATTGTAATAAGGTCCTTTGGAAAATAAAATGAAATATTCCCTTAAGCAGTGCACAGAAAGTAATAGATATTTATAGTTTCTAATTTTTGTTATAACTTTTTCTTACATGTATACAATTTATTTCTTGTACATGTATACAATATTCAGAACCAATATTTTTCTCATATGAAAAAATATGGCTTAAAAAATATTTATCTAATATTTTTGTGCTACTAGGGTATCTTCCAAGTTCTAAGTGGTCTTTTGAAATGGATTCTGAAACTGTTCACTTTTAGTGGATTGGCAAATGAAAATCAATGTTATTTTGTATCATTGGAAACGGCTAGAGATTGCAGTCTGAAAATGGCTAATCTGAAGCAACATAGGGAAAGTAGTCCAGCATACATGCCGAAATGGTCGTGCGATTTTAATCAAGCACTGAAACGGTTCGTTTTTGCGCGAAAGGACGCCAGCACACTCCCTTTTTCTCCCGGTGGCTGTCCACTGCATTTCTCTCGGTCTACAATTTCTGCGTGGCCACAGGAGAGACGACTGGCGCCGCGGCGCCCGACACCGTCTCTTTAGATCCTATCGCCCCCGGCACTGGTTTATTGCAGTTGACAGAAACATTCGACGCGTCGATTAATCGTGAATTTTATCCGTTCGCGAAACGGTAACGGAACATTTCGCGTGTCATTAAGGCTGGTGCTCCGTCACAATGACGGGTTCCAATTTTCGCAATTCAGAGTTTATTCGCGGAGCTAATGGTCATGGCGTCAAGTCTTTCGATGGCCACCAATAACTTACGGGAACTTTAGAAAAATAAAGAAACGATGTCCGTTACTTAATAATTTCTAAACGTGGCGGCGTCGCGCGAGTCTATTTAAAACGCGGCTTCCTGTGAACGATTCGCAAACGTTGTAGCGTGTTACGTAACCAGTGTTATGTTATCACTGTCAGAAATGTGGTTGTCAATGGCGATACATATGAACCGCGTCTCTACAGTTTATTAAGACAATCCAGTTTGTTCCTTTAGCGAACAAGACCGTTCGTATTCAACCATAAACCGGTACTGGAAAGTTCGCTAAATTATATCTGTTTATTCATCGTTCGTCTGCTTCCGGCACTTCGACGACCAAATTAGAATAATCTTCAAACGAGACTCGTATAGACTACCTATTTTCTGCTGACCTTTCGCTTGGCAATCCGTAATTCCTTATCTACGGACCCGACACATTTTGTTTTAATAACTCTCCAGACGAGAATCCTCGTCGTAGTTGATCTATACAATAAACATGTTTTCTACAAAGTTTTTGCGCTATCGTTCACGCAGTTGTAACCATTAATACATTTTCATTTGTACCTGATAAATCGTCTAGTGTTACAATTGTATCCGTAACAAAGGAAAACATTCTCTGAAAGTAATTAGATGTATATTAGCTGAAGCAAGAAAAATGTTGATTGTTGAGAAATTTGTCGAAGTGGCGCTCACAGCGTGCGAATGCGTTAAAACCGTCTTTGTTTACATCGTCCGTGCACAATGGAGTAATCGCCACGATTATGCAACCCGAATTTTTCAGCACGTTAGAGAAAGAGAGAGAGTGCGTTGAACCGATTATCGGCCCTGGCCCCGAACACTTTCGTTTTTCCCGTGCGTTGCCCGAGGAAAGTGCGCGCGATTATGCGAGCGTGGGCCATCGTCTCCGGTGACCGGTTCAACCGATGCAAATGCATCGCGAAATGAATCGCAAATGGTCCCCGCTGGGATAGATTTGCGTCACGGCCGGCGCTTGGGAGTTCTCGTTTCTCAAAGCTGAGCGGTTTTTGCGATTGTTTACATGATGCGTTCGTAGATAGTCGTTTTTTTTTCTCACGCCGACGTCGAATGCAAAATTAATCTCTCCAACTAGCGCCGTGTAGTTATTATACTTGCGACTGGAAATAGTTGCCTTTGATGCGGTTTCCGATACCTTGACGTATTACGAACTAGCGTAACATTTTTGCTTCGTGATTTCGCGATTACTGGAATCGTTGAAACGCTTTTGTTGTTAGAAAAGTGTTAGATAAATTTATTCACTGAAACCAGTTCCACATTACTGTTTTCTACGCCGGCTCGCCCTCTTTCGTATTCCCTCATCACGATTCGATTGGCCTTGTCGCTGCTTCTTTAAGATTCATGCTCTGAGCGAAGAAACAAAATTATGACCGATCATAACTTCTTCTGTTGTCCCGAAAAGCGACCCGGCCTCTTTCTCTTTTCTACGAATGAAATCTTAGCGAGGAAGGCCTTCGTCCACCGTATTTAGATAGCTTTGCGTATCAGGGGCTTCCAAATCTATTTTTGGTTACCCTGCGTGGGCCAGTCTGTTCACAGCACCTGATAGGCTTGATTATTGCGAGATCCGTGGAAGAAGCTGCATATGCATTCGGGGAACTTCTTTTGTCACGAATTTATCCATTGATATCGATAACTTACATTAATGTAGGTTTTGGGGCTGTAGATTGCTCTGGAGGGCGGTGCTTCGGGGTGCTGGGTGTGGCTTACTGGCTCTTCCTTTCTGCGGAGTCAGAGCTATTGGTCTATAGAGTTTAATAAACTTTGAACGTTCTATATCGTCGAATTCCAACGCTCGGGGACGGTGCTTCGGGGTGAGGGATGTGGCTTACTGGCTCTTCTTTTCTGCGGAGTCAGAGCTATTGATTTATAGAGTTTAGTAAAATGTGAACGTTCTATATCGTCGAATTCCAACGCTCGGGGGCGGTGCTTCGGGGTGAGGGATGTGGCTTACTGGCTCTTCTTTTCTGCGGAATCAGAGCTATTGATTTATAGAGTTTAGTAAAATGTGAACGTTCTATATCGTCGAATTCCAACGCTCGGGGGCGGTGCTTCGGGGTGAGGGGTGTGGTTTACTGGTTCTCGCTAGCAGTGGAACTAGAGTCTTATATTTTGATGAATTTTAAGCCTTCTATTCAGCTAAATTTCAATGTTTTGAGAATTAATTTTGTCACACAGGATTTTTCCTGTTTGAAAATTTGATCCGCACCAGCTGTCGCACGAAGACAGCTGGGTAATTTCGTCTGGAGGCCGAACCTCGACAACGCCTCGTTGACCGAACTGTGCTCGACTCGGATTAATAAGGCCAATTGCAGTCGTTGGTACTGCCAGGCGTTCCGTCTGTTTAACGAAAGAGAATACGCTCGTTATTCGGCGTTGGTCGGCGCCCCTTTGATGCTAATTAGCCGGTCGACGGTTGCGCCCGATAATCGCGGATTGATTTTTGAAGTACCATCGAAATTAATCTGCGATAATTGAAGTTGAAGTATAGATTTCATTAATTGCACGCATTCATTCCGCGATAATCTCTCCGTTGGTTCTCTTCTGGCACTTGTCGGCTCCTCTTGATCGCGCTTGATCCGTGTACAATGTCCGACAGTGATTCTCATTGACGAAGATCAGGTCGGTTTCATGAGAATGCGAGGGGGTCGCTGGTCGTCGGCTAAATTATTCTGTTTTCTTATTTGGACGTCTACGGTCATTTATTAATTTTCAATTATTCGATTTTCATCGTATTCTATTGATATTGGACACAGTTGTAGTTTAGTTTACCGTTTCTAACTGTAGTATAAATTTTTAGGACGATAGCCTGTCTCGAAAATGTGGAACGATCGTTCGCTACCCTCCAAAGCAGGTGCGATAGCCTCGGTGAATCAACCGATTCGACTTTAACGTGCGAGACTCGCCGCACGGTCGGAATCTCGAGTGAAATTAAGAAATAAAAGCGCAGTAGAGGAGCCGGGAGTTCGATTACGTCCACGTAATAGCACGTCGTTACGAAAATAAGTGCGGCCAGGGCTATTTTAGCCGAAGATTAAATAAAATATGAAACGGAGGAGCGCGGAGGCCATCGACTTATCGTAAAAAAAGTGAGAAGAGATTCGAAACGCACGTAATCCGGGACGATAGTAAAGAATTACATGGAATTACATAAAAATCGTTCTCGTACCGTTTCACGCGCGGGAAGACAACGCCGGTCGTTGTGCGCATCCCGCGATGGAAAAAAGCAAGGAAAAAGGGAAAAGAATGAAGAACAGCCAGACAGATTCGTCGAGAGCTGGTGGATCGTAACAAAGAAGCTAGACACACGACGAGAAAGCGGAAAATTTCTTCGGGGGCATTGCATCGCTAATTGACGTGATAGTTCGCGAAGCTTTAATTAATTCGACGGATCGACGGGCAGCCGCAAACGGTGAACTTTGGAACGATTTCTCTGTTTACGGGCTGCAAAAAGGGTGACACGCGAGGAGACGAAGGAAATCGCGGATAGCTCGTTATCCTTTTTTTCCTCCGCGGCTCCCCTCCCCTACTGCACCCTCGCGCGCCACGCAACCTCATTAACATTATCGTTACTGCTGCCGCGACGCAGAATACCTCAAGAAACCGAGACAAGGAAATAGCTCTAACTATAGTCCCCGATAGCACGTACAATAATATTCTGTAACTCGACTTGGTAATAAAACGGAGAAAAACATTTATACCAAAATAGAAGAGAATACTTCTAGTTTCTAGGACATGGTGAATCTTCATGAATTACAAAATTATACTATTACTCATCAGCTTTCTAACGGTTTGAGTCTGAGACGGAGGCGGAGAATAGTGGGCGTGGCTCAGGATTCTCCATTGACTGCCGTTAATCTGGTAGCCAATAAGGGGACCGCAATCTGTACCTACAACATCGCTTTATATTTTCTAAATATTTTACTGCACTTTGTACGGTAGCGTCACAAACGTTACACGGTTTTTTAACTGATTATTAAATTTCTTTACCGAGCTCGTTTCCATGCACTCGACTGGCCCAGCGAGGTAGACGATAGCGGCCAGTCGGTAAACGGCGATAACGGGAACGAACTACGTCCCCCGTTAATAGAAATTTGTTCCTAATTGATCGTCAGGGTCGTTGACGTGTCCTTGCCACACAGGCGGAGCAATCATCTACCAGGTGCGATAAGACGGCTGACGAGACAACGCTTACCGCCGACTCCGATAGACCCGGGTCACCGACACTCCTATGCGCGGCTGACGTCGAAACAAGCAGTAAACCGTACCGAGCACATCGGTCTCAAGGACGCTGAAGATATCTCTCCGATAGAAGGCCCATGTGCAATTGAAAATTCACTTTTCCGGGGAAACAATGCATTTGGAATGTTCTTGGTTACCTCAGACGAGTGAATGAATTTATGAAATGCTCAACCATCTTGCGGCATTTTCCAAAAAGTTGAAAGGTATCTTAACTAACTCCCACTAAAAGACGCGATGTAGTAGTAGTAGTAGTTTATTATGATCTCCTTAGGATTACATTTCTTTCCCTTCTCCTTTACAAACTTATCTCTTGTCTCGTTGCTCTTAACCTAACCTTAACCTTTAGCACCCGAGGGCGCCTCTGAGGCACCACTAAAAATTGCTGTACTATTATTTAAAATATTGTTTACATTATTAGATATGTCGGTATCTAATCAATTACTAAACATTTAAGTATTGTAGGAGATATTATATCAATTTCATATCTACCAAATTTTAAAAAATCATAGAGAATGGGAATATTCTGGGTCAGAAGAAACGTTTGATTTTCGAGGTAAAATAGCTCCGAGTGCAAAGGGTTAATATTACCTTATCTACTAACTTAACCTAAATTTTTACAGCGCTATCCTTAATTCTAGATAGATAGAGAGAGTAGAACTATTTACAGAAGCATATATTGACTTACATACTACCTTAAAACTAATTCCTTTCCCCTTCCTCTCACTTCCTTACCCCCTTTCCCTACTCCCCTATAGACCCCTTCTTCTGGCCGCTCATCATCCACACCACTCATTCCATTCCTCCCTTCTCCTCTCCATTTCTCCACTTTTCTCATCCATTTTCCTTCCCACATCATCTCCTGCCAGCCTAAAAGACGCGATGAAATTTCGAGAATCTGTCTCTTCATTAGATCCGAATCAAGCCGTGTAGTCGCACATGCTCAATCTCATCTCGGATCCAATTATTATCAGAGCCTTGAGCTTCGCGCGCGCGAAAAATAGGAAAGTGGGCGTCGCGTTACGCACGGCACGCTTTCGGCGTAAAGTTTCTCGGTTTGCTCCGCAAATATTTGCGAAGCTGCAAAGGACGAGATAACTCGTCTCTGGCAATCAAGGGTTTCGGTTCCTCCGATTAGAATCGCGTTCGCCACGGAGAACACGATGCATCTTGGAGGAACCAACATTTTTGGGGATCGAGGAAGTATATATCGTTCACCCGTTCGAATTTCAAGAACGAATCGGAAACACGTGCGGCCCCGTCGTACCCGCTCCCGAACAACGTGTATTAATTAACATTTTACATAACATTGTGTCCGTTAAGCGTGTCGTAACGGACCGACACGATGAGTCTGTAGCCGGCCGAGTAGCATTACGAAACGCACTCGAATGTGTGTGGCAGTCCCCGTGCGTGTGTCTCAATTCACGGGCCGAGGGGTGTTTCGACATTGATATCAGGTTTTCAGAGCTGTCCCCTACGCTCCGAAGAAAAAGAAGAATTTCCTAGCGTGATCCCAAAAGCAGCAAATCACGTTTCGAGAAATTCAAAATGCCAGAGGCTTTAATAGATGCTCACCGCGGGCGAGAATTAATCTTCCATATTGAAATTACTCTTCGAACTACTCTCTCGGATAATTTTCAGCAATTCTCACTTTAATTTCTTAGTCGACGGTCGAACGCGACAAAGATGGCTCAAGAGATTCGGAGAAAATTATTATTATTACGCCGGAGTGCAGAGGATCAATTGAACCCTCATCCACATGACGTGGTACCTCGGGTATCTATTTAAAATTCGTATAGAATTCGTATAAAAAATTACCCATGTGGATTAGAGCTTTGACTTATGAGATACCCGGGTAAACAAAAATGATTCGGATACCCGGGTACTCGGGTAAACAGCATTATCCGGATACCCGGGTATTCGTGTAAACAAAAATTACCCGGGTATCTCATGAATGCATTGCGAATCTTTATGCAAAATACAGATCGTTTGCATCAATAGGAAAAAGTAGACGATTATATTGCGATTACTTATTCTCTTGAGCGATTTTAATAAATTTAAATTAATATATCAACGTTCTTTTAATTTCATTATTGTTTTAAATTGCACAAAATTATTTATAACTTATGTCTCATGAATGCATTGTGAATCTTTATGCAAAATACAAATCGTTTGCATCAATAGGAAAAAGTAGACGATTATATTGCGATTACTTATTCTCTTGAGCGATTTTAATAAATTTAAATTAACATATCAACGTTCTTTTAATTTCATTATTGTTTTAAATTGCACAAGATCATTTATAACTTATGTCTCATGAGATACCCGGGTAGTTTTGCTCTACGCGGGTAAAAGTCCGAGCTCTAATGTGGATGAGGGCTGAGGCATTCATCAATTCCTACGTGAAGGAGTTTGCATGAGAATATCAAAATTTTACCGTCTTCTGTTGCAGAATCGAAAGAAAAGTTTAATGAATCGAATGGACGGTCGCGTACTAATAGAGTTGCGGAAATTCAACGCGCAACCATAAACTCAGGTTTAATGGTTCCAAGAGTAGCCATTAAGTTGCTCGTGATTCACGCTCGGTTTTGCCCTACGTATCTTCTCATTCATGAAACTGTGCTCCTTGCAGCCATACTTGGTTGAACGGTGCCGACACGTTCATTTTCACTCGAGATTTTACTAGACGATTTTTCGAATGATCGAAAGACACGAGACGAATACACTACATTCGGTCGCCGTGTGCTTTTCGAAACGGTGTCGCGTTTAATGGCGGACGGGACTAATCGAATTCTGCGCGCATTGAATCGACCTACAATGTAGATACATCAGCCGATTTACATTCGATGGACACGTTTTAATTCTAGGTTGAATTGAAATTCTAACGTTCTTACGGTTCATCGATATTTGCTTCTCGCCTTTGATTCCTTTTAGCATTCGTTAGCGCTTCCGACTTGCTGTCTTCGTGCCAGTGCATAAATCAGTATTAAGTCGATGGTGGTTACACGACCACTGTGTATATTGTAGAAATTGCTTTGCCAAAAGGAATCGCTATGAATCAAGCCATTTCTCCTCCTGAAGGTTCACGTGAAAATGACGGGTTCTAATACCATTTCTCTTTGTAATAATTTTCTTTGCTGTTGTTTTTAATGATCGAACCTTGCGCCGAAATCACAAATTTAATCTTTATTACAATTTCGATCGAGTAAAACTTCCATTTATAAAACTCTTTCATTAATTTCTGGGTTCTGGAAATTCTCGCATGTTTCGTAGAAGTTGGTACCACTGCGAAGTATAGTTTCCTGACGTAGTCGAGCAACAAAAGCGACACGCAACAATGAGGATAAAATTAACAGAAACGGTATATCAATCTTTCTTATACCTTGCGTAACTTTTATATACCTTTTGTTACATAACTCTGTAAAATCCTACTCGAGAAGCATCCGAGTTTTAGAAAACTGATAAGCCTCTCAACGATTTAGATTTCATAACGTCTCTAGCGAGCCAAGCAGACTTTGCTTTTGTTTACATAGCAGCACATTATCTTGAATTCGTGTCGTTCGTTGTGACAAAGAAGATTATGTATTTCGAATTTGCTGCCGACATGGAATCGAATCGAACGAGTATCGAACGCGTCCCGCTGCGGAACACTGTACCGAAAGAGGTCGCCAGATAATGACTACTACTAACGATGATACTGTTGCTTTTCTAGCCGCACACGTGACTTCTGTTCGCGACCGTTAATCCCTATTTACACCGTCTCGTTCCGCCGATAAGTTATGCAAACGCGGGGAGTTCGTTTCACGGAACGAATCGCAAACCCGAGCGTGCAGCCTTTCGTCGGTGGATCCGCGAAGAAACACGAGAAACCGATGAACCGCCGGAATAAACAGCCCGAGGAAAAAATAAATTAGCAGCTTTCCGATCAGCTCGGCGTTCGGCTCGAACAACAAAGTATTCGCTTTGTTTGAAACAAACAACGTTTTTATTTGGCAACGAACAGGCTAATTAATCATTCTAAAATTCGACGAATTCTTTAACCGACTTCGAAGAAGAAGGTTACTCAATTCGACCTGTATGTACATTTTTTCGACTTTTTTTTAAAAATGCACCAATCGGTACGAAACCTTTTGCATCTTGTATTTTTCTTCATTCAAAACGACTTTTAATGCAAAAAAACGTAATACTTCATTTATTATTAACCGACTTCTTCGACGTTTGCTCAGCAAAAAACGTGCCGATGGCGATGAAACCTTTCACATTTAGTAGGAGATACTGCCGCGATGCTCCCATTTGCAAAAATTTATACAATTTGTTATTGTTAATAACTATTGTTAGAGCAAAAATATTAGTTGGAGTTTCTCTGCGAAGAATGTACCGATCGCGATGAAATTTAGTAGGAGATAATGCCGCGATGCTCCCAAGAGAAAAAATTTATAGAATTTGTTATTGTTAATAACTATTGTTATTTTTATTCAAAACGACTTTTGCCAATTCTAATTCATGCTGCTTCTGAGAAAAACAAATGCATCGATGGATCGGCAGCAACGGCAGCCTAATTCGCGATCAGATGTGATCAACATGTTGATGATCGAGGCCCGTTAGCCCGCGCTCGTTCCATATTCCTCGATCATTCGCTGACCGCATGGCCATCGTTGTCTCGATGGAAAAAGGAACGAGGGAAAAGCGTGGCGACGACGGCCGCGTCAGACTGAAGGGGAGGGGAGGTTCGTACAGGGGGAGAAGGAAAGAAAAGTCGCGCGACCAGAGCGGCCGATCGACCTTTCGGGTCACTTCGATTCGAGCCGCAGAGTAATTTTAGAACTCGCGAAGAATCCGATACGACCGGGAGTGACAAACGATTCGAAGGTTCTCCGTTTCACGGGGCCCGTATTGTTCCCGGTTTATCTGCGTTGCGGCCAACGCGGGACAATGAGAACCGCCGTCTGATAACAGGCCGTCCACCTATTGATAATCGGTCCAGTCCCGATCCGAGAAAACCGCGACTATGTTTACCCCAATCGTCGAAGGCTGTGCGAATGACCCGTAATAATTCTGCCTCGATTATTATTCCCGCACACGGTGCATGCGCTATCCAGACGAGACTGTTCGATCGCTCACTGCTGGCTTCGATCCGATTCTTTTCGATCCCTCGTCACCGTACACCAAAGTCCTCGGACGTTTAATCAGTTCGTTAAATCGGAGTTTCAATTATAGGATCTATAACTTAAAAACCAGAATTTGACTCTAGATGCCAACACTTGTGTATGCGCTGTAGCAAATCATTGACATACACGTAATTTTGAAGCTCTATTCATAACCTGCAAAATCAGTCAGGTGCTTGATTTGCTAGTGCGCATCATATTTTTTTCAATCATGGAAAATTTTTAAAATTGCCGAAAGAAACAGCCCTAGTAGCATAAAATATTGTATACACATTCATATAATATTAAAAAGAGATTCAATCTCTTCTTAATATGTAAATATACATACAATATTTATTTTATATTAAGTAACAAATATTTCTTTTTAAATATGGAGGAAATATCTATTTCATGTTACGAGAAACATATTTTTTTTCTAAATAATATATGGATCTTTATTTCATATTAAAAGTAGAATATTTTTACCTAATATATATAAATAATATTTACCTCATATTATGAAAAAAAATATTTTTTTTCTCATTATAAAACAAATCTTTATGTAATATCAGAAATTATATAAAATTATATAACATAATATAAAAATTTTTTAATTGTAATATTTTTCTTATATGAAAAAATGTGGCTTAAAAAACGTTTTTCCAATATTTGAAAAAAATATTTATCTAATATTTTTGTGCTACTAGGAAGCATTTGCGGGAAGTTTTGTTGAGTCATTTTTTTTGCAAAGAAAACTGCAGCCGAAAGTCATCGTTTGCTCGTGGAATTGCATGGTGAACATACTCCTGCGAAAATACTGTATTTCAAGTGGTTTCAACGCTTTGAAAGTGGCGATTTTGACATCAAAGACAAAAAGCGGCCTGGATAGTCGAAAAAGTTTGGAGATGAAGAATTGGATGCGTTACTCGATCAAAACTCACGTCAAACACAAGAAGAGCTTGCGGAATCAATCAGCGAAAACAACTGATTCGTTTAAAGAGAGCATTGAAGGAAAACGGCCAGAATGGGAGATCAGACACGAGACATTGATTTTCCAAAATGCAATGCTCAGCCACATTATATTAATATTGTTTAATAGCTCGATTCGTTCTTTTATTCAAAAGATAACTAGTTTTTTGGGATGGCATCCACAGATTGCCAGAAAGATGGGGAAATGTTGTAACTTCCGATGGACAATACTTTGAATAACAGAATTATACAAGATTTTCTTTAATAAATGCTCAAATTTCCTAAAAAAAATCTGGTTTTTACGCACTCCTCTTTGTCTCTCGCCACGAGACATTATCGAGTCGTTGGCCAATAGAAGATACCGTCTACTACTTGATTGCGTATCGCAATATCCTATGAATCATACGATGCCTACCAGGAAAAACTGTGGTTCAACAATGGATAACTAACACTACCAACCCCGTAAAAACGACGATCGAAATGTTTGTACAAGCTAACTTGATTCATCCATAGAGTACGCTAAATCTGAACAAACCTTAGACTACCAGAAGTATCACTCGAAACCGACCGTTTCATGTATAAAACGAGAAACTGCGATTTTACTCTAGAACATTCCAGTTTCCTTGAGCAATAGATAAATAACAAACGCCTCGGCCCCTGTAAACAACTAATCAGCGTTCCCAAACATCTCTAATGCAGCAAGCGTAATCACTTCGAGAGACTGACATATTTACCAGAGATTAGAATACTAGACTATGCTCAATCGGCCGGCATCCCAGTCTCGATGATTAATTGTCCGCCGTTCGCCATATTAGTCGGCGTAACTGTCTCAATTAAATTAGAGAACATTAATTCCGAAAGAAGTCGCCCGGCGAAATCATCGTCTATCTCTTTGCCCAGAGAATTAGCACAACAATGTTTATCGTGTGATTCATGGTGGCTAACAGTGTGTATCAACCGTACACACAGTGGCGGCACAAGTCAAGTAGAGGCCCCGGTAAGAATTTGGGGGCCCTCAAACCTAAGTTAACCCTTTGCACTCGGAGTTATTTTAACTCGAAAATCAAACGTTTCTTCTTCGCTAGAATATTTCCATTTTCTATGATTTTTTTTTAAATTGATAGATATGAAATTGAATGTAATACCTCATACAATACTTAAATGTTTAGTAATTGGTTAGATACCGACATATCTGATAATGTAAACAATATTTTTAATAATAGTACAGCAATCTTTAGTGACGCCTCAGAGGCGCCTCTCGAGTGCTAAGGGTTAAAAGTAGAAGTTGCAAGAAAACTCTCATAAACTTATTAACAAAAAAAGTGATGAAAAATTGCATATTGTTACACATTAAATAAATTTATTTAAAATTCGGGGCCCTTTTTTCTTTTTTTTTGTTTAAGGGCGGTGGAGGAATGCTCTTACGCACACCCTCTCCTACGATGATGGTTGGAGTGGGTTGTGTGGGGCTCGGCTCTTCCTTCGGATGTAATGAGGGGGATTATCATTATTTTATAGTAGTCTAACGTATATATAAAGTAAATCCCGACCGCCCAGGACCTTTGGGACTTCTTCCCACGTCTTATTTTGACGGAACTTATCACCCTGTTGGCCCGCTTTCCGCATTCAACAGGGTGTCTCTATCGGCCTTGTCCACGTCTATTCTTGGCTCATTTAAAATTCGGGACCCTATAGTAGCCTGGGCCTTACGCCGCTGATTAGTCTGCTGAATCAGTTAAATCCGCCACTGCGCACACAACGAAAACCGAGCTAATCTGTTTGGGTACTCCCAGGTCTTAAGTTCGATCGAGCACCTCGAGGATTTGTCATCTATTATATGTCCGAAGTCATCGGCGGTCGATTGATAAACCCAGGTAATCGCTATTGATGTTTGCGAGAGATAACGGCTGACTGACTCCACGCGACTCCGGTCGATTCGTTCGGGGACAATATTCGGCGAACAATGAACGCCCCGAAGCAGCTCTGCCAGGTTTTCACGAAACCTGGGGATGGGTCACGGATTTTCGACAATGATTTGCGCCCCGAGCGTGTGTCACGCTCGGCGCAGTGCCGGATTAAGCCAGCGCGGGGCCCGTAACAAATGTTACCAGAGGACTCTAGGTTTTGCACGATAATACAGAGTGGGGCGCCACATTTTGCCATCTAGATTTACGTCATTATTATTACGCAAAGCAAACAATGTTTCAGATGAAGTTGAATGGTTTTGAGAGGAGCACATTCTGATGGTACATTTTTTTTGCAGGTGGACGTGTAAAGGACATATGAAGGTCATTAATGTTTTTTTTAATGGAATTATATATTTTTTATTGCATCAGCTGATGCTCCTTCATATTCTTTACAAAAAGGTATTAATCTATTTGTGTAAAAAAATCATTAGTTTAGGAGGTATTTTAATTATAATGTCTATTTACAGAAAAGATTCAATGTGGCGACCATTTACATCAGAACACTTTCTGAAACGAGAGTCGAGATTTCCTAACAAATTATAATTAAAATATCTCCTAAGCTAATGATTTTTTTACACAAATAGATTAATACTTTTTTGTAAAGAATATGAAGGAGCATCAGCTGATGCAATAAAAAATATATGATTCCATTTAAAAAAAACATTAATAACCTTCATATATTCTTTACACGTCCACCTACAAAAAAAATGTACCATCAGAATGTCCTCTCTCAAAACCATTCAACTTCATCTGAAACATTGTTTGCTTTGCGTAATAATAATGACGTAAATCTATATGGCAAAATGTGGCGCCCCACCCTGTATAATAAAACACGATGAATGACCTTTTTCGTTAGCAAAAATATCTGGGAACGGTATCGACAAAATTGTAGGTCTGGTGGAAGCGTGGGGCCCGTAGCATCTGCTACTCCTGCTACGGGGCTTAATCCAGCACTGGCTCGGCCCAATGAACGTCATTTTACGGATAGTTGCATTGACTAAATATCTCCGGAGTTCAATGCGCATCATCGGGTATTTTAATCATCTCGCTGAAAATGCTTCGATACTTTTACGGAAAAAGTTCGTTGGCTACTGTATGTTTGGAATTTCGAACCGTACAGCAATGTCGGATCTGTTTTCCCGAACAAGAATTCACGCTGCGGATCCACATGTAAAATAAAATTTGTCTGACTGCAAGGAACTGAAATTTTACAAAATTTTTTTCAATTTTGTATTCGGGTTAGTCATGTTTGTCATACATGCATAAAATTTAGATTGCTGTTCTTCATGTAAAATAAATATTGTCCAATAAAGTTTTACAAAATTTTCTTCAATTTTTTAGTTGGGCTTATCACATTTGTCATGTATGCATAAAAGGCTGACGATCTTCATGCAAGATAAAAATTGTGCAATGCAGGACCTGAAGTTTTACAAAATTCTCTTCAATTTTGTATTTAGACTTGTCACGTTTTTCATACGTAAATGAAAAGATTGCTGATCTTCATGGAAAATAAAAATTGTCCAATGAAGTTTTACAAAATTTTCTTTAATTTTCTATTCGGTATAGCCACATTTGTGAAGAATTCATCAAATCCACATCTCTGTATAATAATCTGAATTGTATAGACGGCGATCATTTTGAAAGACAGCGTCTCTGATATCGTCAGAAACAATTGATAGTTGAGTCCGTCTCGATAAGGATATAGTTCGTCGTTCGAACGATCGTATGCTACCCGCTCGCGAATCCAGTCTGCAGGAATGACGTAGAGGAGTGTATGACGAATTCGGTTAAACGGATACAATTTGTCCTGGCCCGAGATAAGATTCACGCTATCGGTGAGGGATAAGATTGGAAGGAGATTGCTGTGAGATAAGATTCTGCAACTGGTCTCGAAGATGACTCGGTTGTCTGTTGGGTTACAGCGATGATCATCATTGTGTCGATGCTGAACGCCGAGCATTGAATGTAACAGTTAAACCGTAACACAGAGGAGACAGCGATGATAAATAAGCGCGACGGGTCATCGTCCAGCCGGGAGACGAGATTTATGTTCAACGAGCCGAACGAGACTGTCGATCGTTCCTCTTCGGGCACACTCACGCGCGAAATCTCGCGCCGATGTGAGCGTGTTCCTGGCGTCGACGCAACAACCCCTTTCGCATCCCCCGTGCCATTATAGATTGGACTTATTTTTTTTGCGGCGATACACCCGGTAGCTACACGACCTATCTGGACGTTTCATCTCTCGCTGCTGCGTTTCGTTGACACCAGATTGCGAAATTACTCCCATCGGCATTGCAGGCCCGGTTATCTTCGTTGCGGGCTAGATTTATACGTTTACGACTCCTAATGGATTGCAATCAGTTTCCGAGTTCAAGTTGTCCCCCTATTTGTTACACTGTAGTTTCTTCAGAAACGCGAAACGCTTTCTAACAAAAACTTCTTGCATAATAGGAAACCACGCCCATAATAGTCTGAGTAGGCGTGGTCTCGTTGCTCCACAATATCTGCCCTTGATACAAGATGAATACTCATTCAAGCAACACACACGGTTTTATTACGCCAAAGAAAAAGGTAACGGACTATTCGTCGTGTACTGCTTCTATAAGGAGACCACGCCCACAGTGGACTGAAGAGGCGTGGTCTCGCTGCCTTCGTAATGCGTTCTCCATTTTCGAGTTTGGAAAAATTATGTTTCTAACTCTCTTGGTGATCTCAGAATTAATTTATCTCCGGTTTCGTCATCTTTAATCCTTAATCTCCGGCCCCAGATCGGAGACAGCTTTTCCTTGTCGGGCGTCGATTGTTAATCTCCATTTCGATATGCGGAACGTGTAATCCGCACGTGCCGCGGAAGGCCGCCGGTGGCGCGAAGCCTTTTATACATTAGCCCCGCCATTTTGTTACAAGACAGTGCATCTGCCGATTACTTTCGACACCATTACGCTCCTGCGCGCTTGCGTCACGCTTTTACACGAGTGCACGCGACTTTTATACGGGATTTGCATGCGACTGGTGGGCGCGTGTGTACACGCTCCAACGTTTCGGGGGTGTCGGGGGGATGATCTCTGTCTCGCGGGTGGATCCGAGGGGGTGGCGTCCTTATTTTCGTCCTGGGAGGGTGGTATCTGGAAAATGAAGCCGCAGCGAACACCTGTGCGCAATTGCGACATATTTTGAAGGAGATGTATATAAAAGACAATTCCAATCTGTTCGTTATTAACCCTTGCAAGGTAAGGTCTGATAACACATAGATAGTCAAGTGGGGTCTCTTACACCCTGACAAATAAATTTCATAAATGACCTCATTTTTGATTTTGTGATAAAGAATGACACACAGGATAAAAAGTAGACAAACATATTTAATTTTATTCAACATATTTATTATTAACATCGTTAAACATATTTATTATTTTATTTTATAATTTATTTATATAAAAATTCTTTTGAAAAATCTGAAGCAGGGGTCTCTGAGACCCCACATTATTTTGTCAAGGTTAAGGCATAATCGATTATATGTAAATACGTTAACGTTTAGTAGAATAGAATTGCTTTATTTCAGCCTTACAGCTAAGAAATGTGACTTGGTTTACATTCACCTATCTGTACCAAACTATCTTATTTCTATCCTACTCTTTTAACATCCTAATTATCAATAACTTTATTTACTTTTTGCATCCTTCACCATTCCCTAACTTTTATATTTTTGTTAGTTTGGTATGTTCTTTGGTATATTCTCTCTTCGACATTTCTGTCGTTTGATGATCATTTCCCCCATTATCCTGTATTTCCTTGTTAAATGTTCTAGGCTTCCATACTTGTCCTAACACATAGGTCGCATCCTCTTGCCTCGTCCTCCAACCATTATTTACTCCAATTCTCGGAATTTCTGCATCTTACCCGCGCTATGAGCTTTTGTCTGTCCCCTCCACCCTCCTTACTCAGATATTATGCTTTATTCCCATTTTTAACAGATAAAAATCCACAGTCTCCTAATTATGAACAACAAAGAAATTCTAATTACTACAGCTAAGGGATGAACCGATGATAAAATATGTTGTGCTAGGAAAAGAGGCTGAATACAATTGTCGTGATACAAGATCTCTACTTTGTTAGAAGGAATTATTGACAACATAGGGATTCTTCTACCTAGAGTACAACAAACTATATTCCTATTTTTAACAGATAAAAAATTATGACCAACAAAGAAATTCTAATTACTGCAGCTAAGGGATGAACCGATGATAAAATATGTTGCGCTAGGAAGAAGGGTTGAATAGTCGAGCGATCAGCAGAGCGAAGAACTAAAGACATAGCGATGCCGTTTGCGGCTGACGTCCCCGTCTCTATAGTTTAATTGCAGTTCAGTGGGGGCAATTGCGGTTTCGCCGAGGCGCGAGTGTTGCGCCGCAAATACCGTCCTATCTGTGAACAATTATTTACGATTATCGACGAAGGCACGAACGATCGCGCGTCCGCGTCGTCGTCCAGCAAACACTGTGCAACGTCAGCATCTTCGTCGTTGTCGTTGTCGTTGTCGTAGTCGTCGTCGTCCCATGCACGTTGGACTTTATTGCATCGCTGACTCACGCTTTATGTTAATAGTTGCACTGCTATGATGCTCAGCGAACCGACGTTAATACATTTTTTTCTGTGCATCTGGTTACAGGGAACCGCCGCGAGCGATCTTTAATCAATCAGGCATCAAACGGTGATCAAACACCGTCGAACATTGCATTTTTCCTATGTATAAATAAATATAAAAATACGATTTAAAAAATGTATAAAGTATGCAGCAAGTTGTCGTGTAGTTGAGGATGATTCACGTGCTTGAAAAAGTTTGCTGTAGCATCGAAAACTCTGGAACTACAGAAAATTATCATTGACCGAGGGATCGACGAAGATAAAGTAACATAATATTTGGGTTGAAACAAGAAACACATCAATAATAACGCAACAATCACACCCAAATTTAGAACGAAGAGAGTACGTTTCTCCGACGACGTCTGCGAAATGAAATCCCGAATAAAAATGTTCTGAAATTGTTTCGCGTTGCAGTATTTGTCGCGATTCAACTGTTTAATCTTCGCTGGTGGAATGACTAGAACAAAACAAATATACAGAATCAATTTTTCGCGAACGGTGAGATTACCATAATTCCAAATCACTTTCGTAAACATCAGACCTGGGTGAAAAACATTTCAACTAGGAAATACAAATATTTGCAAATACTATTTCTCACAGCCGTGTTACATATGTATAATGTACAAACTATTAATAAATTACTATTTCACATGAAACATATGTATACACAGTTGGGATAAATAGTATTTGCAAATATTTGTATTTCTTAGTTGAAATATTTTATTTTATTTAAAATTTTAGTGACATTTTGCCAAGAAATGAACTTTCACATATCGATGTATAATCAGTTGGTATTTTCTTTCGAATGTCCGCTGACATCAAAAATGGAAGAATTAATAAAATTAAATGAAAATTGTAGTTGCACCAAGCTTTTAAAGTCGAACGTTTTAGAATCTACGTTTGACACCCGAAGAATGTCCTTTCTTTTTCGCTATATTTTACGTTTTTTTCTATAGTAAAGAGCATTATTTCCTGTTAAGACACTATAATTGCAGTTATAATTATTAGATGCACTGTATTAAAAATTTAATGTTCAATGTAGGACAGAAAAATGTCAAAAATTTTACAATTAACAAGCAATATCTTTTTATACCCGTTAGAACCTGTGTTCGGACAAATCACAATGTGTTCAGGACACTTTCCTTTACATAATATGTAAAAATCTCGTTCACCTCTCTGAGTTATTAACGTTTAAAGTTAGTAATGTCAGGTTATTTCGCATGCGTGAAATAACATAAAATGTATTTATTAATAATAAATAAAAAATTATAAAATTATAATATAACATTATTATTATATTATTATTTAAAATTATTATATATATAAAATTATTTTTCAATAATTAAAAAAAAATTCTTTTCCGTTATTAAAAAGATAAAATTTTTTAATATTTTTCTACGCAAAACGCACCCTGATATCTTTAATGGTTCAAAAGTTGTACCAAAATGTCACTAAAATTTTCAATTCAGCCCACTGTGTGCCGGCACGAATATTTCATGCGTACACGGTTTCTGACTGGACGTTTTTCCTCGGTTCGGGAAAACAGTGGAACGTAACGTTTCCTCGGAATCGTCTCGTTGAATCATCCTCCCTAACGGCGTGGGATGTCACGCGATCTGTATCAGTTCCATTATTGAGCGTGTCGGATTAATCCATTTCGTGCAACAAGTTGCAACCGAAAGGTGACTGGGCAAAAATTGTAGGAATTCGCGGACCGTAGTTTCGCAAAAATAAAATAAGCGCCGGTGAAAAACGAAACGGTTTACGAGAGAGGTCTGGGGCTGGCTGCGCGTTTTAGTGTAGCCGGTTTAATCGGTTGCAACGATCGGATTATGAGATTAATCAGTGGATCTCAGCGTAATTACGACGGTATCAACCGCAGCGATGTTGCGTTCGCGGAATAACGCCGCGACGATCGTCGAAAATAGTCCGTCGGACAAATATTGACTATTTCGCAGATTTTCGACGCAGTTCGGAAGCCTTCCGGGTCTTGCGTACACGATCTTCGATTCACGTGCAACTGATATCGCCGATCAAAACAACGATACTCTTCGCCGCTGCGCGTTTACTTCGACACCGATTTCAATTGTAAATCGGTAGGTGTGACCGACGTGAACGTCAAACAAATATAGCAGATTCCTCGGATTCGAGGTTGTTCTGCAACCACGAATGAAATTACGATTGATTTTCAAGAACCGGTCCGCTATCTTCCCTGTCACTGACGTTTTCCCGAGGCTTCGGAATTGGATGATTAGGAGAACGCTTGTAAAAAAGCTGTTACATTCATGTTTGCATTCTTAATGACGGAATAATTGCAGCGATTTCAATTCGAATTGAAAATGTTATTACTACAAAACGACCCGTGCTCCCAATTTGATTGTAAAGATACGATTGTGAAGACACAATTATGTATATTTAAATATACTGAAAATATTTGAATGTTATTGGCGCGCTGGTACGATCATTCTTGACAAT
>CM052343.1:14545750-14568163 GCA_028455595.1 Lasioglossum vierecki
CGTAGAAAGTTTAATCAAACCAGCAAAATTGCTTTAATTTAATTTCTGATCGAACCTTCGCGCCGAGATCGTCGATACTTCTTGTTATAAACTACCTTACGATCGATAATCAGCAAACACATTTAGTAGCAAAATTGGTGTAAGTTTATCCTTTCCTATTTCCGTTGTTATCGCGATAGTTGCGCGCCGATAACGAACTCTTTTATTCATATTAATGCGGCGCCGAGCGAAATAATATTTCGTGAGTAGCCTTCGAGCTCGTTAACACTCGAAGCTTGCCGCCCGAAATCGCTCTATCGCACGTGTCGCAGTCTTTATCTTCTCCGAATTAATTTGCTCTCGTTGTTGTTCACGCAGAACGGGGATCTATCGTGTGATCTGTAATAATCGAGTGACCGTGACGACGACCAGATACCGCAATAACGTTCTCCCTCTTTCTCTCTCTCACACACCATCCCCCACTTCTCTCCCCCTCTTTCTCTCTCGTACAGCGTGCACAGTCTGTCTCGTTCTCACTAGTTTTCTGTCCGCGATTTATAATTTTTACGCACGGAGTTACGATTAATTCCGGAGAGTGTCGACGCGATCGTCCGGGATTAATGCAAATCAATTCATTCGCCGTACCGTAAATGCATCGAAACGGAATCAGGATTGTGCTCGATTAAAAGGAACACACACCGCGCACACAGATACACGTATCGTACGCGTTCGATCGCGCATACACGCGTGGAAAAAGGAGAACAGTGCTCGGCGATGGCAGAGGAACTACGATACGATTTTATCCCGGCTTTGCGGTTCAAACGCGAGCGTTGTTGGCAGATGACAGGTAAATAGACAGTATACGTATAAAGAAATATAAAAACAGTGGCGGGCACATCTACCGGCATTGATATTCATACTCTCCACCGTGGCCATTTCGATTGCTTGCACTGAATGCATCAATAAAATATTTAACACTAAACATACCGAGCACTGAAAGCAATTAAAATATTTTAGCTGATAAAATTGACAAGGCTCTATTCATTTAGATTTCGTGAAATTTTTATTGCAATATGTGCTTGGATAAAGAAATTTATCGAATCATTTTCCATGTAAGCAACGTTATAGTTTCAATAATTATAAAATTAAATATCTAAGACCGGTCATTTGACCGGCCGTGGTACGTTTAGTGTTAACTCGTCATAAACTTCTTGAAAAAGGTCAGTGTGTGGATGTTCCAAGAATATCAAAGAATGAAAGGCATCATTCACACTAAAAATAGGGCCATTCCAAAAACTCATTTAAAAATATTTATTATAGACACGGATAAAATAAAGCTATTAAAAAAATTCTATTTGTTAATTGTTCCAAGAATGTCAAAGAATGAAAGACATCGTTCACACTAAAAATAGGGCCATTCCAAAAACTCATTGAAAAATAGTATAGACACGGATGAAATAGAGGCATTAAAGAAAATCCTAATCATATTCTACTAAAACAAAGCATGATCTGGTTCTTAATAGAGTACCAAAAAAAGGATTCCTAATAAAATATTTAACTCATCATAAACTTCTTGAAAAAGGTCAGTGCGTGGATGAAATATAATTGTTTCAAGAGTATCAAAAAATGAATTATTTATATATGTATCTTGACGTTTCGATCCCTATGTGGATCATTTTAAAAAGAACATGTATTGCGTCTAAAAATAATGCAAAAGAATTAAAATATGGCAAATAAATTTAAAACACAGCCAGGACGATCCAAAGAATCAACAAAATTAATGTATTTACTTGCTGCGTAACAAAAAGAAAAAAAGGATTCCGAATAAAATATTTAACTAATCATAAACTTCTTGAAAAAGGTCAGTGCGTGGATAAAATATAATTGTTCCAAGAACATCAAAGAATGAAAGGTATCGTTCACACTGAAAATAGGGCCTTTCCAAAAACCCATTTAAGAATATTTATTATAGACAAGTATGAAATAGAGGTATATAAAAAATCCTAATCATATTCAATTAAAACAAAACATGATCTGATTTTCGATAGAGTACCAATAAAAGGATTCCGAATAAAATATTTAACTCATCATAAACTTCTTGAAAAATGAAAGACATCATTCACACTAAAAATAGGGCCATTCCAAAAACCCATTTAAAAATATTTATTATAGACAAGCATGAAATAGAGGTATTAAAAAAATCCTAATCATATTCAATTAAAACAAAACATGATCTGGTTCTCGATACAGTACCAAAAAAAAGGATTCCGAATATATTTCAAACAGAAATCCGTATTAGAGCAGCATGATTTCGAGTAGGTGGAGATCCTGGGTCCCCGGAGTTAAACATGCGCGATCCCTGAGAGACAGTGGAGCACAATACACCGGCTCCGTCCACACTCGTCCGAATCCCGTTTCGTTTTCGAGGCTTATGCTCGCGACACGTATCGAGCGCACGTGAGCGAGTCACGGGATTCGGTTGATCGAGGAGTATTTCATCAATAGCCGCAACGAGAGGGCTCGTTCGTTTAGTTTCGGCGCGGCGAATCGCTTGTGTATTCGCCTTTAGCCGGACCGGCGCTGATAACGAAACCGGCTCCGTCGAGTTCGTCGGAAGTACACGCGCGCGACTATTGGCGGTTCTTTGAAAGAAAAAATCCTACATACCTACACGTGCGCGATACGCGCGAATCGGCTGGCGCGAGCGGATTGTGTGTAGTGTGTGCTCACTCGATTAGGTCGACCTTAGTGTCGAGGGTCACGAGCTCGGGAGCGTTGCCGCTAACTCTGTCTCTCCCGATCCACATCGCCTTTAGATTTCTTTGCCAGACCACGCTAATAATCGTGTCCCATGCCGAACCGGTCCTATCGACGCGGTCTCCCTTCAACCGTGGATGATATTTTTTCGAATTTTTTAACAATAATCTGAATTCGGCGAGATTCTGATGCAACCGCCGAAGTCTGTTGCGTGTGCGAGCCCCGACACCTCGCCCTTCGAGATTTACAAAGCAGGGCTGTTACTTTCCCGAGGGTTCGACTCTTCGGGTCCCATGGAAATCACCAACACAGGTTTCCCCGACACAGTTTTCACCGGCAACGAATTTAACCGACAACGAATTTTATTAACGAATCTAAAATCTTTGTCGGCCAAATTCGTGTCGGTCAAAATCTTCGTCAGTTAAAGGCGTTTTTCGGTTAAATTCGTTGGCGGTCAAATCTGGAGTCGGTGAAAACTGTGTCGGGGAAATCTATGTCGGTGATTTCCATGGGACCCGACTCTTCGAAGGATTCGAAGGAACGAAGGGAACTTCAAAGTTTCGAAGCTTCGAAGGTCTTCGTACAGACCTAAACAGCGCGCAACGAACCGCGAAAATGGATTTTTGTTATTTCCAGAATTTCTTGCGCTTGAAATTTATAGTTTTTAGCTACGGATCCGGGCTCCCATGTCTGAGCGCGCCCTAAACCTATCGAGCCTTAAAAGTATTTGATACATGCATGTTTCCTTATAAAACTGACAAGACTGATTTTATTTAGACTTTATGCGACTCCTATTGCAGTGCGTGCTCTATTGAAGATGTCTTTGGACTTATTTCTTATACAATCATTTTTATTATTATAAAATAAAAAATCTGGAACCGGTGATACCGACCCGGTAGTTGTAGGTTTAGTGTTAATCCTGAAATGTTACTATCCTTTTTCAGACAATGAAGTAGCAGACAGGAATTTTACTAAAAATATTGCAACAATTTAGTAACACACTTGTTAGCATATAGTTTAAGGCTGCAACATTTAAATGTTGCAATTATTTTTATAAAGGCCAATGGTCAATAACAGCGTCTGGAGAACGCAGTTCATTGGACTGCTGATTCAGTCACGTGACTTTCTGCATAGGCGAAGAGTTTCATTTTCGATCGGTTAAACAGTGCTCTACAATTTCACTTCTCATATTTTAAAAAATTCAAAGAAACTATTCGGTAATGGACTGTGGATCTTTATGCAAAATAGAAATTGTCTGCTTCGATTGTAAGAAATTCAAACTAAATTGAATGTTATTTCTTCCCTTACTATATCAAAGAAATCATATATTGATATCTACAATTTTTTAAAATTTTCAACAACTCTGTCCTTACTCAATTTTGTTATAAACGTATAAAGACCCAGTCTAGTAAAAAAAGGAACAGAGCGATCAAAACTACTATTGAGAATGGAACATGTGAATTTCTTTAATAAACAATAGAATGGGGCGATTGTAAATCGCTCGGAAATTTGGATAACCAGTTGATAGAGGATCATTATTCATAGAAGCCGCTATGATTGCCCCCGGGGGGTCAGTGACCATGTCCACAGACATGTAGCAATTACCGGGGTGTCGCTGAAAGGGTTCCACGATGTCCGATCGATCCACCCTGTATTACAGTTATCATGGCCGTCGTTAACGTGTCAAATTAAGTGGAAATATAGCGCGGAAAGTAGCAAATATCGTCGGCCAACAATTTTTTCTATTTTTACCCCGATGAGCATCGTCTTACGTCGTTGCAATCAATATCTGCAAAACCTAAAATTTTCAACTTGTTATTCCGTAGCTCCAACTACAGAAAATTGTATTGGGTCTACAACTTAAAAACCAGAATTTGACTCTAGATGCCAACACTTGTGTATGCGCTGTAGCAAGTCATTGACATACACGTAATTTTTAAGCACTATTCATAACTCTTTGAATGTTATTGGCGCGGTGGTACGATCATTCATGACGTTAATTATGCTATTTTGCAAAATTACATAGAAAACTTTCGACATTTCGATCTCGATTTAGATCATTTTCAAGAAAATTCTTTCATTGTAATTGCGTCTGTAAGAATTTGTTTCTTAATTAGTACATGGTTGTCAGACCAAATGCAGAAAAAAGGAAACAATACCTCAAAAACACAAAAAGTAGAAAAAGAAAAAAGAAGAATAAAATACACTTTGTGTGAATACTCCTTTGCTTAATACAAAATGGTTATTAAATTAAATTCTTTACAGTTTGTGGAACGCATGTTGGTTCCATGCTGGTGACATGTGGACTGAGCAAACGTGACCATTTGAAACGACTAAAAATTAAAGAACATCGATCTCCGTATTGGCCAATCAATAAATGGCGCTAAAATTTGAAACACGACTACAGATACAACATACTAATGTAGTTAATATACCAGCAAAAATTGTTGGTAAAAAAGATAATATATTGACATTCTATTTACTTTTGATAATTAGCTATAAGAATTATGTATTGGAAAAAACGATTCATCATAATACATTACTGGTTCAGTAATGTGGCGTAATGTTTATGTACCAAAGGTGTTTTATAATCCATAAGGTATTTGATTTGCTCGTACGCGTCATATTTTTTTCAATCGTGGATAATTTTGAAAATTGCCGAAAGAAACAGCATTTGCGGGAAGTTTTGCTAAGTGACAATACCTTGATACCTTGATACCTACCCTAAGACAATACTTTGAGTAACAGAATTATACTAGATTTTCTTTAATGCTCGCTCCAATTTCCCAAAAAAATTCCGGTTTTTAAGTTACAGACCCAATAACTTCGATCAAGGATACTGCTACTCGAACTAATCAGCTTATATGTATATTCCGAGTAAACAAAACTATTGCAGTCACTCTGGTTCACCGCTGCCTAAAAACAGACAGTACACGTTTTTATTAAAAACTTTTAAATAGAAGTTGCGATCTAAGTAAACCTCTCAGAAACAAATCGAAAATGCAAAACTCGTTCACGCTCCGACTGAGTTGCGTTAATTTTTATGAATCGCTTAACACGTTGAGTGTCACGTCAGTCACCGGTGACTGACGTACTGTCGTAGTACTTACAGAAGAATTACAGAAACAAAAAAGTAATGCGGTATTTACATTCTCGCCGCGAGTTACGAGCAATAAACACATCGTTGGCTTTGCGCAGCTGATCACCGTCATCGAATTACATGTAATCCAATTTTGTTCTCGTACGGGAACAATCACGGTCGCGGGAACACGTCATGTAAATATCCGAAAGTACGCGAGAAAACGTTGTTAATTTACGTAAGAGTAGTGCGCGAGTGTTAGCCTTCGACGCGAATTAATCGTGAAAGAACCGAAGAATTGTTGGTCTTTAAATTCGCGACGCTATCTCAACTATCGACGTGTCACGAGTGCGATAAAGTCGAAGATCGTTGGTACTCGCTCGACTTCGTCACCATCATGACATTCCCCCGATCGTTGGCGATATCGCGAAACGCCCGATCAGGATCGAGACCGATTTTTCATCGATCCCTTCTCGTTCGACACACCTGTCTCTCTCTTTCTCTCTCCTTCCTTGTCTCTCCTGAGTTCTCGGTTTCTCCTCGACCGCATCTCTTATCGCGGTTGCGTAACAGCTCATGCACTGCTGTCTTAATTTTATTTAATCTGCAGAACCGAATCGCATTTGCAATTAAGCAAATAGATAAGGCCGGTCGGTCCTGACCTCGCGTAATGTCTGCCGTTTGCGTTGGCATACGAAGAAGCGATGCACTCACCGCTATCATCGCGATCTCGAGCTTTCTAGTCCGGTTGACGTCAGACGGTAACGAGGGACCGAGTCATTAATGCTATAATGACAACGACTGTCCGCGACATGTTTTTCTTACGTTCGACGTAGCTGCCGATAAACGATCGAAACTGGAATTCCAATCGCTGGAATGCCTCCTGGCCTATCACTTCGATAACACCGATTTCGTCGACGATGATGACCGACGACGAAAACTATAGGAACGCCGCTGTGAAATCGACGAATCACTCTTCCCCCATTTAACAAAGCCTCGAATCGGATAACAGCGGCTCGGATCGGTGCGTTCGCATCGTCACACTGTGGTCAGAAAGTCAGTTCTAGCGCGAATAAATTAAAAAAACCAACTAACGTAAATCTGTTAAAATTTATACTTGTATGATGTAATTCATACTTTACAAGCATTCGTCATAGTGTGGTCTGAAGTTTGAGCTGTAAAAAATAAATATAATAAATAGTAATTTTCAGTATTTTGCGAAAGTTTAAAAAAGTTATTCTGTTTTAAAGGGCGTACACGGATACATGCGACTGACTATATAATTAGAAACAAAATAGTCTCGGTGCCATGTTCGCAGGAATTCGCTGTCAAAACCTGATTGGATATGTACTTTAAAGTGTATTGCATAATTTGCAACAAGTTATATCCTAGTTTGTATGATAGTTTGATATGTATACTACAATAACAAAAGCAAAATTAGTAAATCGCATCACCGTATTATTGTTGGCAAGACTGTCAACATTCCAGTAAGCACATTTTATTTTCCTGCGTTGCTGAATTGTCACAAATTATAACTTGAAAATATGGAGTTTTTTCTTGAAGTGTGTATAAATTTTGTTAGTATCTTGTTATATATGATATTATCAGTATGGCTGTAACTGGAAATGGTAGGTTTACGTTACCTTCACACACTTTATGATATATTTTATGAACTGATACTTTTTAAGAAAAATTATCAGAATGTCATAATGTCGTAACGAAGTATTTAATTTGAAAGCTTACTTCATCTCCATTAACAGCAAACAGAAAACGCGACCCCCTGCAATCCCATTATCATTTTATTTTAATATTTTAGTAAACGTATCTACGATCACCCGCTTAGAGTTGTTCGAAGAATGGTTCAAATTGAAGGATTTGAAACGAAAGGTTTGCGTTAGTGGATTACTAGAGGCTACTTTTACCGAAAGGAATGACTCCGACAGTGAATCATAATCTTCTATACACTATATTTGTAACACTTAATTATTATATTAATAAACAAGTAGTTAGTATTGTAAATTATATTTTATTTACTTTATTCAAATATTTGAAAGTAATTTTTACGCAAAATGTCAATTTTTTCCTGGCACGATAATTAATTCGCGCTAGAACTTTCAGACCACAGTGCGTCAGTGGCAATGTCTCGCGCGAATCGTCGATCCGTGATTAGAGACAGGTCGATACGAGCGGTATAATGTTGCGAAAAAGAACAACGAAGCCATTCGACGTGCAGCGAACGTGGAAACAACGCCAACGCACTGCTTTATCGTCTACAGGGGACCCCGAAGTCACCGGTAAATCTAGTTTTTCCGGATATTCCAGTGCTCCTCCCTTTTTCGAGAGCTCTGGGTGTGGATGATCGTTATTTCTTAATGAACGGCGCAAAACGGAGATCACCCCCTAGTTAATAACGCTGGAATTGGGCTCTGGATGGCAGCGCGCTCGGCCTTGCTCGTAAATGAAGCGAAACGGCTTCGTCGGAAACAGAAAAATTATTTTCCCGGTGGGTTTCGGTTCTCAGGAAATTATCGTAAGCGAACGTTAGGGAATTTTTTTGTTCCGACTTCGGGAACGTACCACTTTGTTCGGAAACTAGCTGTTGGTCACTCTGGTTAATCATCATCCACACGACGCACAGTGGTGCGAAATGACCCAATAGCGAAAACAAATCGATAAATACCAAACTATTCAACGAATTAACTTGAAAATTTGTTGGAAAAATTTGTGACAACAATTTAAAAACAAAATGTTATTAATTATTAACTAAAATGGGCTAATTGAAAATCTGCGCATTACGCACTTTGTTTATTTCTCGAAGCATACGATTGTTTTGACAATATACAGTATTGAACTAATGTTTAAAAAATCTCTACCACCTTCGGTCAGTCTTCTCTGCAATTGAAACAATAACTTCCCTTATAAGCATCCGTCATAGTGGTCTAAAGTTTGAGCTGTCAAATCTAGAAATAAATATAAGAAATAGTAATTTTTAGTTTTTTATGAAAGTTTAAAAAAGTTATTCTGAAGTTAGACTGACTATATAATTAGAAATTAAATAGAATCAGTGTCATGTTCGCAGAAATTCGCTGTCAAAACCTGATTGGATATGTACTTTAAAGTGTGTTACATAATTTGCAACAAGTTATATCCTGACGTGAGATTTTTTTCTCTGTTCGCACCACTGTGCGACGTGGTACCTGGATTCCTATTTCAAATTCATATAAAATTCATATAAAAAATTGCCCGTGTGGATGAGGGTTAAAGTTCTTTAAGCGGCACACTCTTCAGCGAGATAATTTGACCGTTTTGTACTCTTTCAACCCTTGAACGCTGTTTGTTAAATATACTGAAAACAAAGGAAGGCCAACCATTCAAATATGATTATAAAAATGTATTTAATGTATTACTGTCTATATTTTAGACTTCAAAAATTTATGCAATTTTCAAAAGATTGATTTTGTAGGAAATAACGGTGTGAATGAACCTTTACCTGCAGTAGTGTGACGTGAACACCTGACGCATTGACACGACTACGATCGGTACAAATTGACGACACGCCGTTACTCGGTAATGAATAATAATCGTTTAGTGACAGAGCTTGACAGGTCAACTCGTATAAAGAATATTATTGTAATAGTTTCTGTCAATAAACTCCTTCAATTTGAAAGAATTTGTAAAAACGATGAAGTTAAAATAGTTCATGGTATAACTTCTTTTCTGCTTTTTATAAACTGGCGCGCGTCATAACTGCATAAAATCCGGAGTCCAATAATAATAAAACGATACAATTTCTTTGCTTCGAATTATCGCGTTCACCACGTGACGCAGAATAGTGACTTTGTCGTTTCGTGGCACGTACACTACGTCAAAGCGTAAAAATACAACCGATTTACGTCGGTTTAATCTGCTCTGTGCTAAAATAACAATTTCTTTTTATAGATCATAATTATTGGGATACGAACGGACTGTTTTCTACCGGACATTATCGATTGATAGTCGGGCTAACGATCAATCGGCTCCATCTTTGAATATTATTGTTATACCACGTGTATCAGGACGATACAATCAACCATCTTTCGATAGCTAAAACAATCTGATAGAGGATATCTGTTAATGCGAACAATTAACGAAAAATCGAGTTAACACTGATTAGTACTCATCGATGAGGAGTAAAATATTAACAGTACAGAAGTTGTTTCGAACTCCGAGACATTATGAACATTGTTTTCCGATCTACCAGATTTTTTTTACATTTATTTAACGTCGATCTCAACTATTTGCTAAGGTTACTTCGCGATGGCACTCAGCATTTGTTAATAAATGTGTACCGGTTTCTTAGGCAAGGGTTGTGGGCAATTATCGTCATAAAATGGACTCTGGTAACCGTACACAAGTGAAAATGCAAAAAGTCGTTTTTAACCGATTTCGAAAAAGAAGGAGGTTACTCAATTCGACCTGTATGTGCTTTTTTTATTTGTTTTTCGCTTTTTTTCTATGTATGTTCATCGATTACGCCGAGATGGATGGACCAATCGGTACGAAACCTTTTGCATCTTGTAGAGTATGTCCACGGGGTGGTCCCGTTATAAATTTTTTTAATAAAAATTATAACGAATAAAAAACAATAACGGGACCACCCCGGAAACATACTCTACAAGATGCAAAAGGTTTCGTACCGATTGGTCCATTCATCTCGGCTTAATTGGTGAACATAAATAGAAAAAAAATCGAAAAAAGAAAAAAAGGCACATACAGGTCGAATCGAGTAACCTCCTTCTTTTTCGAAGTCGGTTAAAAATCAGGGGTTGTGGTCCGATGATCGAGGCGCTCGAAATTCCCCCGGAAAGCGTTGTGTCGACGATCTCAGTGGATCCACGCCGCGGTCCGTCGACGGAAACAGTAGCAGTAGATAGGGCAGATAGCTGGTCGGTAATTAGCGGCAGCTGATTGGTCACCTTCTTCGTCGACATAACCGAGCCGGTCGGGGATGAAGTAGCGTATAAACGTGTCGCGTGGCTTCGTGGTGGGGGCTTATTTACTCGGTGTTCAGAGCAATGCCGGGTTGGCCGATCGTCGACGGATCGAGGAACGGCAGTCCACCGCTGACACTCGCTGAGATCGCGTGACGTGTATCCCGACGGTGTGCCAGCTCGGTTCATCATCGCGGGAACCTTGAAACAATGAGATCTGGTGCTGCCGGTACTGATTTGTGGTCAGTGTTGCGCCGAAGACTCGATTGTCTATCGAAAACCGTTTCCAGTGATCCGGGTACCATTTCCCAGCTTGGCTCTTTCTAGCCAAGCTCCCCCTCAGGACAGTTTCTAGTGACCCGAGTACCATTTTCAACCTTGCCTCTTCTTAGACAAGGTTCCGAAAGTTCGAGAACCTCGTGTGTTCTTCGGTGGGGGGAATAGGCCTAACCGATTCAGGTTGGCCGATGTGACACGTTCGTGGTGAACACGTGGACCATCGGGTACCATTCGGGACCATCGGGTGTACCATCGGGGACTGACATGGGATTATCTTTCGGTGGACTCCGTCAAAGAAAGGGACAAAGTGAAAGCCCGCTTCGCGACTACAACTTCTAATAGTTCCGGAACACGAGACACACCGAGCGAACGCGCCGGGCCCATTGGTCCTTGGAGACCTAATGGCACCCGACCTTGAGAAGAGGCGGCAGGAACTCAGGAGGACCAGCAGCGGTAACTTAGACCACTCCGGGCATGATCACTTTCACATGTTGCTGCAGCTCCGGTGCAATGGACACGCACTGAGCGAGCCCTATCGACACGGTAATCTTGCACCAACCGATTCGATGTTACCGATTTTGTTCCTCTTCAATGAAGATTTAGTGCCTGGTGATTTCAGTATTTATTATTCCTCTCGCTGGACTACGCGTACGAGACTCCATCATGCACAGTTTGACGCGATGTTCGAACATGTTTTTCATTCGGAACACGCCCGATAAGATAATATTGTAAACACATTTTTAGTCGATTCAGTAATTTCTGGGAATTGATCCAGCGAACGAGGACTCCATTCTGTTTTGATTTTATTCGATCTTATTTATACCGACCGTGTGCGTTTTTCAACATTATTATGTAATGCTGCCAACAGTACTCTTCGTCTATCGCGGAGATTGATAAACCTGTGCGAGCCGGTTGTCGAGGACCTGCGATTGGTCGAATTAAGATAAGCATCTACGATAGAAAGCGAGACGGTGTTTGATTTAGAAATTAGTTGATTAGATGAATATTATTCTGTGGCGAGCCGCGATTAGCTATTCGGAGATTATCTTACATCGGTATTCGAAGTTCTTCGATTTGAAAATATTAGGATTACATCTCTCACTTCTATTCAATAGTGCAAATATAAAAGAACGTCTCGCCTGAAACAAATCTGCTGATAAATTCTCCAGCTATTTTAGCGCGCTATCTACCGGCGATCGTTTCGTCATTTTCGAAAGTCTACGATTTATGGCGAAGGATCGTTAGAATCGTGAACCGACAATACGTCTCCACTAACGTAATCCAATAATCGCATTCGGAATTATTATATACAAGACGATTTTTCAGCTTCCTTTTGCTACAGCACAATTATTCAAGATCCTATCAACTCTGCATTAGTAATCTTGATCAGCAGATTTGAAATTTCAATGAATTTTCGAAACCAACATAAATAGCTCTCTCGCGATGCAGGATTTATAGGCTTCCGGTAGATAGCGTTAATAATAGGAAGCTTTGAAGTACACCGCTTCCAGTGCTGTTGTCAATGAATAGTTTATTCAGAAAGCAAACGCCAAGAATAAAAGAGTACGTCCACCACAAAGAGATTTTTACTAGCCCTTTACTCCACGCGTTCCGACCCCCGAAACGCAATTTGTCTTCATTAATCATCAGCCGTAAGGTGGCCAACATCGACGGGGAGGTGTCGCCCACAGTTTTTTCCATCGGTGCACAATGTTTTCTCTTCTTTCACGGCTCGGAAGTTTGTCATATGCGACATCGATCGATCACTATCCCCCCCTCCGGAAGATCCTGAACGCGGTCGATTCATTTTGACATTATTTCCCCGGTTCGATATTATTGTTAGAAATATCCTCGCGTGTTGTCGACGTCTAACGCCCGGGGAAATTGATGAACTCATTTCGCGATAACCTTCGGGGACACGTCACACTCCCCGTTTCACCCCCTCTCACCCCCGACGTCACGATAAATCACGGTGCACCCCTGGACGTGTGCATTTTTCTGCATTCTCCCGTTTATGCCTCGTTACCAGACCTTCGGGACGAAAAATGAACACCAGTGCCCTAGTTGTTGGCCATCGAGGGCCAGGAGCTGTCTTACCTCGACTTCGAACGCTAGATCCTTCCTCGACAATGGTTTTAATGAGTTACACAAGATCTATTACTGACCGAGTGACGCTCATAGTTAAAATAGAACAGTTTTCTTAGAGGGAACCTCTTGGATTTATTCGAAACGTTTGAACAGGCGGAAAGTTAATGATCAGAGGTCTCTTAATAGGTTTTTAATGGCCGCGTTTTATTTAAAAGGAATTATATTAGTCAGATTAGAAGAATTTTACTTCGGTAGCACAGTCTACGAATTATAGTACCCCAGATCGATTAAAAACGGGGAAGCTATTATTATCTTTTATTGAATATTCATATCTGCTTTGTTAAAATGAAAATAAAGGTAACACTGTAAAAATAGTAGAGATATCGATGCTCGACAACGGTATAATCGCGAAGCTCATTCCGATAGCCGCCGTTCGTTTTGCATACTTGAATAAAACACGATAGTAAAACGAATTTTTTACGACTGAAAAAGGAGGTTGGCCATTTTTCAGCTTTGTGGCCTAATTCTGCTCGAATTTTATAGAGAAAGTTCTTCCGAAACGTGCGCTCGAAGTTCACGAGACACTGCGCGAATGTGCCGCCATGTTGGATTGCGCAACGTCAAGTTTATGCTAGTTTCGAGACGTTTTGGCGGGAAGACGTTGTGCAAGAGTCATTCTTGTTGCAACTTTTTGGACGATCTTCATCCAAGTTTATTCTTTAAAACTTCATTCAATTCTTTATATGTTATTTACTGTTAGCATCGTTATTTATTAAAATCGTTCGTTTAAATACTAGAAAGCTGATGCAGCTTTTAGAATTCAATTCTTTATATTTTATATACTGTTAGTGTCGTTATTTATTAAAATCGTTCGTTTAAATACTAGAAAGCTGATGCAGCTTTTAGAATTCAATTCTTTATATTTTATTTACTGTTAGTGTCGTTATTTATTAAAATCGTTCGTTTAAATACTAGAAAGCTGATGCAGCTTTTAGAATTCAATTCTTTATATGTTATTTACTGTTAGCATCGTTATTTATTGAAATCGTTCGTTTAAATACTAGACAATTGATGCAGCTTTTAGAATTCAGTTTCTCGATGATTATGTTAGCAGTGACGCCACCATCGAAGTTTTTTGCGATCGTATATCTCCAACGGAAACAATCAGAGTCCTCATATTTTCTCTGTTAAATTGTAGAGTTCTCTCCGCCGTTCTCAGACTATTAACACTCCTCCGTTAAAATAAAACGCGTTTCGCTTGTGAAACTTTTTCTTTCGTCGACCAGTGATTCTTTTCCTTTAGACCGATCTTTGTGTTGTCGGTTCATTAACATATTCCGTGGAACAATGATCGAAGGGGCTGACCTTTCGATTGATTGTGCTCCCCGTTTCTCAATTATTATCTCGACTATAGATGATCCTGTTCTTTTCGTTGTTCCGAATCGATCCGACGGTCACATTGTCGCAAATTAACACCCATCGGCGCCGACAGTTCGTCATTTACGATCCCGGAGGCCGTGAGGTAGCTCCAGAATGTGTTGTGTAGGTCGGAAACCGTTTCATCGATCCTTCAATCAAGCCCGACCATCTCTAACTATTTTTATCATTTATTTTTATCATTTAAAACGAAACTATTTCGAAACTTAAATTTTCATAGATGAATATTTAATGAGTTGGAAAGGAAGGTTGTTCCAAGAATATTGCATATTGTGGAAAAGATGTTCGCGTGGAAAACGGTCTGTCACTCCTCAAATGAGCTAAAATGGACGGAATTAATCGCCTGATCGATATCAAGAATGCAATTATACGACCGTGAAGTCGTTCCTAGAAGCATTTGAAGATTAGTAATTTTTTTCACATGCCTAAGCGAAACAATGCAGACCGTGGAAACAACAGTTCGATGCATTTCAGCGAGAGCCGATATGGAAAACACGATCGCCCGAGAGTTTCTACGTTTTCGTAATCTTCTTCGACGGTTAAACGCTTCCGCGATTGTAGGTGTGCTACTGTTTTGCTGGAAAACTGAGCATGATGAAGCGTCACAGACGGGCTTCGCACGCATTGCTTGCATTCTTCGCGACATTGCCTAGAATCGCGACCGTCTTCCACAAAGACACTTTGTGCAGCCGTTCGTGTTGCGATCAAGTCACCAAAGCGTACTTTAAAACAGACACTTTACACGATGTATAGCCTTGTTGCAAAAATTCACTGGCTTTCCGTGCTCCATTCTGAAAATAATTTTCTTAAATTCTTGGATTCATCTCGTTAAAAAAATTCTATTAGAGGATGATTCAGAAGTTAGTTTCACTATTTCGACTTCAAAGAAGTAATAGAAATTAATGATATCGGCGCACAGGTTTAATCAAA
Source organism: Lasioglossum vierecki (assembly GCA_028455595.1). Taxonomy (NCBI): domain Eukaryota; kingdom Metazoa; phylum Arthropoda; class Insecta; order Hymenoptera; family Halictidae; genus Lasioglossum; species Lasioglossum vierecki. The sequence goes on from CM052343.1 coordinate 14,561,270, forward strand.
AAATCAAAACAAAGCAATTTTACAATTTATACAATTTTCCTCAACGTTTCGATTCGATTCTGAATCATCTTCAAGAGAAGTTTTGCTTAAACCTGTACGCCGATATTAATTTCTATTCGTACGATCGACAAAACGGAATATTTATCAAAGAAGTAAACGGTTAACTTTCTATCACACATAAATGTTCCTTTCTATCGATCGTATATTTGTTTACAAAAGATGTATTAATGCTTTGTTTTAATTTGATAAATTACAGAACTGCATCTAAGTAAAAATTGATCGGACCAGTGCACCGATAACATTAATTTCTATTAATTCGTATGATCGACAAAACGGAATATTTATTAAAGAAGTAAACGGTTAACTTTCTATCACACATAAATGTTCCTTTCTATCGATCGTATATTTATTTACAAAAGATGTATTAATATTTGTTTTAATTTGATAAATTACAGAATTGCTTCTAAGTAAAAATTGATCCAACAAGTTCGCCGAGAACATTAATACATCTTTTCTATTACACAGTTTGCAATTCATTTATTCATGTATTCGTCGTAAGAGCCATGTCCCACTGCGAGCAAACTTTTAAATCAATTTCTGTTGCAAACTCCACGACCACTTCAGCTAACCCACATGACCTCAATCTCTCCTCAAGAAGCATTGAAGTCTCCCTTCGGTGTGAGCCACGCGTCGATTCCTCTCTATTAATATTTCTATATTCCTATTACGAATATTGTTCTTGATTCCTTCAAACATCTTGGGAAGCGTCGTCTCGTACCATTCTTTACGAGAGGAACCAAAATGTCGACCACCGTCCCCTCCCTCCCAAGCAGGTGTTTCCCCAACTTCCAATTAATCTCTCCTTGTTAGTACGCTATGTTCTCATTGTCTAATTGTTCCTGGATTCTGCAAACGTCCCGAGAAGACGAGATCACCGTGGTCTCATATGAATGGGACAAAGATGGCGTACAGTTTGAACGCGTGTCCCCTCTTCTCGTGAGTATCGCCGCTCGTTCAAGCCAGCTCTCTACTCTAATCGGATTCCGGTCGCGTCGCCAGTTGAATCAACTGTACTGTTAGCCGAGCGTACTAGCGAGCCGTATATATTACTCAACTATGTGTACATGTGCATTATTAATGAGCGCCGGTTCACGCGTCGTGTTCGCGCGAGCGCGCCGGGAGCACATGTTCGAACACGTGCGCGCGCGTTCCCTACCGTGCCGCGAGATTCTATCGAGCCAGCTCTGCTTAACTTATGAAAGACACTGCCGAAAGATCCTCCAGATATAGCGGCAACATTTCTCCATTTGCGAACAGTCCGATCTGCCTGAATAGAACCTGAGATTCCATGATCTAATCGTTCGAAAATATTCTCCGTCGACTTTGAAAAACTTCGTCGCATCAATTTACCAGATGTATTAACACTAAACCTATCACTGCCGGTCAGATGACCGGTTTCATAGTTTTTATTTCACGTCTATTCAAATTGTACAGCTACCCCCAAGGGAAATGTTTGGTAAAAAATGTAAGGTAAAACGTTCTCGTGGATTTCAGTGCTTTTGTTATTGCAAATGTGTTTGTTGATTATCGATCGTAAGGTAGTTTACAACAAGAAGTATTGTTGATCTCGGCGCAAAGGTTCGATCAGAAATTAAATTAAAGCAATTGTGCTAGTTTGATTAAACTTTCTACGTTTCGATCCTGATATGGATCATTTTCAAGAAAGAGGAAAGAACTGCGTCTGTAAATTTTTAAAAGAGTTTTCAATATTAATGTACTGAAAAACAGATTTAAATACAAAATTTTGTTATTGCATTCGGAATTAATATTTTTACTGTTCTGGGTTTTAAAACGAACTAAAGAAAAATTCTGGAATTCGTATTTAGGTTATCAATGTCCCAGCAGTTCTGTATTCACTCTATACTCTATGATTAAATACTGATAAGGGATGGTGCTGATGGAAGATATGATAATTCCCAAAGTTCCTTTCAAAATTCGAAGAGAAGGTTGTGCCGAGCCCGAGAGCGATGAGTTTAATAAATATTTCACGTCTCTTCGAAATTCTGTGCTGGTTTATCCGACTCGTTTTCGTGACGGCGCGAGTGTTCTCGACAACGAACGAATCGGAATCGTCGATAACGAGGCGCAGCCGGTTTGTTTCTACCATGGTTACGTAAACAACAATCGACTTGTCGACGAGCATTCTACACTCGGCGATGAGCGTAATAGATCTGATTAAAAACCGAGTGTTGACTCATTCGACTTCTGTACGTAGACCACTGATAATAATTGGTAGAACCGCTACCATGCGTTGATGATTCTACAGCAGTCGGTTCACCAGAAGCAGCTCTGATAACAGCGAGTTCTCCTGATAAAGTGTTAATATTTATTTACCGAAATGTTCGTTTCTTTTCTGTCGTGTTCGGGAGCATGGTCACGAGGTCGTCGGAAGACCCGATGTCCCTGATCCACGGTTACCAAGGTCGGAGGTTATCATTATCGATCGTTTATCTCATCGTTAATATTATCCGTCACTGTGTACGCAACGATATCGATACCTGAATCGACGCGAAATCTATCTCGGGCCTGGGATCTCGGCAAAAACCCAGGAAAAACGACGCAACGGTTTCGTAACTCGGAGAAGAACTGGACTGGACGCTGGTTTTTATCCGTCTGAATGCCTTCTGCTACCTAGATCTTTTCTACCACCGCTCAACGAGGTCGAGCAGCCTCCTTTTTTCCTCGGGTCTCTACACCGTTGCTTGGGTTACAGCTTTCGTGACGATGATCGTGCTCCGGTTTGCCGGATTCTACGAGAGTGCAGCGCTTTTCTTGATTACTCGGAAATAGTGCACCTTTCTCTTGCAAGCTTCGGCAACTGGAATTTCTTAAAGAGATATTAGAGAAATTCGCATTCCCTATTTTGTTGGGGTTTGCGGAAATAGAAAGGGAAAAGTTTTTCTTCATTCTTTTAGGTACCATTTTTCTTGCAGTTTTGATCAGTAGAATTTGTTTTTGTGTGACACAAAGGAATCTTGTAAAAATAAGACCTGTTGTCAGCTTTGGTGACTAGATTGTATCCTCCATTTTGTTCGGGTAGAATTTATTTTTGTTTGAGATGGAGGAATCTTGGAAAAATAAGACATGTTTGCAGCTTTGGTAATTGGAATTTCTTTAATACATGAAGGAAATTTACTTTCATTGTATGATTGCTTCCCGTATTTTGTTGGGATAGATCTATTTTTGTTTTGGACAGAGGAATCTTGGAAAAATAAGACCTGTTTGCAGTTTTGGTAATTAGAATTTCTTTAATACATGGAGGAAATTTACTTTCATTGTATGATTGCATCCCTTATTTTGTTGGGGTAGATCTATTTTTGTTTTGGACAGAGGAATCTTGGAAAAATAAGACCTGTTTGCAGCTGTGGTAATTAGAATTTCTCTAATAGATGGAGGAAATTTACATTCATTGTATGATTGCATCCCCTATTTTGTTGGGGTAGAATCTGTTTCTGCTTGACACTTTTCTTTAATTATTGACAGCCTTTCCTTTAATTATATCATATAGGCTTTTTTCGCAACTATGATAACTAGTATTTCTTTGTCGTTAGTCATGAGGGACAGAGATCGATTGCTCACATTATCTCCTTCGCTAGGACTTTGTAAAAGTAGTGCTTTTTTCTGAACTTTCTGATGTACGATTTCTTGTGAATCTTTGAGAATTAGAATTTCTAAATCATTAGTCATCCTCCATGCGACACAAGGAACTAATCCTTATAACGTACACACGTTTTTATTATAGTAGCTGAGTATTCATAGCAGAAAATAGAATATCATTTCGGTTCAGAAGAAGCGAATATCATCCATATTTTATGTAGATTCTGTTTGAAATCTTTGAGTCTGACTCAATATCACACGTCAAGTGGTTAACTGATAAGTGATTGAAGAGTGTTAAAACATTCAAGACAGACACATACTGTATATACATAATGTAGTGTCCATGCAACAATGATTAAACTTGGACGTGTAAATATTAATTTTTAAAAGGCTACATCCGACACTATCATTCTGCATTAATCAAACTCAATGAACAGGGTTCAATATTTTTACAACTTATTGTTGCTGTGAAAATTCATCTTCATCGCAGCAGACTGTGTTCCAAAATGGCACTTGAGTGACGCCTCTGAGGGTCACTAAAAATTGCTGTTCTTTTATTTAAAATATTGTTTACATTATCAGATATGTCGGTATCTAATCAATTACTAAACATTTAAGTATTGTATGTGGTATTACATTCAATTTCATATCTATCAATTTTTTAAAAAATCATAGAGGATGGAAATATTCTAGCGAAGAAGAAACGTTTGATTTCCGAGTTAAAATAGGTCCGAGAAAACCTAGAAACATGTTTAGCAAAACTAATTTAGAAACTAATTTTCGAAAAATTGTAGAAACATCGTGTTCTACAAAAATCGTTTTAGTATCTGCATTTCCGTGGCAGTATGGTATAATTCCAGGGACGGATTGTCGCGGTATTAAAATTTGAATCCGAAGAAGCGTCCGCGTTATCGAAATCACTGTCCTCTACCCCTTATCGATGCTTCGAGTGTCGGCGATACCAACGTTTATCTGTCCGCGCTTTCTAGTCGCGTTTTTCTTTCCTGTTCTGTTGCTGCCGTGTCCCGCGGATTTCACGGTCTTATCACGGCCTCCGGAGAAGGCTATCGTCATTAACTTGGCGGAGTGTCCACGTGTCGTTTCTCGTGCCGCGAGACGGTGACTAAAAATTTCTCGTCAAGCTGTTTTTGTCAGTGTTGCTCGCCGGCCGAAGGGAAACGACAGCGTCTCGATGCCAGTGGTAACGACAGAGAAGGGAGCGACTCTGGCCATGGTAAAATCGAGTTTCCGAAGACGCCAGTGAAAGTAGTGGAATGCCGACGATAAGAAACCACTGTATAGTAATGGTAAGGGGTTAGGACGTTTTCACCTAGACGATAGATCAACTCATTATGTTACCGGACCACGTTACCGCCACGGAGATACCGAATTTCGGACACCTACGGAAACTAACAAGGCTTCTACTGTTATCTTTCTATCGGATGCGCGTCAAGCAATACTCTAATGGTAAGTTATTTAACTTTGAATTAGGTCGACTACCTAAGCTGAGTCCAGAAACAACATCGCTGCCTTCCGGCGTACAAGCGATGATCACTTTTAATACTTTCGTGTTGGCGCATCTAGTGCAGTTCAAATAAACTCTAGACGGCGTATGGTTCATCGAGTATTCGTCTAAACCGTTTGCTATTTACATTGTTGCATAGATAGCATTAGGTCGTTTGCTTATGAAATGTTCGATGTTTAATAGCAACGTTAACTAAATCTACCACCATCGGTCAAACTGACCGGTTATAGATTTTTTATAATTCATATAATTTCCTGTTTTATTTGAAACCAGAAGATTTGTTAATGTAGTATATGTGTTTATATATACAGATTCAATTCGCTTATTGAGGAAAAATAAATATGTATATATTTTAATATATATAAGTCTAAATAAAATCAATCTTGTCATTTTTATGAGGGAACATGTTCCAGTTACTTTTAAGTAACTTTTACAACTATGTCTTATTGAACAAAGAATCACACGTTTCTTGATTGTATTATGGTAAAAATGAAAATTTTTCGTTTCTGACAGGCTTTATTTAAAAGATTGTCATCTCTATTTTTGTAGTTCTTTTTACTATCAACGAATAGCGCGTTGATTAGTAGACTGGAGCCACATAAACAGTTTATTCTTACTTTAACAATTCTAACAAGCTGAGGGAAATAGATTAGCACTCTTAAATCATTGTAACCTTTCTACTGTTTTAAATTGCACCCGCTTATTTTTGCCATAAATGCACGAAATCCGCAGTCTATTGATTAGTCACCAGATTTTCATCAAATATCGCATAATGCTATCGTTAATATTTTGTTTTTCCACACATAGAGAAAGAGTACACGACAATCACAGATTGGCGTTGAAATGAAATCTATTTAAAAGGAAATTTGTATGTGTATAATTAAAATCAATATCAATTATAAAATCATTATCAATACAATAAAATCAATATTATAATTAAAATCAAGGTAGGATCGTAAGCTCTGTACCTCAAAGTGACGTACAATGAAATCGGACATTTCATATGCAACAACCTAATACATAAATAAAATAGGGGTTCAGATTGTACCAGACAATTTTATCTTTCCTGGTGTAGGTGCTTTGCTTCTATTTTAGAACCTGTTTCAGAAAATTTGGTGAAATCCAGCCAGATCGAGAATGAAATGTTTTTGGTTCGATACTTATTCAGAACCTTCTCGACCTCGAAGAGCGTCTAGCATTTAAATTTTGATTCAGATAGTAGAATGTAGAGGCCTCTGCTGGGTCAAAGGTTCTGTTGCCATCTAATCAGCATAGTTAGGCTCGATAAGCATTCGTTTTCAACTTCTCCGGAGTCTCGTTGCTCCATAGGATACATAGGCCCTTCGAATTCGGTCACTGAAGCAACAGAAAGCGCTGAGCGATCTCCGATGATCATCGAAACTGAACCAGATAAGATTTAGTCAGTTCAGAGACCACTAAACTATAAATCTCCCGTTAGGTATCGTGAGTAGATAGAAAACGATGTATTATCAGCTGGAAGTTGTTTTTTCTGTTAATTATGAAGTATGCAAGATGTTCTAGTGGTAGTTAGAAACTAGAGAATATATCACGTTTGATAATTTCCATCCCCTGGTTGCAACCCCTATTTTAACATTCTAGATGATAAACCGTTTCCTTGTGTTTTGGGTTAATTAATATTGCTGGTTTTCATAAATTATTAATTTTTCGTGCAGAATGTATGCAGAATATGA
>CM052343.1:14568263-14587926 GCA_028455595.1 Lasioglossum vierecki
AAGGGTTAAAAATCAATCACTCATATGTGAAAGTCTGTACGTCGTTTCTTTGGAATATTGAACGTTCTTCCGTAAAGAGGTATTGCGTTGTTAGATATACCGGCACCGAGGACTTTACATGGAGATTCGCTTGTTTGCATCCGGATCGGTGCGACAGATTTTCACTGACTGTGCTCTTAGGATCATGCGAACTGATAACCTTCGGCTCGCGCGACTTCTCCGCCTTCATATTTTCACATGAATCGTAACGCCAGCCGGGAGATAAATCCGTTTCCGGCGAAATCGTTCGTCACGTCGCCTTTTTACCATGGATATACGTTTATCGCAACACCTCGAAGACTATTCTACTTTGTCGATATCGTTCCCATGATATCGAACGCGATATCGAATCTAGGTCGAAGAACATTTAATTGGTCCAATTCAACAGTATCTTACTTGAAGAGCGTCGATATTCCCTTCGTTTCTCAAACTTATTTCTCTCTTTAATCGAATGCTATCGCGATAGCTCTGGTAGTATAAACTAGGTCACCGTCAATTGCATTTAAATGGATATTGATGTCGGAGGATCGCTCAGTTAACAAATTAAACTCAAACAGTTGTTGAATTTCGTAAAATCAGTCGGACATGTAAGACTTCTTTTGTCTCGCTTCTCTAAATGCTCAGCGTTAGGGTTCAACTCATGAACGACTAGGAAGGTATCACATCATATGTTAAGGGAGTGGACTCGTTTCCAGAATTGCAAGAATTCTCATTTCTCGATAATGCAAAAATGGGATTTTTCAGTAGTCAAAAGCGCTAGATAAAACATCAATCAAGGTCGCAGTCGCTCTCAAAAGTCCTATTTTTAGGACTTCGCATTAATAATTCCATCATTCGGAAGCACACAGCTGCGTATGTAGCTGTTTTCATAAAGCTGCGACAGCTGTATGCTTTCGAATAATGTAAATTACGCCTCTTAAACGTAAAAATAGGACTTTTAAGGGTGACTGTGGCCTAGATTCATCCTTCATCGCTTTAGGGTGCACCTCCGAAAGCAACAACCCTCCGACTTTACTGAAATTTTTGCCAAAGCTTGATTAGAGAAGCAAGTCCCTAAAAGGAGACTCGTTTGCTCCCCAGCCCCCTTCAAAGTTTTGACAGTTCTTATTAAATATTTAAAAAAATAGTTTATAGTATAATAGTATTAAAATAGTATAGTTTAATAGTTAAAAACTTAGAATAGTTAATAATTAAATATTAAATATATAATTAAATAGTATAGTTAATAGTTAAAAACTAGTATAGTATAATAGTATTATAGTAAATATAATAGAAAAAAAGTTTCAAACAGAAACTAAAGCTCATAAAAAGCTCTACAAAAAAGGATCTCTACATTTTTTATGTAAACCTATTATTTTGGCTGTTATGACCTAAAATAACTTCTTCGTTTATTATATAAAAGTGAATTGCATTAATTTATATTTCGTTACAAAAAAAATGAGTGACCACAAAACTTATTCTCAAAATTTCAGCCAATTTAAATCCATGCAAGCCTTTACATACTGTCTACATGGAAAAGGTTAATTTTTGGTGGGGGCGGTAATATTGCAAACTATTGGAATTACGTAAAATATGTATACGACTTTATTTGTAGAACTTTTTCCGAGCTTCATTTTTTAGAGAACTACATCTGTAGAATTAATATTTTATGAAATAATTAACAAAAACAGTTTTACCTTTGAAGGGGGCTGGGGATGAGGGGACCTTGTCGCTCAAAATCCATTTGGAAATCTTATATACTAATTAAAAAAAAGTTATATATAAAATTTCAGCAAAATCGGAGGGTTGTCGCTTTCGGAAGTTTATCCGCGCTTTTGACTACTAAAAAAACGTGGTAAAAAACCCCATCTTTGAGAAACGAGTCTACGAGATCTCGCGAGCCACTAGAAAGTTTCGATACGAAAGTGCAGCATTTTACTAAAACTGATTTTCTACGATGTGCAGGCAGCGCTTCTTCAGATGGAAAAGTGCAACTGCAGATCATTTGCCAGCCTGAGCAACAGCACCGGGCTCGCTACCAAACGGAAGGTTCAAGAGGAGCGGTGAAGGACCGCACCGGAAACGGATTTCCAATCGTGCGTCTAGTCGGTTACGACAAACCGGCGACTCTTCAGGTTTTCATCGGCACGGACCTTGGTCGAGTCGCGCCGCACATGTTCTATCAAGCCTGCCGCGTCAGTGGCAAGAATTCGACGCCCTGCGTCGAACGTAAAATCGATGGAACGATAGTGATCGAGGTTGACATGGATCCCACGAAGGACATGATGGTCACCTGCGACTGCGTCGGGATTCTGAAGGAGCGAAACGTTGACGTGGAGCACAGATTCCCCCAGGAGGCCAGCATCCGTCAAGGTCGCAGCAAGAAGAAGTCGACCCGCTGTCGTATGGTCTTCCGCACGACGATCACACACCCCGACGGCACCTCGGAGACTTTGCAAGTCTGTTCGCAGCCGATAGTCTGCAGTATGTATCGCGAAACCCATGCGAATACCAATGCACATTAGTAGAGACTGCGGACCCTTATACATTTATGAAGAATTTGCTTGGGTAAAATATAGAATAGTAAAAGATTAGAAAAATTTAAGAATACTATATTGTTATTTTTAATGTAACAAAGTCGTTAAGGGATGAAATCAATTTTTATTTTACTCCTGCTTTCTAAAATCAATGCAGAACATTTCCATTTCGCATAACGATCCGTAGTCTAGTCGTTGGAGAGCCTAACCTCTTTTCGATTGTTGCTCATTGATGTAAAACAGCGGTTCCCAACCTTTATGCTGATACGCTACTTTATTTGTTTAATAGATATAATAATATAAACACGTTGTAGATAATAAAATCTTTATTACAAAAAGAAAATGAAACTTTTGTTAAAAAATCTTGGCGCCTCCCAGGTTGAAAGCCGCTGATTTAAAAAATAGAAAGTTATTCATTGACTGTATATCTGGAAAGCGTATGAGCAATTTAGTAGATATTTTGCGCGTGGTTCTATCGAATATCTTCAACCTCTCTTTTTGATTTCAGCTCAACCGCCCGGCATCCCAGAGATCTGCAAGAAGTCCCTCACCTCCTGTCCCTGCACCGGCGGGCTGGAGCTCTTTATCCTAGGGAAGAACTTCCTGAAGGACACTCGCGTAGTGTTCCAACTAGACAACGACGATCTATCGAGTAGCATGGAGCAGCACTGGGAATGCGCGGTCCTACCTGATAAGGAGTTTTTGCAACAGACGCACCTGGTTTGCGTCGTGCCTGCCTACAGACGTCAGGATCTAGCGCCGTCGGAAACGGTCAGTGTGAAACTGTACGCGGTGTCGTCTGGAAAGACCAGCGAACCCCATACCTTCCTCTACACCGCCACGTCCACGCCACCGGAGCCATCGGTGGGCAAAGTCGAACCCCTAACCCCGCCTCTGTCTACAGCGAACGGAGACTCCAACCTCGCGACATCCCCCACAACAGTGCCACACGCGACAGGTGTAGCAGCTAACAGTGAGTAGCTTTTTAACCCTTGTGTCAACCGGGTATCCATTTAATATATTTCTTTCAATAATTTGTTAACGTTCCTATAGAAAATATTACAAAATTTCTCTGAATTTGTCTATTCTTTACTCGCTAATATATTAATCTTCAACATAAGGGCTAATCTTGAACCTTGAACTGTTTCGAATTAACCACACCTTGATCCAGCTTCCTCTAAATAAAATTTCGACGTTCCAGCTCTGATAAGCCAATCAACCGCAGGAACGCCGAACTTCTTGTCCACGATGCAGCCGCAGCAGCCGTCGTCTCAATCGAGCGAATCTTTAAAGAGCGACCCGAGTCCGCCGCCGGTCACAGCCTCCTCGCAGGTGACGCCGGTGATGATGTGGGCGACGCAGAGTCCGAGCTGCCAGAATTCACCGCCGGACGTGATGATGCCACCTCCGGCTATGGTTGCGAACACGCTTCTGAACCGTCGATCGTCCTCGAACCTTCAGTTGATTCTGCCAGATAACTTGAAGACGGAGGTGCTGGACGAGAACAGCGAGAACAGCATGCAAAGTATACCTACACCGACGGCGAACGGCTCGTCGGGGACCAGCCCTTTGCAGCAGCTCGTCAACGAGAACTCTATAGAAACGTCGCAGACCAACATGATCAGATCGGTGCCTGTCGCGCCGAATGGTTCGCCGGTGCAAGAAGCGGTGAATATCCTGGGCGTAGTCGATATGATACGGAACCAGCATTCACTGTCGATGGTGACGACCCACCAGAACACCTACGGAGGTATGCACGAATCGTCTCAAGTCAAAGTCCTAAGTCCCCACCATATCAACAAAGACACTAATACAATGTTGACAACAGACGGCAGTCCTAACGGAACCCTCCAGGGTGGAGGAGTCGTAGACCTACGCATGAAACACCACCAGTCGGAGTTCACGGCCCTCTCGAATTTCACCGTCACTTCCAACGGGCAGCCACTACCCGCGCAGAGTGGCCACAGCGTGGAGAAGTATCTGAACCACATCGAATCGAACGCGAAGGAAGCTGAGAGTCAGGAGAACGGCTACGTGTCTAACATGCAGCAACGTGCTTCCATAATTGCCTCTGGCCGACAACCGCAACAGGCTCAACCTTCCAACATGCTAGCCTCCTCCAATCAAGGCGTCAAGTTGGACAATCTGGTGAACCCCGCTGCGGAGGCGCATCAGCTGGTATCGCCGCTCCGAACTGTCAACCCTAGCAGCAACACTATGATGAGTCATGTCGCTGTGAACGACCATGAAACGATACCGAGCCCTCAACAGACCAGAACCAGCCCTCCGATGCCGGTACTCTTGGAAGCGCTGATGCCATCTCAGACTGTTCAACCCCTGACAAACGGTGCCTCGTCAGGCTCACCTCCAGCAGTGCAGGAACAGACTAACGGGGATAGTTTATTGACCAGCATCAACGCTGCGTTGCTACCATCGATGCAAGAGCAGCCAGTGTCAGCCAATGGTACGTCTTCTGCTAGCGTACCATCCCACAATCAATTGCAAGTCACAAACGAGACTATGTCGGCAGCGGCTGATCACATACCCCAGATCCAAGGTCTGATTCAGCCGGATGTTGTAGCGATGCAGCAAGTGCAACAGGTGGAGCAAGTCGTGGCACAGGCGCAGCAACAGGTCGAGCAAGTAGTCGCCCAGGCGCAGCAGCAAGCAGTGCAGGCGGTGCAGCAAGCGCAACAGCAGGTCGTTCAGCACGTGGTGCAACATGCACAAGTTGTCCAACAGGCTGTGCAACAAGTGCAAGCTGTGCAGCAGGTTCAGGCTGTGCCGGCGGTACAGCAGGCTGTACAGCAAGCTACCCAGGAAGTGGTTCAGCAAGCGGTTCAGCAGGCGACGCAGGAAGTGGTACAACAGGTTCAAGCTGTTCAACAGGCGGTGCAACAGGCACAGGCTGCCCAAGCGATGCAGCAGGCAGTTCAACAGGACATCGGTTCCATGCTGAACCAACCGGCTGGCTTTGTCGCTGAAGCTAGCTCCGCTCTTGCCAGCGGAGCGGCTCAGGAACCGTCTCAACAGAGACTGACCACCGCCGCTGAACAAGCGATTAATAATGTAATTACTAATGCTACTCAAGACATCATCAACACCATCGTTAACGATAGATCTATACCCATTACCACGACTACCGCACACGCCATCATCGCGACCAAGAATATCCTGAACAGCGTTGCCACTCAAAGTGCCCAGCTGATGAACTGTGCCATGGAAGGGATCCTGCCGAAATCCCCTTCCAGCCAAAACAACATCGTCGAACAAGTTACAAGTAAGTCGCCACCGGTCGCCATGCCTGTCACGCCCAGCAGACAAAACGTGAACCCGCCTATAACGAACGCCACTGGAAATTCAGCCGGGACCACCATCAGAAAACAGGAGGACGGCATGCTACCGCAGGAACTGACGTCGATGTCCGATCACGATCTTCTGAGCTACATCAATCCAAGCTGTTTCGACCCGCAGAACGGTTTTCTTATGTAGTGTTGTTGTATTCTTTTCTTTGAACATGGAATTTTATATACGGTATTCGAGCTCCTTCGAATACGAAACGAGTGACTAATCCCAGCCAATCGGATGACGTAATTGTCCAAGCGGCTCGGTACAAGCTCTATATATCTGTGCCACATTGTCGTTTCAGACTTTGTATGTGATAAAAACAAAAAACAAAACAAATCCGCTTTTGTACTATGAAAGAATGGACGAAGTTTGCCACCACCTTTGTAATCAAATCGACGAAACTATTATCATTGTTAAGTAAGACGGGCGCACGAGAGCGCGACAATTAGGGTTTCTCCTCCTTTATTCTTCCTTTTTTTTCTACGAGTTGTCCGACGTGATAATTCATTTTATTTATCTTTATCGACGCCTCTTGCGAATCCAGGTGCCTTTCTTCCCCGTACCCATTGTAAATGTATAACTTAGAATTGGTACTTCCCTTTTATTTTTCTTACAGAGAATGAGTCGCGTTACTGTGTCCTTAGTAATCGACAACGTACTGACCCCACACAACTCTAAGTGGAGCTACGGAATTGAGTGTAGCGTTAAAGAAAAACTTAAGTTTCCCTGTATCGTGAAACGGTTATACTTGAGTCCTTCAAATCATAAATGCATTCTTCTGTTCTCTTTCTTCCCCTCCAATTGTCTTGACTTGATTTCATTACGAAAGAATGGATCATCTTGTTGTTTGACGTCGTTTCTATTATATTTTTAAGTAATATATATATATACATATATATTTCGTATGTTGTTTAATAATTGAATATTTTTGTTGATAATTAATACCAATAATACAATATCATGTGATTGCGTTGATGGTTATCGATATACTAAATAGGTGTATATGAAAATGACAGAGAGAGAGAGATTATATTATATGTCAGTACGAGGAATAATTAATACAGAAATATATATCATTGATTATCATGAAGGGCAGTTTTTAAAACTGGTGGAAGTGCTGGTCAGTACTGTGTTAGGTGTTTTTCAAACCTAGGCTCATCTTCTCATTTCTAATAGTACTACCTATTCTTGGATAGCATTGGCTAATTTCAAAGTCACTATGTTTCTTCTACTCATGCATACTCACTAGGCACGCCTCCAGTTGTATATTTCACAACAACCCCTGTTCTATTGGGTATACAATCGTAAGCTGCTATACCACGTTAACAAAACGTTTTATCCAAAGTCTTCGTTCACCTTGAACGTTTTTATCAATAGTAACTAAAAGTCTGTCTCTCATGTTTAGTTCTGGTTCGAAACCAATCAATCTTAGAGTCTAAAAAATAAATTAGCTAATATTTCATGTATTGTCAGAGCTGCCTGTTTTACAGTTAACGTCATAGACTTTATCTTTATTACATTGCTTACTCTCACAGCACTTTCCTAGTTGAACGATTCCACGAACACAGTGTGTTTAGCGTTCATTAATGGAAATGTAAATTTGCATACCTTAACTCCCCCTGTACCTCTCTTTACTTTCCTGAAATCGGACCCTACATTATAGACTATCGTGGAAACAAGTTCCAGAGCTAAATGATCTTCTGCGAAGGGTCAATTCATCAACGTAGTCAACACAGTGCCTCTTGAATCCTATTTGGAGATTTTGACAATTAAGGTCAAGCCCTGTGTGCTTGGTGATGAAGGTCGTCAGGTGTGAATCCAGGCTTGGAACCGATAAGCTCGTAGGCAGACTGGCAGATGAAATCGTGCAGTTTTTCCAAGCTGTAACGTTCTATGAACTTATAAAGGCTAAATCCAAATAAACGATTAACTTCTATATCATTGAGATATGTAAATTATATATATATATTATATAATTATATATAAATTATATATATTTTACGTTTACCCAAAGAGAGAAGCGGATAATCGGACAAAGTGAGCTTATTAAGAATATAATGAGAATATTATATATTATATATTGTAACATCAAGTTACGCGAGGGTTTCTCCCTTTTGTTCAAGAAGAGGGGTGCTATATGTACCGTGTGTACGAATACTCGCCAACATTAATCTAGTAAGAGACAGATTTTATAATGAAAGATATTGAAACATTTATTGTTGTGATATGTCTTTGTAGCAAAGAAAATATATATATATATAAATATATATTAGAGGGTCGTTTAAAAGACAAAGATAAGAGCATGAACACTGAGCATGAATTAAACAAACTGATCATTGTACTATGTGGTATGTACTTTCGTGAAATTGTAAACATTTACTATACACTGTACTGTACGCACATTTGTAGCGTCGTCAGCTTATTACATCGAGAACGAAAAATTACGAGCATGTATAACTATCATTTTATTCTCCTGTAAGTTGAATAAATGTTTCACAGCATTGCTTTTCCAATAATTTTCTTCAGTCTACTTGGGTATGGAATTAGTATAGGCTTAATAAAGCTATGAATGAATAATTTACCAATTCCATTTATTTCACGTTAATTATAATTTTATACTAGTTATTATAATTGTTAACAAAATTGAAAATTTAAATTACATACAATAATTTGCCTAAGTTCGTGACATCATTAACATTGCCACTTTCCTTTCTCACCCTTCACTTTTCCTTCTTTCAACAATTTATTCAAATGGTGGAGCACATTGTAAGCTGCTGCTTCCCACATGATCTGCGAGGTATCCTGGAAACATTAAAATATTTAATATACTAGTAGAAGGAGTAGGTAATTGCAATATTTCAAATATTTAGTGGGAATACTCTTGTAGTTTCGTTAGAAAATTAGCAAAGAATTGGAGGATTAGCTTTATCTTTGGATAAGCTTCCAAGAAGATTATAAAGATTAGAAATACTGTCATAATTATTACCGTGTATATATGCTTTACGATGTCCATCTCTGACAAAGCATTGGTCTTGGAATTCTTCTCTAAAATACCTAAAATCTCTGCTTCTCTTTTCTCTCTGTGTTGAATATAAAACTTAATAGTGGCTTCGGCGTCTGCTATGACTGACCCATGTCCAGGGTAAATCAGTTTAGGTTTCAACGTCAGCAACTTCTTCAACGATTGTAAGTAAGTATATAGATCTTCAAAAATAGCTGTTCTCTCCCCAAGAATGCAGTCTCCACTGAACAATACTCCGTCATCCTGGAGGAATAGGGAAGCATGGTCTGTAGAGTGTCCAGGAGTGTGTTCAATCAAAAGCTTAGCGCCTTCTACTTCCATTATTTGTTTATCCTTCAATGGTTGCCAATTAGTTGCTTTTTCCATTTCGCTGGGCCCTTCTGTATCATCGGAAGACCTGGGTAATTTCCATATAGTACTGTGTACTGACGGATCCATAGCGTTCACCATGTTCTGTACAGCATTTGCTCCACCGATATGATCGCAATGCCAGTGGGTTACTATGACATGTTCTATTATAGCTTGTTCATCTTTCAAAACTTGAGATAATACTTTTATGTATTCGTCAGCAGTTTTCTTTTCTCCCGTGTCAATTAATATACGTCTGCGATAAAACGTGTTATTGCGTCATACTATAAATATTTATTTCATTGGAGATTTATTTTGAGTACTCACTTGGATCCTGTGCCCACAAGGTATGTGTTCGTACCTTGTAACGTCATCGAACTCGGATTGCATCCTAAAATTCTTATCACTTTCTTCGATAATCTTGCGATTACGGGCAAATTAGCGAGTGGTTTCATCGTGACAATTTGATCGAAACTAAAAGAGATTGTGATGCTTTACGCACGGCGTACACGTGCCGAATGACGCATGAGCTACTACATAGTCTAAAGTGAACAGAACATGACATTTTAAAATTAGCGGAGATATGTGTATTGTAATGTTTATCTACATCTGTAAGTCCTTCGATTGAACATTGAAAGCCAAATAGGTGGTAACACTTGACTACGCGTCATGCTAGTAATGCGTTGGCAATTTATTTTTACTGTCACATCTCGCAATTAGAGAAACATAAATATTAATTTGAACCGCTAAAGGAAAAATTAATTGACATACTCAATAATGAATTGTATTGCATCATGAATACTGCAAATGAAAGCATATATAAATGTTTAATCTATCCGTGCCTCACTTTTACAAATGTATACATATAATGTATATCGAATTTTCACAGGTTACATCTGTATTGTTAGGTTACCCTGGAGTATTCAACAGGTGCTAAAAATAGTGGGTAAAAGAGATCAGGTTAAATTTCATTTTATTAAGTAAATGAGAGTACAAATTTATATATTTTAATCCCTGTAAAATCAAATCAATTTTGATCAAGGGTTTCCGACATTTTTCAAGACATCTAATTTCTTTTTAGACGTAGTGTCGTATCCCAGCGTTAATTTCAGTTCTCACATGACCGAGATTTTCTACAAAAGTTCATTCTAAAATCGACTAAATTTGAGTCATCAAAAATTACGAAATTTCGATTCAACCACGAAGGCATAAGGCACCGGGTACCGTTACTCAGCGAAGGTGCGCGTGCGCGCTGCACGAAAGAGAAATTGCTATATAGAGAAAGCTTGACGAATCCTTGAACTATTATAATTCCTACTTTAAATTTCACTTGAGACCTCAGTTTGTAATTTCAAAATATTTCATAAACGAGCATTATTTCCTTAAACTTTTTTATGCATGATTGTTTCCAAGAATTGATCTGCGAGAACAGAAATGTTAGAGAGTTAGATTAGCTCTAGTTAGATCAAGACTTTACTTTTAGATCATTACTTTACTTTACAAGAGTGCTTATCGACATCGTTGGTAAAAAGAATTTTTATAACCATTAAACAGCCAGAGATAATGAATTTATCAACAGTTACTATCAAAGCGATCGGAATGGTCCGATATTAATGGAGGTGGGGAGAGTTTCGCATCACTGTGCACGTGCCGCCTGAATTTGGCGAACGCGCTTAGTCAGTTAGTCCGGTCCAGTCAGTCGGGCCTGGTCGGGCCACGAGTCGGACCCAGTCGGGTCGAGAATGCTGTAAGAACGGTCGGATTCCAAGACCAAGAGAACCAGAGGTTAACCAGGAACTCACCTGATGGTTGACCAAGGATCCGTCTATACTGGTCTACTATCTTAAATTAGACCATTTTTTTTAGAATAATCCGCTTTATAGTACAAGGTAGGCTAATGGCAGACATTCTCTCCGATTCACACCTTTTGCTCCGCAATAATTACTCGATATAGTGTCCTGATTCTCCTTCCAAGTTTGTGCAGCAACCTCCTCATAGTGAGACCTGAGCAATCGGTATTATCCTCTATTTGTAAAACCTTCTTGCACCTTACGAATAGAAGATAATATCAAGCTAATAGCTGCACATTTCTAATTTCCGATAACTGTATTGTATAATTTAAGACTTGTTAGATGTAGGAACTGTGTTAAAAGATTATCAATAAAGATCTAGTAAATTGATATTCATCTATCATATTTATAGATATAACTGAGCTTTTCTTTGTACCATAGGTAGAGTTGCAAATATACTGTATTATAGTGTCACATACATGTATTTCAGAACTGTATTCACAATTCAGAACTTCTTCATAGATAAAACATTGTGAGAACGTGTACGATGTGAAATGAAAAGTTTTTTACTTTCACCTTAATACAATTTGCGCGCGCGTCTTCCGAAGTTTCGAGCCATGATTCAAGGTTGAATTTCCCTTCAAGTTTGATGCGTCGTCTTCAAGTTGAGGCCTATCAGATTATAATTTCAATATATACAACAAGTTGTGTAGTCTAAAACTTGTGAAGGGATTAAAAATTTGTCACTGTACAGTCCGTGTCTCATAAATTTCATGTAGTATATCTTCACTGAGGTCTTGTTAACTCTGGCAAGTGTTAATAGGCAGGTCTTGAACGAAATACATTTCCTTCCAGGATAGAATCTTGAAGAGCCAGCGCTATTTAGCAGAACTTCCATCGATTACCGCATTCGTTGCATAGTACAAAAGTAGTCATAGGTTCGTCGGCTGAGCGTGTTTGTACTTGGTTGTATGTGCAGTTGCGCTTCTTACATTTACCGCACTTCAGTAAATCGGTTTTCGTGCCTTGTACAGTGGCAAGTTGCGCATCGTTGATTGCTTCCTTCTTGAATTGTTCTCGCAATTGCTTTATTTCATCGCTTGCCATTTCTTCGGCAGTCATGACAGCAAGTCGAGCTGGCGTTATAGCACCGGCAATGAAATTGGTTCGTAGATTAGGATTCTTCGCATCGCGTAAATTTGCAACTCTGCTTCGCACCTGAAAAATCAATTATACGTTTCAGACTGGCTGACATAAAGACACAAATATGTAAACATCGCAGATTTGAACGAACCCTATTCTTATATCTGTTGTCAGTATTTTTGAATTCAGCATAAATTGCTTCTTCCAGTTCCTCTGCCAGTTCCTCTGGTGAAGCACAACCCTCGATCGCTTTTCCATCTACTCGCAAAGCTGCCGCTAGTAGTTCCCTACATTTAAGCCTAACAGCATCTGTTGTGGTAGGAGCAGGAAACGTTGACTGTTTCCTTTGCATATCTTTATGAGGTTTCTCTTCTTTCATTTTGACATCGCCATCAGTTATGTCTTTATCTTTTTTCTGATCCCCCTCATCTTTATTTTTCTCTGATTTATCGTCTCTCTTCTTTGAACTGCTTGAAGACGTAGAATCCTTTTCTTTATTTGATCCTGAATAATTGTGAATATTAGTATATAATTTAAATTGGCTAATTCTCTTGAGATATTCATTTCAATAAAATGTAATCGCTTACCGGACAAGAACTTTTTCCAATTCTTTATCAAAGTCTTCGACAGCGATATAACTTCTTCGTCTCTACTCGATTTTCTCAATGCGTTCACTGTCATTCCAATGCGAGTTTTGGTCAAAAGTTCTAAGTCAACTGGTAGCTTCTGCAATACTTTAAGTAAGTCCAAAGCTTGTTCTTGACCCTGAAACAAGAGTTATACTTCTTCAATGTACAAGTACATGAATTGCTAATGTATGTAAAACATCGGTATTTCACGGTATCTATAATACAATATAATATTAATAGTTAACGAATCAACTAATTTAAACTTAAAATTATTATTTTATCATTATTTATTATTTATTTCGATACACTGTCTACATAAATGTTTATAATATAAATTCGTATGGCTCGTGTACAATATAAATTGATGACAGTAAGTTTTTGTTAGATAACACATAACACAACTAATAGTCGTACACACTAAAACACTGCCAAGTACTTATTAGAACTGCACTATCATTATTTCCACAATGAATTTAACATGAAACTATATAACAGAACGTACGCGTACTCTCATAAATTTTACACCTAGAACACGGTTTAACCTTTAACAACGCTTTATTATGTTAAAATTAGAATACTAGATATTCAAGCACCACAATACATTGACCGCCTTAGGTAATACAAACATTCGGAGTTCACTGGGATTAGCGCGTACATGAATATTATCGTTCCGAAGTATTATTTCTAAGGGTAATAGGTTTGTATACATTGCACGATCGAATGATATCTTGGTAATCGTATTTTAGTTTGAAAACTACAACTTGATTCTCGGTGAGCGAGGCTGAATCTGCAAAGCGAAACACAACTATCTTTATTTTACTCACTTACTCACCGTCCCGTCACCGCTCGACATCTTGTTCAACTTCTTTTGAATCCGTAGAACTTCCTCCTCGGCGCTCATTGTAAAAATTCGGCAAGTTTTACACAAAAAACCAATATAAATACATGCAATACACTCAGGAAGCGAACAACAAACTCCCCGAGATACGTTTATAACCGTGACTTACGATGCGGAGCTCGATACTGGATTGGCAACTCGTAGCGCGTTCAAGTTTTGCTAGTCTCATGTCGCAATGCTTTCTATATTTGCCGCAAGAGGGTGAGAAATCTAGAATACTTCCCGCAAATTCTTTAGTGATATAGTTAGTAATTACTAGCAGTTACTAGACAGCGGATCTTTATGCAAAATAAAAATGTTCTACCAGGTTCTACCTGATTTTCAACAAACTGGAGTGAAAGTAGTATAACAGTGTTTTTAAATTCTTCTGTTTTCATTATTTTAAACTTATTACTTATTACTTTATGCAAAATAAAAATGTTCTACCAGGTTCTACCTGATTTTCGACAAACTGGAGTGAAAATAGTATAATGATGTTTTTAAATTCTTTTGTTTTCACTCTTTTAAATATGTTCAAAATTACAGTTATTTTTCAGAGCAAAACGACTCCGACCCTTGCACACCGGTGTTGACATTTTTTTTATACGGCACCGGTGAGGAATCAGACTGATTGCGCTCAGTAGTTTTTGCCCCGTCAACAACAGTCAACAATCAGCTGTTCGCGTACGACAAAACACAGCGAGGTGATCGACCTACGATGTAAACCTCGCCGACTCCGGTTTTTCCGTCAAATCAATCCGTTACCTAATTCCTCTGTCTCCATCATAGCTCCGGTTATTTCAAGGTCCGGGGGTAAGTATTAGGCAGAATATTACTAGAATATTACTAGAAAAACCAGTAAAACAGTGTTTGCGGGATCGAGTTGTTTGTCATTATACGAGCATAATAGGAGCTGTGTGAATGCTCATTATAAAGAGGAAGGTTGATTGTAGCTTGTTTGATTATGTTTATTCTAAAATAGGGGGGAAATCGCGACAACCACCATCAGGTTCCCATGTATTTTTTAAATACAAAACAATTCTTTTTACTGAAATTATGAGTGCACCTTACAACAATCAACCCTTCTCTTTATGAGCCCTCACTCCTATTATGTTTGTATAAGGTCAAACAACTGTTTGCCGCAAACGCTGTTTTTTCATCAGCTTTCAAGATTTTTTTTACTGAAATCATGAGTGCACCTTACAACAATCAACCCTTCTTTTATAATGAGCCCTCACACAGCTCCTATTATGTTTGTATGAGGTCAAACAACTGTTTGCCGCAAACGCTGTTTTGCTGATGAAAAAACAGCGTTTGCGGCAAACAGAATAATTTAATGTTAGTTTATTGTGAACACATAATGATTAAACGTTACCATAATAAAATTTATTCATTTCATATGTACATATATAAAATTTAGTTTGTTAACTTAGCGTTTTGTTCGTGTATAACTGACAAATCGTTTTACTAATTGCTGGACCAAGAACCTGCTTCTTATTTTCAGCTTGTACATTAGATAACAATAACTCTCCATTGCAATCAGATTGTTGGAAAGCATTAGTCAGTACTTTTGGCGTTGGATAACGTTCCACAATCGCAATCGCTTTCTCTACAGATACACCTTTTAACTGTAGCAATTGACGAATGAACATTTGAGATACTTTGAATACCTAAAAAATAATGTGAAAAATGTTATTACGTACCAACACATTTACGTTTGTTAAAGTAATTTAATTTTTATACTTTTTGCTTTGATGCTGCTTTATTAAATTCTTCAAATTTCATCAGATTAACGGAATCGGCTAAGATATCTGCTTGTGGAAGAGTTTCCTTGTTGCATCCTATCAAATTCTTTTTCTGTAATAAGTATGTACAATAAGGGAATAATATTCTTAAAATTTAATTATTGATTCGTAGTTTTCAAAAAAAAAAAAATTACACACAGTAAAAACGTCGTTAAAAATTTTTGTTAACGACGACAAATAATACATCGAGTCTTTATGGTTCTTGGTATACTTTACTGAAAATCCATCTTGTATTAAAGTATTTATAGAAGCTTGCATTAGCGATGGTCGTGGTATTGCCAATCTGTTGCTCTTATCATGTTCTTCAATTATGTACATGAGATTCTCAATTCCGCATTGTTTCAATCGGAACTACGTGAAACAGATTTGTTTTACAATTAATTCGAAATAAATTAATGGTATTCCATCACCTTTTAATAAGAGTATTCTATCACCTTTTGTTCGTGGAATCTTCCATCTGTAATACTAGCACTTAAGTCATCTATTCTTTTCCTTTCTACTATATATGGCAGGATCAATTCATTGTTTGTACTTCTACACCTGGCAATCCATGCAAAGTCCCCAACTTTTAAATGACGCACTTCAAATAATACACCAAATTGTGATAACTCTGACAGTGTAGCGTCATGTTGAGGTCTTGTTTTACCACTGAAATGAAATATTTAAAATAATATTTCTCATATACCAACAGAAATTATAAGTGAGGTGACACATACCCACAAGTTTCTTGCGTATCCACTAATAATATTATATCGAATTTGTTAGATTGTAAATATATTCTGTTTTGCACATTCTCAATAGAAAAAGTTTGACCATTTTTTTTGTTAGATGTATCTGAGTTTACATCGTTTAATTTGTCAGAAATTTTTATAACATCATTTTCCTTGGATTTATTTTGCGTAGAACATTGACTAGATTGTTGCGTATTTCTTTTTCTTCTAGTAAGTTTCTCTGGCGATCGACAATTCTCAACTTGAGAAGATTTAGTTAAACTATTTGTAATATCCTTTCGATGTTCTCCGGTTGATTGCGTATTTAAACTTGAATTATCACAGCTTTTTCTATCTGCTTTTGCTAATTTTTGTGGAAACAATGCCACTAGACGTGCTTGAATGTTGTTTAGAACATCAGAAGAGACAACTACGTTTGCATCTGTGGCAGTGATTTCACAGATTTTCTTTGAAATATTTATACCTGTTTCTGTAAGAGTATACCTACCAGAAATTATCATGATATCAATAATACTGTAATTATAGTACAATAACATAAATTCATTCATATTACCTTATTGGTGTGTTTAGCCTAAATATCAAGCCATTATCAAAGAAATTTGTAATCAAACTCTTCGACGCATTACCACATAAATTTTTTACTTCGAGCAATAAATCCTCCTCGACAATGAACCCTAAGACAATAAAAATCACGATAATTTAACAATATACAACATAATAGCAAAGTGAAATTAAGAATACCTGAAGAATAAATTTCTTGTGATTTCTTGTATAAAATCATTAAAATTGCATAATTTTCCAAGTTCCACGATGGTAAATTATATTTGCTGAATTCTTCAAGTTCGGTCTTGAAATGATAAAAATGTGCATTTAGTTTATCGATCAGTTTTTTAAAAATTGTTTTATAATAGAGTTTATGTAAGCCTTACCTCTTTAGGTGTTGGCTTCTCTGCAGGTATTGGAAGTGGCTGGGATTTGCGTTTTCTTTTAGGCTCTTTAGCATTATTACAATGTATGCAAATAATATCATCGGTACTTGTCAAACCTCCATTCTCGGCTTTATATTTTTCAAGCTTCTTATCTAGCAACGAGCATAATTTTGTACCAAAATGTTGCAGAATCATGCAATCTTTCCCAGACTTTAATGGCAACGGATATTTCTTCAATGAACCAAGCGCTTTGGAAAAATGATATTGCATATCCGAATTTCGTGACGAAGCTTGTTGCCGCCATTCTTCTAACCAAAGTTCAAATAGCGGATTCGGTCTCTTTATTTTCATCTTCACTCGTTTCATCTTTCATTCCTCTTTATTTATATTAGCTATATACAATAACTTCTTCATGCACTTTCTTGTAAATTAATCATACGAATGGTAATGTATTTTTCAGAACTGACGTTTCACATGATGGGATCGTTTGAGGAATTGGTAAACATCACGGTTTCATTGCGCGGCACTGTATTTTGCAGCAACATTGTTCACCTCACTTGTAAAAATCTTTGTAGTGCATTATAAATGTTTCACTGACAAACTGTATGTACTAAATACTAAATAAGAATCTGATTATACCTGATTATACATAAATAATCGTGTGCACGTGAGACTTGTCTCGATGGCGCCATCAACCCATGCGCCATGATCAGGGTAGTTTCACTCTAATAGGAGAACTGTTAGCACGAATTTATTACAGTAATTCTCAAAGTGTCGTACGCTGCCCAAGCCTTTAGGCCCTCGATGGCTGCAGCTATAAATATTATAGGACGACATAGTAAGTATTAACATTACGATTACAGTCCACTGTTTATTATAATTAATTTTAAGTAAAGAATGTATTTCTCTTTTCAGATGAAACTGATATTACAGGAGAATTCTGCATGAACAGCAAAAGCAGTGGGACTGCAATGATTATCAAGAAATTCGACGAGATTTTCGGAGAAGGAAGTGCTACGCACAAAGATAAAAAGGTCACGTTGTTAATAAATAAAATTATTGTACTTTCGTACTTTTTAAAATTATCTACAATTGTAAATATTCGAACAGTTGCGCCGCGAACGGCGATCTTCCGAACTACATTCAGGCCTCTGTACAGCGCCATTCCGCGTAGTGGCGAAACGCTCAAACTGTTAGCCGGCCATCTTGGTTATCGATAGTCGATAACATTTGGCTAACAGTTTGAGCGTTTCGCCACTACGCGGAATGGCGCTGTACGGAGGTCTGAATGTAGTTCGGAAGACCGCCGTCCGCGGCGCAACTGTTCAGCGGTTCGTTTTAAATTGAAATATGAACTACGGGAAAACTATGCGCTCCTTTACACGAATTAATTCGCTCTTTTGAGGAGATCATCACAGTTTAGCTACTATGAAATGTTCCTAATCGAAATGCGTTACCAGAACATTTTACTTACATTACTAAAAGCAGTTTCCAATATATATAAATTATATTCTAATCATTTATAACAAGACTGTCGAGTTGGTCCGCAGTCCACTGTTTATTATAATTAATTTTAAGTAAAACCAAGAGTACTATATTGCAACTTCTACATAAACACCGTAAAAAGTAATCATTAAGAATAATATTTCTATTTCTACTTATCGCTGGTTTTACTATATGTAATGTACAATTTTGTCAATTAAACTTTGGTATTAATTTTTGCAATACAAATCGAGAAATCAATTTCATTACAAAATTCTTCTTGTTATAGGTCCTGTCAGTGGTTTTAATGGTTTATGTTTCCTTCCTTCTTCATTAAGACTGTCGAAAATCTCGTCGACTTTCTTGATAATCATTGCAGTCCCACTGCTTTTGCTGTCCATGCAGAATTCTCCTGTAACATCAGTTTCATCTGAAAAGAGAAATACATTCTTTACTTAAAATTAATTATAATAAACAGTGGACTGTAATCGTAATGCTAATACTTACTATGTCGTGCTATAATATTTATAGCTGCAGCCATCGAGGGGCTAAGGACTTGGGTGGCGAACGATACTTTAAGAATTACTCTTGCACAGTAATGACATCTTTATTTTGTGTTACAGTAGCTACAGTACTCATCGGTTTCTGCAGCACAATCAAGGTGTTGCAGTATAGCGTAGTAGAAGTCTGACGGTGTGCTGGAACGGTGTAGACCAACTTGACAGTCTTGTTATAAATGATTAGAATATAATTTATATGTATTGGAAACTGCTTTCAGTAATGTAAGTAAAATGTTCTGGTAACGCATTTCGATTAGGAACATTTCATAGTAGCTAAACTGTGATGATCTCCTCGAAAGAGCGAATTAATTCCTGTAAAGGAGCGCATAGTTTTCCCGTAGTTCAAATTTCAATTTAAAACGAACCGCCGAACAGTTGCGCCGCGAACGGCGGTCTTCCGAACTACATTCAGACCTCCGTACAGCGCCATTCTGTGTAGTGGCG